>CM067842.1:424834979-425434979 GCA_034509565.1 Triticum monococcum
GTAGCTGGTGAAAAAGTGAGCAGACGACCCAGGTGTGGCAGCTTGGAGCTCTGTGGCGTGGAGTTGGATGACTGAAGGAATCATAGGTGTAGTCGACGGTGCGGGGTGCTCACTCAACAAGGGTGCAGGGAAGGTCACAGAGGCCCTACCCGCGTCTTCAGGTTGACGGACGGGAGGTGTTGTAGTTGGTTCTTGCCGAGACATCCTGCCAGCTGCAACCTTCTTGCTCTTCCTGGGCTTAAGAGCCACATCTTCATCGTCATATGGAAGATCGATGATGTTGGGTGGAGCTACAAGGCAGATTATTCGACCCCGAGTGAACCACTAGAACGCAATCGACTAAGGAATCAAGAACAAAATCACAAGAGTTTCTACCTGGGTTGGAGGTAACCGCATCTTCCATCTCTTCGTCCCGGTACTGGAGAGAAGAGGTTCCTGATGTAGCAGCACTACAAAGACCCACATTCAGTCGGTTACGTCTGGTTAATCGAGTCGACGAAAAGGACAAGTCAGATGATTACCTGGAGATAGTAGGACCGTCACTTTGATCCTGGGCAAAGCCTTTGGTAGTTTGGAGGAGGTAGCTTTCGCTGCTTTCGGGGCTGGAGGCGACACAACTTTGGACTGCTTTGGAGCCTTCTCAGTCGGCGTTGGAGAAGACGTCCTAGGACGCTTCGAAGACTGTCCAATCGGCACGGCCACCAGGTCCGGAGCGCTTGCCGGGTCGTGAGCGTGTTTGGATCTCCTCTCCCTGCGAGGAGGCGAGTCAACTTCTTCATCATCAGTCGATTCGTCGCTCTCCTCGGCCTCCTCGGCATCCGAGTTCCCTTCGCCACTTTCGCCCCCGCTCGCTCCTTCCTCGATGTCTTGCTCCTACACCCCGTTGGGCATCGAATACATGTCGACGAGGGCCTGAAAAGACAACAATCAAAGGAAATTCAGTCGACCATAAACCAGATGTCACACAGTGAATCGGAAAGATACTTGATAAAACAGAATCGTACCTGCTCCGGCTGATGTGAGTTGTCGAATGGAATCACCCTCCTAGACCCCCGAGGGTTGTCTTTCTTGCTGGTGATCCCCATCAGCCACTTCTCCAAGGTGTCCTCACTGACGTACTCCGGGTGGATCCGAGTGGAATCCTCGAGCCCAGAGTACATCCACATCGGATGATCGCGTGCCTGAAGCGGTTGGATGCGTCGACCGAGAAAGACCTCCAGCAGGTCCATCCCGGTGACCCCGTCACGGACGAGTTGGATGACCCGCTCGACCAGCACCTTGACCTGCGCCTTCTCTTCTGGAACCACCTTCAGGGGGGTGGGCTTCTCCACTCGAGCCAAAGAAAGGGAGGAAGTCCAGTCGACTGACCCGAGGTCGGCTGATCCTTGCAGTAGAACCAAGTCGACTGCCAGCCCCGGACCGAGTCGGGAAGGATCATGGCTGGGAAGGTACTATTGCTCCTCATCTGGATCCCTAGACCCCCGCACATCTGGATCACTTGTGTCCTGTCGTCACTCGGATTGGCCTTTTTGACCGACTGGGAGTGGCAGGTGAAGATGTGTTTGAAAAGACCCCAGTGCGGTCGACAGCCCAAGAAATTTTCACACATCGACACGAAAGCAGCCAGATAGACTATGGTGTTTGGAGTGAAATGTTGGAGCTGAGCCCCAAAGAAGTTAAAAAAAACCCGGAAGAAAGGATGGGAGACAGTGAGAATCTGCGATCTACGTGGGTGGCGAGGAGAACACACTCACCCTCCCTTTGTCGCGGCTCGGTCTCGTTTCGCGGGAGCCATGCCGACTTGTGGGGGGTCAGTCCCCCCTCCACCAGGTCGTCGAGGTCGTCCTGGGTGATTGTCGAGCGGATCCAGTCGCCCTGGATCCAGCCCGGCAGCAGGCCGGATCTCGACGAGGATCCGCCCCGGCTGGTCCGCTTGCCCTTCGCCTTCGCGGTCGCCTTCTTCGTGTGCTCCAGTGCCACCGTCTTCTCTTTCCCCATGGCGACGGGTCGAGTTCGAGCGAGGGTCCGGTGACGAGAGCGGAAGCGAGCGTGGCAGAGAGATCGGGGGAGGAAGAAGAGAGAATGGGAGCGCACGGGGCAGAGGCCTGGTCCAGTGCCTTTTGTAAGGTCGTCCCCCGAGTGACTGACTGGTGGACCCAGACGATCTAAACAAATCTCGCAACAGTCGCGTGTGTAGTACGTGGCGAAAAAGGTGGCGCGGGGATCGAGGAGACTTGCCTAATCCGTCCCGATAACCATGGTTCCGCCCGTTGGGCGCACTTCCCAAGATTCGAATCCCGCGAAATCCGCGGAGAGCAAAGCAACTTGCCAGACTGAAGACAAACATCCTCTACATTATCATTCGAAATTCTATCGTGAAAATTCACTCGACAAAAACCAAGAATGGACCAAGGCGACTGAGAAAGGAGTCGACGTCGTCCCCTCAACCCACTGTTCCAGAACAAGATATACTCATAGCACAAAGAATGGGTCAGAAGTGTTCCCAACTCCTTCCTCACTCAAACCCTGATCCATTCGGGGGCTAATGATGAAGCTATGTACCTAGGGTAGGGTCATGGATCTGTCCAACACACCCTCCCCAAGGACATCTCTACAAAGAATCAGGAGCAGTCGAAGAGAAACCATCATCCACTCGACCATGAAGATGTGCTCACTCGACCACCTTGAAGACACTCGACCACCAGAAGATGAGAAACCCTCCACTCCGCAACGGTCAGGGTTTAAACCATAGCTTTATGGGCATTTACAACACTTTACTTTAGACGTTACTAGTAACGCTCCTCCTTTATGGACATTGAACCCTGTGTAACGGAGGGGAGCTGGCGTCCTGGCGCACTCTATATAAGCCACCCCCTCCTCTGGGATAGGGGTTCGCACTTTCTATAACTCACACACATATATTCAGTCGACCGCCTCCGGGCTCTGAGACGTAGGGTTGTTACTTCCTCCGAGAAGGGCCTGAACTCGTAAAACTCGTGCGTACAACTCCTCCATAGCTAGGATCTTGCCTCTACATTCCTACCCCCTATTCTACTGTCAGTCTTAGAACCACGACAAGCATCGCTATGGGTGAGAAGGTCTCATCATAGTCAACCCCTTGAACTTGTTGAAAACCTTTCGCCACAAGTCGAGCTTTGTAGATGGTGACATTACCATTAGTGTATGTCTTCTTCTTGAAGATCCATTTATTCTATATGGCTTGCCAATCATCTGGCAAGTCCACCAAAGTCCATACTTTGTTCTCATACGTCGATCCTATCTCATATTTCATGGCCTCAAGCCATCTATCGGAATCTGGGCTCATCATTGCTTCTTCATAGTTCGTAGGTTTGTCATGGTCTAGTAACATGACTTCCAGGGCAGGATTACTGTACCACTCTGGTGCGGAACATGCTTTGTTTGACCTATGAGGTATAGTAGTAACTTGATCCAACGTTTCATGATCATCATCATTAGCTTCCTCTCTAGTCGGTGCAGGCATCACGGGAATGGATTTCTCTAATGTGCTACTGTCCAAATTGAGAGAAGGTACAATTACTCATCAAGTTATACTTTCCTCCCACTCACTTCTTTCAAGAGAAACTCCTTCTCTAGAAATGTTCCATTCTTGGCAACAAAGATCTTGCCTTCGGATCTGTGGTACAAGGAGTGCCCAATTGTTTCCTTAGGGTATCCTGTGAAGACACACTTCTCCAATTTTGGTTCGAGCTTATCAGGATGAAGCCTTTTGACATAAGTGTCACAACCCCAAACTTTAAGAAACGATAGCTTAGGTTTCTTACCAAACCACAGTTCATACGGTATCGTCTCAACGGATTTAGACGGTACCCTATTTAATGTGAATGCAGATGTCTCTAATGCATAACCCCAAAACTATAGTGGTAAATCGGTAAGAGACATCATAGATCGCACCATATGTAATAAACTATGGTTATGATGTTCAGACACACCATTACGCTATGGTGCTCCTGGTGGCATGAGTTGTGAAACTATTCCACGTTGTTATGAATGAAGGCCAAACTCGTAACTCAAATATTCGCCTCCGCGATCAGATCGTAGAAACTTTATTTTCTTGTTACGATGATTCGCCACTTCACTCTGAAATTCTTTGAACTTTTCAAATGTTTCAGACTTGTGTTTCATTAAGTAGATATACCCATATCTTCTCAAATCATCTGTGAAGGTCAGAAAATAACGATACCCGCCGCGTGCCTCAACACTCATTGGACTGCATACATCGGTATGTATTATTTCCAATGAGTTGTAAGCTTGCTCCATTGTTCCAAAGAATGGAGTTTTAGTTATCTTGCCCATGAGGCATGGTTCGCAAGTATCAAATGATTCATAATCAAGTGATTCCAAAATCCCATCTCCAAGGAGTTTCTGCATGCGCTTTACACCAATATGACCTAAACGGCAGTGCCACAAGTATGTTGCACTATCACTATTAACTTTGCATCTTTTGGTATCAATATTATGAATATGTGTATCACTACGATCGAGATTCAATAAACCATTCACATTGGGTGTATGACCATAGAAGGTTTTATTCATGTAAATAGAACAATAATTATTCTCTGACTTAAATGAATCAACATATTGCAATGAACATGATCTAATCATATTCTTGCTCAACGCAAACACCAAATGATATTTATTTAGGTTCAACACTAATCCCGAAGGTAGAGGGAGTGTGTGATGGTGATCATATCAACGTTGGAATCATTTCCAACACACATCATCACCTCGTTTTTAACTAGTCTCTGCAACTCCTGTTTCGAGTTACTAATCTTAGCAACTGAACTGGTATCAAATACCTGGGGGTTACTATGAACACTAGTAAAATACACATCAATAACATGTATATCAAATATACCTTTGTTCACTTTTCCATCCTTCTTATCCGCCAAGTTTTGGGGTAGTTCCACTTCCACCGACCATTTCTTTTGCAATAGAAGCACTCAGTTTTAGGCTTGGGTGCAGCTTTGGGCTTCTTCACAGGAGTGGCAACTTGCTTGCCATTCTTCTTGAAGTTCCCTTTCTTTTCCTCGCCCTTCTTCTTGAAACTAGTGGTCTTGTTAACCATCAACACTTGATGCTCTTTCTTGATTTCTACCTTCGCCAATTTCGGCATCGTGAAGAGCTTGGGAATCATTTTTGTCATCCCTTCCATATTATAGTTCATCACGAAGTTCTAGTAGCTTGGTGATAGTGACTAGAGAACTCTGTCAATCACTATCTTATTTGGAATATTAATTCCCACTTGATTCAAGCGATTGTAGTACCCAGACATTCTGGGCACATGCTCACTGGTTGAGCTATTCTCCTCTGTCTTGTAGGCAAAGTACTTGTCAGAGGTCTCATACCTCTCGACACGGGCATGAGTCTGAAATACCAATTTCATCTCTTGGAACATCGCATATGCTCTATGGCGTTCAAAATATTTTTGAAATCCTGGTTCTAAGCCGCAATGCATGGTGCACTAAACTATTAAGTAGTCATCATATCGAGCTTGCCAAACGTTCATAATGTCTGCATCCACTCCTGCAATAGGTATGTCACCTAGCGGTGCATCAAGGACATAATTCTTCTTTGCAGCAATGAGGATAATCCTCAGATCACAGACCTAGTGTGCATCATTGCTAATATAATCTTTCAACTTTTTTTCTCTAGGAACATATCAAAACAAATATAGGAGCTATATCGCGAGCTATTGATCTACAACACTCATATGCAAAACTATCAAGACTAAGTTCATGATAAATTAAGTTCAGTTAATCAAATTATTAATGTACTCCCACTTAAATAGAAATCCCTCAAGTCATCCAAGTGATATGTGATCAAAATCAACTAACCCATGTCCGATCATCACGTGAGATGGGGTAGTCATCAATCGTGAACATCTCTATGTTGATCATATCTACTATATGATCCACGTTCGACCTTTCAGTCTCCAGTGTTCTGAGGCCATGTCTGTACATGCTAGGCTCGTCAAGTTTAACCCAAGTATTCTGCATGTGTAAAATTGTGTTACACCCGTTGTATGTGAACGTAGAGTCTATCACACCCGGTCATCACGTGGTGTCTCGAAACAAAGAATTGTAGCAATAGTGCATACTAAAGGAGAACACTTTTACCTTGAAATTTAGTGAAGGATCATCTTATAATGCTACCGTCGTTCTAAGCAAAATAAGATGCATAAAAGACAAACATCACATGCAATGAAAATATGTGACATGATATTGCCATCATCATCTTGTGCTTTCGATCTCCATCTCCAAAGCATCGTCATGATCTCCATCCTCGTCGGCTCGACACCTTGATCTCCAGCGTAGCATCATGGTCGTCTCGCCAACCATTGCTTCTACAACTATCACTAACGATAGTGATAAAGTAAATCAATTACATGGCATTTGCATTTCATACAATAAACAGACAACCATAAGGCTCTTGCCAGTTGCCAGATATCTTACAAAACATGACCATCTCATACAATAACGTTTATCACATCATGTCTTGACCATATCACATCACAACATGCCCTGCAAAAACAAGTTAGATGTCCTCTACTTTGTTGTTGCAAGTTTTATGTGGCTACTACGGGCTTCTAGCAAGAACCGTTCTTGCCTATGCATAAAACCACAATGGTGTTTAGTCAAGTTTGATGTTTTAACCTTCTTCAAGGATCGGCCGCAGTCAAATTCAATTCAACTAAAGTAGGAGAAACAGACACCCGCCAGCCACCTTTATGCAAAACTAGTTGCATGTCAGTCGGTGGAACCGGTCTCATGTGCATGGACATGTAAGGTTGGTCCGGGCCGCTTCATCCCACAATACCGCCGAATCAAAATAAGATGTTGGTGGTAAGCAGTATGACTATCACCACCCACAACTCTTTGTGTTCTACCCGTGCATATCATCTATGCATAGACCTGGCTCATGATGCCACTGTTGGGAATCGTTGCATGGAAAACAAAAAATTTCTACACACACGCAATGATCTATCCATGGAGATGCATAGCAAAGAGGGGGAGAGTGTGTATATGTACCCTCGCAGACCGTAAGCAGAAGTGTTTCACAACGCGGTTAATGTAGTCAAACTTCTTCGTGCTTCAACTGATCAAGTACCGAACGCACGACACCTCCGCGTTCTGCACATGTTCAACTCGGTGATGTTCCTCGCCTTCTTGATCCAGCAAGATGTCGAGGTAGTAGATGAGTTCCGTCAGCACGACGGCGTGGTGACGGTGATGAACGAAATATGCCCTAGAGGCAATAATAAAGTTGTTATTTATATTTCCTTATATCATGATAAATGTTTGTTATTCATGCTAGAATTGTATTAACCGGAAACTTAGTACATGTGTGAATACATAGACAAACAGAGTGTCCCTAGTATGCCTCTACTTGACTAGTTCGTTGGTCAAAGATGGTTAAGTTTCCTAACCATAGACATGTGTTGTCATTTGATGAATGGGATTACATCATTAGAGAATGATGTGATGGACAAGACCCATCCGTTATCTTAGCATAATGATCGTTTAGTTTTATTGCTATTGCTTTCTTCATGACTTATACATATTCCTCTGACTATGAGATTATGCAACTCCCGAATACCGGAGGAACACCTTGTGTGCTATCAAATGTCACAACGTAACTGGGTGATTATAAATATCCTCTACAGGTGTCTCCAAAGGTGTTTGTTGAGTTGCCATAGATCGAGATTAGGATTTGTCACTCCAAGTATCGGAGAGGTATCTCTGGGCCCTCTCGGTAATGCACATCACTATAAGCCTTGCAAGCAATGTAACTAATGAGTAAGTTGCGGGACGATGCATTGTGGAATGAGTAAAAATACTTGCCGTAACGAGATTGAACTAGGTATGTTGATACCGGCGATCGAATCTCGGGCAAGTAACATACCGATGACAAAGGGAATAACGTATGTTGTTATGTTGTTCGACCGGTAAAGATCTTCGTAGAATATGTAGGAACCAATATGAGCATCCAAGTTCCGCTATTGGTTATTGACCGGAGATGTGTCTCGGTCATGTCTACATAGTTCTCGAACCCGTAGGGTCCGCACGCTTAACGTTGGATGACGAGTTGTATTATGAGTTATGTGTTTTGGTGACCAAAGTTTGTTCCGGGTCCCGGATGAGATCACGGACATTACGAGGAGTCTCAAAATGGTTGAGAGGTAAATATTCGTATATTGGAAGGTTATATACGGAGACCGGAATGGTTCCGATAAGGTTCGAGGATTTTTTGGAGTACTGGGAGGCTATCGGAACCCCCCCCCCCCCAGGAAAGTTAATGGGCCTAATGGGCCATAGTGGAGAAGAGGAGGCAGGCCACGGGAGGAGGCGCGCGCCCCCCCTTGCCCAATCCGAATTGGACAAGGGGAGGCAGCGCGGGCCCCTCTGTCCTTCTCCCTCTCCCTCCTTTCCCCTTTCCCCCTCTCTGTTGGAAGGAAAGGGGGGCCGAATCCTACTAGGAACGGAGTCCTAGTAGGACTCCCCCCATGGTGCGCCCCCCTTGGGCCGGCCACCTCCTCCACCCTCCTTTATATACGGAGGTGGGGGGCACCCCAAAGGCACATCAGTTGTTTCTTAACCGTGTGCGGTGCCCCCCTCCATAGTTTACTCCTTCGGTCATATTGTCGTAGTGCTTAGGCGAAGCCCTGCGCAGATCACATCACCATCACCATCGCCACGCCGTCATGCAGACGGAACTCTCCCTCGACCCTATACTGGATCAAGAGTTTGAGGGGCGTCATCGAGCTGAACGTGTGCTGAACACGAAGGTTCCATACGTTCGATACTTGGATCGGTTGGATCGTGAAGACGTTCGACTACATCAACCGCGTTAACCTAATGCTTTCGATTTCGGTCTACGAGGGTACGCAGACACACTCTCCCCGCCTCATTGCTATGCATCTCCTATATAGATCTTGCGTGATCGTAGGAATTTTTTTTGAAATTGCATGCTACGTTCCCCAACAGTGGCATCCGAGCCAGGTCTATGCGTAGATGATATCACGCGTAGAACACAAAGAGTCGTGGATGATAATAGTCATACTTCTTACCACCAACGTCTTACTTTGATTCAGCGGTATTGTCGAATGAAGCAACTCGGACCGACATTACATGACCGCGTTCATGAGACTGGTTCTACCGACGTGCTTCACACACAGGTGGCTGGTAGGTGTCTATTTCTCCAAATTTAGTTGAATCGAGTTCAACTACGGTCGGTCCTTGTTGAAGGTTAAAACAACAAACTTGACGAAAAATCGTTGTGGTTTTGATGCGTAGGTAAGAACGGTTCTTGCTAGAAGCCCATAGCAGCCACATAGAACTTGCAACAACAAAGTAGAGGACGTCTAACTTTTTTTTGCACGGCATGTTGTGATGTGATATGGTCAGATGTGATGAGATATAAATTGTTGTATGAGATGATCATGTTTTGTAAACGTTATCGGCAACTGACAGGAGCCTTATGGTTGTCGTTTTATTGTATGAAATGCAATCGCCATGTAATTTCTTTACTTTATCACTAGGCGGTAGTGGTAGTCATAGAAGCAATAGTTGGCGAGATGACAACGATGCTATGATGGAGATCAAGGTGTCAAGCTGGTGACGATGGATATCATGACGGTGCTTTGGAGATGGAGATCAAAGGCACAAGATGATGATGGCCATATCATGTCACATATTTTGATTGCATGTGATGTTTATCCTTAATGCATCTTATTTTGCTTAGTACGGCGGTAGCATTATAAGATGATTGTCGGTGTCAAAACCGGCGGATCTTGGGTAGGGGGTCCCGAACTGTGTGTCTAGGCCGAATGGTAACAGGAGGCAGGGGACACGATGTTTTACCCAGGTTCGGGCCCTCTTGATGGAGGTAAAACCCTACGTCCTGCTTGATTAATATTGATGATATGGGTAGTACAAGAGTAGATCTACCACGAGATCAAGGAGGCTAAACCCTAGAAGCTAGCCTATGGTATGATTGTTGTTCGTCCTACGGACTAAAACTCTCCGGTTGATATAGACACCGGAGAGGGCTAGGGTTACACAGAGTCGGTTACAATGGTAGGAGATCTACATATCCGTATCGCCAAGCTTGCCTTCCACGCCAAGGAAAGTCCCTCCCGGACAGGGGACGAAGTCTTCAATCTTGTATCTTCATAGTCGAGGAGTCCGGCTGAAGGTATAGTCCGGCCATCCGGACACCCCCTAATCCAGGACTCCTTCCGTAGCCCCTGAACCAGGCTTCAATGACGACGAGTCTGGCGCGCAGATTGTCTTCGGCATTGCAAGGCGGGTTCTTCCTCCAAGTACTTCATAGAAGATTTTGAACACAAAGGTAGTGTCCGGCTCTGCAAAATAAGTTTCCACATACTGCCATAGAGAGAATAATATTTACACAAAGGACGTGCCCCTGTTGCAGGGCCACATCCGAGATCTCCTAGAAAGAGACATCAGTATGGTCGTGGTGACGTAGGTTATGTTAATTCGTCGAGTTCTGCCCTGCAAACGTCGCCCCCTCCGCCTTTGGGAGTTCAACCCCGAGGGACCACGAGTTCTCCAACATTTTCTTGGCATGACACCCGTGGAGATGTACAAATTGTTCATCAGACCACAAGTAGTGTGTCCGGATTCTACGGAGGACGCATGTCTGAGCTGCAATCGTCCGGATACTCAAGTAAGTAGCCTTGTGCCCGGACTCGCTATCTGTATATTTATCATAAAATTGCCTCTAAAAGAGTTGTCCTTTAAACAGGAGTGGATAGCGAAAGCAAAGCTAATCAAGTGTCCGGCCCCCCTCCCCGAGACCACGCCAGGTCCCGTGCTAGTCAGGATGTTGGAGGTTGTGCCTTCAAAGGGAAGCGAGGGAGGGGACAAGGAAGCTACAGCCTCCTCAAAGGAGGCTGTCCGGAAGGGAGGAATCGAAAATTCCTCTCCTCAGGGAAAGAAGAGGACTGCCTCTGAAGACCCGGAGACCATGTGTAACGCCCCATATGTAACTTTCCCGAATTGTACTCCAACTCTTGCCGTTTCCGGCATTAAGTTATATTTAATTCTCGGGTTCGGGTCTTTGTCTCCGTGTGTTGTTTTTGTTTTCGTGCATCTCATATCATGTCATCACGTGCATTGCATTTGCATACATGTTCATCTCATGCATTCGAGCATTTTCCCCGTTGTCCGTTTTACATTCCGACGCTTCGTTCTCCTCCGGTGGCCATTTCTAGCTTTCTTTCGTGTGTGGGGATGAAACATTTCCGGATTGGACCGAGACTTGCCATGTGGCCTTGGTTTACTACCGGTAAACCGCCTGTCAAGTTTCGGGTCATTTGGACTTCGTTTGATACTCCAACGGTTAACCGGGGGACCGAAAAGGCCTCATGTGTGTGCAGCCCAACACCCCTCCATTTTGGCCCAAAACCCACCAAACTCAGCTCCATCGTCTCGGTCGTTCGATCACGATCATGTGGGCGAAAACCGCACCTCATTTGGACACTCCTAGCTCCCTCTATGCCTATTTATACCCCCCCCCCCCCCATTCGGATCTCTTCTTCTCCCCCGTCCAAACCCTAAAAAAAACATCTCCCCGCCACCGACGGACATGTCCGCCGCCTGACCGGACACGTCCGCCGGCGCCCCACGTCCAATCACCGAGCGCCACGTGGCCGCCTGCCCGCGCCGCCGCCAAAGCCCGCTCGGCCCGGGGAGAGCCCCCGAGGCCCGAGCCGCCGCCGCCTTCATCCCGCGGGCCCCGCCGCCATCTTCCCCGCGTCCGGCCGCCGCCCCGCCGCCGTGCGCCTCTCCGGCGAGCCGCCGCATCGCCGGCCACCGCGCCGCTCCACTCCGTCCACGTCGCCGGTCGGCACCACCGCCGCCGCGGCCTCGCCCCGCCGCCCGGACCTCGCCACCGCGGCGCCCAAGGCCCGATCCGGCCGGCCCCGCCTCTCCTTCGGCTCCGGTAGCCACTCCGGCGAACCTCGGTTCGCGCGCCGCTACAGTAACCGCCGGATCCCAGATCCAGAGCCGATTCGGGTTGACTTTGCATCCCCTAACCCTAATTTTTTCTTGCTACTTTGACCTGCCATATCTTTGCATCCGTAGCTCCGATTTGGGCATATGATATGTCAAAATCTTCGTCTCGACGAGTACATCATTTCATTCCATTGCATCATTTGCATTTGAGGTCATCTTGGTGCCCAAAATGCTGTTGGAAGGAGGCATGTTGAGTTAAATTGCAGATCCGTTAGCTCAACATGCACTTTTGTCATTTTTGCCATGTTTAATCCGTGCATGATATGCCTGTGCCCCTTTGGGATGAATTGTTAAGCATGTTGTCTTCTTTCCAGAGGTGCCTTCCGTGTATTTTTAGGATGTGTGTGTTGTCTTGTGCAAGCTTGCGAAGAGGGCCGCCTGAGATTATCGATTTCAGGGACTTAGTGAAAATCACTAAGTCTGGGCCGTTTTAGTTCACGATGCTATATGTCCGGCTTGTTTCCTAGTGATCCGTGCCTCTTTTGAGGGTGATCAGTAAGAGTGATTTGTTATGCTTGTTGTGCTTAATCCATCCATGTCTTTACTTGTTATGTTGGAGCACCCTAGGTTAACTCAATCGAGCTCAACTTTTGGATAGTTGCTGTTTTGGGCAGATCGTGAACTCTTTTGCGATTTTGCCGGAGTGATTGCTAGTGATCCATGCATGCTATGCTATTGTTCTTGCCATGTATAGCTAGAATTTTGTGCCTTCTTAATGGATATATGCTTGCCTTGCCATGACTTGCACCGTAGTGAGAGCAGCGAGCTCGTTTACATGCCTCCGTGAGTTATTATTTCAGCATGTCCCAGTTTTCACTAAGTCTGAAAACTGATTGTGTTTCATCAATGTTCGTGTGCTCGGTAGAGTATTTTGTGAACCCTTTTGGCCCCAGGTCATTTTGGGTGTTTTGGTAAGCTTGTTGAGTAGCTCCATGCCATGCTCTTACTTGCCATGTTCAGGTTTTCCTTCATGTTGTTTTGCTGCTCCGAAGAGAGCATCGTGGTCTGAAATTTCAGACTAGCGTTAATTTCGCTAAGTCTGAAATCTGTTTTGCTTATTCAGTTTTGCCATGCTGGTTTGAAGCCCTTAATGGATGAATTTGCCTATGCCTCAGTCATGATGATGTGTTAAGCTTGATGAGTACATCACTGCCATGCAATTTGTTTTCATGTTGGGTGGATGTACCATGTTCATTTTGTTGCATTTAGGAACCTACTTGCTGTAAATCGCAGATCGGTTCGTTTAGTAAAACGCTTGCCATTTCTAAACCGTAGCTCTGATTGCCATGATCTTTATATCGTTTTCAGGGGATTTCTTCCCCTCTATCCAGTGGCACACTTGGATTTCCAAGTTGAGGCCAGGTTCATGCATTTCCTGTTACATCTTGCATTTTGCATCCCGCATAGCATATCATCTTTGCATCTTATTGGTTGCCTTTGCACGTGGTTGATTGTATCCTTGTTGCTTGTTTGTGTTGTTGGGTAGAGCCGGGAGACGAGTTCGCTAACGAGGAGCCCGTTGAGTTTGCTTTTGAGGATCCAGTCAATTCTGACAACTGTGCAGGCAAGATGATCACACCCTTGAAATCACTACTATCTTTGCTATGCTAGTATGCTCGCTCTTTTGCTTTGCCAATGCTACGATGCCTACCACTTGCTTGTCAGCCTCCCAATTGCCATGATTGAGCCTCTAACCCACCTTTGTCCTAGCAAACCATTGATTGGCTATGTTACCGCTTTGCTCAGCCCTTCTTATAGCGTTGTTAGTTGCAGGTGAAGATTGGAGCCGTTCCTTGTTGGAACATTTATTTACTTGTTGGGATATCATTATATTGGATGTTATCTTTACTCATCTATATACTTGGTAAAGGGTGGAAGGCTCGGCCTCTCGCCTAGTGTTTTGTTCCACTCTTGCCGCCCTAGTTTCCGTCATATCGGTGTTATGTTCCCGGTTTGTTGCGTCCCTTACGCGGTTGGGCTATAATGGGAACCCCTTGATAGTTCGCCTTGATTAAAGCTTTTCCAGCAATGCCCAACATTGGTTTTACCATTTGCCACCTACCCTTTTCTTTCCCTTGGGTTTCCGGAGCCCGAGGGTCATCTTTATTTTAGCCCCCACGGGCCAGTGCTCCTCTGAGTGTTGGTCCGGAACGTCAGCCGCCGGTGGCCACCAGGGGCAACTCTGGGCTGGCCTACCGGAAGTTTAGACAATCTGAGTGTGCCCTGAGAAAGAGATATGTGCAGCTCCTATCGGGATTTGTCGGCGCATTCGGGCGGTGTTGCTGGACTAGTTTTGACCTGTCGAATCATCTTGTTGTACCGGGATACCGAGTCTGATCGGTGGGTCCTGGGTGGAGGTCTATTCCTTCGTTGACCGTGAGAGCTTGTTATGGGCTAAGTTGGGACCCCCCTGCAGGGATTGATCTTTCGAAAGCCGTGCCCGCGGTTATGGGCAGATGGGAATTTGTTAATGTCCGGTTGTAGACAACTTGAACTTAATTAATTAAAATGAATCAACTGCGTGTGTTGCCGTGATGGCCTCTTCTCGGCGGAGTCCGGGAAGTGGACACGGTGTTGGAGTTATGTTTGCGTAGTCTGCTCTATGTAGTTTCCGCTCGTGCTTTGCCTTCTCTTCTCGCTCTCCTTTGCGAATAAGTTAGCCACCATATATGCTAGTCGCTTGCTGCAGCTCCACTCACATTACCCCTTTCCTACCTATTAAGCTTAAATAGTCTTAATCGCGAGGGTGCGAGATTGCTGAGTCCTTTGTGGCTCACAGATTACTATTACACCAGATGCAGGGACCGATGATACTCCTCTGGATGGCGCGCTCGAGCTGAAGTGGGAGTACGACGAGGACTCTCAGCGATACTATGTTTCTTTTCCTGATGATCAGTAGTGGTGCCTATTCGGGGTTCGATTCAGGGTTTTAGTCGCTTGTTGGGGGTCTTTTCTATTTTGGCGCCGTAGTCGGGCCATGAGTGTTTGTATGATGAATGTTATTTATGTACTTTGATGTGACGTGGCGAGTGTAAGCCAACTATTATTATATTTTCCCCCTTTATATTATATATGTACTTGGGTTGTGTAATGATTCCCGACTTGCGACATTGCTTTCAATGCGCCTATGTCTCTAAGTCGTGCCTCGACACGTGGGAGACATAGCCGCGTCGAGGGCGTTACAAGTTGGTATCAGAGCCTTCCCCGACCTTAGGAGCCCCATTGCTTAATCGTTTCTAGCAGCCGAGTTGTGTCTAGAAAAATGTTTTGAGTCCTTAGGAATTATATATTGGAGAGCTTAGGAATTCTTTTTACTTCCCAGTCTCCTCATCGCTCTGGTAAGGCATCCTGACGTAGAGTTTTGACTCTTCTCTTCTCAAATTTCACAAAAAAAAATTAGGATCACGCGAGTATCTTGGTTTTGTTCCGATGGCTTATGATGAGAATACTGTCTTGGTGCCTCCTGTCAGGGGTTTAGTGGAAGTGTCCCGGGGAGTTGAGCTCTGAGGTGTTGTCATCATAATTCTATCGTTGCAATTCTGGCATACTTGAGATATGTGCGCGACATCGAAAATCTCCTTTATGCAGTTCGTTGGTGAGATAACCTCGACGCCACCCAGTACTGGGGCGGGAGTTCGGGAGTATCGCCATAACTTGTATAATGGATGCTTTTCGAAGGTTGAGATAGATGGTTTCCGAAGGTTTCTTGGTTATGTGTTGAAGGATGGATGCAGCTGGATGTAGGATTTGCTAGCTTGGGTGAGATATTATGCTTCCCCTGTATCCTCAACACCTGATTGCATAACCGGAAAGTTTCGGGAATTTCATAGGTGGGAATTCAAGTAGCCTTAGGATATCTTTCCAACAGATGTGTGATATGAAATTGGGGTTCGACGTCTAGTGGTTCGCCTATTCACGGTCGATTTTACAGTGGCCTCATTGTGTCTTAAAGAGTCCTTGGCTATGCTGACTCGGGGACGCTTCGTATGTCATGTGCACTGCCTTGTACATGATGGTGTTGTACGGTCGAGCCCGTGTAGGTCCTACCACGAACACTTCGGACGAAATTTCTATCATGTGTTTGTTCCGGCTTATTTCGCAAGCCAACCCTTGGTTTTATTTCGAGTTGTGGTATTCGTTCTTCTTTGATGTCTTATGTTGATTCCATCCCTCGTTGATGTACCTCTTCTACCTGATTCTTCGTGGCTTCGCAATTTAGGAATATGTGACCACTTCAAGAGAAGGGCATTCGTTCGTTTTGTTCGGATGTGAAGACTTTATGTTGCAATTTTCATTCCGTTGGATTCACCTTCAATATTTCTCTATTTGTGTGCTAATGGTGGTCAACCTCTTCAGGATGGCTCCCGCTAAGAGCACCAGTCAGAACCAGAATCAAGATCCTCCGCCACCTCCGCCTCCTCCGGAAGCATGGCAGGCTGTGATGGCTGCTACTAATGCAAATACTCAGCTGATCATGCAAATCATCCAAGAGCGGAATCAAAGCAGTCAAGCGAATCAAGGCAACAACCAGAACCAGTTTGCAACTCTGAATCAGTTCCTCGCAAATGGTCCAAAGACGTTCAGCAACTGCGTTGAGGCTACCGATGCTGATGATTGGTTAGTCGATCTGGGCAAGCATTTTGAATGTAGCAACGTCAGACCTGAAGATTTCGTCAAGTTCGCGTCTTTCCAGCTCAAGGATCAGGCCGCAGAGTGGTTTCAGCAGTACCGGGATTCCAGAGGTGGACGTTTGATCACTTGGGATGATTTTCGTCGTAATTTTCGAGCTCATCACATTCCTCAAAGTGTGACTGAAAGCAAACGTGAAGAGTTCCGCAATCTGAAGCAAGGCTCTTTGTCTGTCTATGACTACAACAAGTTGTTCCAGAAGCTCGCCCGTTTTGCCAAGCAGGATGTTCCTGATGAGAAGAGCATGATCTATCAGTTCAGGGGTGGTCTTCGTGAAGAGATTCAGCTCGCTCTTGTCCTCTTCGAGCCGCTGAGATTCGATGAGTTCTACAACATGGCACTGAAGCAAGAGGCTGCTCAGCTCAGGTGTGATGCTTCCAGGAAGCGAGTCAGAGATACTACGTCTTTGTCCTCTACTCAAGTGACCAAGCAGCAGAAGTATTGGCTCCCTCCTCCTCCGTTCCGTCAGCCGTATCAGCAGAAGAGCAAAGGTGGCAGTGGTTCATCCCACCCACCCAACCCAGGCTTTCAGAACAAGACTTCGTCTCAAGCTCCAAGATCAAGTGCTCCGTATCACCGTCCGCTCTCAGAGGTCACGTGCAACAAGTGCCAACAGAAGGGTCACTACGCCAACAAGTGTTTCAACCAGAGGCGTCTTCCTCCTCCTCCTCCTGTCAGATCGGCAAGTACAGCTGTGGTCAAGCATAATCCCAAGCACGCCAAGGTCAATATGGTGAATGCAGCTCAAGCAGAGGATTCGTCAGATGTGATCATGGGTAACCTTCCTGTTAACGATGTTCCTGCAAAAGTACTTTTTGATACAGGTGCATCACATTTTTTCATCTCGAAGCCTTTTGCATCTAAGCACGGGTGGTTTTCTCAAGTTATGCATCAGCCATTAGCAGTCGTCTCTCCGAGCAAATGCTTGCTTGCTAACTATGAAGTTCCGGATATTTCTATCTCGCTGGGTGACTTTAAGTTTCTGGCTTCCCCGATGATTCTTGGCAATTCCGATATCGACCTCATTCTTGGGATGGACTGGCTCTCTAAACATAAAGCTCATCTGGATTGTGCAGCCAAGCAGATTCAACTGACTCATTCGTCTGAGGAAGTAATTGTTTTTGCTGCTCGGGATAATACCATCCGGTTATTCTCTCTCAATGAAAAGGGTGAATTGGATGCTATTTCGCAGATTCCGGTTGTTTGTGAGTATCAAGATGTCTTCCCTGAAGAACTCCCAGGCATGCCTCCAAACCGGCCTGTTGAATTCGTTATTGAACTTGAGCCCGGTACGGAACCGGTGTGCAAACGGCCTTACAAGCTCGGCCCAGAAGAGTTGAAGGAGTTGAAGAAACAGCTCGATGTTCAAGAAAGGATGGGTCTCATTCGGCCTAGTACTTCTCCGTGGGGTTGTGGTGTTCTTTTTGTGAAGAAGAAGGATGGAACGGACCGACTTTGTGTTGATTACCGTCCATTGAACAAGAAGACCATCAAGAACAAATATCCACTTCCCAACATTAATGAGCTGTTCGAACAACTCAAGGGTGCCCAAGTATTCTCCAAGCTTGATCTCCGTATGGGTTATCATCAAATTCGCATTCGTGAACAAGATATTCCAAAGACGGCGTTCAGAACAAGCTATGGGTCATATGAATACACTGTTATGTCTTTTGGCCTCGCCAATGCTCCTCCGACGTTCTCTCGCATGATGAACTTCATCTTCAACCCCTACACCAACGACTTTGTTTTGGTCTATCTCGATGATATCCTGGTTTTCTCGAAGAACAAGGAAGATCATGCCAAACACTTGCGTTTGGTTCTTGACAAGCTAAGGGAACATCAATTCTACGCCAAGTTCTCCAAGTGTGAGTTTTGGCTCGATGAGGTTCTTTATCTTGGTCATATTATCTCTGCCAAGGGCATTTCCGTGGATCCTGAGAAGGTGTCTGCAATCGTTAATTGGGAACCTCCTCAGAATGTGAAGCAACTCCGTAGCTTCCTCGGTCTTGCAAGTTACTGCCGAAGATTCGTTGAAAACTTCTCCAAGATCGCGAAGCCTCTCTCAAATCTTCTTCAGAAGCACGTCAAGTACGTTTGGTCTCTGGAGTGTGATGTTGCTTTCAACGCTTTGAAAGAGAAATTGATCACTGCTCCAGTTCTAACTCCGCCTGATGAAACCAAGCCGTACGAGGTCTTTTGTGATGCCTCTCTCCAAGGTCTAGGTGCTGTACTGATGCAAGAGAAGAAAGTTGTTGCTTATACCTCTCGCCAGTTGAAGCCAAATGAGAAGAACTACCCCACTCATGATCTCGAGTTGGCGGCAGTTGTGCACGCATTGTTGACTTGGAGACATCTTCTCTTGGGAAGGAAAGTGGACATTTTCACTGATCACAAGAGTCTCAAGTACATCTTCACTCAGCCTAATCTCAACCTCAGGCAGACTCGATGGGTCGAAATGATTCAAGAGTACAATCCGAGTATCGAGTATACTCCAGGCAAGGCTAATGTGATTGCTGACGCTTTGAGCAGAAAAGCATATTGCAACAGTCTGATTCTCAAGCCTTATCAACCCGAGCTTTGTGAAGCCTTCCGCAAACTTAATCTGCAAGTTGTTCCTCAAGGTTTCCTCGCCAACCTTCAAGTTTCTCCTACCTTGGAAGACCAGATTCGCCAAGCCCAGCTTCTTGATGCTATGGTGAAAAAGGTGAAGATTGGTATTGCAAAGAGTCAGTCCAAGTACAAGTGCTACCGACTTGATGACAAGGACACTCTCTTCTTCGAGGATCGAATTGTTGTGCCCAAAGGTGAACTTCGTAAAGTGATCATGAATGAGGCTCACAACTCTCTCCTCTCCATCCACCCTGGGAGCACGAAGATGTATCAAGACCTGAAGCAAACTTATTGGTGGACTCGAATGAAGCGCGAGATCGCTCAATTCGTGAATGAATGTGATGTCTGCAGAAGAGTGAAAGCAGAACACCAAAGGCCAGCAGGTCTCCTCCAACCTCTCGCCATTCCAGAATGGAAGTTTGACCACATTGAAATGGACTTCGTGACTGGGTTTCCTAAGTCCAAGCGTGGCAATGATGCTATATTTGTGGTCATCGACAAGCTCACCAAAGTGGCTCATTTCCTGCCTATCAAAGAGTCAATCACTGCAGCTCAATTGGCGGAGCTCTACACCTCTCGCATTGTCTCTCTGCACGGTATTCCTCAAGTGATATCTTCAGACCGTGGCAGCATCTTTACCTCCAAGTTTTGGGATTCTTTTCAGAAGGCCATGGGCACCAGCATTCGCTTCAGCACTGCTTTCCACCCTCAAACAAGCGGTCAAGTCGAGCGTGTCAACCAGATTCTTGAAGATATGCTCAGGGCTTGTGTTATCTCCTTCGGCATGAAGTGGGAGGATTGTCTTCCTTATGCTGAATTCTCGTACAACAACAGTTTCCAAGCAAGTTCCGGCAAGGCCCCATTTGAAATTCTGTATGGTAGGAAGTGCCGTACACCTCTCAACTGGTCTGAAACTGGTGAATGTCAGCTGCTGGGTAATGACCTGATCATAGAGGCAGAAGAAATGTGCAAGGTCATTCGTGATAACCTCAAAGCAGCCCAATCTCGTCAGAAGAGCTATTACGACAGCAAGCACCGTGATTTGGCTTTCGAGATCGGAGATCATGTCTACCTCCGCGTCTCTCCTATGAAAGGGACTCGTCGCTTCGGTATCAAAGGGAAGCTTGCCCCCAGATACGTCGGGCCTTTCAAGATCGGCAGCAAGAGAGGCGACCTCGCCTATCAACTCGAGCTTCCTGCAACCTTTGCCAATGTTCATGATGTGTTCCATGTCTCGCAACTCCGAAAGTGCTTCAAGACGCCTGAGCGCACCGTCAACTTCGAGGACATTGAGCTCCAAGAAGATCTCTCCTACCGTGAGCACCCAGTTGCAATCCTTGAAGAGACTGAACGCAAAACTCGCAACAAGTCAATCAAGTTTCTCAAAGTCAAGTGGTCACACCATTTCGACCGTGAAGCTACCTGGGAACGCGAGGATCACCTCCGTTCTGAGTACCCGGAGTTCTTTCAGTCCTAGATCTCGGGACGAGATCTTTTCGTAGTGGTGGAGTGTTGTAACGCCCCATATGTAACTTTCCCGAATTGTACTCCAACTCTTGCCGATTCCGGCATTAAGTTACATTTAATTCTCGGGTTCGGGTCTTTGTCTCCGTGTGTTGTTTTTGTTTTCATGCATCTCATATCATGTCATCACGTGCATTGCATTTGCATACATGTTCATCTCATGCATTCGAGCATTTTCCCCGTTGTCCGTTTTGCATTCCGGCGCTTCGTTCTCCTCCGGTGGCCATTTCTAGCTTTCTTTCGTGTGTGGGGATGAAACATTTCCGGATTGGACCGAGACTTGCCATGTGGCCTTGGTTTACTACCGGTAGACCGCCTGTCAAGTTTCGGGTCATTTGGACTTCGTTTGATACTCCAACGGTTAACCGGGGGACCGAAAAGGCCTCGTGTGTGTGCAGCCCAACACCCCTCCATTTTGGCCCAAAACCCACCAAACTCAGCTCCATCATCTCGGTCGTTCGATCACGATCGTGTGGGCGAAAACCGCACCTCATTTGGACACTCCTAGCTCCCTCTATGCCTATTTATACCCCCCCCCCCATTCGGATCTCTTCTTCTCCCCCGTCCAAACCCTAAAAAAAACATCTCCCCGCCACCGACGGACATGTCCGCCGCCTGACCGGACACGTCCGCTGGCGCCCCACGTCCAATCACCGAGCGCCACGTGGCCGCCTGCCCGCGCCGCCGCCGAAGCCCGCTCGGCCCGGGGAGAGCCCCCGAGGCCCGAGCCGCCGCCGCCTTCATCCCGCGCACCCCGCCGCCATCTTCCCCGCGTCCGGCCACCGCCCCGCCGCCGTGCGCCTCTCCGGCGAGCCGCCGCATCGCCGGCCACCGCGCCGCTCCCCTCCGTCCTTGTCGCCGGTCGGCACCACCGCCGCCGCGGCCTCGCCCCGCCGCCCGGACCTCGCCACCGCGGCGCCCAAGGCCCGATCCGGCCGGCCCCGCCTCTCCTTCGGCTCCGGTAGCCACTCCGGCGAACCTCGTTTCGCGCGCCGCTACAGTAACCGCAGGATCCCAGATCCAGATCCGATTCGGGTTGACTTTGCATCCCCTAACCCTAATTTTTTCTTGCTACTTTGACCTGCCATATCTTTGCATCCGTAGCTCCAATTTGGGCATATGATATGTCAAAATCTTCGTCTCGATGAGTACATCATTTCATTCCATTGCATCATTTGCATTTGAGGTCATCTTGGTGCCCAAAATGCTGTTGGAAGGAGGCATATTGAGTTAAATTGCAGATCCCTTAGTTCAACATGCACTTTTGTCATTTTTGCCATGTTTAATCCGTGCATGATATGCCTGTGCCCCTTTGGGATGAATTGTTAAGCATGTTGTCTTCTTTCCAGAGGTGCCTTCCATGTATTTTTAGGATGTGTGTGTTGTCTTGTGCAAGCTTGCGAAGAGGGCCGCCTGAGATTATCGATTTCAGGGACTTAGTGAAAATCACTAAGTCTGGGCCGTTTTAGTTCACGATGCTATATGTCCGGCTTGTTTCCTAGTGATCCGTGCCTCTTTTGAGGGTGATCAGTAAGAGTGGTTTGTTATGCTTGTTGTGCTTAATCCATCCATGTCTTTACTTGTTATGTTGGAGCACCCTAGGTTAACTCAATCGAGCTCAACTTTTGGATAGTTGCTGTTTTGGGCAGATCGTGAACTCTTTTGCGATTTTGCCGGAGTGATTGCTAGTGATCCATGCATGCTATGCCATTGTTCTTGCCATGTATAGCTAGAATTTTGTGCCTTCTTAATGGATATATGCTTGCCTTGCCATGACTTGCACCGTAGTGAGAGCAGCGAGCTCGTTTACATGCCTCCGTGAGTTATTATTTCAGCATGTCCCAGTTTTCACTAAGTCTGAAAACTGATTGTGTTTCATCAATGTTCGTGTGCTCGGTAGAGTATTTTGTGAACCCTTTTGGCCCCAGGTCATTTTGGGTGTTTTGGTAAGCTTGTTGAGTAGCTCCATGCCATGCTCTTACTTGCCATGTTCAGGTTTTCCTTCATGTTGTTTTGCTGCTCCGAAGAGAGCATCGTGGTCTGAAATTTCAGACTAGCGTTAATTTCGCTAAGTCTGAAATCTGTTTTGCTTATTCAGTTTTGCCATGCTGGTTTGAAGCCCTTAATGGATGAATTTGCCTATGCCTCAATCATGATGATTTGTTAAGCTTGATGAGTACATCACTGCCATGCAAATTTTTTTCATGTTGGGTGGCCGTAGCATGTTCATTTTGTTGCATTTAGGAGCCTACTTGCTGTAAATCGCAGATCGGTTCGTTTAGTAAAACGCTTGCCATTTCTAAACCGTAGCTCCGATTGCCATGATCTTTATATCGTTTTCAGGGGATTTCTTCCCCTCTATCCAGTGGCACACTTGGATTTCCAAGTTGAGGCCAGGTTCATGCATTTCCTGTTACATCTTGCATTTTGCATCCCGCATAGCATATCATCTTTGCATCTTATTGGTTGCCTTTGCACGTGGTTGATTGTATCCTTGTTGCTTGTTTGTGTTGTTGGGTAGAGCCGGGAGACGAGTTCGCTAACGAGGAGCCCGTTGAGTTTGCTTTTGAGGATCCAGTCAATTCTGACAACTGTGCAGGCAAGATGATCACACCCTTGAAATCACTACTATCTTTGCTATGCTAGTATGCTCGCTCTTTTGCTTTGCCAATGCTACGATGCCTACTACTTGCTTGTCAGCCTCCCAATTGCCATGATTGAGCCTCTAACCCACCTTTGTCCTAGCAAACCATTGATTGGCTATGTTACCGCTTTGCTCAGCCCTTCTTATAGCGTTGTTAGTTGCAGGTGAAGATTGGAGCCGTTCCTTGTTGGAACATTTATTTACTTGTTGGGATATCATTATATTGGATGTTATCTTTACTCATCTATATACTTGGTAAAGGGTGGAAGGCTCGGCCTCTCGCCTAGTGTTTTGTTCCACTCTTGCCGCCCTAGTTTCCGTCATATCGGTGTTATGTTCCTGGTTTGTTGCGTCCCTTACGCGGTTGGGCTATAATGGGAACCCCTTGATAGTTCGCCTTGATTAAAGCTTTTCCAGCAATGCCCAACATTGGTTTTACCATTTGCCACCTACCCTTTTCTTTCCCTTGGGTTTCCGGAGCCTGAGGGTCATCTTTATTTTAGCCCCCACGGGCCAGTGCTCCTCTGAGTGTTGGTCCGGAACGTCAGCCGCCGGTGGCCACCAGGGGCAACTCTGGGCTGGCCTACCGGAAGTTTAGACAATCTGAGTGTGCCCTGAGAAAGAGATATGTGCAGCTCCTATCGGGATTTGTCGGCGCATTCGGGCGGTGTTGCTGGACTAGTTTTGACCTGTCGAATCATCTTGTTGTACCGGGATACCGAGTCTGATCGGTGGGTCCTGGGTGGAGGTCTATTCCTTCGTTGACCGTGAGAGCTTGTTATGGGCTAAGTTGGGACCCCCCTGCAGGGATTGATCTTTTGAAAGCCGTGCCCGCGGTTATGGGCAGATGGGAATTTGTTAATGTCCGGTTGTAGACAACTTGAACTTAATTAATTAAAATGAATCAACTGCGTGTGTTGCCGTGATGGCCTCTTCTCGGCGGAGTCCGGGAAGTGGACACGGCATTGGAGTTATGTTTGCGTAGTCTGCTCTATGTAGTTTCCGCTCGTGCTTTGCCTTCTCTTCTCGCTCTCCTTTGCGAATAAGTTAGCCACCATATATGCTAGTCGCTTGCTGCAGCTCCACTCACATTACCCCTTTCCTACCTATTAAGCTTAAATAGTCTTGATCGCGAGGGTGCGAGATTGCTGAGTCCTTTGTGGCTCACAGATTACTATTACACCAGATGCAGGGACCGATGATACTCCTCCGGATGGCGCGCTCGAGCTGAAGTGGGAGTACGACGAGGACTCTCAGCAATACTATGTTTCTTTTCCTGATGATCAGTAGTGGTGCCTATTCGGGGTTCGATTCAGGGTTTTAGTCGCTTGTTGGGGGTCTTTTCTATTTTGGCGCCGTAGTCGGGCCATGAGTGTTTGTATGATGAATGTTATTTATGTACTTTGATGTGACGTGGCGAGTGTAAGCCAACTATTATTATATTTTCCCCCTTTATATTATATATGTACTTGGGTTGTGTAATGATTCCCGACTTGCGACATTGCTTTCAATGCGCCTATGTCTCTAAGTCGTGCCTCGACACGTGGGAGACATAGCCGTATCGAGGGCGTTACACCATGGCCTTAAAGCAGGGGAAGAAATCTTCGCCAGAGGGTCCTGTGTTGGGGGATACTTCGGCCGAATTATGCCCTCAAGGGGATCAGCCCTCCACTGAGTCGTAAGTAGAGAGGAGTTTTCTTTTTAATAAACGAGAGAAATCCCTGCTTTATATCTGAGAAAAGTAATCGAAAATTTACCTTGTAGCTCGGACCTTAGCCCTTCTCAGCAAAGCTCGTCTTCGGGGGGGTCTTCTTCCGGAGATGATGGAGAGCGGAACGCCTCCCCCTACCGTACTGCCTTGCGAGGCGGGCAACCCTGAGGTATCGTCGCGGAGGGTTTCTTCGAATCCGGCGGGGCCGGAAGGTAGTCATATGGCCCCCCCAAAGCCCTCCGCGTCCGGCCTTTGAAAAGGGCCATCGGACGAGTCCGGCGCCGTCTGGTGCGCGGTCGGAGGAGCTGAAGGATCTGCTAGGGCGAGCATCTATCTCAGAGGAGCTCCGTGCATTGATGGGTACGGTGATTGAGAGGATTTCATACGCGAAGAGCGGATTGCACGAGGCCGTCAGGAGTTTACTGACAGGTTTTGAGGTACGTGAAATAATGTACCCTTTTTGGACAGTTACGCATAAATAAGATGCGCCCTGTGTAGATAGTAGCCCCTGAGACTCTGTGTGTTGTCAAAAGTGACGGCGCACAGAGGATCATAATCCCAGGTCTAATATGTCGCGTTTATACGTAGGTGGCGAAGTGTCCGGTGGCCAGCCGGACTAATGGATTTGCCGAGCTAAGGCGGCAACTTGACGTGGCAGATGCCGACATTGCGCTTGTCAACAAGCGGCTTGACGAGGCACAAGGTATGTAATTCCTTCGGTGGTGCCTTGTAAGAGGAGCTTTATGCCAGTATCTTACAATGTGTGCGCTTGATGCAGATGGTGCTTCTGCCATGGAGAATCTTCGGGCGGAACTTGCCCGAGCCAAGGAGCAAGCCAGGAAAAGTGATGCGGCTGCCGGAAAGGCAATTGAAGAGCTAAAAGCCGAATAGGCTGCTCACTGTCGAAACAAGAAGGAAATGGCCGAGATGGCCGTGAGGCTGAAGAACGCTGCTGACCGTTGCAAGCTTCTTGAAAAAGAAGATCGGGCGGAACAGACGGACGAAGAAGGCCGTTGCCGATGCCAAGGATGCTCGCTCTGTGATGAGAGCTATGAAGGAGGAGCTGCGTCAGGCCGGAGAGATCGCGGCTGGAAAGCCCTTTATGCTGCGGAGGAAGTTCTGTGATCCTAAACATGCTCCGTTAGGCCAGATGTGGAGTACGACAGACACCTATCTGGATTTAGCAGCGAGTGCCGCAGATGCGGCCGAACACTTCCGAGATCAAGAAGATCGCGAAGTGGAAAAGTTCTTCTGGTCGCAGTTCCACAATCCAGAGCGTCCACTGTCATTAGCCGATCATTTGGACGAGTGGGCCGAGCTAAATAGGTTGTCCAGACTCGCCATGAAGTATGTCATGAGTCATCTGTGGCCAGAGAGGCCAGAGCCGAAAAGTTATTTCAACTTGGTGCAGCAGTTCCTTGGTGCGGCGCCGCATATCAATGCGACGAAGAGGTCAGCGTGCATAGAGGGTGCACGGATGGCTCTTGCCCGTGTTAAGACATACTGGGCGGAAATGGAAGCCACTGCTGTTGCATCCCCAGACTCGGATGGAAGCCGAGTACCTGTCGCGCGCTATTTTCACGAAGTTCTGCAAGGCGCTCGTTTAATAGAGATGCAGTGCTCGAAGGATACTATATTCGAATAGCATGTATTATTGTAAAACAATATTTTGATAAATTGTAGAAGCTTTTTATACTTGTGCCTGCAAGTATTGGAATACCTCCTGTGCGGCCGTTTAACATATACGTATATATAATCTGAAAGATGGCAGTCGTCGGCTTCAGCCCCCACACACATAATGCGGGGGTGTTCGCAGAAGGCGCATTTTCACACTTGATCCAATGTCTTGGTCCTACAAAGGAGGTGATAGCGCAGCAAACTAGGCAATCGGACTATGATGCTTTATCACTTCCACTTAGCCATAGGAGTTTGACATTGAGGCTACTTATATAGCCCCTGGTGGCGCCTGCGCTTGCCCGAACTCGGGGCGCGTATGTGCCTGGCCGGGAAACGGCCCTTCGTTAATGCGGAGGAATCCTAAAGATTCTGGTGAGTCATTGAGTGGTTGACCAGTCTCACGCTATATCATGACAGTCAGTTTTTGGCTTTCTCTACTGAGGTGCTCGCCTGGCTGAACCGGGGCACAATTGCAGTAGTTCTCCTGGTGCCGCCTTAGCCGATAGAGCGGAACATAAGGCAGCAAAACACAGGAGCCGGGCAAACCCAACATTTGACCAAAGACATGATTCGGAGCTGATGCATATAAGGCCAAACTCGTGACGCCGAACACTCCCTAAGGTATTCGGTCTTTATGAGGGCGGGCGGGATAACACCCTTAGTAATAAGCCCCTAGTGTCTAGGTACGTGCAAAACTCTGACGTGGCCACATGCCAAAACGCCAGCCTCCTCCTTGGTTATACCAAGAAACCAGGGGATGTGTATCAACAAGAGACAGTAAAAAAGGTTTACGTAGGGTCTTAATCTGAAAAGAATCCTTGGAACGGGTCCCTGCTGCACGTCTGCGCCTGTGTCTCCGTTGTGCCGTATCCTGGACGGGCGTAGCACGGTGTTCATCTGTAAAAGAGAGGAACTTAGTTAAAGAAAGATCGTTCCAAACATGAGTTATACTAAATAAACAAAGTATAAATCGAAATGGGTAAAGTTGAGCTTTATTGTCTCTTGTTTTATATGCGCGGAGCCCCTAGTACAGGGGTATACGGCTATTAAGCCTTTATCAATTGTATGTTTATGCCGGACTCGTCTAGCCGTGTCCGTGGTCTTGATGACCTGTTTAGATGCTTTGGCTGGTGAAGCCGCTTTATTGTGGGGTTGTCAAGGCAGCCGCACTGTTTTCCGCGCGAGAGGAACACTTAATGTTTTCCCTTTAATGTGATGATGCCTCGTGGACCGGGCATCTTAAGCATAAGAGATGCATAATGCGGTATTGCGTTAAAGTGGGCGAAAGCTTCACGTCCCAGCAGTGCTTGATAACTACTTGAGAATGGGGCGATGTGGAAAGTTAGCTGTTCGCAACGGAAGTTATCGGGGGAGCCGAACATAACTTCTAACCGGAGAGAACCCATGCAACGGGCATCCGGGCCTGGCGTTACCCCTTGAAAGGAGGTTTTGCTATGGCGAATTTTTGTTGGGTCTATCCCCATGTTGTGGATTGTGTCCTGGTATAACAGGTTTAGACCACTGCCGCCGTCCATCAGGACATTTGTAAAATGGAGTCCGCCGATTATTGGATCTAATACCAAGGCAGTCTAGCCTGCGTTCCGGATACTTATAGAGTAATCCTGATGGTCGAAGGTGATCAGTTTTAACAACCATTGGCGAGACTCCTTTGGGATAGTCCGTATGGCGCGTATCTCTGGTTGCGCCGTTCTGTTCGTCACGTGAAGTAAGTGTACTGTTTTGACTTCTTGTGGGAAATCCTTTTGTTTTCTGGTGCTCTGCTTGTGGGGTTCGTCGTCGTCCTCACTTGGTGTGTCGAGCCCCTTGTGTTCGGCGTTGAGTTTGCCAGCTTGCTTGAAAACCCAATAATCTATGTGGGTATGGTTCGCAGGCTTCCCGGGAGTACTGTGTATTTGACATATCTTGTCCAAGATTTTGTTTAAGTTGGATAGCTCGTCCCTGTTATCCTTGAGGGGCGGCTTTCTCTGATTCTGCCGCGAGCTTTTGAATCCGGCATTGACCGCCGTGCTCTTTGGGTTGTTTCCCTTATTCCGGCATTGGTCCTTGCTGCGTCGGGGTTTTCCGTTTCCATCCCTAACTTCGGATGTACTTGGGTCGCTGGTGCTACATCTTGCCAACCAGCTGCCCTCTCCTGCGCAAAAGCGGGTCATGAGGCTTGTTAATGCGGCCATTGTTCTTGGCTTTTCTTGGCCGAGGTGTCTGGCGAGCCATTCGTCTCGAACGTTGTGCTTAAAAGCTGCTAGGGCTTCGGCATCCGGACAGTCGACTATCTGATTCTTTTTAGTAAGAAATCTGTTCCAGAACTTCCGGGCTGACTCTCCGGGCTGTTGAGTTATTTGACTGAGATTATCTGCATCCAGAGGGCGGACATAGGTCCCTTGAAAATTTGCCCGGAAAGCATCCTCAAGCTCTTCCCAACTTCCCATGGTGTTTTCGAGAAGGCTTTTGAGCCAATGCCGGGCTGGCCCTTTAAGCTTGAGGGGTAAGTATTTTATGCCGTGGAGGTCATCTCCACTGGCCATGTGTATGTGGAGGATATAATCCTCGATCTAGACCCCAGGGTCTGTTGTTCCGTCATACGCCCCTATGTTTACGGGCTTGAATCCCGCTGGAAATTCATGGTCCAGCACCTCATCGGTGAAACATAGGGGGTGTGCGGCACCCCTGTATTTGGGTGTGCCATGATGTTCGGGTATTTGTTGTGTTGCATTGCTTACTAGAGCTTGCTTTCTTGGCCCGTATATAGATCTGGTCGGGCCGTCTTTTTGATGTGGATCCTTGGGTGGATCGCGTGCCGGCTTGTGTGCGGCGCCGCTTGCCGCTCCATGCTGGCCATGCGGTCGTCCATCCGACCGGATGGCTTTCCTATTTTTTGACTGTGGGGGCTCTAAGGCCTCCTCGTCAAATTCAGGCAGTAGCTTTCGCTTTGGATAGCTTTTTTGTGCGGCGACTGCCGGCATATTTGTCTGCGGTGTTGCGTACTTTGCTCCATCTGATTCTGAGTGCATCTTCCGCGGTTTTGAGCTTCCGCTTCTGCTTTTTCAGGCTATGCGCAGTGGCGACGAGCCTTTGGTGGAGGTTCTTCTGCTCCATGAGTTTATCTGGTGTAAGGTCGTCCGGACTGTTGTTTTCGCCGGGGACGGGGTGTTCAGTTTGTTTATCCAATTTTCCCTGTTCGGACGCTTGCTCGAAGGCATGTTCGTTGTTCGCCGGCTCGTCCTGCTCTATGGCTGGGTCTGTATGGCTGTTGTCTCTGTCGAGGTGGGGCTTGGAGCGGCGCTTACGTCGCCGCTTTGATTGCTTTTCGAGTGAACGATCCCTCGTTGCATCCATGTGTTCCTCGTCGCCGCTTCCTTTGGGTGTGTCCACCATGTATACATCATGAGATGAGGTGGCTGTCCAGTGCCTTATAGGCGTTGGTTCATGTTCATCTCCTACATCATCGTCCATGCCGTTGATGTCTTCGGAGTCGAAGTCGAGCACGTCGTTTAAATTATCGACAGTGGCTACGAAGTGGGTGGTGGGTGGGCTTTGAATTTCTTCATCATCCGCATCCCAACCTTGTTGACCATAGTCCGGCCAGGGCTCTCCTGATAAAGAGAGGGACTTAGTGAATTCAGAATATCGCCGAAGGGCGAGTGCGGAAAGATGTCCGTGGCGGTGAACTCCATGATCGGCGCCCAATCGAGTTCAATCGGTCGGGGCTCGGAGTCTAGAGAGGAGTCCGGCTCCTTGGAGTCACGGGCTTCGCAGATAATAGGGCTGGTGTTTGGCTCGATCGCCGTAGAGATTGCAACCCCCGAGGCGGTGTCTAACCACCCATCCTCGATTGGTGTGATCGGCTTCGAGCTAGGGGTCGGAGCGGACATAGGTGCGGCCTCCAGGGTACTATTCAGCGGCAGAGCTAAATCATGCCCATCGTGACAGTGCGGCGCGCTCGGCTATGGCTCGAATCCATCGAAGATCAAGTCTCCGCGGATGTCGGCCGTGTAGTTCAAACTTCCAAATCTGACCTGATGGCCAGGGGTGTATCTTTCAATCTACTCCAGATGACCAAGCGAATTGGCCCGCAGTGCAAAGCCGCCGAATACGAAGATCTGTCTGGGGAGAAAAGTCTCACCCTGGATCGCATCGCTGTTGATGATCGGAGAAGCTGTCGGGCCTAAAAGCGACGACACAGAGGAACTCTCAATGAAAGCACCAATGTCGGTGTCAAAACCGGCGGATCTCGGGTAGGGGGTCTCGAACTGTGCGTCTAGGCCGGATGGTAACAGGAGGCAGGGGACACGATGTTTTACCCAGGTTCGGGCCCTCTTGATGGAGGTAAAACCCTACGTCCTGCTTGATTAATATTGATGATATGGGTAGTACAAGAGTAGATCTACCATGAGATCAAGGAGGCTAAATCCTAGAAGCTAGCCTATGGTATGATTGTTGTTCGTCCTACGGACTAAAACTCTCCGGTTTATATAGACACCGGAGAGGGCTAGGGTTACATAGAGTCGGTTACAATGGTAGGAGATCTACATATCCGTATCGCCAAGCTTGCCTTCCATGCCAAGGAAAGTCCCTCCCAGACACGGGACGAAGTCTTCAATCTTGTATCTTCATAGTCCAGGAGTCCGGCCGAAGGTATAGTCCGGCCATCCGGACACCCCCTAATCCAGGACTCCCTCAATGACCCCTCACTAAATTTCAAGGTACAAGTGTTCTCCCTGAGTATGCACCGTTGCTACAGTTCGTCGTGCCGAGACACCACGTGATGATCGGGTGTGATAAGCTCTACGTTCACATACAACTGGTGCAAGCCAGTTTTGCACATGCAGAATACTCGGGTAAAACTTGACGAGCCTAGCATATGTAGATATGGCCTCAGAACACTGAGACCGAAAGGTCAAACATGAATCATATAGTAGATATGATCAACATAGTGATGTTCACCATTGAAAACTACTCCATCTCACGTGATGATCGGACATGGTTTAGTTGATATGGATCACGTGATCATTTAGATGACTAGACGGATATCTATCTAAGTGGGAGTACTTTAGTAATATGATTAATTGAACTTTAATTTGTCATGAAATTAGTTCTGATAGTTTTTTCATATCTATGTTGTTGTAGATCAATGGCTCGTGCTACCGTTCCATTGAATTCTAATGCGTTCCTAGAGAAAGCTAAGTTGAAAGATGGTGGTAGCAACTACACGAACTGGGTCCGTAACTTGAGGATTATCCTCATTGCTGCACAGAAGAATTACGTCCTAGAAGCACTGCTAGGTGCCAGACCTGCTGCAGGAGCAACTCCAGACGTTATGAACGTCTGGCAAAGCAAAGCTGATGACTACTCGATAGTTCAGTGTGCCATGCTTTACGGCTTAGAATCGGGACTTCAAAGATGTTTTGAACGTCATGGAGCATGTGAGATGTTCCAGGAGTTGAAGTTAATATTTCAAGCAAATGCCCGAGTTGAGAGATATGAAGTCTCCAACAATTTCTATAGCTGCAAGATGGAGGAAAATAGTTCTGTTAGTGAACACATACTCAGAATGTTTGGGTACCATAACCACTTGACTCAGCTGGTAGTTAATCTTCCCGATGATAGTGTCATTGACAAGTTCTTTAATCACTGCCACCAAGCTATAAAGGCTTCACGATGAACTATAATATGCAAGGGATGGAAAAGACAATTCACGAGCTCTTCACGATGCTAAAGTCTGCGGAGGTAGAAATCACGAAGGAGCATCAAGTGTTGATGGTTAACAAGACCACTAGTTTCAAAGAAAGGCAAAGGGAAGAAGGGGAACTTAAAGAAGAACATCATGCAAGTTGCTGCTCAAGGGAAGAAGCCCAAGTCTGGACCTAAGCCTGAAATAGAGTGCTTCTACTGCAAAGGGACTGGTCACTGGAAGCAGAACTGCCCCAAGGATCACCATATAATGCTACCGTCGTTCTAAGCAAAATAAGATGCATAAAAGATAAACATCACATGCAATCAAAATATGTGACATGATATGGCCATCATCATCTTGTGCTTTCGATCTCCATCTCCAAAGCATCATCATGATCTCCGTCGTCACCGGCTCGACACCTTGATCTCCATCGTAGCGTCGTGGTCGTCTTGCCAACTATTGCTTCTACAACTATCGCTAACGCATAGTGATAAAGTAAAGCAATTACATGGCGTTTGCATTTCATACAATAAACAGATAACCATAAGGCTCTTGCCAGTTGCCAGATATCTTACAAAACATGACCATCTCATACAATAACGTTTATCACATCATGTCTTGACCATATCACATCACAACATGCCCTGCAAAAACAAGTTAGACGTCCTCTACTTTGTTGTTGCAAGTTTTACATGGCTGCTATGGGCTTCTAGCAAGAACCGTTCTTACCTACACATCAAACCACAATGGTGTTTAGTCAATTTTGTTGTTTTAACCTTCTTCAAGGACTGACCGCAGTCGAATTCGATTCAACTAAAGTAGGAGAAACAGACACCCGCCAGCCACCTTTATGCAAAACTTGTTGCATGTCAGTCAGTGGAACCAGTATCATGTGCGTGGACATGTAAGGTTGGTCCAGGGCACTTCATCGCACAATACCGCCGAATCAAAATAAGACATTGGTGGTAAGCAGTATGACTATCACCGCCCACAACTCTTTGTGGTTGAATCGTGCATATCATCTACGCATAGACCTAGCTCATGATGCCACTGTTGGGTATCGTTGCATGGAAAACAAAAAATTTCTACGCACACGCAATGATCTATCCATGGAGATGCATAGCAACGAGGGGGGGAGTGTGTCTATGTACCCTCGTAGACCATAAGCGGAAGTGTTTCACAACGCGGTTGATGTAGTCAAACTTCTTCGTGCTTCAACTGATCAAGTACCGAGCGCATGGCACCTCCGCGTTCTGCACATGTTCAACTTGGTGTCGTTCCTCGCCTTCTAGATCCAGCAATACATCGAGGTAGTAGATGAGTTCCGTCAGCACGACGGCATGGTGACGGTGATGAAGGAAATATGCCCTAGAGTCAATAATAAAGTTGTTATTTGTATTTCCTTATATCATGATAAATGTTTATTATTCATGCTAGAATTGTATTAACCGGAAACTTAGTACTTGTGTGAATACATAGACAAACAAAGTGTACCTAGTATGCATCTACTTGACTAGCTCGTTAATCAAAGATGGTTAAGTTTCCTAACCATAGACATGTGTTGTCATTTGATGAACGAGATCACATCATTAGAGAATGATGTGATGGACAAAACCCATCCGTTAGCTTAGCATAATGATCGTTTAGTTTTATTGATATTGCTTTCTTCATGACTTATACATATTCCTCTAACTATGAGATTATGCAACTCTGGAATACCGGAGGAACACCTTGTGTGCTATCAAACATCACAACGTAATGGGTGATTATAAAGATGCTCTACAGGTCTCTCCGAAGGTGTCTGTTGAGTTGGCATAGATCGATATTAGGATTTTTCACTCCGAGTATCGGAGAGGTATCTTTGGGCCCTCTAGGTAATGTACATCACTATAAGCCTTGCAATCAATGTAACTAATGAGTTAGTTGCAGGATGATGCATTATGGAACGAGTAAAGAGACCTGCCGGTAACGAGATTGAACTAGGTATGTTGATACCGACGATCGAATCTCGGGCAAGTAACATACCGATGGCAAAGGGAATAACGTATGTTATGCGGTTTGACCGATAAAGATCTCCATAGAATATGTAGGAACCAATATGAGCATCCAGGTTCCGCTATTGGTTATTGACCGGAGATGTGTCTCGGTCATGTCTACATAGTTCTCGAACCCGTAGGGTCCGCATGCTTAATGTCCGATTACGGTGCCACTCTGGTGCGGAACGTGCTCTATTCGACCTACGAGGTCCAGTAGTAACTTGATCTGAAGTTTCATGATCATCATCATTAGCTTCATCTCTAGTTGGTGTAGGCATCACGGGAAAGATTTCTCTGATGTGCTTCTTTCCAATTCGAGAGAAGGTACAATTACCTCATCAAGTTCTACTTTCCTCCCACTCACTTCTTTCGAGAGAAACTCCTTCCCTAGAAATGTTCCATTCTTGGCAACAAAAATCTTGCCTTCGGATCTATGGTAGAAGGTGTACCCAATTGTTTCCTTAGGGTATCCTATGAAGACGCACTTCTCCGATCTGGGTTCGAGCTTATCAGGCTGAAGCCTTTTGACATAAGTGTCATAACCCCAAACTTTAAGAAACGATGGCTTAGGTTTCTTGCCAAACCATAGTTCATATGATGTCGTCTCAACATATTTAGACGGCGCCCTATTTAACGTGAATGTAGCTGTATCTAATGTATAACCCCAAAATTATAGTGGTAAATTGGCAAGAGACATCATAGAACGCACCGTATCCAATAAAGTACGGTTACGACGTTCGGACACACCATTACATTGTGGTGTTCTGGGTGGCATGAGTTGTGAAACAATTCCACATTGTTTCAAATGAAGGCCAAACTCGTAACTCAAATATTCGCCTCCGCGATCAGATTGTAGAAACTTTATTTTCTTGTTACGATGATTCTTTACTTCACTTTGAAATTATTTGAACTTTTCAAATGTTTCAGACTTGCGTTTCATTCAGTAAGTATACCCATATCTACTTAAATCATCTGTGAAGGTTAGAAAATAACGATACCCGCCGCGTGCCTCAACACTCTTTGGACCGCATACGTCGGTATATATTATTTCCAATAAGTCATTGGCTCGCTCCATTGTTCCAGAGAATGAAGTTTAAGTCATCTTGCCCGTGAGCCATGGTTCGCAAGTATCAAATGGTTCATAATCAAGTGATTCCAAAATCCCATCTGCATGGAGTTTCTTCATGTGCTTTACACCAATATGACCTAAACGGCAGTGCCACAATTATGTTGCACTATCATTATTAACTTTGCATCTTTTGGCATCAATATTATGAATATGTGTATCACTATGATTGAGATTCAATAAACCATTCACATTAGGTGTATGACCATAGAAGGTTTTATTCATGTAAATAGAACAACAATTATTCTTTGACTTAATGAATAACTGTACTGCAATAAACATGATCAAATCACATTCATGCTCAACGCAAACACCAAATAACATTTATTTGGGTTCAACACTAATCCTGAAGGTAGAGGGAGTGTGCGATGGTGATTGTAACAACCTTGGAATCACTTCCAACACACATCGTCAACTCGTCGTTAACTAGTCTCTGTTTGTTCTGCAACTCCTGTTTTGAGTTACTAATCTTAGCAATTGAACTGGTATCAAATACCTAGGGGCTACTATTAGTACTATTAAGGTACATATCAATAAGATGTATATCAAATATACCTGTGTTCACTTTGCCATCCTTCTTATCCGCCAAGTATTTGGGGCAGTTTTGTTTCTAGTGGCCATTTCATTTGCAGTAGAGGCACTCAGTTTTAGGCTTGGGTCCAGCTTTGGGATTCTTCATGAGAGTGACAACTTGCTTGCCATTATTCTTGAAGTTTCCTCTCTTTCCCTTGCCCTTTTTCTTGAAACTAGTGGTCTTATTAACCATCAACACTTGATGCTCTTCCTTGATTTCTACCATCACCGATTTCAGCATCGCTAAGAGCTCGGGAATCATTTTCGTCATCCCTTGCGCATTACAGTTCATCACGAAGTTCTAGTAGCTTCATGATAGTGACTTGAGAACTTGGCAATCACTATCTTATCTGGAAGATTAACTCCCACTTGGCTCAAGCGATTGTAGTACCAAACATTTTGAGTGAAGGAAATATGCCCTAGAGGCAATAATAAAGTTGTTATTTTATATTTCCTTATTCATGATAAACTTTTATTATTCATGCTAGAATTGTATTGAATGGAAACCTTATACATGTGTGAATACATAAACAAACACCGTGTCCCTAGTGAGCCACTACTTGACCAGCTCGTTGATCAAAGATGGTTAAGGTTTACTAACCATAGACAGGAGTTGTCATTTGATAACGGGATCGCATCATTAGGAGAATGATGTGATGGACAAGACCCATCTGTTAGCTTAACATAATGATCGTTCGGTTTTATTGCTATTACTTTCTTCGTGTCAAATACATATTCCTTCGACTATGAGATTACGCAACTCCCAGATACCGGAGGAATGCCTTGTGTGCTATTAAACGTCACAACGTCACAACATAACTGTGTGATTTTAAATATGCTCTATAGGTATCTCCGATGGTGTTTGTTGAGTTGGCATAGACCGAGATTAGAATTTGTCACTCTAAGTATCGGAGAGGTATCTCTGGGCCCTCTCAGTAATACACATCATAAGCTTGCAAGCAAACGACTAAGGAGTTAGTCACGAGGTGATGTATTACGGAACAAGTAAAGAGACTTGCCGGTAACAATGAACTAGGTATGAAGATACCGACGATCAAATCTCGGGCAAGTAACATACTGATGGACAAAGGGAATTATGTATGTTGTCATAACGGTTCGACCGATAAAGATCTTCGTAGAATATGTAGGAGCCAATATGGGCATCCAAGTTCTGCTATTGGTTATTGATCGGAGAGGTGTCTCGGTCATGTCTACATAGTTATCAAACCTGTAGGGTCCGCACGCTTAATGTTCGATGATGATGTAGTATTGTATGAGTTATGTGATTTAGTGACCAGATTTTGTTCGGAGTCCCGGATGAGATCACGGACATGATGAGGAGTGTCTAAATGGTCAAGCGGTAAATATTTATATATAGGACGAGGGTATTCGGACACCGGAAGTGTTTCGGGGGTACCGGGTACTTATCGGGTCACGGGAAGGGGTTCTGGGCACCCCCAGCAAAATATATGGGCCTTATGGGCCAAGAGGGGAAACGCACCAGCCAGAAGGGTCTGGTGCGCCCCCATATGGGCCGGCCGAAGGAAGGGAAGGAAAGGGGAGAAGGGAAAGGAAAGTGTGGATTAGGATTCCCACTTCCTTCCCTCTCCCCCCAACTTTCCTTCTCCCTTGGTTAAATATGGCAGGGGGGCGCCACTTGGGGAGGACCCCAAGTAGGATTCGGCCTACTTGGGGCGCCTCCTGGTGGCCTCCCCTCTCCCTCCCACCTATATACATGTGGGGGCGCGCCCTAGCACACACCAGATCAATTGTTAGCCGTGTGCGGCGCCCCCCTCCACTGTTTACACCCCCGGTCATATTTTCATAGTGCTTAGGCGAAGCCCTTCGTAGATCACTTCACCATCATCGTCACCATGCCGTCGTGCTGACGAAACTCATCTACTACCTTGATGTCTTGCTGGATCAAGAAGGTGAGGAACGTCACCGAGCTGAACATGTGGAGAATGCGAAGGTGCCATGCGTTTGGTACTTGATCGGTTGAAGCACAAAGAAGTTCGACTACATCAACCGCGTTGTGAAACACTTCTGCTTACGGTCTACGAGGGTACGTAGACACACTCTCCCCCTCGTTTCTATGCATCTCCATGGATAGATCATTGCGTGTGCGTAGAATTATTTTGTTTTCCATGCAACGATTCCCAACAGTGGAATCAGAGCCAGGTCTATGCGTAGATGATATGCATGAGTAGAACACAAAGAATTGAGGGCGGTGATAGTCATATTGCTTACCACCAATGTCTTATTTTGATTCGGTGATATTGTGGGATGAAGCGGCCCGGACTAACCTTACATGCCCACGCACATGAGACCAATTCCACTGACTAACATGCAACTAGTTTTGCATAAAGGTGGCTGGCGGGTGTCTGTTTCTCCTACTTTAGTTGAATCAAATTTGACTGCTACTGGTCCTTGAATATGGTTAAAATAGCAAACTTGACAAAACACCGTTGTGGTTTTATGTGTAGGTAAGAATGGTTCTTGCTAGAAGCCCGTAGCAGCCATGTAAAACTTGCAACAACAAAGTAGAGGATGTCTAACTTGTTTTTGCAGGGTATGTTATGATGTGATATGGTCAAGACACGATGTGATAAACGTTATTGTATGATATGATCATGTTTTGCAAGTTATCGGCAACCGACAGGGGCCTTATGGTTGTCTCTTTATTGAATGAAATGCAAATGCCATGTAATTGCTTTACTTTGTCACTATGCATTAGCGATAGTTGTATAAGTAGTAGTTGGCGAGACGACCATGACGCAACGATGGAGATCAAGGTGTCGAGCCAGTGACGGTGGAGATCATGACGATGCTTTGGAGATGGAGGTCAAAAGCACAAGATGATGATCGTCATATCATGTCACATATTTTGATTGCATGTGAGGTTTATCTTTTATGCATCTTATTTTGCTTAGTACGGCGGTAGCATTATAATATGATCCCTTCACTAAATTTCAAGGTAAAAGTGTTCTCCCTGAGTATGCACCATTGCTACAGTTCGTCGTGTTGAGACACCATGTGATGATCGGGTGTGATAGACTCTACGTTCACATACAACGGGTGCAAGACAGTTTTGCACATGTGGAATACTTGGGTTAAACTTGACAAGCCTAGTATGTACAGACATGGCCTCAGAACACTGGAGACTGAAAGGTCGAACGTGAATCATATAGTTGATATGATCAACATAGAGATGTTCGCCATTGATGACTACCCCATCTTACGTGATGATCGAACATGGGTTAGTTGATTGGATCACGTATCACTTAGATGACTTGAGGGATGTCTATTTAAGTGGGAGTTCTTTAGTAATATGGTCAATTAAACTTAATTTATCATGAACTTAGTCTTATAGTTTTGCATATCTATGTTGTAGATCAATGGCCCGAGATACCGTTCCCCTAAATTTTAATGCGTTCCTAGAAAAATCTAAGTTGAAAGATGGTGGTAGCAACTACACTGACTGGGTTCGTAACTTGAGGATTATCCTTATTGCTTCATAGAAGAATTATGTCCTTGGTGCACCGCTAGGTGAAAGGCCTGCTGTAGGAGCTGAAGCTAATGTTATGAACGTCTGGCAAGCTCGATGTGATGACTTTTATATAGTTTAATGTGCCATGCTTTACAGCTTAGAACCTGGACTTCAAGGACGTTTTGAACGTCATGGAGCATATGAGGTGTTCCAAGAGTTGAAGTTCATATTTCAAGCAAATGCCTGGGTTGAGAGATATGAAGTCTCCAACAACTTTTATAGCTGCAAGATGGAGGAGAACAATTCTGTCAGTGAACACATACTCAAAATGTCTTGGTATTATAATCACTTGACTCAGCTGGGAGTTGATCTTCCAGTTGATTGTGTCATTGACAGAGTTCTTCAATCACTGCCACCAAGCTACAAACGATTCGTGATGAACTATAATATTGAAGGTATGAACAAAAAAATTCCCGAGCTCTTCACAATGCTTAAGGCCACGGAGGTAGAAATCAAGAAGAAGCATGAAGTGTTGATGGTTAACAAGACCACTAGTTTCAAGAAAAGGGGCAAGGGGAAGATAGGGAACTTCAAGAAGAATGGCAAGCAAGTTGCCACTCCCGGGAAGAAGCCCAAAGCTGGACCCAAGTCTGAAACTAAGTGTTTCTACTGTAAAGGGACTGGTCACTGGAAGCAGAACTACCACAAGTATTTGGCGATAAGAAGGATGGCAAAGCGAACAAAGGTATATTTGATATACATGTTATTGATGTGTACCTTACTAATTCTCGTAGTAGCGTCTGGGTATTTGATACTGGTTCGGTTGCTCATATTTGTAACTCGAAACAAGAGCTACGGAGTAAACGAAGATTGGCTAAGAACGAGGTGACGATGCGCGTCAGGAATGATTCCAAGGTCGATGTGATTGTCGTCAGCATGCTACCTCTACATCTACCTTCGAGATTAGTTTTAGATCTAAATAATTGTTATTTGGTGCCAGCGTTGAGCATGAACATTATATATGGATGTTGTTTAGTGCGAGATGGTTATTCATTTAAATCAGAGAATAATGTTTGTTCTATTTATATGGGTAATATCTTTTATGGTCATGCACCCTTGAAGAGTGGTCTATTCTTATTGAATCTCGATAGTAGTGATACACATATTCATAATATTGATGCCAAAATATGCAAAGTTTGTAATGATAGTGCAACATACTTGTGGCACTGCCGTTTAGGTCATATTGGTGTAAAGCGCATGAAAAAACTCCATGCTGATGGACTTTTCGAGTAACTTATTATGAATCATTTGATACTTGTGAACCATGCCTCATGGGCAAGATGACTAAAACTCCGTTCTCCGGGACAATGGAGTGAGCTAATGACTTATTGGAAATAATACATACCGATGTATGTGGTCCGATGAGTGTTGAGGCACGCGGTGGGTATCATTATTTTCTGACCTTCATAGATGATTTAAGTAGATATGGGTATATTTACTTAATGAAACACAAGTCTGAAATATTTGAAAAGTTCAAAGAATTTCAGAGTGAAGTAGAGAATCATCGTAACAAGAAAATAAATTTTCTACGATCTGATCGCGGAGGCGAATATTTGAGTTACGAGTTTGGCCTTCATTTAAAACAATGTGGAATTGCTTCACAACTCATGCCACCTGGAACACCACAACACAATGGTGTGTCCGAACGTCGTAACCATACTTTATTAGATATGGTGTGATCTATGATGTATCTTACCGATTTACCAGTATCATTTCGGGGTTATGCATTAGAGATAGCTGCATTCACGTTAAATAGGACACCATCTAAATCCGTCGAGACAACACTGTATGAACTATGGTTTGGCAAGAAACCTAAGCTATCGTTTCTTAAAGTTTGGGGTTGCGACACTTGTGTCAAAAGGCTTCAGCCTGATAAGCTCGAATCCAAATCGAAAAGTGTATCTTCATAGGATACCCTAAGGAAACAATTGGGTACACCTTCTACCACAAATCCGAAGGCAAGATCTTTGTTGCCAAGAATGGAACCTTTCTAGAGAAGGAGTTTCTGTCGAAAGAAGTGAGTGGGAGGAAAGTAGAACTTGATGAGGTAATTGTACCTTCTCTCAATTTGGAAAGTATCACATCAGAGAAATCCCATGATGCCTACACCAACTAGAGAGGAAGCTAATGATAATGATCATGAAACTTCAGATCAAGTTACAACTGGACCTCGTAGGTCGAACAAAGAACGTTCCGCACCAGAGTGGTACGGTAATCCTGTTCTGGAAGTCATGTTACTAGACCATGGTGAACCTACGAACTATGAAGAAGCTATGATGAGCCCAGATTCCGATAAATGGCTTGAGGCCATGAAATCTGAGATAGGATCTGTGTATGAGAACAAAGTGTGGACTTTGGTGGACTTACCCGATGATCGCAGCCCATTCAGAATAAATGGATCTTCAAGAAGAAGACTGACGCTGATGGTAATGTCACCGTCTACAAAGCTCGACTTGTCGCAAAAGGGTTTTCGACAAGTTCAAGGGGTTGACTACGATGAGACCTTCTCACCCATAGCGATGCTTAAGTCAATACGAATCATGTTAGCAATTGCCACATTTTATGATTATGAAATTTGGCAAATGGACGTCAAAACTGCATTCCTTAATGGATTTCTTAAAGAAGAGTCGTATATGATGCAACCAGAAGGTTTTGCCGATCCTAAAGGAGCTAACAAAGTGTGCAAGCTCCGGCGATTCATCTATGGACTGGTGCAAGCATCTCGGAGTTGGAATATACGCTATGATGAGGTGATCAAAGCATATGGTTCTATATAGACTTTCGGTGAAGCCTGTATTTACAAGAAAGTGAGTGGGAGCTCTATAGCATTTCTGATATTATATGTAGATGACATATTGTTGATTGGAAATGATGTAGAATTTTTGGATAGCATAAAAGGATACTTGAATAAGAGTTTTTCAATGAAACACCTCGGTGAAGCTGCTTATATATTGGGCATCAAGATCTATAAAGATAGATCAAGACGCTTAATAGGACTTTCACAAAGCACATACCTTGACAAAGTTTTGAAGAAGTTCAAAATGGATCAGTCAAAGAAAGGGTTCTTGCTTATGTTACAAGGTGTGAAGTTAAGTCAGACTCAAAGCCCGACCACTGCAGAAGATAGAGAGAAAATGAAAGTCATTCCCTATGCCTCAGCCATAGGTTCTATCATGTATGTTATGTTGTGTACCAGACCTAATGTGTGCCTTGCCATTAGTCTAGCAGGGAGGTACCAAAGTAATCCAGGAGTGGATCACTGGACAGTGGTCAAGTACATCCTGAAGTACCTGAAAAGGACCAAGGATATGTTTCTCGTTTATTGAGGTGATGAAGAGCTCGTCGTAAATGGTTACGTCAACGCTAGCTTCCGATCCGGATGACTCTAGTCACAAACCGGATACATGTTTATATTGAATGGTGGAGCTGTCAGTTGGTGCAGTTCCAAGCAGAGCATCATGGCAGGATCTATGTGTGAAGCGGAATACATAGCTGCTTTGGAAGTAGCAAATGAAGGAGTCTGGATGAAGGAGTTCATATCCCATCTAGGTATACTACCTGGTGCATCGGGTCCAATGAACATATTTTGTGACAATACTGGAGCAATTGCCTTGGTGAAGGAATCCTGATTTCACAAGATAACCAAACACATCAAGAGACGCTTCATCTCCATTCGTGAACAAGTTAAGGAGGAAGACATAGAAATTGGCAAGATACATACGGATCTGAATGTTGCATACCCGTTGACTAAGCCTCTTCCACGAGCAAAACATGATCAACACCAAGACTCCATGGGTGTTAGATTCATTGCAATTGTAATCTAGACTATTGACTCTAGTGCAAGTGGGAGACTGAAGGAAATATGCCCTAGAGGCAATAATAAAGTTGTTATTTTATATTTCCTTATTCATGATAAAGGTTTATTATTCATGCTAGATTTGTATTGATCGGAAACCTAAATACATGTGTGAATACATAAACAAACACCGTGTCCCTAGTGAGCCTCTACTTGACTAGATCGTTGATCAAAGATGGTTAATGTTTCCTAACCATAGACATAAGTTGTCATTTGATAATAGATCACATAATTAGGAGAATGATTTGATTGACAAGACCCATCCGTTAGCTTAGCATGATGATCGTTTAGTTTTATTGCTATTACTTTCTTCATGTGAAATACATATTCCTTAGACTATGAGATTATGCAACTCCCGGATACCGGAGGAATGCCTTTTGTGCTATCAAACATCACAACATAACTGGGTGATTATAAAGATGCTCTACAGGTATCTCCGAAGGTGTTTGTTGAGTTGGCATAGATCGAGATTAGAATTTTTCACTCCGAGTATCGAAGAGGTATCTCTAGGCCCTCTCGGTAATACACATCATAAGCTTGCAAGAAAATGACTAAGGAGCTAGTCATGAGGTGATGTATTATGTAACGAGTAAAGAGACTTGTCGATAACGAGATTGAACTAGGTATGAAGATACCGACGATCGGATCTTGGGCAAGTAACATACGATGGACAAAGGGAATTACGTATGTTTTCATAACGGTTCGACTGATAAAGATCTTCGTGGAATATGTAGGCACCAATATGGGCATATTCCGCTATTGGTTATTGACCAGAGAGGTGTCTCGGTCATGTCTACATAGTTCTCGAACCCATAGGGTCCGCACGCTTAACGTTCAATGACGATATAGTATTATATGAGTTATGTGATTTGGTGACAGAATGTTTTTCGAAGTACCGGATGAGATCACAGACATGACAAGGAGTCTCGAAATGGTCGAGAGGTAAAGATTGATATATAGGACGAGGGTATTCAGACACTAGAAGTGTTTCGTGTTGGGGATCGTAGCAGAAATTTAAAATTTTCTACGCATCACCAAGATCAATCTATGGAGTAATCTAGCAACGAGGGGAAGGGGAGTGCATCTACATACCCTTGTAGATCGCTAAGCGGAAGTTTTCAAGTGAACGGGGTTGATGGAGTCGTACTCGTCGTGATCCAAATCACCGATGATCCTAGAGCCGAACGGACGGCACCTCCGCGTTCAACACACGTACGGAACGGAGACGTCTCCCATGCCTTGATCCAGCAAGAGGAGGGAGAGTTGAGGAAGAGAGTCCAATAGCAGCACGACGGCGTGGTGGTGATGGAGTGGCAGTTCTCCGGCAGGGCTTCGCCAAGCTCACGCGGAGGAGGAGAGGTATTGGAGGGGAGGGGCTGCGCCAGGTTCAAGGGTGTGGCCGCCCTCCCACCCCTCCACTATTTATAGGTGGGGAGAGAGGGGGTCGGCCCCCCTTAGATCCAATCTAGGGTTGGGGCGGCGGCCAAGGGGGGGAGGAGTGCCTCCCAAGTCAAGTGGAGGCCCTCCCCCTTAGGGTTTCCCCTCTCCCATGCGCATGGGCCTTGGGGGGGCTGGTGCCCTTGGCCCATTAAGGTTAGGGCGCCCCCCCTACAGCCCATGCTGCTATATTGGACGTGGTGGAACATTTTCCGGACCTCCGGACCCCTCCAGAATCCTCCGGAACCTTCCGGAAGCTTCCCGGTACAATACCGGAAAAAACCGAACTTTTCCCGGAACCCGAACAACAACTTTCCATATATAAATCTTTACCTCCGGACCATTCCGGAACTCCTTGTGACGTCCGGGATCTCATCCGGGACTCCGAACAACATTCGGTGATCACATACAAGTCTTCCTAATAACCCTAGCGTCATTGAACCTTAAGTGTGTAGACCCTACGGGTTCGGGAACCATGCAGACATGACCGAGACAACTCTTCGGCCAATAACCAACAGCGGGATCTGGATACCCATGTTGGCTCCCACATGTTCCACGATGATCTCATCGGATGAACCACGATGTCGAGGATTCAATCAATCCCGTATTCAATTCCCTTTGTCCAGCGGTATTGTACTTGCCCGAGATTCGATCGTCGGTATCCCGATACCTTGTTCAATCTCGTTACCGGCAAGTCTCTTTACTCGTTCTGTAACACATCATCCCGTGATCAACTCCTTGGTTACATTGTGCACATTATGATGATGTCCTACCGAGTGGGCCCAGAGATACCTCTCCGTTTACACGAAGTGACAAATCCCAGTCTCGATTCGTGCCAACCCAACAGACACTTACGGAGATACCTGTAGTGTACCTTTATAGCCACCCAGTTACGTTGTGACGTTTGGCACACCCAAAGCACTCCTACGGTATCCAGGAGTTGCACAATCTCATGGTCTAAGGAAATGGTACTTGACATTAGAAAATCTTTAGCATACGAACTACACGATCTTGTGCTAGGCTTAGGATTGGGTCTTGTCCATCACATCATTCTCCTAATGATGTGATCCCGTTATCAATCACATCAAATGTCCATGGTCAGGAAACCGTAACCATCTATTGATCAACGAGCTAGTCAACTAGAGGCTTACTAGGGACATGGTGTTGTCTATGTATCCACACATGTATCTGAGTTTCCTATCAATACAATTCTAGCATGGATAATAAAGGTTATCATGAACAATGAAATATATATAATAATAACTAATTTATTATTGCCTCTAGGGCATATTTCCAACATTTCGGGGGTACCGGGTCCTTATCGGGTCACCGGAAGGGGTTTCGGGCACCCCCCACAAAAGATATGGGCCTAATGGGCCAAGAGGGGAAACACACCAGCCACAAGGGGCTGGTGCACCCACTATATGGGCCAAGGAAAGGGCTTTCCTTCTCCCTTGGTTAAATATGGAAGGGAGGGCGCCACTTGGGGAGGACCCCAAGTAGGATTCGGCCTACTAGGGACGCCTCCAGGCAGCCTCCCCTCTCCCTCCCACCTATACAACACTATTCTAATCCCACGATTAGAATAACTATTTGGATCACGATCCGCCTTATATAGGGCCCGATCTACATGTTCCCAAACTGCTCCCACCAGCCTCGTCTAGAAAAAAAGGCCACAAGCCCACCCGCACCACATCTCCCTAATCCAAGCTCGCCCAAAACCTCCCCGCCACTGGTGCCCCGCCTCCCCCCACCCCACCCCGAACCCGCCGGCGGTGGCGCGCCCTACCGCGCACCCCCACCCCTCCGCCAGTGTCGCGCCCCTCCCCGAACCTCCCCGTCGTCAGTACCCAGCCCCACCACTCCCACACTGGCTGGGACCCCCTCCGCCGGTGACCCCCTCGCAGCTGCCCCATCGACGGGATCGACCGCTGAACGTCCTCAACGGCGACGGGATTGACCACCTCCCGAGTCCCATGGCCCCACGTTCCCTTCCGGCGACCGCCTCTTCCCCCTCGTGTTCCCCTCTAGCAGGCCGCAGCATGCCCCGCCCTCCCTCCGGCCACCCGCCCCGCCCACGCGTTGAGCGCCACCAGCAGGTCCCATTCCCCTCCTCCTCCTCCTCGATGTGAAGGGGAGACGACCCCCAACTCCGGCGAGCCCAAAAAATGACCTTCCCCGTGGCGCAGGTCTCAACTTCAACCTCGATCTTCCTCCTCTGGAGTTAAAGCAACTGATGCTACCAACTTGTTGATGTTGCTCCTCCTCCTACTCGTGTAGGCCAAGATGCTCCCTCGAGCTTTGCTGCCCTTCTTTTTTTTGAGAAAACGCAAAAGCTTTGCTGCCCTTCTGCCTCCATCCTCTCCCCATGAAGTACCGGAACCAGAGCTTGAGGAAGCTAAAATAGCAACTGGGAGCAAGTCGCTCAAAAGAATTGGAAGATGCTCGTCTTTTTAGCCGCGAGATATGCAGTGTCAGTATGGTTGACAAAAAATGGACATGACCCTGGAGTGGCTTCTTATCTTTGTTGTTTGAAGGGAAAGCTAGCCCAAGATGTTGTCAAAATCGTCACTGTGCCGCGATCTAGCATTGCTGCTCGGCGTGCCGTCTTGTTTTGCTGACGCTATGTCTGAAAGTCAAACGCTCGCCAGCCCAAAGAAAAGAACCTGACTTTGAGATTCACCAAAGCATATCCTTCATATTCATATCCAGCTCGCATTACGAATTACCTAGTTGCTGTTCTCGTGCGTGGACTGCAGTGATGGCCGAATCTGACCTTCCTAGGCATCACCTTTCTTCCTTCTCTCATTTTCATGTTCTTGCAACTAAACTCCACTCATGTCTACTATTTAAGTCTATATTCTTAGCAGTACCTGAGATCCCAAATAAAAAACATGGCCTTTATATATTCATGCATATTCAGACTCACTCATCTCAATCGTTCCATTCATTCATGAGGAGGGGACCTGCTTGTGTGTTTGAATCTGCAGTGCAACAAAAAGTTGTTGCTCCTCTTCGAAACTAATTCAAGAACATCGATCTGAAAAGCAGACGACCGCCTTCTGCTACTACCACCCACCGATGCCCCGCTGCACAATGCGCCGACTAGCACCTGCACCCATGTTGTCATTTCAAAAAGTGGATACAAAGAATGCTCTATTTGTCTTGTATTACTATGCTTAATTTTTTTGTGAAGGTCAAACTGTTGTGTTCGAGAAGGTCAAGTGTCTTATGTGTATCTCGACAAGTTCAAACTATTTAAACATGCAAATAAAAACATGCGAGATTTGCGATTTTTTAGAACTTGAAGTGACAAATAAATTTAAAAGAGCACAAACAAAATTTAAGTCTAGAAAAATTCACTTCAAAACAAAACTACAACATGTGAGCATCAGTGTGTGGGTGTATATTCTATTGTGTGTGTGTGTGTGTGTCTATTTTTGAACAAAAATAAACTCTAAAAGTTTACAAGACCCCAAAAAGCCTATAAGTTAAAAGACAAAACAGTAGACAATTTTTTGCGTCTCTGAAACTAAACCAAGAAGTTCAAATTTTAGATACATAGCAGGTCAAAGTTTATAAAAAAATCAGAAATTTTTGTATCTAAAAGGAAAGCAAGAAGTTCAAATTAACATAATGCATGACTTTAATGTTTTTTATAAAAAGAACATTGTTTTATGGTTTCAAAAAAATGGAAAAGGAAAGTATTTCAAATAAACCAAGAAGTCCAAATTGTAAAAATAGAGAAGTTCGATATTTGTAAAAAAACACTGGTTTTCTTTCGTTACTAAGGAATAAAATTAAAGAAGTTCAAATTAAAATAAATAGAGTAGTTTGATGTTTACGGAAAACTCAAATTCTTTCCATTTCTACAAAAAAAATAAAAGTATAAGACTAAGAATAACATCCGGAAGTTCAATTTAAAATATGCTTTCCTTTTAAATTGTTCAATTTAAAAATCAAATTTTAAAAATATTTTTTTTGTAATTTAAAAAATGTTTGATGCTTATTTGAAAACATTTTTTCTAAGAATAAGACTAAGAAGTTCAATTTAAAATAACATAGAAGTTCAAAGTATATAAAAAACTCAGATTTATTGCAAGAAGTTCACGTGCACCTCCGTGCACGGTTCAAAATTTATATTGCGGGGCGTCCCACATCCAATTACATGTTTTAAAATGGCAAAAAAAAAAATAACACCCAACCTTCAATTGCATGTAATTCGACATATACACAAAAATGTGACAGAAGTTCATAGTTAAAACAACGAGAAGTTCAAGTACTGTAAGGAATGCATTTCAGGGGAGCAATAAAACTATAGAAAAATAAAAACTTAAAAGGTTTGTTGAAGGAAGTTCAAGTGCTGTGTCCGGAGAAGTTCAAAAATTCTTGCGAGAGAGGTTCACCTTGTATTTCCATGTTCGATTTTTTCCGTATAAAAATCGAATACAATTCTTTACTCAAAAATATAAAAAGGTGAAGTTCAAATTGAAATAACAGAGAAGTTCGGAGTTTATTAAAACCTAGGATTTACCTGTTCAAAAAATAAAAACACAACGCCCTTTTTTGCACTTTTAAAAACACCTCATAAATGAAAAAAAAATGGTTGCTAGAAGTTCAAGTGCTTGGCGAGGAAAAGTTCAAAAATTCTTGTGAGAGAGGTTAATCGTGTATTTAGATATCCAAAATACATAAAAAAGATGTTTGTTGTGTTTTAAAATAATTCACTCAAATCAGAGAGAAGTTCAAATTGATAACGTCCAAAAGTTCACATACTGCATGGTGTGTGTTTCGTATAAGAAAAATACAATAAAGTGAAACAGAGTGAAGTTCAAACAGACATGCCCCAGAAGTTCAACTACTTCACGCAGTGCAAAAAACAGCACGTCAAAAACAAAGTGAGGTTCAAACAGACATTCCCGAGAAGTTCAACTACTTCATGTAGTGCGTTTCCATTCATAATGAAGGCATAAATCATGATCTCGTTATTTCTCTAATTTACATCAAAACAACCGGAATATCATTTGTGTAAGTTCAAGTCCTCGGTTGGAGAAAGTTAAAAAAATTGTGAGAGAGGTTTGTACAAAAAGAATATCATCTGTGTAACACTGATGAAATGGGTGAGAAAATTACAAACGAAAATACATCACAGAAGTTCAACGTGAAAACAACAGGAAGTTCGGCTACTGTAGTGAATGGATTTGAGATGAAAAACTTTTAAAATCATCGCGAGTATGAAAAAACGATCAAGACAGGAAAGTTGCGTGTTTGCATCAGCTTTCCACCGGTATATTATTTGCTCAATTCCAGTGAGTGGATGGAGAGCTACGGGCAAAAAACACACGTGAAAAACAGAGTGAAGTTCAAGTACACATGCCGAGAAGTTCAGGTTCTTCACGTGGTGCATTTTCGAAGAATCTGTTTCGCGATAAAGATAGAACGAATGATCTCACTATTTTTGAAATTACTTGAAAACGGCTAGGAAACAGAGAAAACCATCAACATGAAAAGGTTTTGCATTTTCCTTAGCTTTTCAACGGTATATTATTTGCCCCATTCCGATAAAGTTTGTAGAAATTACGGCGAAAATATGTTTTCAGCCATTTTCAAAATTGACTTAAAACAGTAAGAAATTGGGAAAAACAATATATAGAAAAAAGTTTCGCATTTCCTCACGCTTTCCAACGCCATATCATTTGCTACATTCGGACGTACGGTTAAAAAATTACCTCGAAAATACGAACTCGGTGCAACTTGAACTGTTTTCTAAATTACTTTAAACCGTTCAAAATTAGAAACAACTTTAAACATGAAAAATTAGCGCATTTTCATAAAATTTCCAACGCCATATCATTTGCCTCAATTGGATTAGCCGTTTAGAAATGTCATCGAAAATATGAACTCGAATATTCGGTTTGCAAAATTTTATGATTTTCCAAATTACTCTTTAACCATAAGGAATTAGAGAAAACTTTCAACATGTGGAAGGAGTGTATTTACAACAGCTTTTCAACGCCATATTATTTGCCTCATTCCGATAAACAGTTTAGAAATGCGATCAAAAATATGATTCACGTTTTTTGTATGATGAAAAAACGGTTTTCAAACTGCTCTCAAACCACTTACGTTTTGCAAAAAAAATTAACTTGGGTCATGATACTGGTGTCCATAGCTTTCCAAAGGTATATAACAAGCCCCATTTGCGCATTGTTGGCGGAAGTTCAACCTGGCACACGAGGAAGTTCAGGTCCAACTACTCAGGCAGTAAAATTGAAAAAAAAACACAATTTCATCATGACCCGAGAGCAAAATCCGCCAACGAGCGAGATTCATATTTAAAATAGGCATTTAGTTGCTAAAAACTATTTGTAGATTACATTTACATGATATTGAACACGACTAACCAGAATAATTCATAGAGGGAGGCACGGTTGTGAAAATAGTTTGAAGATCAGATTCGTACAGAAGGAAGTTCAGGCGTGCTACTCTGGCAATTTAGGTTGTGATCAGAATATCATTCTGATCCCGTGATCAGAATAGTGTTTATATATATATATATATATATATATAGTTACTGTATTAATGACCCAGGGTGAAGTAATTTTACGTCATGGAAACGGTTAGCTGGTCCTACGAGCTAGCCCACTCCATCACACTAGAAGAAAACGTGCGAGCAGTTTTCTTATCACTTGAAGGCATTCCTCTCTCCCCCGGCCCCTTCCTATCCCTATCGCCATTGCGGAGGCGGCGGCAGCGACGACACCGGAGGGACGACCAGGAGGAGATGGCTACCTCTATTGCGCGTGGAGTATTTACCTTTCCCTGTCTCACGCGGCAGCGATCTGGAGGCGACGTGGGCGCTGCAAAGGTCCGGCGCAAGCTCGGCGGCGACAACGAGCTTCTCCGGCGCCCCTCCACAATCGGCGGTCCTCCCGCCGGTAAGAAATATTTCCTCCTATTATTCCTCTCTCATCCTCCATGAATTTATGAATTGTTAGGTCAGGGTTATTTGTTATTGGGAGGGGAGCAAGCAGGGGAAGAGGAAGAGAGGCCAAGGGATGAAATGAAAGAAATATGGGGAGCTTGTGTAGTACCTGCAGGGAAGGTGGTTATGGTGTAGACGGGCGTCTGAAGATCAATTCAAGGGCTTGTTCGGTTAATCCCTTCTCCAAGGGGATTGGAGGGGTTTGAAGGGGATTGGGGAGGATTTTGACTTACAGGAGATTTAATCCCTCACAAACCCCTTCAAATCAAATGCAACCGAACAAGGTCGACGTGAATTCAGTATCAAACTGTGGAGAAGGATGAACAACACTACAGCATCAAACTTTGATCCAGTTGAGATTAATTTTTGTTTCTCATGGGGCATGTGAATCCTCTTTGTGATTTTGCTTTTCTGTAAAATTCACCGTCAAAAAATTGCACGAATTTGCAACCTTGTAGCTATAAATGATGCACCTGAATTTACTGAATGTTAGTAATGATGTACATGAAGAACCAGCTAGTACCTAGGTGGCAATACTAATTCTCTATGAATTTGTTAATGGAAATATGCACAAACTTACGAGCTTCAAATCAGAGCGGAATTTAGTTTTATGCTATTCGTAAGATAAGATTTGAAGTGATGACACCAGCTTTATGTTCTGTGAATTTATTAGGCAATGAGGACTGAAATTCAGCAAAGGAATCTCAGAGCAGAAGATGTATGCAAGGGACTTGGATACGAGGCAATCCTGCGCAGGCGAGAAAATGGTAAATATGTTGTACTGACGGTTAGGCACACAAGAATATATAGTCCCCATAAGCTGGATGAACAAATATACCTTGTTAATTAGTTTTTGATCCTTCAAACATGGCCAGCGTCCTTACCATTCGAGCTCCGTGACTCGGAGTTCGCCTTGATGTATTTAGGTACCACGTAAGCATAATGAAACCTGTTGCTCGTAATATGATTAAGGCATGTGATTAAAATGTTTTGCTGAATTTATTCAGAGGGGAAATCATCAAGGTTGTGAGCAGATGTCTAAATGATCTGCTTCCATTGCACACATATATCCTCAATTACCAATGTAAATTAGCGACCGTTTCAAATTTATCTTTCTATTTTCTTTTGCAATTGGCAAGGAACCTAAAGATAGTTTTACATTATCTCACGTGCATTCTAGTCCATAAGTTGATTGGGCAATACAGAACGTAAGAATATGTACAAGTTCACGGTACAAACTTCAGTTTCTCTTGAACCTTGTGAATTAAGTGAATGCTGAATTTTCAAGTTAAGAAATAGCTAGCTCTCTCCCCGCAAAACAAAAGGAACTAGCTAGCTCTCCTATGAACGTATATTTGTTAATTCTTATTTTTTTTTAATTCTATTTGTTAAATGTTGGCAGGTAGAGTATATATACTTGATGTTACCCTGAATTTGAATACATGATCTTACTAGCTTCTAATTCTACTGAGCTATACTGATGATGTGTTTGCTCTCACACATTTTTTCAAAGGATCATTATGACGAATGATGGCCAATTCTAGGTTGTTGGTAATGCATTTTCACACCATCCGATGCTTGTGCTTATCCCCATTGGGTAATTAATATTATACAGGAGCATTAATCCGTGGATTTCGTTTTGATTTTGACAGGAACTTGCATCCAATCCTGCTATTCCTAACTGGCGTGTTTATAGGTTGCAGTGTTAGTGGTGGTCTCCTCCTGATTGGGCTCTGTATATGCCCTTCTTGTTTGGCTAAATATCTTCTCTCCTAACATTTTGTAAGACTCTTTCGATTTTCTTAAGAAGCATGCTATCAATGGACGACAGATGCTGCAGCACTGAAAAGTTGGTGACCATGCTTGGATATTTCGGAGCACATATGAAAAACATCTATTTTTACTTTCAGGGATTGCACAATATATTCATTCAGGAAGATTGAGATGATTGCTCAGTGTTGCAATATCTAATATGGCAGGACAATCACAATTTCATTCGTCTTCTGACAGTGCCAACTTTGTAGAGACCTTTGCAATCGATGAGGCAAATTTCGTATTGTTTCATGGAGTTTGCTTATTATCATGTTGTTGGTCTTCTGTGTAATGAAGCTTCTCATATTTTTACTGGCACATATATCTAGAAAACCAGTCCATCTGTGTTCTATAAACGTTGGTGTGGTCTTATGTGCACCAAGAATTCTGTTGTTAACATTTACACCGGCACTGCAAACTGTTGATAAATCTGATGTGTTGATTGTACTGAGAATTCTTTTTTTTAGAAAAGAAGAAATACCCCAGCCTTTGCATGCATCTGGATGATGCATACGGCTAATTTATTAATTATTAACACAAGACCTTACAAAGTCGTACAACAGTAAGACCAAAGCCACCATCTTCGCAACCTCTGTCGCTACTCCTATCTAACTAATGAAGGGGCGCTGATGGTCTGGGCCTAATACCAAACAGACCTCACAGCCAAACCTAACATCTAAGACCTGAGGTCTCAACCAGGACGCCTGCCGGGTATGGGCATCCACCAGTCCGGCGTGCTCTTCAACCAGGATGCCTGCTGGTTATGAGGCCGCCACAACCACCTGCCACATATCCATCTTCAGAGCGGTACTGTTGCATAGGCCTTGCCCGGTCTCGCTGCCGCCGACGCCAGACAACGTCGACCTCCTGCGCGTGTCCGTCACCACACATCTGACGCCAAGTCTCCGCTGCTCCATGCCGCCAAGAGCCGCCGCCAAGAATATGTAGAACGAAACACCGCTCCACCGAAAGGGTGGCAGCACACACCCACCCCTCACCTCCAGACCCTTCCATCCGATCCCAATGTTCTTGGCGTCGCCTCCAGGAAGGTTACGGTGCACGGGGCACCGCCGACGCCCGATCCGTATCGGATCTTGGGCTTTCACCTGGACATGGGTCGAAGTGGAGAGATGGTGCCCTCAGCAGCGCCCCTAAGGAGGAAAGCGGCGCCAAAAAGCGGCGTCGCCGCTGTCGGCCAGTCAAGCCGGCCAAGGTTTCCCCCAGACACCGATCTGCTCCACCAGAACACACCGGAGTTGGATCCGGCAAGATCCAAACCGAACGGGGGACCGAGAAGGGATGCATGGAAGGGAAGGGGGGCAATACCTCCAGATCTGACACGCCTGCGGCTCGCCGTCCTCACGGCCAAACCCTCAGGCACGCCGCACGCCACGCCAACAGGGGCTGCAACCCTGGATCCGATGGCCTCCGTGAAGAAGCGCCAAAGACCACGCCGCCACCTTCCCCGACGCCCGCACGGGCTTTCCCGACGATCGTCTCCGGTGGCGGCGAGGGGGTGGGGGAGGTGGGGGGAGGTGGCGGGGGAAAACCCTAGACTCCCCCGAGTCGCCCTAGGGGCGACGCGAGGGACGGGAGGGGGGTGACTGTTGCCCCTGTACTGAGAATTCTTACATTTGCATAAGGTATTTTACACTGGCGTTCTGAACTCATTGACGATTAGCATTCATCAACTAAGCACACCTCGATGTATGCAGCTGGTATATCCACATGTCTTCAGAACGGAGTATACCTGGTGTTTCTTCTCCATACCTCTCACACATCACAGCTGTGTCAGGATGTCATCGGCCGCGTATTGGGTGAGGGTGCGGTTGATCTGCCGCCGGCTACTCTTTTCTGCAAGAGAAGCACGTTACGTGAGCATGCAATGGTCATTGGGTAGCACAAGAAGATCGATTCATACAAGATGCTATTAATCTGGATAGTTTAACAAACTTTTAAACAGAACGTGATCCCATATAGAAGATTTGTTAGCTAATGATAAATAATTGCTGGACATGTTTGCATAGTGCAAACCAATAGCACGTCTTCACATTATAGCTAAGGCTTACGTGGCCACTTTTTTTATTGAGAAAATGTGGCCACTCTTTGGCTTTCTTAGGACATCTCCAATACAGGAGCGCTTAAATTCCTCGACACGAGCGCATACACAAGCGCCCGGGCCCTAGCGTTAGTATTTTGTACTAGTTTTTTAAGCGCCTGACGCCTCTTCATGCATCGATGCCAGGAAAGAAACCGGGAATCATTCAAAAACTGCCAAAACTACTGGGATTTAATCCCTAGCGCTCAGGTCTAAGTGTCTGCATTGTACATACCCTTACGGTCCAAAAGGAGGTGCGCACACAATTGACGACCCCGCCGTAAGTGTACACCGTCAACCTTTTGATTTTACGGTGGCTGTGGGTGTGACGCGTGGGTTCCTTTTTACAGGCCGTAATCTTACTCCACATGTTTTCTTTTCTTACGTTCTACAACCTGACCGTGGAAGATGGGGTGGGTTGAGGAATTCTTAGGACATCTCCAATGCAGGGTGACGAATAGCGTGACCCTATTGACTATTCGTCATCCTGTGTGAGGAATAGTTATTGTTCACCTATTTCTATTTTAACATCTATGCACTGTAATTTTACGTTTTGTAAATTTTATTTTATTTTAGACATACAAAAAGAACGTAAGAAAATCTATAATCGTCATAATTTTTTTATGTTACGTAAAATTATAAATGTAAAAATATAGTGTAAAATGGACATAAAATATAATTTTTGATCTATATTTTTTTGTTAGCCAAATTTTATGCAGTAAACAAATATAAATATAACTATTTGTATTTCAAATGTAATTTATTTATGAAATGTTCGTAAGATTATCTTGAATGAAGAATAACTTATTCTGGGTGATAAATACTAAGATTATATATATAGAATAGCATTATTTTGATCCTTGGATCACGATCGGCCCTGTAAGGCGCGACCGATAGGTTCCCGAACTCCCGAACTCGGAGCCCCACGAACAAAGAAAAGGCCCAAACAAAAACAATCCCCTCGAACCCCACGTTCCCCACCTCTCTCCGTCGCTCTCCTCGATTCCCCGCCGCCGCCATCTCCGCCGCCGTGCGCCTCCTCCCCCATGGCCGGTGGGCCTCCTCCCCACTTCCCAGCTGTAGCCGCCGCCGCCCACCACCCACCGTGCCCGCCCCAACCACACAAGCGCCTCTCCCCCATAGCGGCCGCCGAGCCCGCCCTGGCCCCAACCGCCGGATCCGAGCGCTGCTGTAGTGCCCCCATCCTCCAGATCACGCGGCCTCGTTCCGGACCCCAACCACAGGATCCCGGCTCTTCCAGGATGATAGGATCTCTTAAGGCCACAAGATCTCGATTGGGGTCATCCAGGTGCTCGTTGTGGATGAGGAAGGCCAACAAACCACAGTGGGTTGCAATCTCTCTGCTTTGCCCTACCCGTGTACCTCCCTGTTCTGCCTCCTTGCCATGCCCGTGCGGGCTGCCCAACCATCCATCTCGAGCATGCAGTCCAACGTCTCGCGTAGGAGCAGTCCGGCCGCATGCCTCACTGAATTTTTTGTTCCTCCACGAACCTGATAGAATGCATGGCACTATTGAAAAAAAACGACACCGCCGGCCGGTGCCCCAGCACAAAACACGCGACGCAATCCACTAGGGAGTCTCGCTCGGACAAGCCCCTGTAGCCACTTTGCCATCTCCCTGCGCTGGTCCACCCGAGCTCTATCTCTCCGATCCTACTCTCTGTTTGATGTTTTCATCAATAGCGTCGGCAAATGTAAAGTTTTTTTGTGAATGAAGATATCATCTCAAAAAATGGATACAACAAAAATGTTGTTCTACTGTGTAATTTTGTTTACTTTAATATTTGTTTATGCAAAGGTCAAAAGGTTGTGTTCGGGAAGGTCAAATTATGTTAATTATAACATAACATGTTGTATTTTCATTTGCTTTGGGTGTTTTTGGAACTCGGGTTTTTTCATCTGTTTTCAGGGGAATCAATTGTGGTTTGCTTATTGATTGTTCTGTTATAGTTAACATATTTACAATTCAGGAGAAGGACAAGTATGTTAATTGTAAAAAACATACTATAATACAGACAACTCAATATTGTGTTGGAGAAGGTCAAGCATGTTATTTGTAAGTATGTTAGAGAAGGTCAAGTATGTTCAAGATGCTCAACAAAAAAGGCATTTTAGAATTATTGTTTGCTTATCAAAAAAAAAGAAATGGGAAAGCAAGGAGCATAAACGAAAGAACATATAGTAAACGAAACTATGGAATTAAATAGAGGAACATGGTTAGTTCACAAAAAAAGATAGAATTACCTAACTTCGAAGATTATGGTCATTGAAGTTCAAAATGAGGAAAAATAAACACATTAAAAAATAATAGAACAAGTCAACAAATATTATATAAAAGAGGCATTTTACCTTTTCAAAAATAATTCTAGAAGTTCAGAGATGCTAACAAGAGAAGTAGAGACAACACATTAGAAGAAAAAATGGTTAAACAAACATAACAAAAACATGGAATTAATGAAAAAAAATCATAGGTGCACGCACAAAAAAGCAGATATAATTTTGGTTGAAGCTCACGTGTTTCCGGATAAACATGCAACATTTGGAAAAAAACTAGAGGTTCAAATTTAAATAATGAAGAAGTTCAATATTTATTGCAATATTAAGAAGGTCAAATTGAAAAAACCGAGCAGTTCAAAAAATTTATAAAAACAATTTTTTCTTCTTTTAAAAAATAAGACCTAAAAGTTCAACTTTAAATAGTTGAGCAGTTTGATATTTATTACATAACTAGGACTTTTCCCGTGACTAATTAATAAAACCAAGAAGTCCAAAATTAAAAAAAATATGAAGTTGTTTATGTTTATAAAAACTTGGAATTTCCTCAATGCTAAAGATTAAAACCAAGAAGTTCAATTTCAAAAAAAGGAGTAGTTCAATGTATATAAAAAACTCAGGCTTTCACGTTAGTAGAGTATAAAACCAAGAAGTTCAATTGGAAAAACCAAAGCAGTTTGATATTTATTTGAAAAAAATCAGATTTTTCTAGTTACTAAAGAATAAAACCAATATGTTCAATTTCAAATAACTAAGAAGTTCGATGTTTCTAAAAACCTCCAATTTTCACATTTCTAAAAATACACAATGAAGTTCAAATAAAAATGGTGGATCGGTTCAATATCTATAAAAAATTTAGATATTTTCGCGTAACGAAGAGAAGTTCAAATTGATAACTGCCAGAAGTTCAGGTACTACACGGTGTGCATTTGTATGAAAAAAGAATTAAAAGCAAAGGCTAAAAGTTTTGTTGCTAGAAGTTCAAGTGCTCAGCCCGAGAAAGTTCAAAAATTCTTGTGACAGAGGTTGAACAAAAATACGTGACAGAAGTTCAAGGTGAAAACAGCAGGAAGTTTAACTACTACACGGAATGCGTTTCAGATAAGAATATAAGCATAGAAAACTAAAAGCTTCAAACGTTTGTTGCAAGAAGTTCATGTGCTCCTTCCGGTGAAGTTCGAGATCTCTAGTGCGAGATGTCCAACCTTCAATTACATGTTAAAAACAAGGAAAGACGATGTTGTTTTTGCCATTTTGTTGCAAGAAGTTCACGTGCTCCTCCGTGCACGGTTTAGAATTTATATTGCGGGACATCCTACCTCCAATTACATGTTTGAAAATGGCAAAAAATGACGTCCAACCTTCAATTACGTGTAATTCAACGTATACACAAAAATGTGACAGAAGTTCATAGTGAAACAACGAGAAGTTCAAGTACTGCAAGGAATGCATTTCAGGTGAGAATAAAAGTATAGAAAAATAAAAGCTTAAAAGGTTTGTTAAAAGAAGTTCAAGTGCTCTGTCAAGGGAAGTTCAAAAATTCTTGCGGGAGAGGTTCACCATGTATTTCCATGTTCAAAAACACAAAAAAATTGTTTTTTGCATTTTAAAACTAATCCTCTCAATCCACAAAGAAGTTCAGTTATTGTTTAGGAGCAATTTGATTTAAAAAAGAAAATAAAAAATCAAATTATAAAAACAGGAAAAATTCATGTACTACATGGTATGTGTTTAATATGAGAAAAATGAATAAAAAGGCAAGGTCCAAATTTTTTGTTGCTATAAGTTCAAGTCCTCAGTCGGAGAAAGTTAAAAATTTATTGTGGGAGAGGTTTGTACAACAGAAATATTATTTGTGTAACACTGACGAATGAATGAGAAAATTACAAACGAAAATACGTCACAAAAGCTCAACCTGAAAATAGCAGGAAGTTCAACTACTACAGTGAATGAATTTCAGATGGTTTTTTTCAAATCGTCACGAGTATGAAAAAATGATCAACACAGGAAAAATACGTCACGAGTATAATAGCAGCTTTCCACCGGTATATCACGTGCTCAATTCTGATGAGTATTCCGGTGAGTGGATGGAGAGCTACGAGCAAAAAAAGCATGTGAAAAACAGAGTGAAGTTCAAGTAGACATGCCGAAAAGTTCAAGTTCTTCACGCGGTGCATTTTTGAAGAATCTGTTTCACAATAAAGGCAGAACAAATGATCCCACTATTTTTGAAATTACTTGAAAATGGCTAGGAATCAAAGAAAACCATCAACATGAAAAAGTTTTGCATTTTTCGTAGCTTTTCAACGGTATATTATTTGCCCCATTCTGAGAAAGTTTCTAGAAATTACGGCGAAAATACATTTTTAGCTATTTTCAAAATTGACTTAAAAGAATAAGGAATTGGGAGAAACAATATGTACCAAAAAGTTTCGCATTTCCTCGAGCTTTCCAACGCCATATCGTTTCTTGCGTTCGGACGTACAGCTAAAAAATAGCTTGAAAATAAAAACTCGGTGGAACTTGTATCGTTTTCTAAATTACTTTTAAACCGTTCAAAATTAGAAAAAACTAGCAACATGAAAAAGTAGCGCATTTTCATAAGCTTTCCAACGCCATATCATTTGCCTCAATAGGATCAGCCATTTAGAAATGGCATCGAAAATACGAACTCGGCTATTCGGTTTGTGAAATTTTACGATTTTCTAAATTACTATTTAACCATAGGAAATTAGAGAAAACTTTCAACATGTGGAAGGAGCAGATTCGTAGCAGCTTTCCAAGGCCATATTACTTGCCTCATTCCGATAATTGGTTTAGAAATGCGATTGAAAATATGATTCACATTTTTTGTGTGAAAAAAAAGGTTTTCAAAACTGCTCTTAAACCGCTTACGTTTTGCCAAAAAAAATTAACTTGGATCATGATAGTCGTGTCCGTAGCATTCCAACGGTATATCGCAAGCCTCATTTGGGCAATGTTGGCAGAAGTTTAACCTAGCACCGGGGGAAGTTCTAGTCGAACAATTCAGGTAGTAAAATTACAATAGATGCAAGTTCATCATAACCCGAGAGAAAATCCGCCAACGAGCGAGATTCCTATTTAAAACGGGCATTTCGTTGCTAAAAACCGTTTCTAGATTACAATTAAATCATATAGAACACGATTAACCAGAATAATTCGCGCGGGGAGACACGGTTGCGAAGATAGCCCGAAGGTCGGGTTCCTACAAAGGGAAGTTCAGGCGTGTAACTCAAGAAGTTCATGTTGTGATCAGAATAATATTCGGATCCCGTGATCAGAATAGTGTTTATGTGTGTGTGTGTGTGGGAGGGGGCGCCCTAGCACATACCAGATCAATTTTTAGCCATGTGCGGCACCTCCTCCATCGTTTACACCCTCGGTCATATTTTCGTAGTGCTTAGGCGAAGCCCCGCGGAGATCACTTCACCATCATCATCACCATGCCGTCATGCTGACGGTACTCATCTACTACCTCAACGTCTTGCTGGATCAAGAAGACGAGGGACGTGACCGAGCTGAACATGTGCAGAACACGGAGGTGCCGTGCGCTCGGTACTTGATCGGTTAACGTGAGAAGAAGTTCGACTACATCAACCATGTTGTGAAACGCTTCAGCTTATGGTCTACGAGGGTACGTAGACACACTCTCCTCCTCATTGCTATGCATCTTCATGGATAGATCATTGCGTGTGAGTAGAATTTTTTTTGTTTTCCATGCAACGGTTCCCAACGGTGGCATCATGAGCTAGGTCTATGCGTAGATGATATGCACGAGTAGAACACAAAGAGTTGTGGGCGGTGATAGTCATACTGCTTACCACCAACTTCTTATTTTGATTCGGCGGTATTGTGGGATGAAGCGGCTCGGACCAACCTTACAGGTCCACGCACATGAGACTGGTTCCATCGTCTGACATGCAACTAGTTTTGCATAAAGGTGGCTGGCGAGTGTCTGTTTCTCCTACTTTAGTTGAATTGAATTTGACTACGACCGGTCCTTGAAGAAGGTTAAAACAGCAAACTTGATGAATCATCATTGTGGTTCTATGCTTAGGTAACAACACGGTTAATGTAGTCGAACTTCTTCGTGCTCCAATAGATGAAGTACCGAACGTACGACATCTCCGTGTTCTGCACATGTTCAGCTCGGTGACGTCCTCTGCCTTCTTGATCCAGCAAGATGGCGAGGTAGTAAATGAGTTCCGGCAGCATGACGGCGTGGTGATGGTGATGGTGAAGTGATATCCGCAGGGCTTCGCCTAAGCACTACAAAAATATGACCGGGGTGTAAATGGTGGAGGGGACGCCGCACATGGCTAGGCAATTGTCTGTTTTGTGCTAGGCGCCCCTCCCACATATATATAGGTGGGAGGGAGGGAGGAGCAGCCAAAGGAGGCGCCCAAGTAGGAGGAATCCTACTTGGGGTCCCTCCCAAGCCGCGCCCCTTTCCTTATTTGGAGTGCAGGGAAAGGCAGGGGAGGGTGGCGCCCCCCTTCCTTTCTCCCATGAGAGGGAAAGGCGGGAGGGGCTAGCCCTCCCCCTTTTCCTTCCCTAGGGCTGGCCAAACAAGGGAGGGGCCACACCACCCCCCTTGTGGGCTGGTCTGTCCCGTCCTTGGGCCCATGAGGCCCATAACTTGTCGAGGGGGGGGGGGGTGCCCAGAACCCCTTCCGGTGACCCATTCCTTCCCGGTACGTCCCAAAACACTTTCGGTGTCCAAATACCATCGTCCTATATATCAATCTTTACCTCTCGACCATTTCGAGACTCCTCGTCATGTCCGTGATCTCATCCGAGACTCCAAACAAAATTCGGTCACCAAACAAATAACTCATATAACACTATATCGTCAACGAACGTTAAGCGTGCGCACCCTATGGGTTCAATAACTATGTAGACATGACCGAGACACCTCTCCGGTCAATAACCAATAGCGGAAGCTAGATGCCCATATTGGCTCCTACATATTCTACGAAGATCTTTATCAGTCAAACCGCTATGACAACATACGTAATTCCCTTTGTCCATCGATATGTTACTTGCCCGGGATTCGATCGTCGGTATCTTCATACCTAGTTCAATCTCGTTACTATCAAGTCTGTTTACTCGTTCCGTAATACATCATCCTGCAACTAACTCATTAGTCACTTTGCTTGCAAGGCTTCTTATGACGTGTATTACCGAGAGGGCCCGGAGATACCTCTCCGATACTCGGAGTGACAAATTGTAATCTCGAACCATGCCAACTCAACAAACACATTCGGAGATACCTGTAGAGCATCTTTATGATCACCCAGTTACGTTGTGACGTTTGATAGCACACAAGGTATTCCTCCGATATCCGGGAGTTGCATAATCTCATAGTCGAAGGAATATGTATTTGACATGAAGAAAGCAATAGCAATAAAACTGAACGATCATTATGCTAAGCTAACGAATGGGTCTTCTCCATTAGCTTTCTCCTAATGATGTGATCTCGTTATCAAATGACAACACATGTGCATGGTCAGGAAAATTTAACCATCTTTGATCAACGAGCCAGTCTAGTAGAGGCATACTAGGGACACAGTATTTGTTTATATATTCACACATGTATTTAAGTTTCCGATCAATACAATTCTAGCATGAATAATAAACCGTTAACATGAATAAGGAAATATAAAATAACAACTTTATTATTGCATCCAGGGTATATTTCCTTCAGTAGACGCAGGTTTACTTCCAGGAGAGGCACAGTCGTGCCTCTCGAGAAAGAAGGAAAAATCACGTCTCCTTTTTTTCCGCGAGAGGCACATATTTGGTTTCCCAAATTATGCCTCTTAGAAAAGGAAAAAAAAGGTGCTTCCAGTTCGTGTTTTTTCGTCTGGTTTTTAATGGAAAAGGTTCCTCGAAACCTATCAACATGGGATCAAAATTTGAAGAACTCGATGCTAAGAATCCAAGGTGAAAACAGTTCAAGATTTGGACATGCGGATTAAGTTATAAAACATTTTGAATAAACGAATCTATGAAAAAAAGGAAAACTTTCAGGTTGCGGCAAATGGCTCACATGGAGTGCGCCACTTGTCGTAACCTGGAAAGGTGGGAGTGACATTTGCAAAGAGTACTCCTTAATTGGTGATTTCTCTATGTCTCGCATTCAGTGAGACGGGAGGAACCCATGCTGAAGGGTAAGTGCGAGTTAGGTCGGCCAAGTCACGCGGGAACAACAACCTTGTTTTTTGTTTTTTGCATGTTTTTAATTTTTGGTTTTTCCTTTTTTTAACTTTTGTTTATACTTTCGAATATTCTAAATAAATAATTACAAAAATTATTCTACATCAAACATTTGAAAAACGTTGGCCAAGCATTAAAAAAATGTTAAATGTGTGTAGAGAATTTGTTTGTCAAGTATTTGGAAAATGTATAGAATGTGTATGAAGCAATTTGATCATGTATTTAAAAAATGTTAATCAAGCATGTGAACAAAGTGTTTGCAAAATTTTAATCAAGCATTTGTTAAATGTTAGATGTGTATAGAAAAAATATTGACCATGTATTAAAAATGGTTAAATGTTTTGATCATGTATATAAAATGTAAATCAAGCATTCAAAAAATGATGAACGAGTATTTGAAAAAATGTAAATCAACATTTGAAAAATGTTAAATGTGTTTAGAAAAAATGTTAGTCAAGTATTTGAAAGAATGTTGATCATGTATATAAACATGTAAATCAAGCATTTGAAAAATGTTGTGTTGAGTAAAAATGTTAATCAAGCATTTGAAAAAATGTTGATCATGTATATAAAAATATTAATCAAGCATTTGAAAAAAATTGTTGTTCCGCTTTGGCTTGCAAGGGATAGAGTTCGGGTTTTAGGCAATATGATGGATATCATGATATTTGCCCCTCCGACTAAAAGCTTTATAAGATTGTAGTACTGACTTGCTACCTCTGTTTCCAACCCTTGAAACTGCCTTTCAACTAATTCTTCCCGTGTACGTGTCCTGTGCTGTAGTGGTACCATTTTCTCTGAATATATTGGTGTCAAAATCATAAGAAAGCTGCATCTGAGTGCCAAGTGGCTATGGTGGTTTACTTCATACATAAAGCGGGGCGAAAACCTTTTTCGGTATGTGAGTGTCAAGATGGCGGAGCATTGCATCAAGATGAGGAGGTACAGCCTGCAGTGTAAGTGTGGTTTCAGGCAAGAAGAATCATAGCCTGTAATATGCGTGCATTCATAGGAGAGTATTTATAAACTGTAATACGTCTGACATTTGGCATGCCAACCTAAATTTCCAATTAAGTACCTACAGTATGTTGTGTATTTCACAAATTCAAGTATTTGTGTGAAGGTTACTTTGTTGTTTAACTGACTCAATTTGTTTAACTGAATCATTTGTGGGCAAGAACCCTAGTCCGTCCTTCTTGTTCATCCCCAATTCATGTACCCGGCTTGTAATCGAGACTAGTGACCGTGATTCGAGCAATAGATCGCCTCCCCACTACAATTACCCTTACAGTATGGGGAGAATTGCATCAAGATGAGGAAGGTACAGCCTGCATTGTAAATGCGGTTTCAGATGCCTGTATTATAAACTGTAATACATCTTACATTTGGTATGCCAACCTAAATTTCCAATTAAGTACCTATATTATGTTGTGTATGCACAAATTCAAGTGTCTGTGTGAAGGTCCCATTTGTTGTTTAACAGAATCATTTGTGCAATGCTGTGGGTGGACCATAATTTTCTTTGTGTTGTGATGGCCGGTTCGTTGCAGAGGAGCTCTGCTCTAGCAGTAGAAATGGAACTGCTGCTCCAGATCAAGGATTACAAATGAAGCGACTTGTTAAATCAACAGAGACTAGCTAGAAACATTGCCTTGTTCCAATCTTGAAGATTATTGCAGATTTCTAGTCTTGATTATGGCGACAGATTCAGCGGAGCAGGTGTGAGGCTCAACGGTGATCTTAAAACAGGGTTTCTTCACTCTTCAGTAGAGGAAAGACTACAGGAAGGATTGCACGGAGAGTAAAATAACATGGAAGATAGTTTATGATTGTCATGCCACCCATCCGCCCCTCTCTGGGTTGGGTTTTACTAACATGAACACAACCCAGAGCCATGACAAATTACTACACTACTAAAAGCGCATCTAACAAGCGCTGAAATTGGGCTACAAAGCAAGATTACACGACGACGACGACGACTGTAGTAAGGGATCAATCCCATGTGTTGTTGCTACTTGCTAGTCCACTAGCGGGCCTTCTTCATGAAGTAGCAAGGGATCGGGAGCTCGCTCGGATCCGGGGGCACGACGCTCATGAACGTCGGGCCAGCGAACAGTTGTTCTGTCTCCGGAGCAGCTTCCTTGTCAACCGGAGCCTTGGGCTTCTTGTCACACCGATCAGTGGAAGGAGCGCGGCTGGCAGGCCTCTTGACAGCGCTCCAGCTTGTTCGGGACTCCTCGCGACCGGCGCGGTCACCGCCGCCCTCACCGCCGCCCATGCCCAATGCCACGCGTCCGGCGCGATCACCGCCGTCCGTGTCCGATGCCACGCGTCCGGCATGGTCGCCGCCGCCCATGTCCGATGCCACGCGCCTGACTCGCTCTCCTCCGCTCATCTTCGACAGCACGCGTCCGACGCGCTCACCGCCGGTCAAGTCCGATGCGGCGGCCAGAATCATAAATTTGTTATCTATCCATCTCCGGCTCGCCGACGCACGGCCAGGCTTCCGGTCCGTCCGCGATGTCTTGAGCAACGTAGCGATTGGGGCCGACGGCGGGGTTGGCAGCAGCGCAGGAAGAACCGCGGCCATCTTGATCTTGCCCTGTCAAGAACAGAGACCAAAGACCAAGGAAGCAGGAAAGGGGACGAAAAGCACGAACCCTAATTCGATCGACGGGGGAAGAAGAAGGCGACTTACTCGATTTGATCTTCGCGTTCCGCCGATCACCTTGCTGCCCAACGCGAGAGCTTCGAAACGAAAGGGAAAGCCGGGGTACGTATCTGGTTCCAGTATCTACCTATTTCTAGATCCGGACCTAGGTATTTGTAATTGTCTAGGTCGGTCGTATCTACGAATTAACCTGTGGTTGAGTTGGTTAGATGAAGAGTGATATCTCCAATCCATCATAGTTCAAATCTTGGTGCTCGTATTATTTTTGGATTTATTTCAAAATTTCCGGCGATGCGCTTTCAGTGGGAGGAGACGTTCCCGTCGACGACGAGGCGTCTACGGTGACTTCGTAAATTTCAAGATGATATGTCGGCTCAGTCTTTCGAAGGTGCTCATAGGAGTAAGGCGTGCATGTGTACATTCATAGGGGTGAATGTATGCGCATGTATATGAGCGTTTATGTCTGTACTGATGCTAAAAAAAAGTCAGTCGTATCTGTACGTAAAAAAAGTCGGTCGTATCTGTACATCGTATTTCTAGATCTAACCTGCGTACATATCCTAGGTCTTCTTTTTTTTTTTGAATCTCATACAATGATAGGGTTTTTTTAGACAATCCTATAATGATAGGTAGCCGGCTCGGACCAGGACTCCTATTTTCTAACCGTGTGGTGCGTGTATATGAGCGCTTATGTCTGTACTGATGTTTAAAAAAAAGTCGATTGTATCTATACGTAAAAAAAGTCGGTCATATCTGTAGGCGTATTTCTAGATCTAACCTGCGTACATATCCTAGGTCTTTTTTTTTTAGAATCTCATACAATGATAGGGTTTTTTTAGACAATGCTACAATGATAGGTAGCCGGCTCGGACCGGGACTCCTATTTCCCAACCATGCGGTGGAAAGTGAGGCCGCGCCCCTCGCGCGAACTTGGGCCGGCCCAGGTACGTGGCAGGCTTCCCTAAAATTTTTCGTTTATTTTTGTTTGTTATTTTTATTTTCTGTTTTTTTTCTTTTTTAGCTTCTTTAAAAATCTTCGAGATTTTAAAAAATTGCTTTATTTGAAAAATATCAATTAAGTTTTAAAAAGGTTCCAAAATTCAAAAACTGTTCGTGAGTCCAAAATTTGTTCTTAAATTGAAAAAATTCTCTTAAATTTGAAAATTATAATCTCGAATTTTAAAAATTTCCTTGCATTCATAAAATGATCCGAATTTTAAAAAATATTCATGAATTTCAATAAATGTTAGAAAGTTTTAAAAGGTTTCCGTGAATTTTTAAAAATACGTGTGAATATTAAAAAACGTTCTCATATTTGGAAAAATGTCCATGAATTCAAAAATTGTTAACAAATTCAATAAAAATGTTCACAAATTTTAAAAAATCTTCACAAAATTAAGAAGAAAAAATGAAGAAGTAAAAGGAAAGAAGAAGAAGGGGAAAATGCGAAAAAGATAAAAGGAAAGAAAAAACCATGCGAACAAAACAAAAGGAAAAGAAAAACCGATAGGCAAATTCCAATCAGCTACAAAACACAGCCGGACTTCTATGCTTGGCAGTATTAAAGGTCGGGCCTTTTCTCAGTCCGATCATGCTACAGGATGGTTGTAGAGACAAAGTATAGACGGAAGCATGGTTAACGGGACAAACAGAGAACTCGGATACGTTGAAACAACAGAAAGAATGGAAGAAGCTGTGAGGGGTACAGGTGCCTGCCAAACTTCGAGGCGATTGGCCCGGGCGTCTTCCCCGATGGGCCAAGAACGGGTGAGGAGGCATATGACAGAAGATGCAACCTGTCCGATCTGTTTGGCAGTTGTCGACTCATGGAGGCATGCTCTCCTCAACTGTAACATGGCCAAAGGAGTGTGGTCACTCTGGGATGATGATGCACTACTCCTGGTCTATGGCGACGAGACATTGGACCCCAAGCTTTGGCTTTTCAGTCTGCGTAATACATTGAGCAAGGATAAATTCATCTCTGTCCTAGCCACACTATGGACAATCTAGTGGGCAAGAAGAAGGGCTATCCATGAACACGAGTTTCAGAGTCCATTGTCGACACATTTATTTATTGAGTGATACTTGCAAGAGATACATGAACTACCCAAGCAACGAACCGGATGTATAACAAACACAACACCTAGCTTGCGAGGTACAGAATGGTTACCGCCGAGCATTGGGGAGGTTGGTGTGGTCTGTTGAAGTGACCGTGGCGTATTTCTAGGGGCGTCCGCGGTAGTATTTCAAGGTGTGACAGAACTTGCTACTCTGGAGGCGTGCGCGTGTAGAGAAGTTTTAGCTCTTGCGGAGGACCTGGCCGTCTCAAAAGCATGCACTGCATCTGACTGTCTGAGAGTCATAAACAACCTAAAGAGCGAGCGGAACTTAGGCGAGTACTGCATGATCCTTTAAGAGATTGACGATAGAAAGACGAGACTACAGAGTTACGAGTTTGTCCATGAACACCGCGCAAGTAATGATGAGGCACACAAATTAGCTAGATCATCCACTACACTTTGTATTGGTAGACATGTGTGGCTTATTGATCCACCGGATCACATTTGTATCCCTTTAAACATTATTCAATGAAATAAAGTGTGATGTTTTTCTAAAAAAAACCTGGCTCATGGAAGGTTCTACAACCTTCTCAAAAGAGGTGGGTAAAAACCTAGATTGGGCCGGCCCATACAGAAAACATGGCGTACAAGAGGCTGCGCAGTAGGTCACTATCCTAGGGAGCTCCTAACCGGCGCCTTCAGCGCCGGTTTCGAGTTGTGGCGCTCGAAGCGTCACGATACTGGGCCGGCCCAGGAGAGGGTTTCAATCGATCATAGCGAAGCATGTCGCCAAAAAACGTGAGAAAAAGCGCAAATGCCGGGTTTCAAACTCAGGATCGCACGTCCTTCTCGCTCTGCAGCAAGTACCACTACACCACACAAGCTTTGTTGTTCTACAGGTACGAAAAAGTGCTACTTAATCATTCGTTTAGTGAAACATTTAACGTAAAAAATCTGAAAATTAGTTGAAAAGTTGATTGATTTTGAAAAACAAGTTCAGCGATTTTGAAAACTAGTTCATCAAATTTTAAAAAAGTTCACAAAAATTGAAAAAAGTTCATCGGTTTTGAAAAAAAGTTCATCGGATTTGAAAAAAGTTCGTCGATTTTAGAAAAATGTTCATTGAATTTGAAAAAAGTTCACCAAATTTGAAAATGTTCATCGATTTGGAAAACTAGTTCATAAGTTTTTAAAACAGTTCACAAAAAATAAAAAAAGTTCATCGAATTTGAAAACAGTTCAACGAATTTGAAAAATGTTCGTCTATTTAAAAAAAATGTTCATTGAATTTGAAAAAAGTACATCAAATTTGAAACATGTTCATTGATTTTGAAAACTAGTTCATAAGTTTTTAAAACAGTTCACAAAAATTAAAAAAAGTTCATTGGTTTTGAAAAAAGTTCATCGAATTTGAAAACAGTTCAACGAATTTGAAAAAAGTTCGTCAATTAAAAAAATGTTCATTGAATTTAAAAAAGTTCATCAAATTTGAAACATGTTCATCGATTTTGAAAACAAGTTCATAAGTTTTTAAAACAGTTCACAAAAATTAAAAAAAGTTCATCGGTTTTGAAAAAAAGTTCATCGAATTTGAAAAAAGTTCATCAATTTTTATAAAATTTCATTAAATTTGAAAAAAGTTCATTTATTTTGATAAAACGTTCGCGCATTTAAGGAAAGAAAAAAAAGAAAGGTAAATGAGAAAAGAAAAGTGAAAAAGGAACAAGAAAAAAAACACGCCCAGAAGTTGACCAGGGAACGACCTAGAAAAGAATAAAAAGGAAAGAAGGAAGTCTGTAATCATAAGTGCGTTGTTATCGTGGTGGTGAGGGCGCTGCTCTGTTAATTGATGGATCCCGTGCTCGATCCCTCGCTTTCGCACATTATTTTTTCCTGCAGTTTCAACAGGAAAAAAAATCTAACGGGCCGGCCCATCGCAGCGCCGGGGGGTGTGCGCCCGTTTGAGGAAATCGAAGAATTATTTTTTCCTGCAGTTTCAACAGGAAAAAAAATCTAACGGGCCGGCCCATCGCAGCGCCGGGGGGTGTGCGCCCGTTTGACGAAATCGAAGAAAAGGGCGCAGCGGGCGCCGTTTAAGAAATGCCATTATCCTGTGCGAAATAGGAACTGCTGATTGAACTTGTTCTTTTATTTTTGAGAGAAGAGATGTTGTGTGGGACGTTTTGTGGGCCGCAAGCCCATCAGACTTATATTCTTTTTTAAACATAGTACAGACGCGCACATTATTTTTTCCTGCAGTTTCAACAGGAAAAAAAATCTAACGGGCCGGCCCATCGCAGCGCCGGGGGGTGTGCGCCCGTTTGAGGAAATCGAAGAATTATTTTTTCCTGCAGTTTCAACAGGAAAAAAAATCTAACGGGCCAGCCCATCGCAGCGCCGGGGGGTGTGCGCCCGTTTGACGAAATCGAAGAAAAGGGCGCAGCGGGCGCCGTTTAAGAAATGCCATTATCCTGTGCGAAATAGGAACTGCTGATTGAACTTGTTCTTTTATTTTTGAGAGAAGAGATGTTGTGTGGGACGTTTTGTGGGCCGCAAGCCCATCAGACTTATATTCTTTTTTAAACATAGTACAGACGCAACGTACAGACAAAACAGATGGGGAAAACCTAGAAGGCGAGTGATACACGCCGGTCCGCCGGACGAAATTTCGGCCGGTCTAACCACGCACGTACGATTTGATCTATAACAGTCGCTCGATTCCTCTTCCCCAACTGCTTCGCTACAAATAAAAAACATGGCGCCTGTTCTTTCTGAGAGTTTCTGTGATCCCCAATACAACAGCCAGCTCGCCGGCTTTCCACGTCTCCGTCGGCCGCCGCCCTCGTCGCCACCGGCTGACTCCCGTCAGTTCCACAGGACGCCGCCCTCGTCGCTGGAGGTCGTCATCGCATCCCCGTCCTCGCTGGTTCCAGCAAGATGTCATGCCGTCGTAGCAAAACGTCTGGCGTATCTGTCGTTGCAGCACCTAGCTGCCGCTATCGTATCACACCCGTCGCCGCACCACCGTGCCTCCGGCCGCAGCACTCAGTGCCGCCGCTCGCATCCCAGTTGAAGCTTTTTCTCTTGCTGGTTGAAGCTTTTTCTCCTGGTGGTTGAAGCATTTTTTCACCCGTCGACGTTCGCTTGCATTGGGTTGAACGCACGACAGCTTCCGATGAACTCCGTTTAAATGGATGTAGCAAAAAAATCACAGGTTGTAGCAAAAAACAGCAAGGGCTGCAGCAAAAACGTCGTCGCCGCCGTCCCGGGTTGCATCTTCGCCATTAATGAATGTAGCAAATTTCTTAGCCGGTCGTAGCAAAATCCGATAATGGTTGCAGCAACAGGTCGTAGTTCCACCGTTAGTGGATGTAGCAAAAAAATGCCGCTGGTTCCAGCATACAATGACCACAATCGCGGCATGCAGCACCCGCTTCCTTTGAGCTTGCAGCTCCATGATGGTGTGGGCATGGCCATGGTCGCCACGGTCACATCACCAACAAAAACGGATGCAGCTTCGCGGGGCTGCAGTTGCAGCTTCTTTCCCCATGCCTGTCGGAGCTTCAGTCAGCAGCGGTGAACATGGATCTTGAAGATGACATGGGGAAGAAGATAAATATGAAGGCTGAGAAAAAAAGGGTCATGGGCCAAAGGCACGTGGTGGGCCAAGGAGGAAAAACGAATGACACCGAACCTGGACTGGGAGATGTGTGTGCCCTCGATCCCTGCTCGATCGAGTGGAGCGCGTGCGACCGGCCGAAGCTTCGGCCGGCGCACAAACGTTTCCCAATCTAGAATTGGTGAGATGAGGGAACTCCTATACTTGATCCATGCAGTAGAAACCTAGAATGAACTCTGGTGGGCTGGGAATACTCTGGTGAATTTATATTCTGGTCGTTTGGCTTTCAACACGATCCTGTTGTGTGTGTGTGTTAATTTTTCCTATCTCCTAAGAAAAATAGAGAACAATGGTGCAGCCTAACTCCTCCTCCATTGCTGGTGCCGGAGACCTTTATTGTTGCGCTCTACCACATCGCAAATGATTCGCCGTTGTCCTCACCCTTTTACACGTCCTCGGACCCTCAGCTATCGTCCTCTCCCTCTTACACGGCCTCGGCTGCCGATGCCAACATACGACGCATTGTCCTCGCCAACCTATTATCTCCGTCTCGGTGTATAAGTTATTCGCGTAGTTCTAGGTCAATAATTTAACTATATAAATATGTATTATATGTGACAAAAAATATATGTTTAGAAACTATATGAGTGTAGAAATTTAGTGATATACTTTTCATGACATATAACACATATTTAATTTCTCAAATCGATGACCTAGAACTACACGAATGATTTATACACCGGAATGAAGGGAGTATGTCAAGTCCTTTTGTACAGCGTCGCTCGCCCCCTTTGCTTCCTTGATTTCTGAAGTTCGGTTTATAAGAAAAAAACAACACGTCTTTTGTGATTTTGACTTTTGAGTGGATATTGTCACATTAAGGTGTAAGCAAAGGCGAAAACCAAACATAAAAATAAGTGCCTTTTTGGCTAATATAAGTCAAATTTAAGCCGACTTTGTCATTATAAAACCGTCTGGACCGCCGAGAAGACAGAGCGTGAATGTAGTTGGAGGCGCTCGACTGCTGCTTTGCTAGCTTCACTGATTTTCCCGTTGAATTCGTCTTGGATCTAAAATATTATGATCTGCATTAATTCTAGTGTTCCATCGATTTACCTTTTGTTTTTTCATCGGTTTAGTTTTCGGTCTACTGCTGATTGCTTTTAAATTCACCCTGACGATATTCACTAGCTCCATGAACAATTAGAAGACATGTTCAGAATGGGCATAAATTAAGACGAACTCGAGTTTGCTGTGATATGAAGTCAGGCAGCATACAAACACACCTTTAAAGATCAGAACTAGTGTTTGGATCCGTGTCCTTATCGATCCCCTTCCCCAGTCTCCTCCATAAGACTCAAAACCAATCTAAATGGTGGTCCATCAACACCGAAACTACAACTGATGTTCATATGGTTATACTTCTGCTTCAGACGATGTACTCTTGATCTTACTCTTCCGCTTCAAACGCTGTGTTCTTTTCCGGTGGCCTCGGCCTTGCTTGTGCTGTTCCCATTCGTGTGCCCCTCGAAGGACCCGGTTGTCGCAGGCCTATAACACAATTCAGAAAGGGTAGAGGTTGTCAGATCCATGTTTTTTATTAACTAATACATCGAGGGAAATGACAAAAGGCAAGCATCAGATACTTCAACCAATTATCATAGGACAACCAAAGCATAACCAGAACCACCTCGTAATAAGAACATTAAATAAAAAACATCACCTCGCAAACATATTGAGTCCATAACTCTCTTGAGGCCAACCTAGTTCCACCACCATCATTCGTAGAATCTTTACTTGCCAAAGTTGTATCGTTAGACAAGAATCTTCTGACAGTATCTGCGCAAGGTTTTATAACCTTGACGTGCCACGAGTCACCAGTGGTACCTAGTAAAATATACATTACTACATATGAAGGAAAAGAACACATGAAAGCAGGCCAATTCAACACTCTGGGCTAATACATACAAATGGACTTACATTGGAATGCTTCTGTTGCATCAATGTGATGCAAATTCCACCCGAAGTCTTTATTCAGCTGGTGTAGCCTCCGTCTCTGCGACAAAGATTTGCAGTCTAGTACTGATTATTTTCTCAGACCGTCTAAAAAAATGTAAGGATAAAGATACAGAGGGAATGTTTACTTGGCGTCGAACAAGTCTTCGTGTGTTTGCTTTTAGCTGAGAGACAGCTTCAGCCAACAAGCTTTTCAGCTTATCATCATGGAGATCAAGCATACCAGCTTTTATCTCATCAGGTTCTTTCTTTGTAAAATATAATCTGAAAAACTCATCAAATTCACGAACCCCAATGGCCTGCCGCAGACCTTGGGTATAAACGGCACCTGGATTATATATGTTGCGCACTTCATCAAGCAGGCCAGCATTAATCATGCAATCGACTCTTTTATTGACATAATTATCCAGAACATGAAGCTCGGCGTCTACCCACAGGAAACAACAGTCAAATCTGGAGCTAGTAGGCCGTCCCCACTTGTCCTGACAGCAAAAAATCTTGTTTAGGACAATCCATATTGAAACAAGAAAATCTAACCTCATGCACAAAAAATGTGTTCTAGCAGTTAGTATTTCATATTCATGGCATATATGTTGAATGATTAATCAAAGAAAATACAAAAATTCCTCACTTCTGCAGCTTCTCCTTGGAAAAGATCGCTTGGTAGTGCACCTGTGGTTGCATATAACTCAAGGTAACGTTTTATCTGTTCAATACAGCAAATCAAACAAATAAAATAAGTTAAATAGGGGAATGCCATGAGGAAAGTGAGAGCATGCTACAGATGAAGAATGACTGGCTAAGTGACCAGGAGATGGTAGGAATGTGCAGCACCCTTACTTTTCGATGGTTGTTCGGGTGAATCCTTTGTGCCGCAATAGGATCAATCTCCTTCAAGTGTTCATACCCACTTCTAACATCATCCGTGGCAAGGCCTGAATAGCGCATTTAAGATATAATAGGCAAATAAATAAAACATGAATACAGCACAGGCACACGATGAATAAGGAGCAACTGTTATGGTTTCAGTATTCACCTATATCATCAAGTTGGTTACTTAAAGTGCAACCCTGCATATCTTCTGACATATCCTCAAAGAGGAATGGACTAACAAGAGCCTAAGGCCATCGTAAGAGCCCGCAAAAATGTAAATCAGATACACAATTAACTTAAGATAAGCATATCGACCAGAATTGAACTATGAACATGTGTGAATAACTCCTGATATGGAAATCGACAAGTGTTGAACTATGGACCTGTATATAGAAGTTTGTGCCACCAACAACAACAGGCAGGCCGCCACGATCCAATATATCTTCTATAATCTGCGGCCATTCAGAATGAACATGGCGGTAACTCAGTTGGAAGTCTAGAAGACTGAAACAAAGTTGCATCAGTAACATCAGATGTAAGCTTACAGGCAAGGCATGATCACGGAAATGACGGCAAGTGAACTCCACGGAAGGATCGACGATGCTAAGGAGATGGTGAGGAACACCTGCAGACACGTCAAATATACCGTCACTCAGCTCAAACTGAACGGAACTGAATTTCCTTTTGAAGAAAAAATATATACAAGGAGGGACACTTGGAGTGTTCGAGAGGAGAGACCGTTCTGCTCATCGAGGGAGACCTTGTTAGTAAGGACATCGAGACCTCGGTAGACCTGCATGGAGTCGGCGCTGACCACCTCGACGCCGGCAAAGTGCCTCGCGAGGTCAACGGCAAGCCGGGACTTGCCGGCACCCGTCGCGCCCATAACAACCACCACCGCCTTCCTCCGCCCCCTTTCGGACGGCGGCGAGGAGGAGGCAGCCTCGCGAGCGTCGGACATAAGGTTTGGAGCCGGCGGCGGAGAGGCAGGTGCGGCGAGGTGGGGCATCTCGAGGGCAGATTTTACAGGGTTCTTTTTTTTTTCTACAGAAGAGATGACGGGTGTTCGCCTGCTCGGGGTTATTAAGGGAAATGCTATCTGGCGAGCGTTCGCCGGGGGCGAGATCCCAGGGAACGCCCCAGAGCCGTTAGATCCAGATTAGACAATGACAGTTTTCGCAAAATATTACCCCGTAAACAAAAAAAAATACCACCCGCTAGCATTCACAAATGGCATCCCTGCTGGCGACCGTTCACCAGCTATTGCCGTCACTTTTTAAAAGGGATGGGGTCTCTTAGGATGGCCATAGTGGGGTATTATAGCCAGTATCATGCATTCGAAAATAGCAAACATGATAATGTGACGGAGAATTAAAAAAAAGAGGGTTAGAATAACATAGGTAGATATCGTAACATAATAAATGATATATTACTTCGTGTCATGCATGACCATAAATAAGGTCATCTATGATACTCCCTCTGTCCAGGTGTATAAGTCATCTTAGGTTGTGCATCGCGACCAAGGCAAAGGGGAAAACGAGAGAACTTAATGTTTTTTTACTAATTAATAGCATTGCATGCAATGAACTAACTACCGCATGTCGTGTTTGGTACTCTCATTGAAAGCATGCACGACCCACATCTTTTATTGGTTGATATGTCATGAAACAAGAAACGAGATGAGAGTTAATGTACCATGCCTAAGTGTTTTGAGATTATTTGGTTTTCGTAAGGTGACTTATATACCTAGATGAAGGGAGTACTGCTCTACGATACTATCCACTATGAAGGTGGTATTATACACTAGTGTCATATGCATGATACTAGTATATAATACTTTCCATTATGAGTAGCCTTGGAACAAATACAATAAGATGATGTAGGCTGTAAGACTTTAAATATTATTTTTACTGAGTTGGAGAAAAAAAAGAAGAGCGAAGAGAAGCGGGCTACACATTAACATACACCCGCAACACGTGCTCCTGGACACTATGTATCAATAAAATAATACAATACATATTTATATCTAACTATTGTACTTGCCGGGCTATTAGCTTGGCTATAAGATGACAATAAGATAGCAGTATCATACAGCCAGCAACTGTTGTACTATTAACCATGCTTTGGTTGTTTTTAAAAACACCATCTCCACTGGAGCTGTTAGATGGGGACGGCTAGCATGAATCGGATCGAGAAACTTGAACGCTCGGATGGTACTTTGTGTACCACTACCGAGGAGGATCGGGAAGAGATTCAAAGTTTTTTCGAAAATTTATATACCTCTCAAGGTTTTCGGCAGATGGAAGATCCACTCAATTTTGTCCCCAATAGAGTGACAGACCATATGAATTATGAGCTGCAAAAGCCATGCACGGCGGAAGAAGTTAAACGAGCTCTGTTTCAGATGGCACTGTCAAAAGCCCTGGGAGTTGATGGCTTCACAAGGGGGTTTTTCAGCGACACTGGAACCTTCTGCAGGATGACATAGTTCCACTCGTGCTCGACTTTTTGAATGGTGGTGAATTGCCGGCGGGTATGAACGACACTTCTATCACCTTGATACCCAAGGTACGGTTGCCACAAAGGATTTCCCAATACCGTCCAATTTCTCTTTGCTCAGTTCTTTATAAAGTTGCCGCCAAAGCTATTACTAATCAGATGATGGAGTTCTTGGATGATATTATTGGAGCTGAACAGAGTCCTTTTGTCCCGGGCCGCCTGATCACAGACAATGTCTTAATCGCGTATGAAAGTGCGCATACCATGAAGAGAAGGAAAAGGGGAGGAAATGTTGTCTGTGCTATTAAATTGGATATGATGAAAGCCTATGATCACGTCGAGTGGCATTATCTCGAAGCGATTATGCTAAAGTTGGGGTTTGGAACGGATTTTGTTCGTCTCATAATGAAGTGCGTAACTTCCGTGCGTTTTGCAGTTCGAGTTAATGGCGAACTCCTTCCTTTGTTCTCTCCCTCTCGTGGGTTCCGTCAGGGTGACCCCGTATCACCTTTGTAAGGGCATATTTATCCCTACGGTGTTTTGGTGATTGATGACAATGCATTTGCGGACTAATCGGGTGCTTTGAGTTTTCAGATATTCATTCTTCGGCACGGAACGATTATTTCCCCTCGGCGCTCTACTCAAGACGGTGTAGTTTCTTTCGTAACTTTGTTGGTGGACTAAGTTGCGTAGTAGTCACCGTACTATCAAGAGGGGATCTGCTTCGGTATGGTATGGGTGGAATCAACACGTACACGTCCTCTTCACATCCTACGTTTCTTTCCGCCCCTATGGAGCTTTCTTTTCTCCACTCTTCAACTGTTCTTGGACCCAGCGGTAGTACCGCGGGCCACAGCGGTAGTACCGCTGAGGCTCACTAAGCGGCAGTACCGCTCCTCGGAGCGGTAGTACCGCTTGATGGCCTCAGCAGCAGTGCCTCTGTGGATCCGTGCTCCTACCGCCTCGATACAGTGGTTGGAGCGGTAGTAGGAGTGGTACTACCGCTTGCTGGGCTCAGCCGCAGTACCGCTGTGGCTTCGTGCTCCTTCCGCTTCGATTCGAGTGTGCATTTTCTCGTGTCGGGTTTTGCGGTACTAGCTGCGGTAGTAGTGGCGGTAGTGCTGCTTGTGAGTGGTAGTACCGCCCTACCTCCGCGGTAGTACCGCTCTGGGTCCCAGCCCCAGCCCTTCTCTTCTGGCGCGGCAGTACCGCTGAGGGGGAGCGGTAGTACCGCTTTAGGGCGGTAGTACCGCTTTAGGGCGGTAGTACCGCTCTGCCTCCGCGGCAGTACCGCTCTCTGCGGGGCTGAGTGGGGGTAACGGTTGACTAGTTTCCCCCACTATAAAAGGGCACCTTCTTCCCCCTCTTTGACTCACCTCTTTCCCCAACCTTCATTATTGCCCAAGCACCAATTATTGCTCAAGCTCCATTGAATACCCCAAGCTTCCTCTTGCCCGATCTATCTCCCTAGCCAATCAAACTTGTTGATTTGCTCAAGAGTGGTTGAGAAGGCATCGATCTACACTTCCACCAAGGGATTTTTGATTCCTCCACTCATCCTTAGCGGATCTTGTTACTCTTGGGTGTTTGAGCACCCTAGACGGTTGAGGTCACCTCGGAGCCATATTCCATTGTGGTGAAGCTTCGTGGTCTTGTTGGGAGCCTCCGATTAAGTTGTGGAGTTTGCCCCAACCTTGTTTGTAAAGGTTCGGTCGCTGCCTTCAAGGGCACCAATAGTGGAATCACGGCATCTCGCATTGTGTGAGGGCGTGAGGAGAATATGGTGGCCCTAGTGGCTTCTTGGGGAGCATTGTGCCTCCACACCGCTCCAACGGAGACGTACTTCCCCTCATAAGGAAGGAACTTCGGTAACACATCCTCGTCTTCACCGGATCCACTCTTGGTTATTTCTTACCTTTACTTGTGCTAGCTCTTTAGTGTTTGTTCCCTTGCTTGCTTGTGTGCTTGTTGTTGTTGTTGCATCATATAGGTTGATCACCTAGTTGCACATCTAGACAACTTACTTTGATGCGAACTTTAATTTGGTAAAGAAAAGCTAAAAATTGGTAGTTGCCTATTCACCCCCCCTCTAGTCAACCATATCGATCCTTTCAATTGGTATCAGAGCCTCGTCTCTTTATTAAGGACTTTACCGTCCAAAGAGTATGGTTGATACCGTAGACGGAGCGGAGGAACACTCCGGTGTGAATCCTATCTCGTCTACGGGCGATGGGGGAACTTCGGTCTCTCGTGAGGAGTTCAATGTAGCCTTGGAGACATTGAAAACCTCCATGACGACCGAAGTTGAAAGCATGTTTACTAAATTTCTTGAGGGGCTTAAACTATCCACCACACCGTTGAAAGTGGGGGATCCCGCCAACAAGGTGTCGGATGCTATCCCCGACAAGGGGGAAGCTAGTAGTGAAAAGGCCCCTTCTTCTAGTGGCAAGAATGGCACCGACATCTTTGCCCATGTGGAACCACCACTTGTTTATGGTGGACCGGTTCCTTCTACTCATTTGAATCATGCCGGTCCTCCTCCTAAGATTGTGAAAAATGAGGATTTTGATTCTTGGGTTTACCGCTTTAAACGTCATTTGAATCATGTGAACACTAACCTTTGGAGAATCATTGAGGAAGGTTTCTACCCACATGATCCAAGCAACTTCACTCCTCGAGAAGCCGCGGACAATCAATTCAATGAGAATGCTCTCTTCATCATTCAAGATGCAATTCCACCCGAAGACCTACCTCATCTTCGTCCCTTCGCCTTGGCCAAGGATGCATGGCATTGTGTCGTGTCTCTCTACCGAGGGAGCGCAAGCATTCAACGCTCCAACTATGAAGTGGTATAAGATGAGGCCGACGAGTTTGCAATGAAGGAAGATGAAGAACCTCGTGAGCTCTATCGGAGAGTCACCAAACTCGCGGTCTCACTACGAGATCACGGGAGCAAGGACACGGATGACAACTGGATCAAGCGCAAATTCCTCAAGGCAATGATGCCCTACCACAAGGCCATGTCCTCCGTCATTCGCCAAAGACCGGACTTCCACACCTTGACCTCAAGTGAAGTGTTGGATGAGTTTGTGGCCATGAACATTTTGGACAAAACCGCCGACAATGCGGTGCTCCGTTCTCAAGGGGCAAAGAAGCCTAACCTCGCATTGAAGGCCAAGCTCACCGTGGAAGAAGAAGAAGAGGAAGAAGGGGAGAGCAACCCCGAAGATACAAAGTATGCATATCATGAACATATGGCACTTTCTTCAAGGCAATTTTGGAGCAAGAAAAACTTGAGGCCCAACTTTAGCAAAAACAACTCAAGTGGTGCAAGGGGCAAGCAACGTGTAAGGACTTGCTACAACTGCGGCAACGTGAGTCATTTCGTTGCGGAATGCCCGTATGAGAAGAGGAAAGACAATGGTGGCAAACTCATCCGAAAGGACAAGGCCAAGTCGTCCCCCAACAAGAACAACTTCACCATGAAGACTCCTCCCAAGGCCTTGGTTGTGCAAGAAGAGTACAATGAGGATGACGACGATGATGAAGATGATGAGTCGGTTGCCATGGCCTCCGTCGCCATTGCCACAACGTCACGAGTGTCTCTCTTCGACTCACCCAACGAGAGCATCAACGCCAAGTGCCTCATGGCTAAAGCCACAAATAAGGTATCCTCCAACATCAAAACTACCATCATTAATCATCCTCCCCCATCGGATAGCATTAATGAAGTTGAGGGAGCTAGTGTGGAGGCTAACGAGTTTGAGGCCTTTATGGGCAAACTCAAGGGAAAATCCAAGAAGCACTTTGTTGCTCTTTTGGAACAACTTGGTGAGGCCAATGACATGATCGAGGCTCACGAAGACACCATCTCAAAGATGGAAGGGCATAGTCGTGACTATGCCGATGAGATTTCGGATCTTTCCAATGCTCTTGAGGAAGAGCGTGGTCTTTGTTTGGCTCTTGAGGAGTCATACAACGTTGATCATGCTAAGTTAGAGAAAGATTATGATCATGCCCTCGTTGTTTCTCGTGTGCTAAATTCCGAGAAAGCCAAACTCGGAGTTGATCTTGCTAGACTCAAAGAGGAGTTTGATATACTTGACAAGGCCCACAAGGCCTTGAAGGGTATTCACGCTAGTCTCAAGGAGTCTCATGATCAACTCCAAGTGAAGCTAACTAAGGAGAAAGCAACTTTTCCTCATATGGTTTTAATTGATAATGCAAATGCTACTAACCCGTGTTGTGAGCATATACATCTTGTTGAGGAAAATGCTAAGTTGAAGGAGCAACTTAAGAGAGGCCTTGCGACTTGCATACAAGGCAAGAAGAACCTCAATGATCTCTTGATCAACCAAAAGGGAGGTGTGGCGAAGGAAGGGGTTGGGTACGTCCCCGACTCCAAAAACAAGAAGAAGAATGACAAGACCAAACGACCTCCTCCCCTCATGCAAACCTTTGTGAGGGCGGGAGAGAGTGTCCCCGAGGAGAAGAAGAAGAAGAACAAAGTCAAGAAGGGCAATGTCACCTCACCCAACAAAGCCGGCAATTTTAATCCTTCTTATGTGTTGTGCCGTGCTAGTGATGGGCATGTTTATGCCAAATTTGTTGGTTCTCTTCATGAGTACATTGAATGGTCTATTTGGGTTCCTAAGACCCTTTTTACTAACATCAAAGGACCCATTACAAAATGGGTACCTAAAACCAAGCATTGATCTCTTGTAGGTGTTTGCTTCCGGTGGTGGATCATGGTTGCTCGATAGCGGAGCTACAAATCATATGACCGGAAGCAAGGACTTGGTGGTGGACGTGCATAAGGCTCCATCTATGCCCACCAATGTTGAGTGGGGTGACGCCTCATCTTCTAAGGTATTGGGACTTGGCAAGGTGGTCATCTCTCATGATCTCACGATCGAGAAGGTCATGCTTGTTGAGTCCCTTGCATACAATTTACTTTCCGTTCGTCAACTTGCAATCATGGGCTTTGCCACTTTCTTTGATATCGATACCGTGGCCCTCTTGTGGAGCAAGACTCTTAAAGTAGCCTTTGTTGGGCATGTCGAGAACGGTCTATATGTGATTAACTTTTCAGAGCGACCCACTAAGACCGCGACATGCCTAATGGCTAAAGTTGATGTGGGATGGCTTTGGCATCGCCCTTTAGCCCATGCCAATATGAGATCTTTGCAAAGTCTCCTAAAGGGGGACCATGTCCGTGGACTAACGAATGTTAGTTTTGCTAAAGATCGTGCTTGCAGTGCCTGTATCGAAGGAAAGCTACATGAGAAGGCTCACCCTCCCACGACTATCATTTATTCAAAGAGGCCTTTGGAGCTCCTTCACATGGATCTCTTTGGGCCTCCATCCTTCGATAGTCTTGGAGGTAGGAAGTATTGCTTGGTGATTGTGGATGACTACTCAAGGTATACGTGGGTGTATTTCTTCAAGAGGAAGAGCGAGACCCAACAAACCGTCATTGACTTTGCAAATGAAGCACAACGTCAACACAATGCAAAGATCTTGACAATAAGAAGTGACAACGGCACCGAGTTCAAGAACTACACCTTGGATGAATTTCTTAGTGATGAGGGAATCAAGCATCAATATTCCGCACCATACACCCCTCAACAAAACGGTGTTGCGGAGAGAAAGAACCGGACGTTGATGGATGCGGCAAGTGTTGGAAATATGCCCTAGAGGCAATAATAAATTGATTATTATTATATTTCCTTGTTCATGATAATCGTTTATTATCCATGCTAGAATTTTATTGATAGGAAACTCAGATACATGTGTGGATATATAGACAACACCATGTCCCTAGTAAGCCTCTAGTTGACTAGCTCGTTGATCAATAGATGGTTACGGTTTCCTAACCATGGACATTATATGTCGTTGATAACGGGATCACATCATTAGGAGAATGATGTGATGGACAAGACCCAATCCTAAGCATAGCACTAGATCGTGTAGTTCGTATGCTAAAGCTTTTCTAATGTCAAGTATCATTTACTTAGACCATGAGATTGTGCAGCTCCCGGATACCGTAGGAGTGCTTTGGGTGTGCCAAACGTCACAACGTAACTGGGTGGCTATAAAGGTACACTACAGGCATCTCCGAAAGTGTCTATTGGGTTGGCACGAATCGAGACTGGGATTTGTCACTCCGTGTGACGGAGAGGTATCTCTGGGCCCACTCGGTAGGACATCATCATAATGTGCACAATGTGATCAAGGAGTTGGTCACGGGATGATGTGTTACGGAACGAGTAAAGGGACTTGCCGGCAACGAGATTGAACAAGGTATCGGGATACCGACGATCGAATCTCGGGCAAGTATCGTACCGATAGACAAAGGGAATTGCATACGGGATTGATTAAGTCCTTCACATCGTGGTTCATCCAATGAGATCATCATGGAACATGTGAGAGCCAACATGGGTATCCAGATCCCGCTGTTGGTTATTGACGGAGAACGTCTCGGTCATGTCTGCATGTCTCCCGAACCCGTAGGGTCTACACACTTAAGGTTCGATGACGCTAGGGTTATAAAAGAAGTTTGTATGTGGTTACCGAATGTTGTTCGGAGTCCCGGATGAGATCCCGGACGTCACGAGGAGTTCCGGAATGGTCCGGAGGTAAAGATTTATATATAGGAAGTCCTGTTTCGGCCATCGGGACAAGTTTCGGGGTCATCGGTATTGTACCGGGACCACCGGAAGGGTCTCGGGGGCCCACCGGGTGGGGCCACCTGCCCCGGGGGCCACATGGGTTGTAGGGGGTGCGCCTTGGCCTACATGGGCCAAGGGCACCAGCCCCAAGAGGCCCATGCGCCTGGGGAAACCCTAAAGGAAGAGTCCCAGAAGGGGAAGGCACCTCCTAGGTGCCTTGGGGGGGAAGGACTCCTCCCCTGGCCGCCGCCCCCTAGGAGATTGGATCTCCTAGGGCTGGCGCACCCCCCCTTTGGGATCCCTATATATAGTGGGGAGGGAGGGCCTCTCAAGACACACTTTTTGCCTTTGGTGCAGCCCCTCCCTCTCTCCCAAGTTCTTCTCCTCTCCCGTGGTGCTTAGGCGAAGCCCTGCAGGATTGCCACGCTCCTCCACCACCACCATGCCGTTGTGCTGCTGCTGGATGGAGTCTTCCTCAACCTCTCCCTCTCTCCTTGCTGGATCAAGGCATGGGAGACGTCACCGGGCTGTACGTGTGTTGAACGCGGAGGTGCCGTCCGTTCGGTACTAGGATCATCGGTGATTTGAATCACGACGAGTATGACTCCATCAACCCCGTTCACTTGAACGCTTCCGCTTAGCGATCTACAAGGGTATGTAGATGCACTCTCCTTCCCCTCGTTGCTGGTTTCTCCATAGATAGATCTTGGTGACACGTAGGAAAATTTGAATTTCTGCTACGTTCACCAACAGTGGCATCATGAGCTAGGTCTATTGCGTAGATTCTATGCACGAGTAGAACACAAAGTAGTTGTGGGCGTTGATTTTGTTCAATATGCTTGCCGTTACTAGTCTTATCTTGATTCGGCGGCATCGTGGGATGAAGCGGCCCGGACCAACCTTACACGTACTCTTACGTGAGACCGGTTCCACCGACAAACATGCACTAGTTGCATAAGGTGGCTGGCGGGTGTCTGTCTCTCCCACTTTAGTCAGATCGGATTTGATGAAAAGGGTCCTTATGAAGGGTAAATAGCAATTGGCATATCACGTTGTGGTCTTTGCGTAGGTAAGAAACGTTCTTGCTAGAAACCCATAGCAGCCACGTAAAACATGCAAACAACAATTAGAGGACGTCTAACTTGTTTTTGCAGGGTATGCTATGTGATGTGATATGGCCAAAGGATGTGATGAATGATATATGTGATGTATGAGATGATCATGTTCTTGTAATAGGAATCACGACTTGCATGTCGATGAGTATGACAACCGGCAGGAGCCATAGGAGTTGTCTTAATTTATTTATGACATGCGTGTCAACATAAACGTCATGTAATTACTTTACTTTATTGCTAAACGTTAGCTGTAGTAGTAGAAGTAATAGTTGGCGAGACAACTTCATGAAGACACGATGATGGAGATCATGGTGTCATGCCGGTGACGATGATGATCATGGAGCCCCGAAGATGGAGATCAAAAGGAGCAAAGTGATGATGGCCATATCATGTCACTATTTGATTGCATGTGATGTTTATCATGTTTATACATCTTATTTGCTTAGAACGACGGTAGTAAATAAGATGATCCCTTACAACAATTTCAAGAAGTGTTCTCCCCTATCTGTGCACCGTTGCGACAGTTCGTGTTTCGAAGCACCACGTGATGATCGGGTGTTAGATTCTAACGTTCACATACAACGGGTGTAAGACAGATTTACACACGCGAAACACTTAGGGTTAACTTGACGAGCCTAGCATGTACAGACATGGCCTCGGAACACAGAAGACCGAAAGGTCGAGCATGAGTCGTATAGAAGATACGATCAACATGAAGATGTTCACCGACGTTGACTAGTCCGTCTCACGTGATGATCGGACACGGGCTAGTTGACTCGGATCATGTAATCACTTAGATGACTAGAGGGATGTCTATCTGAGTGGGAGTTCATAAGATGAACTTAATTATCCTGAACATAGTCAAAAAGTTTTTGCAAATTATGTCGTAGCTCGCGCTTCAGTTCTACTGTTTAGTTATGTTCCTAGAGAAAAATTAGTTGAAAGTTGATAGTAGCAATTATGCGGACTAGGTCCGTAAACTGAGGATTGTCCTCATTGCTTCATAGAAGGCTTATGTCCTTAATGCACCGCTCAGTGTGCTGAACCTCGAATGTCATCTGTAGATGTTGCGAACATCTGACATACACGTTTTGATAACTACGTGATAGTTCAGTTAAATGGTTTAGAGTTGAGGCACCGAAGACGTTTTTTTTGAAACGTCGCGAAACATATGAGATGTTTTGAGGGCTGAAATTGGGATTTCAGGCTCGTGCCCACGTCAAGAGGTATAAGACCTCCGACGATTTTCTTAACCTACATACTAAGGGAGAAAAGCTCAATTGTTGAGCTTGTGCTCAGATTGTCTGAATACAACAATCATTTGAATTGAGTGGGAGTTGATCTTCCAGATGAGATAGTGATGTTTCTCCGAAGTCATTACCACCAAGCTGCTAGAGCTTCGTGATGAACTATAATATATCAGGGACATATATGATGATCCTTGAGATATTCGCGATGTTTGACACCACAAAGTAGAAATCAAGAAGGAGCATCAATTGTTGATGGTTGGTGAAACCACTAGTTTCAAGAAGGGCAAGGGCAAGAAGGGATACTTCATGAAACGGCAATTCAGCTGCTGCTCTAGTGAAGAAACCCAAGGTTGAACCCAAACCCGAGACTAAGTGCTTCTGTAATAAGGGGAACAACCACTAGAGCGGAATTACCCTAGATACTTGGTAGATTAGAAGGCTGGCAAGGTCGATAGAAGTATATTAGATATACATTGTGTTGATGTGTACTTTACTGGTACTCCTAGTAGCACCAGGGTATTAGATACCGGTTCGGTTGCTAAGTGTTAGTAACTCAAAATAAAAGCTACGGAATAAACGGAGACTAGCTAAAGGTGAGCTGACGACATGTGTTGGAAGTGTTTCCAATGTTGATATGATCAAGCATCGTACGCTCCCTCTACCATCGAGATTGGTGTTTGCGTTGAGCATAGATAGGATTGGATTATGTCTATTGCAATACGGTTATTCATTTAAGGAGAATAATAGTTACTCTGTTTATTTGAATAATACCTTCAATGGTCTTACACCTAAAATGAATGGTTTATTGAATCTCGATCGTAGTGATACACATGTTCATGCCAAAAGATAGTAATGATAATACCACCTACTTGTGGCACTGCCACGTAAGTCATATCGGTATAAAACGCATGAAGAAGCTCCATGTTGATGGATCTTTGGACTCACTCATTTTTGAAAAGTTTGAGACATGCAAACCGTGTCTATTGGTGTATATGCATGAAGAAACTCCATGCAGATGGATCGTTTGGACTTACTTGATTTTGAATCACTTGAGACATGCAAATCATACCACATGGGCAAGATGACTGAAAGCCTCGGTTTCAGTAAAATGGAACTAGAAAGCAACTTGCTGGAAGTAATACATTTTGATGTGTGCAGTCCAATGAGTGCTGAGGCGTGTAGTGGATATCGTTATGGTTTTACTTCACAGATGATTTGAGTAGATGTTGAGAATATTTACTTGATGAATCACGAGTCTGAATTATTGAAAGGTTCAAGTAATCTCAGGGTGAAGTTGAAAGATCGTCATGACAAGAGGATAAAATATCTATGATATGATCATAGAGATGAATATCTGAATTACGAGTTTGGCACAGAATTAAGACATTGTGGAAATTGTTTCACAACTAATACAGCCTGGAACACCATAGTGTGATGGTGTGTCCGAACATCATAACTGCACCCTATTGGATATGATGCATACCATGATGTCTCTTATCGAATTACCACAATAGTTTATGGGTTAGGCATTAGAGACAACCACATTCACTTTAAAAGGGGCACTACGTAATTCCGATGAGATGACACCGTATGAACTATGGTTTAGAGAAACCTAAGCTGTCATTTCTTAAAAGTTTGGGGCTGCGACGCTTATGTGAAAAAGTTTCAGGCCGATAAGCTCGAACCCAAAGCGGATAAATGCATCTTCATAGAATACCCAAAATAGTTGGGTATACCTCCTGTCTCAGATTCAAAAGCAATAAGCGATTGTTTCTAGAATCAGGTCCTTTCTCGAGGAAAAGTTTCTCTCGAAAGAATTGAGTGGGAGGATGGTGGAGACTTGATGAGGTTATTGAACCGTCTCTTCAACTAGTGTGTGGCAGGGCACAGGAAGTTGTTCCTATGGCACCTACACCAATTGAAGTGGAAGCTTATGATAGTGATCATGAAACTTCAGATCAAGTCACTGCCAAACCTCGTAGGATGACAAGGATGCGTACTACTTCAGAGTGGTACGTAATCCTGTCTTGGAAGTCATGTTGCTAGACAACAATGAACCTACGAGCTATGGAGAAGCGATGGTGGGCCTGGATTCCGATAAATGGCTCGAGGCCATATAATCCGAGAGAGGATCCATGTATGAAAACAAAGTGAAGACTTTGGAAGAACTACTTGATGGTCGTAAGGCTGTTAGGTACATATGGATTTTGAAAGGAAGACGGACAATAATGGTAAATGTCACCATTAAGAAAGCTCGACTTGTCGTTAAGGTGTTTTCTGACAAGTTCAAGGAGTTGACTACGATGAGACTTTCTCACTCGTAGCGATGCTAAGAGTCTGTTGGAATTATGTTAGCAGTTACTGCATTATTTATGAAATCTTGCAGATAGGATGTCAAAACATTGTTTCCTCGACGATTTTCTTGAGGAAAGGTTGTATGAGATACAACCAAAAGGTTTTGTCAATCCTGAAATATGCTAATAAGTATGCAAAGCTCCAGCAATCCTTCTAAGGAATGGAGTAAGCATCTCGGAGTTGGAATGTATGCTTTGATGGGATGATCAAAGATTTTGGTGTATACAAAGAATTTTTGGGTTTGTACAAAGTTTATGAGAAACTTGTATTTCCAAAGAAGTGAGTGGGAGCACTATAGAATTTCTGATGAGTATATGTTGTTGACATATTATTGATCAGAAGTGACGTAGAATTTCTGGAAAGCATATAGGATTGTTTGGAAAGTGTTTTTCAATGGAAAGCCTGGATTAAGCTACTTGAGCATTGAGCATCAAGATCTATAAGGATAGATCAAAACGCTTAATAGTACTTTCAAATGAGCACATACCTTGACGTGATCTTGAAGGTGTTCAAGATGGATCAGTCAAAGAAGGAGTTCTTGCCTGAGTTGTAAGGTATGAAGTTAAGACTTAAAGCTCGACCACGGCAGAATAGAGAGAAAGGACGAAGGTCGTCCCCTATGCTTAAGACGTAGGCTCTTCAGTATGCTATGCTGTGTACCGCACCTGAAGTGTGCCTTGCCATGAGTCAGTCAAGGGGTACAAGAGTGATCCAAGAATGGATCACACAACAACGGTCAAAGTTATCCTTAGTAACTAGTGGACTAAGGAATTTTCTCGATTATGGAGGTGGTAAAAGAGTTCGTCGTAAAGGGTTACGTCGATGCAAGCTTAACTCCTATCCAGATAGCTCTGAGTAGGGATACCGGATACGTATAATGGAGCAACAATTTAGAATAGCTCCAAGTAGAACAGTTATTTGGAATAGCTCCAAATAGAGCGTGGTAGCTGCATCTAGGAGATGACATAGAGATTTGTAAAGCACACACGGATCTGAAAGGTTCAGACCCGTTGACTAAAACCTCTCTCACAAGCAACATGATCAAACTCTTGTAAACTCTTGGGTGTTAGTCACATGGTGATGTGACCTGTGAGTGTTAATCACATGGCGATGTGAACTAGATTACTGACTCTAGTGCAAGTGGGAGACTGTTGGAAATATGCCCTAGAGGCAATAATAAATTGATTATTATTATATTTCCTTGTTCATGATAATCGTTTATTATCCATCCTAGAATTGTATTGATAGGAAACTCAGATACATGTGTGGATATATAGACAACACCATGTCCCTAGTAAGCCTCTAGTTGACTAGCTCGTTGATCAATAAATGGTTACGGTTTCCTAACCATGGACATTAGATGTCGTTGATAACGGGATCACATCATTAGGAGAATGATGTGATGGACAAGACCCAATCCTAAGCATAGCACTAGATCGTGTAGTTCGTATGCTAAAGCTTTTCTAATGTCAAGTATCATTTCCTTAGACCATGAGATTGTGCAGCTCCCGGATACCGTAGGAGTGCATTGGGTGTGCCAAACGTCACAACGTAACTGGGTGGCTATAAAGGTACACTACAGGCATCTCCGAAAGTGTCTGTTGGGTTGGTACGAATCGAGACTGAGATTTGTCACTCTGTGTGACAGAGAGGTATCTCTGGGCCCACTCGGTAGGACATCATCATAATGTGCACAATGTGATCAAGGAGTTGGTCATGGGATGATGTGTTACGGAACGAGTAAAGAGACTTGCCGGCAATGAGATTGAACAAGGTATCGGGATACCGACGATCGAATCTCGGGCAAGTATCGTACCGATAGACAAAGGGAATTGCATACGGGATTGATTAAGTCCTTGACATCGTGGTTCATCCGATGAGATCATCGTGGAACATGTGGGAGCCAACATGGGTATCCAGATCCTGCTATTGGTTATTGACCGGAGAACGTCTCGGTCATGTCTGCATGTCTCCCGAACTCGTAGGGTCTACACACTTAAGGTTCGATGACGCTAGGGTTATAAAAGAAGTTTGTATGTGGTTACCGAATGTTGTTCGGAGTCCCGGATGAGATCTCGGACGTCACGAGGAGTTCCGGAATGGTCCGGAGGTAAAGATTTATATATAGGAAGTCCTGTTTCGGCCATCGGGACAAGTTTCGGGGTCATCGGTATTGTACCGGGACCACCGGAAGGGTCTCGGGGGCCCACCGGGTGGGGCCACCTGCCTTGGGGGCCACATGGGCTGTAGGGGGTGCGCCTTGGCCTACATGGGCCAAGGGAACCAGCCCCAAGAGGCCCATGCGCCTGGGGAAACCCTAAAGGAAGAGTCCCAGAAGGGGAAGGCACCTCCTAGATGCCTTGGGGGGGGGGGAGGACTCCTCCCCTGGCCGCCGCCCCCTAGGAGATTGGATCTCCTAGGGCTGGCGCACCCCCCCTTTGGGATCCCTATATATAGTGGGGAGGGAGGGCCTCTCAAGACACACTTTTTGCCTTTGGTGCAGCCCCTCCCTCTCTCCCAAGTTCTTCTCCTCTCCCGTGGTGCTTAGGCGAAGCCCTGCAGGATTGCCACGCTCCTCCACCACCACCATGCCGTTGTGCTGCTGCTGGATGGAGTCTTCCTCAACCTCTCCCTCTCTCCTTGCTGGATCAAGGCATGGGAGACGTCACCGAGCTGTACGTGTGTTGAACGCGGAGGTGCCGTCCGTTCGGCACTAGGATCATCGGTGATTTGAATCACGACGAGTACGACTCCATCAACCCCGTTCACTTGAACGCTTCCGCTTAGCGATCTACAAGGGTATGTAGATGCACTCTCCTTCCCCTCGTTACTGGTTTCTCCATAGATAGATCTTGGTGACACGTAGGAAAATTTGAATTTCTGCTACGTTCACCAACAACAAGGACCATGATGGCGGAGTTCAAGTCCCCGTACAACTTTTGGGCCGAAGCCATCAACACCGCGTGTCATGCATCCAATCGTCTCTACCTCCGCAAGGGCTTGAACAAGACTCCATATGAGATACTCACCGGTAACAAGCCCAACCTCAAGTACTTCCGGGTATTCGGGTGTAAGTGTTTCATTCTCAAGAAAGGTGTTCGGTTGTCTAAATTTGAGGCTAGAGCTCATGAGGGCATATTTGTTGGTTATGCTACAAACTCTCATGCTTACCGTGTCCTCAATAAGTCCACGAGACTTATTGAGGAGACGTGTAACATGGAGTTTGATGAGAATAACAGCTCCCAAGTGGAGCAAAGTGGCACTTGTGATGTAGGTGATGAAATTCCTCCTCAAGCCATAAGAAGAATGGGTGTTGGTTTCATCCTTCCCATTGAGGAACCCCTTGTGGCCGAAGGAGAAGGACAATGCTCCACTCTTGTGGAGCCATCACCAACCCAAGGCCCACATGCTTCCGAAGGACAAAGTGAAGGCCCTCAACCTCATGAACAAGACCAAGGGCAAGATCATACTCAAGACGGTGTTGATACACCAAGGGATGCCCAAGGTCAAGTTCTCTCCCCCGAGCAAGTTCAAGACCAAGAACAAGTTCATGACGACGCTCAAGATGATCAAGTAACCGCCCCTCAACTCACCACCGAGGAGGAATTAGAGCGTCATGCCGCCAAGGTTGCTTCCAAGCTCTCCACCAAGGATCATCTCATGACGAATGTGCTTGGAAGCTTAAGAAAGGGGGTAAGCACTCGTAGACAATTAGCAAATTATTGTGAGCATCACGCGTTTGTCTCTTGTGTGGAACCTCTCAAGGTGTATGAGGCGCTAGAAGATCCGGATTGGCTCAATGCCATGCATGAAGAACTCAACAACTTCGAGCGCAACAAAGTGTGGAGATTGGTGCCAAGGCCAACGGGGAACCACAATGTCATTGGAACCAAGTGGATATTCAAGAACAAGCAAGATGCCCATGGGATTATCATTCGCAACAAGGCTCGTTTGGTAGCACAAGGCTACTCCCAAGTCGAGGGTATCGACTACGGTGAAACCTTTGCTCCCGTTGCTCGTCTTGAATCCATTCGCATGTTGATTGCATATGCTTCTCATCATAACTTCAAGTTACATCAAATGGATGTGAAGAGTGCTTTTCTTAATGGTCCCATTAGTGAATTGGTGTATGTCAAGCAACCCCCCGGGTTCGAGGATCCCTACTTTCCCGATCATGTTTATCAACTCGATAAGGCACTCTATGGCCTTAAACAAGCCCCACGTGCGTGGTATGACCACCTTACCGAGGTGTTACAAGACCGTGGGTTTGAAGTTGGGATAATCGAACCCACTCTTTTTACTAAGAAGGTCAAAGGGGAGTTGTTTGTGTGCCAATTATATGTTGATGATATTATCTTTGGTTCTCCTAACAAAGCTTTCAATGAGGAATTTGCTGCTCTCATGACCTCAAAATTCGAGATGTCATCCATGGGGGAGTTGAAGTTCTTTCTAGGGTTCGAAGTGAAGCAAAGAAGAGAAGGAACCTTCATCAATCAATCCAAATACACTCAAGACATGCTCAAAAGATTCAAGCTAAGTGACGTCAAGCCGGCTTCCACTCCAATGCCCACCAAGTGCCAACTTGACTTAGATCCAAATGGTAAAGTGGTGGATCAAAAGGTATATCGTTCCATAATTGGCTCCTTGCTTTACCTTTGCGCATCTAGACCGGACATCATGTTGAGTGTGGGAATTTGTGCACGGTTTCAAGCCGCACCTAAGGAAAGTCACTATGTGGCGGTCAAACGAATCTTTCGATATTTGGCTCATACCCCAAACTTTGGCTTATGGTACCCAAGAGGATCAAACTTCAAGCTTGTAGGGTACTCGGGTTCCGATTGGGCGGGAGACAAAGTGGATAGGAAGTCCACTTCCGGAGGGTGCCAATTCCTTGGTTGCTCTTTGGTAAGTTGGTCTTCCAAAAAGCAAAGTTGTGTGTCTCTCTCGTCCACCGAAGCGGAGTATGTGGCGGCCGGTAGTTGTTGTGCACAACTCTTATGGATGAGGCAAACTTTAAAGGATTATGGTGTCACTTGTGACAAAGTGCCTCTTTGGTGTGACAATGAAAGTGCCATCAAGATCTCTCTCAACCCGGTGCAACACTTCAAGACAAAGCATATTGAGATCCGGTATCACTTCATCCGGGATCACATTAGGCGAGGAGAGATCGAGCTCAACTATGTCAACACTCATGATAACCTTGCAGATATCTTCACGAAGCCCTTGGATGAAGCAAGATTTCGCGAGTTAAGGCATGAGCTAAATATCATTGATTCGAGCAATGTTGCTTGAACCCGTGCACACCCTACCACGCTCAATTTGTTGTCTAGTTTAGGTGTAGGCATGGACATAGGGGGAGTGGTGTTCTCTCAATGAACTCTCCCTCCCCCCATTATGCATAAATTGATCAAGTCTTTCACTCTAGCCATTGTGATGGTACGTGTGCTCAAAAGACGAGTTTTGGTCATGGGCCCAAGGTTAAAATCTTCGCGGCGCCATACCTCTTGACTCAAACATAGGTGGCTTCGGCCACCGCCCTCTCTTGTAGAGGGGTTTCTTGGCCTTTTTGTTGGTGTGTTCTCTTGCTGTTTTCTTTTTGAGCTAAGCCCTGTTGTCTTGTTGCTGCGTTGTGCTGGGCGGTACTGCCGCTGCTGGCGAGCGGCACTACCGCTGATAAACGGTACTACCGCTGGTATTGGACGGTACTACCGTGGTAAGCGGTACTATAGCTACACCAGTGCGGTACTACCGCTCCCCAGCGCGGTACTATCGCTGCGGGGCGGGGCCAGGGGTTTTTTATCGGGGCAGGAGGAGGTTTCTTCTCCCCCATACCCATTCACTCGCCCCCTCGTGCCTCTCCCTCTCTCCAGCACCGTTCAGCCGCGGAAGGGCTCCGGTGGATCTCCTCCTCCGGGGCGTTCCTCTCCTTTTCCTTCCGTGGAGTCGATCCCCACCTCGTACTCTTGCCATGGATGCCGGTATTGCCCCCGTTCCTTCTCTCTTTTGGTCTTGCTTTTAGTTCTTGTGCTTTAGGGGCAATGGTGGTTGCATCTCTAGATTTTTGGCTAAATCTAGGCTTGAGTTGGTTGGAGAAGGCAACTAGATCTTCTAGATTGATGTTCGGTAGGATTATTTTTGAATTTGGTAGGCTGGTAGTGCCGGATCTGTCCACGGTAGTAGGATACCACTGTTTCACCGCCTCGTGCTTTGAAACTGCTGCTTATCCGCCTCAAGCCGTACTACCGCTCCCTTTGGAGCGGTACTACCGCTTGGAGCGGTATTACCGCTTGGGGCGGTACTACCGCGGACAGGTCATGGTACTACCGCTGCATGCCAATTTCCATCATTCTCCTGCCTTACCTTGATCTTCCTGTTGTGTTTGTTGGCTTATGCTCGTTTCTTCTAGTTGTTTTGCGTCTTTTTGTGTTTTTGGCTCCAGGTGATGACCTTTCCGAGCAGCAAGGACGCCGTATCAACCCCGGGCGTGCCACCTCCAAGCGCTACCGGACCTCAGAGCCTGCCGGTGGTTCCTCGAGCACCCAACCGCCTCCAGCGAGTGCTTCTGCAAGTGTTCCTCCACCTCCTCAGCAATCGAAGCGAGCCGCAAACAAGCCAAAAGGGAAGACTGTGACTGAGTTGACCAACAAGGAGTTTTGGGAGAAGCGCCGCCGCAACCCCTATGCAGTGGACCAAGAACCCACTTTGGTCAACCGCCCATTCTGGAACCGGTTTCAGTTTGTCATCTACTTTGATGTGATCAAGGCCAAGAAGAATCTGTTTGTTGATGTTCGCTCCATTGACACTGATGCTATGGAGAAAGACCCAGAGTACTTTGGAGAAGCCCTACAGATGTGCACTCAGCTGAATATCCTCAAAATCATGCAGTTCAACAAGGACTTCGATGCGGATTTGGTGGCTCAGTTCTATGCCACCGTCCATCTTGGAACAGATGGCGACAGGACTCTGACTTGGATGACCAATGGCAAGCTGATGTCTGTCAAGTGGCGGGCGTTCATGGAGTTACTTGATGTGGTGGATAACGGGCTTGAGACTCCTATCGGTTTCCGTCCTCACCGCCATGTTACTTCCACCCACAAGCAAGCCCTTTGGCCCTACTGCACTGTGAAGGTTCACCCTGTCACTGAGAAGAAGACCTACGAGTTGTGTCCGTATCTGGACATTCTTCATCGCATATTCCATGAGACTCTCTTCCCTCGCATTGGGAATCTGGATCAGGTCCACTCCTACCTCGTGGACATGCTCCTTTTCTGTCAGCATGAGAAGGAAGCAAACACTGGAGAGAGCCTGGATATCTCCCATGTCATGTGGTCTGAACTCCTATCTGCCGTGTCTGAGCACAAGTGTCCTATCTATGGTCCCTTCATCATGAGGCTCATCGAGAGGGCCTGGGCACAGACTTATCCCAGAGTGCTGCTAGAAACTGGAGATTTGGTTTCTCATGAGGTCAAGCGCCTGAGGAAGAAGGACAACTGGACAGCGCCTCACACAGGGGGTCCTTCTGCTACTGCTGCCTCAGGGGGCCCGTCTGCTGCGGCTGCTGCCATGGATACTGAGGATGCTCCTGCTGCCCACGATGAGGACCTTGGCCACTCCAGTGCAGAACCATCATGGGCCCAGAAGCTCAAGCGCAAGATGAAGAAGCTCTTCTGCATGGAGTCCCATGGTCAGTACATGACTCATGTGGCGGAGAAGAATGCCAGGACGCGCCACAAGGAGATCATGTGCCAGCTGGGCGCCACTGTTGTCAGTGGATCTGAGGGACAGATCACTGAAGAGGAGGACTGGATTCATCAGAACTGTCACTGGACCGACTCCGATGCCGAGCAGTTTTCTACCCATGATGAAGATGCAGAGATGTGATGATCACCTGGAGTCGTAGTGTCTCTCTCTGCCCTTTTTGGTGTCTCGCTGCCAAAGGGGGAGAGAGTGTAGGGATTTGCTTGTTTTGCTTATTGTGTCGTGCTTCATTTTAGTCTTGTGGTTTCTTGTGCGTTTCTCTTGGTTTGTTTGTGAGACCTTAGTTCCCGCCATATGGTGTAAGACATATGCTACCTTAGTTATCTTCTTATCTATGTTTATGCACCTCGGTATCTTATAGCTTGCATGTTTATGCTATCATATATGTTGTTCTCATTTATCTTGCTTAGGTTGTTGGTCTCTAAAATATAGGGGGAGCCGTGATCCTAGTATGTGTGCCGTCCAGTCCAAAGCACTCATCTAGTTTGCACACATCTAGGGGGAGCCTGTCTATATTTTAGAGGTGTGAGCTCACTTGCATTCTATATCATTACTCTTTTCTGTGCAAATCCCGTATTGTCATCAATCCACCAAAAAGGGGGAGATTGTAAGGGCATATTTATCCCTACGGTGTTTTGGTGATTGATGACAATGCATTTGCGGACTAATCGGGTGCTTTGAGTTTTCAGATATTCATTCTTCGGCACGGAACGACTATTTCCCCTCGGCGCTCTACTCAAGATGGTGTAGTTTATTTCGTAACTTTGTTGGTGGACTAAGTTGCGTAGTAGTCACTGTACTATCAAGAGGGGATCTGCTTCAGTATGGTATGGGTGGAATCAACACGTACACGTCCTCTTCACATCCTACGTTTCTTTCCGCCCCTATGGAGCTTTCTTTTCTCCACTCTTCAACTGTTCTTGGACCCAGCGGTAGTACCGCTGAGGCTCACTAAGCGGCAGTACCGCTCCTCGGAGCGGTAGTACCGCTTGATGGCCTCAGCAGCAGTGCCTCTGCGGATCCGTGCTCCTACCGCCTCGACACAATGGTTGGAGCGGTAGTACGGCTGCAGTCCACTAAGCGGTAGTACCGCTCCTCGGAGCGGTAGTACCGCTTGTTGGGCTCAGCCGCAGTACTGTTGTGGCTTCGTGCTCCTTCCGCTTCGATTCGAGTGCGCATTTTCTCGTGTCGGGTTTTGCGGTACTAGCTGCGGTAGTAGTGGCGGTAGTGCTGCTTGTGAGCGGTAGTACCGCCCTACCTCCGCGGTAGTACCGCTCTGGGTCCCAGCCCCAGCCCTTCTCTTCTGGCGCGGCAGTCTGCCTCCGCGGCAGTACCGCTCTCTGCGGGGCTGAGTGGGGGTAACGATTGACTAGTTTCCCCCACTATAAAAGGGCACCTTCTTCCCCCAACCTTCATTATTGCCCAAGCACCATTTATTGCTCAGGCTCCATTGAATACCCCAAGCTTCCTCTTGCCCGATCTATCTCCCTAGCCAATCAAACTTGTTGATTTGCTCGGGAGTGGTTGAGAAGGCATCGATCTACACTTCCACCAAGGGATTTTTGATTCCTCCACTCATCCTTAGCGGATCTTGTTACTCTTGGGTGTTTGAGCACCCTAGACGGTTGAGGTCACCTCGGAGCCATATTCCATTGTGGTGAAGCTTCGTGGTCTTGTTGGGAGCCTCCGATTAAGTTGTGGAGTTTGCCCCAACCTTGTTTGTAAAGGTTCGGTCGCCGCCTTCAAGGGCACCAATAGTGGAATCACGGCATCTCGCATTGTGTGAGGGCGTGAGGAGAATACGGTGGCCCTAGTGGCTTCTTGGGGAGCATTGTGCCTCCACACCGCTCCAACGGAGACGTACTTCCCCTCATAAGGAAGGAACTTCGGTAACACATCCTCGTCTTCACCGGATCCACTCTTGGTTATTTCTTACCTTTACTTGTGCTAGCTCTTTAGTGTTTGTTCCCTTGATTGCTTGTGTGCTTGTTGTTGTTGTTGCATCATATAGGTTGATCACCTAGTTGCACATCTAGACAACTTACTTTGATGCGAACTTTAATTTGGTAAAGAAAAGCTAAAAATTGGTAGTTGCCTATTCACCCCCCCCTCTAGTCAACCATATCGATCCTTTCAACCTTACTTGTTTTTGCTTTGTGCAGAGGGTCTCACTTCAGGTCAGCTATCGATGTCCATGGATCAATCATTTACTTTTCGCTAATGGTAGTCTGATCTTCATGCAAGCTAAGGTGCAGAGTGCTTATCGATTGAATGATATTCTTCGCATCTATGGGGAGTGTTCTAGTCAAGCAGTTAATAAAGAAAAAAGTGCAATATTTTTTAGCCCAAATACTCCCGATCCTATCAGATTACTACTGAAGCAAACACTGCCTATTACAGTGGAAACTTTTGGTGAACGTTACCTTAGTCTTCCAACGACTGTTGGTCAAATTACAGGAGGAACTTTCAATCACATTGGGGAGAGGATTCGTTCTAAACTCCAAGGTGGAATAGAGAGACTTATTTCTTGTGCTGGAAGGGAAGTCAGAATCAAAGTGGTGGCCCAGTCAATTCCCACATATAGCATGTCTTGCTTCCAGCTCACAAAGAAAGTGTGCAAAAAGTTGGCCTCGTACATGGCCAAATACTGGTGGAGCAGTAACCTTGATCGCCGGTCTTTACACTGGTTGTCTTGGAAAACGCTGGGTGCACCTAAAATTAAAGGAGGAATGGGGTTCAATGACTTGCAACTATTCAACCTTGCACTACTTGGCAAGCACGGGTAGCGCTTGATGACGAACCCCAATTCTTTGTGCTCGCGGGTCCTAAAAGGAAGGTATTTCCATTCTTGTGATTTCATGCAAGCTACTGCACCCAAATTTTCCTCAGCTATTTGGCGGGCTATTATTGCAGGAAGGGAAGCATTGAGAACCGGCCTGCTAAAGCGCATTGGAAGTGGCATGTCCATTTCTATCTGGGAGGACAAATGGATTCCTGACACCAGGTCGACCCGGGTTGCACACATTGGTAATGCGCGGTTACAGCAAGTGTCTGATCTTATTGATCCCGAAACTTGGTTGTGGAAAGATCAAGTAATCAGAGAGAACTACATACCCCCCAACGCAGATGCTATCCTGAACATCCCCCTAAGGATTGGCGGCGGTGATGATATTCTGGCATGGACTTTTGAGAAATCTAGTTCATACACTATCAAGTCAGCTCACCGCGCTCTCATGACTCAAAACGAGCAATTGGCTCTAGAGGAAGGGACGGTAGTCGTAGCTTCAGCGACAGAGAAATAGTTATGGACCACATTGTGGAAGTTGAAGGTTCTGCCAAAAGTGAGAGTTTTTTGGTGGAGGGTTCTACGAGGTATTCTGCCAGTAGAATCAACACTCAAATATCGACATATAGCAACAGTGAGTAAGTGCAAAATATCTCAGCATGAAGATGAGGATATGATACATGCACTGTTGAATTGCTCCCATGCGAGAGGGTTTTGGACCCAAGCTCCGGATTGGCTTGGGTTCAAGCGACCTGATCTACATCCTCTAACATGTGAAGGAAACATGCCCTAGAGGCAATAGTAAAGTTGTTATTTTATATTTCCTTATATCATGATAAATGTTTATTATTCACGCTAGAATTTTATTAACCGGAAACTTGATACATGTGTGAATACATAGACAAAACACCGTGTCCCTAGTAAGCCTCTACTAGACTAGCTCGTTAATCAAAGATGGTTAAGTTTCCTAACCATAGACATGTGTTTCATTTGATGAATGGGATCACATCATTAGGAGAATGATGTGATGGACAAGACCCATCCGTTAGCTTAGCATGTTGATCGTTCAGTTTTATTGCTATTGCTTTCTTCATGTCAAATACATATTCCTTCGACAATGAGATTATGCAACTCCTGGATACTGGAGGAATACCTTGTGTGCTATCAAACATCACAACATAACTGGGTGATTATAAAGATGCTCTACAGATATCTCCGAAGGTGTTTGTTGGGTTGGCATAGATCAAGATTAGGAGTTGTCACTCTGAGTATCGGAGAGGTATCTCTGGGCCCTCTCGGTAATGCACATCATAATAAGCCTTGCAAGCAATGTGACTAATGAGTTAGTTGCGAGATGATGTATTATGGAACGAGTAAAGAGACTTGCCGGTAATGAAATTGAACTAGGTATGAAGATTCCGACGATCGGATCTCGGGCAAGTAACATACCGATGACAAAGGGAATGACGTATGTTGTCATTACGGTTTGACCGATAAAGATCTTTGTAGAATATGTAGGAACCAATATGAGCATCTAGGTTCCGCTGTTGGTTATTGATCGGAGAAGTGTCTCGGTCATGTCTACATAGTTCTCGAACCCGTAGGGTCCGCACGCTTAACGTTCGATGATGATTTGTATTATGAGTTATGTGTTTTGGTGACCGAAGATTGTTCGGAGTCCCAGATGAGATCACGGACATGATGAGGAGTCTCGAGATATTGGACGATGGTATTCGGACACCAGAATGGTTCCGTAATGTTTCGGCTATTTTTTCAGAGTACCAGGAGGTTCCCGGAACCCCTCGGGAAAGTAACGGGCCTACATGGGGCCATAGGGGGGAGAGAGGGGAGCCCGCAAGGGGTGCCCCCCATGGGCTGTCCGAATTGGACAAGGGGAGGGGGCGCGGCCCCCTTTCCTTCCCCTTCTCCTTCCCTCCCCCCCTCCATGGCGCTCCCCTATGGCCAGCCTCCTGCCTCTCCTCCTTTATATACGGGGACAGGGGGCACCACAAAGCACATCAGTTGTTCTCTTAGCCGTGTGTGGTGCCCCCCTTCATAGTTTACTCCTCCGGTCATATCGTCGTAGTGCTTAGGCGAAGCCCTGCACGGATCACATCACCATCACCGTCACCACGCCGTCGTGCTGACGAAACTCTCCCTCGACACCGGAACGGTTCCAGATCATTTCAGGTATTTTTCAGAGTGTCGGGAGGTTACCGGAACCCCCGGGGGAAAGTAATGGGCCACTATGGGCCATAGGGGAGAGAGGAGGCAACCCACAAGGGGTGGGCGCACCCCCCATGGGAGTCCGAATTGGACTAGGGGAGGGGCCAGCGCCCCCCTTTCCTTCTCCTTCTCCCTCCTCCCCCCTTTTCCCCCTCCATGAGAAGGAATAAGAGGGGGGGGGGCGAATCCAACTAGGATTGGGAGTCCTAGTAGGACTCCCCCCACTTGGCACGCCCCCTAGGGCCGGCCTCCTCCCTTTCCCTCCTTTATATACGTGGACAGGGCACCCCTTGGAGACACAACAATTGTTCCAGGCCGTGTGCGATGTCTCCCTCAACGGTTTACTCCTCCGGTCATATTCACGTAGTGCTTAGGCGAAGCCCTGCGCAGATCACATCACCATCACCACACTGTCGTGCTGACGAAACTCTCCCTCGACACTTTGCTGGATCAAGAGTTCGAGGGACGTCATCGAGCTGAATGTGTTCTGAACTCGGGGGTGCCATACGTTCAGTACTTGATCGGTTGGATCGTGAAGGTGTTTGACTACATCAACCACGTTAACCTAATACTTCCGCTTTCGATCTACGAGGGTACGTTGACACACTCTCCCCTACTCGTTGCTATGCATCTCCTAGATAGATCTTGCGCGGCCGTAGGAATTTTTTTGGAATTGCATGCTACGTTCCCCAATAGTGGTATCAGAGCCAGGTATATGTGTAGATGATATGCATGAGTAGACACAAAGAGTTGTGGGCGATCATAGTCATACTGCTTACCACCAACGTATTATTTTGATTCAGCGGCATTGCTGGATGAAGCGGCCTGGACCAACCTAATATGACCGCGTTCATGAGACCGGTTCCACCGACAGACATGCAACTTGTTTTGCATAAAGGTGGCTGGCGGGTGTCTGTTTCTCCAACTTTAGTTGAATCAAATTTGACTACGGCTGGTCCTTGTTGAAGGTTAAAACAACACATGATGAAAAATCGTTGTGGTTTTGATGCGTAGGTAAGAACGGTTCTTACTAGAAGCCCGTAGCAGCCACGTAAAACTTCCAACAACAAAGTAAAGGACGTCTAACTTGTTTTTGCAGGGCTTGTTGTGATATGATATGGTCAAGACATGATGTGATATACGTTGTTGTATGAGATGATCATGTTTTGTAAAATTTATCGGCAACTGGCAGGAGCCTTATGGTTTTCACTTTATTGTATGAAATGCAATCGCAATGTAATTTCTTTACTTTATCTCTATGCATTAGCGATAGTTGTAGAAGCAATAGTTGGCGAGACGACAACGACGCTACGATGGAGATCAAGGTGTCAAGCCGGTGACGATGGAGATCATGACGGTGCTTTGGAGATGGAGATCAAAGGCACAAGATGATGATGGCCATATCATGTCACATATTTTGATTGCATGTGATGTTTATCCGTTATGCATCTTATTTTGCTTAGTACGGCGGTAGCATTATAAGATGACCCCTCACTAAATTTTAAGGTAGTGTCCTCCCTGAGTATGCACCGTTGCGACAGTTCGTCGTGCCGAGACACCACGTGATGATCGGGTGTGATAAGCTCTACGTTCACATACAATGGGTGCAAGACAGTTTTGCACGTGCAAAATACTCGGGCTAAACTTGACGAGCCTAGCATGTGCAGACATGGCCTCAGAACACTGGAGACCAAAAGGTCGAGCATGAATCATATAGAAGATATGATCAACATGGAGATGTTCACCATTGAAAACTACTCCATCTCACGTGATGATTGGGCATGGTTTAGTTGATATGGATCACGTGATCACCGAGATGATTAGAGGGATGTCTATCTAAGTGGGAGTTCTTAAGTAATATGATTAATTGAACTTGAATTTATCATGAACTTGTCCTGATAGTTTTTGCATATCTATGTTGTAGATCAATGGCCCGTGCTACCGTTCCCTTGAATTTTAATGCGTTCTTAGAGAAAGCTAAGTTGAAAGATGATGGTAGCAACTACACGGAGTGGGTCTGTAACTTGAGGATTATCCTCATTGCTGCACGAGAAAAATTATGTCCTTGATGCATCGCTAGGTGTGAGGCCTGTTGCAGGAGCAAACTCTAGATGTTATGAACGTCTAGCAAGCTAAATCTGATGACTACTCGATAGTTCAGTGTGCCATACTTTACGGCTTAGAATCGGGACTTCAAAGACGTTTTGAACGTCATGGAGCATATGAGATGTTCTAGGAGTTGAAGTTAATATTTCAAGCAAATGCCCGAGTTGAGATATATGATGTCTCCAACAAGTTCTATAGCTGCAAAATGGAGGAGAATAGTTCTGTCAGTGAACACATACTTAGAATGTCTGGGTACCATAACCACTTGACTCAGCTGGGAGTTAATCTTCCTGATGATAGTGTCATTGACAGAGTTCTTCAATCACTGCCACCAAGCTATAAAGGCTTAGTGATGAACTATAATATGCAAGGGATGAACAAGACGATTCCCGAGCTCTTCGCAATGCTCAAGGCTGCAGAGGTAGAAATCAAGAAGGAGCATCAAGTTTTGATGGTTAACAAGACCACTAGTTTCAAGAAAAAGGGCAAAGGGAAGAAGGGGAACTTCAAGAAGAATAGCAAGCAAATTGCTGCTCCCGGGAAGAAGCCCAAGTCTAGACCTAAGCCTGAAACTGAGTGTACTGCAAAGGGACTGGTCACTGGAAGTGGAACTGCCCCAAGTATTTGGCGGATAAGAAGGATGGCAAAGTGAAAGGTATATTTGATATACATGTTATTGATGTGCACCTTACTAATGCTCGTAGTAGTTCCTGGGTATTTGATACTGGTTCTGTTGCTCATATTTGCAACTCAAAACAGGGGCTACGGATTAAACGAAGATTGGCTAAGGATGAGGTGACGATGCGCGTTGGAAATGGTTCCAAGGTCGATGTGATCGCCGTCGGCACGCTACCTCTACATCTACCTTCGGGATTAGTTTTCGACCTAAATAATTGTTATCTGGTGCCAGTGTTGAGCATGAACATTATATCTGGATCTTGTTTGATGCGAGATGGTTATTCATTTAAATCAGAGAATAAAGGTTGTTCTATTTATATGAGTAATATCTTTTATGGTCATGCACCCTTGATGAGTGGTCTATTTTTTTAATCTCGATCGTAGTGATACACATATTCATAATATTGATGCCAAAAGATGCAAAGTTAAAAATGATAGTGCAAATTATTTGTGGCACTACCGTTTAGGTCATATTGGTGTAAAGCGCATGAAGAAACTCCATGCTGATGGGCTTTCGGAATCACTTTATTTATGAATCACTTGATGCTTGCGAACCATGCCTCATGGGCAAGATGACTAAGACACCGTTCTCCGGAACAATGGAGCGAGCCACTGACTTATTGGAAATAATACATGATACGTCTCCGTCGTACCTATAATTTTTTATTGTTTCATGCCAATATTATACAACTTTTACATACTTTTGGCAACTGTTTATATGATTTATTGGACTAACCTATTGATCTAGTGCCTAGTGCTAGTTCCTGTTTTCTGCATGTTTTCTGTATCGCAGAGTATCCATATCAAATGAAGTCCAAATGCAATAAAATTTTATGGAGAATTATTTTGGAATATATGTGATTTTTTGGAGTTGGAATCACCGCAAACGGAGGCCCACACAACCCACAAGATACCAGGGCACACCAAAGGCCCATGGCGCATGGTGGTGAGTTGTGCCCTCCTCGAACGTCAGTTGGAGCTCTACTTCGGGCGCAAGGAAGCTTATATCCGAAAAAAATCGTGTTAAAATCTCAGCGCAATATAAGAAACGGTTTTCGGCCAGATCTGAGGAACGTGAAACAAAAGAGAATAGAGAGGGAGATCCAATCTCGGAGGGGCTCCTGCCCATCCATGGCCATGGAGGCCATGGACCAGAGGGGGAACTCTCCTCCCATCTAGGGGGGCAAGGAAGAAGAATAAGGAGGGGGGCTCTCCCCCCTCTCTCTCCCGGTGGCGCTGGAGTGCCGCCAGGGCAACGATCGCGACGACGATCTACATCAACAATCTTGCTACCGTCAACACCAACTTTATCCCCCTCTATGCAGCGGTGTAACACCTCTTCTTCCCGCTATAATCTCTACTTAAACATGGTGCTCAACTCCATATATTATTTCCCAATGATCTATGGTTATCCTATGATGTTTGAGTAGATCTGTTTTGTCCTGTGGGTTAATCATGATCTTGGTTGGTATGATTGTATATTTTATTTATGGTGCTGTCCTACGGTGCCCTCCGTTCTCGCGCAAACGTGAGGGGGTCCTGCAGTAGGGTGTTGCAATATATTCATGGTTCGCTTATGGTGGGTTGCGAGAGTGGCAGAAACTTAAACCCGAGTAGGTGGGGTATGACGTATGGGAATAAAGAGGACTTGATACTTAATGCTATGGTTGGGTTTCACGACCTTAATGATCTTTAGTAGTTGCGGATGCTTGATAGAGTTCCAATCATAAGTGCATATGATCCAAGTAGAGAAAGTATGTTAACTCATGCCTCTCCCTCATATAAAGTTACAAGAATGATTACCGGTACTTGTTATCGATTGCCTAGGGACAAATAACTTTCTTGTTGACACAAACCCTTTTACTAAACACCTAACTTTTATTAACTTGCAAAGTACTTCTAGTTTTATTCTTGCAAAGTAGTTCTAGCATCACTCCTACAAACTAGTTTCATACTTGTTTCCGATAAAGAAAACGTTATGTGTGCGTGGAGTTGTATCGGTGGTCGATAGAACTTGAGGGAATATTTGTTCTGCCTTTAGCTCCTCGTTGGGTTCAACACTCTTATTTATCAAAGAAGGCTACACACGATCCCCTATACTTGTGGGTTATCAAGACCTTTTTCTGGCGCCGTTGCCCGGGAGCAATAGCGTGGGGTGAATATTCTCGTGTGTGGTTGTTTGCTTTATCACTAGTAGTTTCTATTTTCTGTTCTAAGTTGTTCTCTATCTTTAGTTATGGATATGGAACACAAAACACCAAAAAAAAATAGTTGTACTTGCTACTCATGGAGACGGGGAACCTCCTAAAACCCTCAATGCTCGTTATGTAAAAGATATTATGCACTACTTTGATAATCCCGAGAAAACCCCACTTGGCGAAGCGCTTGCCGGAGAACCACGAGCTCCGTCACCACCATGCCGTCATGCTGTCGGAGTTCTCCCTCAACTTCTCCTCTCCCCTTGATGGATCAAGAAGGAGGAGACGTCCTCGGGCTGTACGTGTGTTGAACACGGAGGCGCCGTTGTTCGGCGCTTATATCGGAATCGACCATGATCTGAATCGCTGCGTGTACGACTCCACCAACCGCGTTCTTGTAACGCTTCCGCTTAGCGATCTTCGAGGGTATGAAGATGCACTCCCTCTCTCTTGTTGCTAGTATCTCCTAGATTGATCTTAGTGACACGTAGGAAATTTTTTGAATTATTGCTACGTTCCCCAACAGCACATACCTTGATAAAGTTTTGAAGAAGTTCAAAATGGATCAGTCAAATAAAGGGTTCTTGCCTATGTTACAAGGTATGAAGTTGAGTCAGACTCAATGCCCGACCACTGCAGAAGATAGAGAGAAAATGAAAGTCATTCCCTATGCTTCAGGCATAGGTTCTATCATGTATGCAATGTTGTGTACTAGACCTGACGTGTGCCTTGCTATAAGTTTAGCAGGGAGGTACCAAAGTAATCCAGGAGTGGATCACTGGGCAGCGGTCAAGAATATCCTAAAATACCTGAAAAGGACTAAGGATATGTTTCTCGTTTACGGAGGTGACAACAGCTTGTCGTAAATGGTTACGTCGATGCTAGTTTTGACACTGATCCGGATGACTCTAAGTCGCAAACCGAATACGTATTTATATTAAATGGTGGAGCCGTCAGTTGGTGCAGTTCCAAGCAGAGCATCATGGCGGGATCTACATGTGAAGCGGAGTACACAACTGCTTCGAAAGCAGAAAATGAAGGAGTTTGGATGAAGGAGTTCATATCCGATCTAGGTGTAATACCTAGCGATCTTCAAGGGTATGAAGATGCACTCCCTCTTTCTCGTTGCTAGTATCTCCTAGATTGATTTTGGTGACACGTAGGAATTTTTTTGAATTATTGCTATGTTCACCAACAGTGGCATCATGAGCTAGGTCTATGCGTAGATTCTATGCATGAGTATAACACAAAGCAGTTGTGGGCGATGATTTGTTCAATTTGCTTACCGTTACTAGTCTTATCTTGATCCGGCGGCATTGTGGGATGAAGCGGCCCGGACCGACCTTACACGTACGCTTACGTGAGACTGGTTCCACCGACTGACATGCACTTGATGCATAAGGTGGCTGGTGGGTGTCTGTCTCTCCCACTTTAGTCGGATCGGATTCGATGAAAAGGGTCCTTATGAAGGGTAAATAGAAATTGGCATATCACCATTGTGGTTTTGCGTAGGTAAGAAACGTTCTTGCTAGAAACCCATGGCAGCCACGTAAAACATGCAACAACAATTAGAGGACGTCTAACTTGTTTTTGCAGGGTATGCTATGTGATGTGATATGGCCAAAAGGATGTGATGAATGATATATGTGATGTATGAGATTGATCATGTTCTTGTAATAGGAATCACGACTTGCATGTCGATGAGTATGACAACCGGCAGGAGCCATAGGAGTTGTCTTAATTTATTTATGACCTACGTGTCAATGAAAATGCCATGTAATTACTTTACTTTATTGCTAACCGTTAGCCATAGTAGTAGAAGTAATAGTTGGCGAGGCAACTTCATGAAGACACGCTGATGGAGATCATGATGATGGAGATCATGGTGTCATGCCGGTGACGATGGTGTTCATGCCGCGCCTCGAAGATGGAGATCAAAGGCGCAAGATGATATTGGCCATATCATGTCACTTTATGATTTGCATGTGATGTTTGTCATGTTTACATCTTATTTTCTTAGAATGGCGGTAGCATAAATAAGATGATCCCTCACTAAAATTTCAAGAAAGTGTTCCCCCTAATTATGCACCGTTGAGAAGGCTCGTTGTTTCGAAGCACCACGTGATGATCGGGTGTGATAGATTCTAACATTCGAATACAACGGGTGTAAGCCAGATTTACACATGCAAAACACTTAGGTTGACTTGACGAGCCTAGCATGTACAGACATGGCCTCGGAACACGAGAGACCGAAAGGTCGAACTTGAGTCGTATAGTAGATACGATCAACATGGAGATGTTCACCGTTGATGACTAGTCCGTCTCACGTGATGATCGGACACGGCCTAGTCGATTCGGATCATGTATCACTTAGATGACTAGAGGGATGTCTATCTGAGTGTGAGTTCATTGAATAATTTGATTAGATGAACTTAATTATCATGAACATAGTCTAAATTGTCTTTGCAAATTATGTTGTGGATTAATAGCTCGTGCTTTAGCTCTTTGTTTTAATACATTCCTAGAGAAAGACTAAGTTGAAAGATATTGTAAGCAATTGTGCGGACTAGGGCCATAGTCTAAGGATTGTCCTCACTGCTACATAGAAGGCTTCTGTCCTTGATGCACCGCTCGGTGTGCCAACCCCTCTGGCGTCGTCTGTGGATGTTGTGAACATCTGGTAGACACGTTCTGATGACTACCTGATAGTTTAGTGCGCCATGCTTTACGACTTAGAGTCGGGGCTCCAAAAGCGTTTTGAACGCCATAGAACATATGAGATGTTCGAAGATCTGAAATTGGTATTTCAGGCTCATGCCCATGTTGAGAGGTTGAGACCTCTTACAAGACCTTTGCCTACAAGATGGAGGAGAATAGCTCAGCCAGTGAGCATGTGCTCAGAATGTCTGGGTACTTCAATCACTTGAATCAAGTGGGAGTTAATCTTCTAGATAAGAGAGTGATTGACAAAAGTTCTCCAGTCACTATCACCAAGCTACTAGAGTTTCGTGATGAACTATAACATGCAAGGGAAGATAATCCCGGAGCCGTTCGTCGTGCTTAAGGCCGTAAAGGTAGAAATCAAGAAGGAGCATCAAGTGTTGATGGTTAACAAGAGCACTGGTTTCAAAGAAGGGCAAGGGCAAGAAGGGAAACTTCTTGAATGGCAAGCCAGTTGCCACTCCAGTGAAGAAACCCAAGAACCCAAATCTAAGACAAAGTGGTTCTATTAGGGGAACGGTCACTGGTAGCGGAACTGCCTCAAATACTTGGTAGATAAGAAGGTTGTCAACTTCAACAAAAGTATATTTGATATATGTGGATGTGTACCTTACTAGTGATCCTAGTAGCACCTGGGTATTAGATACCGGTTCAGTTGCTAATATTGGCAACTCGAAACAAAAGCTACGGAATTAACAGAGACTAGCTAAGGGCGAGGTGACGATGTGTGTTGGAAGTGTTTCCAAGGTTGATGTGATCACCATCACACGCTCCCTCTACCTTCGGGATTAGTGTTGAACCTAGATAAATGTTGTTTGCATTGGTGTCTGCGTTGAGCATGAACATTATTAGATCATGTTTTTTGCAATACAGTTATTCATTTAAGTCAAAGAATAATGGTTATTCTGTTTACATGAATAATACCTTCTATGGTCATGCACCCAATGTGAATGGTTTATTGAATCCCGGTTGTAGTTATACACATGTTCATAACATTGATGCCAAAAGATGTAGAGTTGATAATGATAGTACCACTTTCATGTGGCACTGGCGCTTAGGTCATATTGGTGTAAAGCGCATGAAAGAACCTCCATGCTAATGGACTTTTGAAGTCACTTGATTTTGAATCACTTGACACATGCGAACCATGCCTCTTTGGCAAGATGACTAAAACCCCGTTCTTTGGAACAATGGAACGGGCAAGTGACTTGTTGGAAAGCATACATGCTGATGTGTGCGGTCCGATGAGTGTTGACGTGTGTGGTGGATATCGTTATTTTCTCACCTTCACCGGTGAATTGAATAGATATGGGTATATTTACTTAATGAAGCATAAGTCTGAAATGTTCGAAAAGTTCAAGCAATTTCAGAGTGAAGTTGAGAATCATCGTAACAAGAAGATCAAGTTCCTTCGATCTGATCAAAGGGAAAGTATCTGAGTTATGAGTTTGGCAATCACTAAAGACAAGGTGGAATCGTTTCACAGTTGACGCCGCCTGGAACACCATAGCATGATGGTGTCTCCGAACGTCGTAATTGAGCCTTATTGGATATGGTGTATGATGTCTCTTACCAATCTATCGCTATTTTTGGGGGTGATGCATTAAAGACAATTACATTTACTTTAAATAGGGCACCATCTAAGTCTGTGGAGATGACACCGTATGAACTATGGTTTGTCAAGAAACCAAAGTTGTTGTTTCTTAAGGTTTGGGGCTACGATGCTTATGTCGATAGGCTTCGGTTGGAAAAGCTCGAACCCAAAGCAGAAAATTGTATCTTCATAGAATACCCAAACAAGACGATTGGGTATACCTTCTATCTCAGATCTAAGGGCAAAGTGTTTGTCGCTAAGAACATGTCCTTTCTCGAGAAAGAGTTTCTGTTGAAAGAATTGAGTGGGAGGAAGATAGAACTTGATGAGGTTGTTGAACCTTCACTTCAACCAGGGAGTAGTGCATCACAGAAAGATGTTTCTATGGCAACTACGTCAGTTGAAGAGAAAGCTAATGATGATGATCATGAAGCTTCAGATCAAATTACTATCGAACCTCGTAGGTCGACAAGGGTGTGTACAACTTCTCAGTGGTAACCCTGTCTTAAAGGTCATGTTGTTGGACAACGATGAACCTATGAGCTATGAAGAAGCGATGGTGGGCCTGGATTCCAACAAATGGCTAGAAGCCATGAAATCCGAGATAGTATCCATATATGAGAACAAAGTATGGACTTTGGTGGACTTGCCCGATGAACGACAAGCCATTGAGAATAAATGGATCTTTAAGAAGAAGACAGACGCTGATGGTAATGTCACCATTTGTGAAGCTCGACTTGTCTCAAAGAAATTTCTGACAAGTTCAAGGTGTTGACTATGATGAGACTCTCTCAATCATAGCGATGCTAAAGTCTGTTAGAACTATGTTAGCAGTTGCTGCATTTTCATTTGCGAAATCTGGCAGATGGATGTCAAAACAAAGTTTCCTTGACGGTTTCCATGAGGAAAGGTTGTATGTGATACAACCAAAAGGTTTTTGTCAATCCTAAGGATGCTAAAAGGTATGCAAACTCCAGCGATCCTTCTATGGACTGGAGCAAGCATCTCGGAGTTGGAATATACGCTTTGATGAGGCGATCAAAGCATTTGGGTTTATACAAAGTTTGCAAGAAACTTGTATTTGCAAGAAAGTGAGTGGGAGCACTACAACATTTCTGATAGGTATATATGGATGACATATTGTTGATCAGAAATGATGTAGAATTTCTAGAAAGCATAAAGGGTTGTTTGAATGGAGTTTTTCAAAGGAAGACCTGTGTAAAACTGCTTACATATTGGGTATCAAGATCTATAGATATAGATCAAGACGCCTAATAAGACTTTCATAGAGCACATACCTTGACATGATCTTGAAGGAGTTCAAGATGGATCAGTCAAAGAAGGAGTTCTTGCCTGAGTTGTGAGGTGTGAAGTTAAGACTTGAAGCTCGACCATGGCAAAAGAAAGAGAAAGGACGAAATTTGTCCCCTATGCCTTAGCCATAGGCTCTATATGATATGCCATGCTGTGTACCACGACATGCCTTGCCACGTGTCTAGCAAGGGGGTACAAGAGTGATCCAAGAGTGGATCATTGGACAGCGGTCAAAATTGTCCTTAGGAATAAGGAGATGTTTCTCAATTATGGAGGTGATAAAGAGTTTGGCGTAAAGGGTTACGTCGATGCAAGCTTTAACACCTATCCGGATGACTCTCGGTAGCAAACCGGATACGTATAGTGGAGCAACCATTTGGAATAGCTCCAAGTGGAGCATAGTAGCAACATCTACAATATGAATCAAGATTTGCGAAGAACACACGGATCTGAATGTTGCAGACCCGTTGACTGACACTTCTCTCGTAAGCATAACATGATCAAACCCTAGAACTCATTGAGTGTTAATCACATGGTGATATGAACTAGATTATTGACTCTAGTAAACTCTTGGGTGTTAATCACATGGCAATGTGAACTAGATTATTGACTCTAGGAAACTCTTCGGGTGTTAGTCACATGACGATGTGAACTATGAGTGTTAATCACATAATGATGTGAACTAGATTATTGACTCTAGTGCAAGTGGGAGACTGTTCAAAATATGCCCTAGAGGCAATAATAAAATGGTTATTATTATATTTCCTTGTTCATGATAATTGTCTATTGTTCATGCTATAATTGTATTAACCGGAAACCGTAATACATGTGTGAATACATAGATCGTAATATGTCCCTAGTAAGCCTCCAGTTGACTAGCTCGTTGATCAATAGATGGTCATGGTTTCCTGACCATGGACATTGGATGTCATTGATAACATGATCACATCATTAGGAGAATGATGTGATGGACAAGACCCAATCTTAAGCGTAGCACAAGATCGTGTAGTTTGTTTGCTAAAGCTTTTCTAATGTCAGGTATCATTTCCTTATACCATGAGATTGTGCAACTCCCGGATACCGTAGGAATACTATGGGTGTACCAAACGTCACAACGTAACTGGGTGGCTATAAAGGTGCACTACAGGTATCTCCGAAAGTGTCTGTTGGGTTGGCACGAATCAAGACTGGGATTTGTCACTCCGTATGACGGAGAGGTATCTCTGGGCCCACTCGGTAATGCATCATCATAATGAGCTCAATGTGACTAAGGAGTTGGTCACGGGATCATGCGTTACGGAATGAGTAAAGAGACTTGCCAGTAACAAGATTGAACGAGGTATGGGGATACCGGCGATCGAGTCTCGGGCAAGTAACATACCGATAGACAAAGGGAATTGCATACGGGATTGATTGAATCCTTGACACCGTGGTTCATCTGATGAGATCATCGTGGAACACGTAGGAGCCAACATGGGTGAAAGTGCGTTATATCGACTAGAGGGGGGGTGAATAGGCGATTTTTATGAAAGTCTTCAAAACACGGAAGTTTCGAAGACAAACGATAGAAATAAACCTATTACCATGCAACCAAAGTTAGACTACACTAGATAAACCATAGTCATGTATTCAATGAAGTGAAAGGACAATGACTGATAGTAGCTAGGTAGTAAGGATCAGGCAGGAAGATATTAAGAAGCCAAACAGATCACACAGTCACTCAGTGAAGACAAAAGATTGAGCAAACATACAATGACTTCACACAGAGTAACAGTAAGTAAAGAGAAGGGAAGGATGAAACCAGTGACTTGTTGAAGACAAAGATTTGTTGGACCAGTTCCAGTTGCTGTGACAACTGTACGTCTGGTTAGGGCGGCTAGGTATTTAAACCAAAGGACACACAGTCCCAGACACCCAGTCCTGAACATGCAGCTCAGGACACCCAGTCCTCACCGTATTCCCCTTGAGCTAAGGTCACACAGACCTCGCCCAATCACTCTGGTAAGTCTTCAAGGTAGACTCCCAAACCTTCACAGACTTCGTTCACCAGCAATCCACAATGTCTCTTGGATGCTCAGAACGCGACGCCTAACCGGCTGGAGGATGCACAGTCCTCAAGTGTAATAAGTCTTCAAATCACTCAGACAGGAAGACTTAAGTGACGCCTAATTCTCTTTGGCTCTGGGTGGTTAGGGCTTTATCCTCGCAAGGAATTCTCTCTCAAAGGCTTCGAGGTGGGTTGCTCTCAAACGACAAAAGCCGTACTCTGAATCTGAGCAGCCAACCGTTTATGGTTGTAGGGGGTGGGCTATTTATAGCCACTAGGCAACCCGACCTGATTTGTCCGAAATGACCCTGGGTCACTAAGGAACTGACACGTGTTCCAACGGTTAGATTTCAAACTCACACGGCAACTTTACTTGGGCTACAAGCAAAGCTGACTTGTCCGACTCTGGACAAGATTTGCTCTCATAGTCTTCACTCGAAGACATAGGTTTATGTTTAAGCATCACTTCAGTCATTCTGACTGGTTCTCTTGGACCCCACTTAACAGTACGGTGGTTCCTATGACTCACCACAGAAGAAAAAGAGCTACGAAAGATCTAAGTCTTCGAGCTCCATAGGCTTCATGCGGTGTCTTCTCTTGTCATAGTCTTCAATGTGAATATCTTCATATACCACCTTTGGCATCAATGTCTTCATACATTTTTAGGGGTCATCTCTGGTGGGAAAACCGAATCAATGAGGGACTTCTACCTGTGTTATCCTGCAATTCTCACAAACACATTAGTCCCTCAACTAGGTTTGTCGTCAATACTCCAAAACCAACTAGGGGTGGCGCTAGATGCACTTACAATCTCCCCCTTTTTGGTGATTGATGACAAACTAGTTGAAGTTTTCAATGGGGAATATAATGTGTGAAATTGTAAAGGATAGGGAATTGTCTTCATAAGTTGCAAGGGCTCCCCCTGAAGATGTGCATATAAGTAATTTGCGTTTGGAATGCAAATACACATGGCAGGTTGTGCTTGTGGAGATCCACTTCAACTTATGATGACAATCCACTATGCATGTGAAAGTATGTGAAGATAATGACATGCATAATGGAAAATGGACGTCTGCAAAATGATCTAAGTGCGGAATTTATCGTCGCACATGTGGAATTTATCATTGCAACACAAGGTAGCAAATAGGTAGCAGACGACCATCAAGTTTAAGTGTTACAACTCAAAGACCCAAATGTTTCAAAACGAGAGTTGTAAGCACGAAGAAAAATATAAAGCACCCGCCCATATGGACCCGCTTGAAAACTATCAAACTCATATGCTTCTCCCCCTTTTGTCAGTAAGGACCAAAAAGGTTTGAAGACATAGAGCCTCTACTCGTTCCCATGGGGAGTAGGTGAAGCAGCAGGGTCGTTGATGGTGTTTGGCGGTGCAGACAAACTTAGAGTAGTATCGATGTGTGTCGAAGGAGGCGGTGATGAAGTAGCGTCGTCTTCATCCTTGATCACTCTGGCATTCACGATTGCGGCAGAGGACGAGAACTCAGAGTCTTCAAGTGATGGAGTTCGTCGCAGCACAGCCCTTCGAGGAGGTGTGGAGTCAAACTTGAAGCGCTCAGTGAAGCCATCCTCTTGCAGATCATCTTCAGAACACAGCAGTGTCAGCCCTTTCCATGTGCGTCGAGAGGTTTCATGGGCAACGAAAGCATTCTTGGTGGCAAGATTGCGAATGCGATTAACATCCACTAAGAGGCTTTGCATCTGACGCTTCAGCCAGTCATGATGCCTGTCCTATTTCTGATGAAGAGCCACAAGAAGCTCTCGGTCGTTGAGAACACGAGTGCGCTTCTTGGGTCATGGAGCAATTGTGCTGTCAGTGGCTTCAGTGAGAGCTGGGTGTGGTGCACGTGTAGTGCCAGCTAAAGGATACACCCGAGCGACTGCTTCAACACCTTCAACGTTCTGAGTGAAATTCTGATGCTCTGCATTCTAAAGACTTAGAGGTTCTTTGGCAGGTTCAGGATAGATGGCTTCAGTAGACATATCCACATCAGGCAAGAAGATCCTATGGTTGCGGGCAGATGGCTAATATGAGATAGTAGAGTGAAGTTTGATCAGCCGCATCACCCAAGGGGCGTAGAACTTCAGCCCGAACAGATCAGAGCCAGATGCAGCAAGTTGGCGAATGAAGAAATCCTGGGTATTGAAGCATTTTCCATGAAGAATATAGAAGACCAAAGTCTTCATTGCACCTTCCAGCTTGGCATGGGGAGAATGTCCTTTGATTGGCCAGAGAGTTCGCCTTATGATATGATAAATGGTCCTTGGCAGATACTCAAGGTCTTCAACAAGGAACTCCGTGGGATAAGCAGCATCTTGGGGCAATGGCTTCATCATACTCAGCATCTGACTCATATTCGGTTCAGGCTTCTGAAAGATGCTCTCAACAGCTTCACTGTGAAGCTGATAGCCATGCTCATAGAGATCGTCGGGAGTGGGCAAGCCAGTAAGCTCAATGATGTCAAAGGCTTTGGCTTCGTGATGAACGTTGCCAGTCATCCACTCCAGGACCCAAGTCTTCGGATCTCTGTTATATCCGCGGATGTGAAGTGTGGCATAGAACTGGAGCAGCAACTCTTCATTCCAATGCTCTTGGTCAGTGACAAATGGCAGCAGTCCAACTTCCTTGAAGCAATCCAAAGCTTCTTCCAGACAGGGCAGACCAGCTATAGCTTCAATGTCAAGGCGCTTGTGTGGGAAGATACGACCTTGGTTGTAAACAATGCATGAATAATAGCTTCGCTGTTGATAGCTCCAGAACCGATCAGATGATATTCTTTCCCTAGAGTAGGGGTTACTGGAGCTATTAAAGAATGTGTTGTCTGCTCTGAAGCCATTGATGTTGAAGGAGCCAGGTGCTGATGCAGGACCTGGGAACCGGGGCAATCGTGGGATTGGCTTCTGGACCTGAGGCCTGTGCTCAACATGATAGTCGAGTTGGGGACCGGCAGCAGACGCAGGAACAGAGGCAGTAGGATCAGTGGCTTCGCTGACTTCTGGAGCTGTTGGGGGTGAGGACTCCACATTTGCTTCAGCCATGACGGCGTCAGTGGCTTCAGTGGTGTTGGTGGTGGCAGCCTCTAGATTTTCAACCTCCACTTGACGAGCTGGAGGGTCGGTCACGATCACGTTCTCCTCGAGAACCGCTTCTTGGTGGGGCAGGTGAGTAGCAGCTTGTGGAATTTCTTCTTCCGTGGCTGATGCAGCCGGATTGTCTTCAACAGAGACTTGAGGCCTTGGACCTTTGCGAAGCCTGTGCAACGCGGGCGACGCCTGTGGAGCTGGAGTGGGCTGGGCCTCATAGTCTTCTTCCTCTTATGGGCGATCCGCCCATGAAGCATCCTGTGCAATTGGCGTTAGTGGATGACCAATGCTGATGAGCTCGCGGTGCGTTAGCACAGGCGATGATACCTGTTGGTGCTCTAGTTGAGAAAGGGCTGCATCATCTTCAACACGGTCATGATGACCAATGTCTTCAGCTTCATGAGCCTCTGTAAAAGCAGGCTCATGGACAGTCAGTTGACGTTCTTCTGGATTAGCATCGGCGTGAACCATGGAAATGGGTTCAATAATCAAGGGCTTTGTGGGAGCAGCCCGTTCCTTCTTGGTCTTTCTTTTCTTCTTGGCGGGGGCAGTAGCAGAGGCTTCAGGATGTTTTCTCTTCCTTGCTTCAGCCTCAGCAGTCCTGGTCTTCTTCAGTTTTGAAGCGGTTGACCTGGCCTTTGGCTTCGGGCCGGTCATGCTAGTTGGGAAGACTATGGGATCCGCTTCCTGCCTTGGTGCTTCAGGTTCAGCCATAGCAGGCTTCTTCTTCTTCTTTGTGGCCATCCTGGGGTCAATGCCAGGACGCCCAAGGGCCTTGCGCTTCTCAGCCTTATTGTAGGCTTGCACACATCTGTCAGCCAGAGTCTTCATGCGCTCACGCGAACCCTGAGCTTCTGCATGTTTCTTCAGAAAGGCTTCCTTGAGCTCGTGCAGCATGATCTTGAAGTTCTTCACTTCTTGCACACTGAGCTTGGCCATATGCTTCTTGAACTGAGCCTTTTCATAGTCAATCTTCTGCTTCAGTTCAACAACGCGTTGGGCGATGGCCAACTCTAAAGCAATGGCGCCATGGAAGGCGACGCTGAGGCCAATGGGTAGTTGGAGATCTTCGAAGCTGATGTTTGGCGTGTCAAACCATTCATCAATGAAGTTATGGATGATTGATACATCAAAGAGCGGCAGATTATTGAAGATTTCTGCTTCTTCTTTGCTCTTGATGAGTTGCTCAAGTGCATCATCTGCAAGATCTTCATCACTTGATAGATCAATGGCTTCATTGCGTAGAATGGCAGCAGCTGTTTGCTCTTGGCTGGTGTGTGTCAGAGGCATCTTGACCTTCTGGGGCTTGGAGACGCGTGACAAGTCTTCAGACTGCACACTGTCTTCAGGAGGTGCAGTTGCCAGTGGCTTTGCCCTTGAGATTTTCGGTGAAGGGGCAGGCTTTGAAGCCTTGGGCTTCTTCAACTTCTTTGGCGTTGGCGTTGCAGGCGCTTCATCTGATTCAGCGTCAGCAACAGGCTCGTTCATGGCTGTCCCTTGAACCAAGATATGGGTGATGAGACCTGCCAGATTGTAGGAAGGACCGACGACATTGGGTTCTGCATCGCGTGTGCCGTCAGCCCTTGGAGCAGAAGGGCCAGGGTTAAAGTCTAACCCAAAAGACTTCTTGTTCTGCTTCACTGAGTTCTTGGCAAATTGGAAGTTGCGCTTGAACAGATTGTCGTCACGACACCAGAGTAGTGACGATGGGTGTGCATCTGCAGGCTGTGGCCCACGGACCATGCAGGAATAGAAGCATTGCTCAATGGCTTGTTCTCTGGACCTGGGTTGAAGATTCTTGTACAGGATATCTCCCCACGGTCTCTTGATGGCATTTTTCTCAGCATATTCCTAGGTCACAAACCGGTATTTGAACCACTGTTCTGCCCAATATCTTCGAATCCATTGGATTCGGGTCTTGCGCTGATTATAATCCTCTTCGGGATCTGTTTTGTACAGCTCTGAGAGGTCATCAGGCAAATCCCTTGATGTTCCCCCACGACGCTGTCTGCCACCCTTCCTTACTGACTTCTCTGCAGCCATGAACTTCAAACTGAAAGGCTTCAAAACGTTCAAACGCTTCAAAGGTTTTCTCTTGCTGGACAAACAGGAACTGGCTTCGGGAGAATTTATATGATGCTGTAAGAATTCTGCAAATGAATGCAGACTATGAGAACCAAGGGAATCTCCCACGGACATGTACCTGTGATAGCATTAAGGTGCGAGGGAAGGGGAAGAGGTCATATGCATTCTCAGAAGATTTTGAAGATAAATCAGTTTGGAAGACATTGACCTCATCGTGCGAAGACATTCACTCATAGATAAGGAGTTGGTTCCAGATTTGTATGAATCCAGAGATCAGTACAAGTGAGGAATCTAACTACTTGTGAGCATAAGTGAATATACTTGGCATGTTTTGAGATGCAGTAGGAAAGAGATCTAACTTGTGTGAATAGAAACTTCTTATGGTAGAAAGTGACAAAGTCATAGGATCAAAAGGGGCCGTAAAAAGAAGTTTTATTTACCACACTGGGAACTGCTAGACGGAGTGGAAGAGAAGGCCGAGCAGTTTGATCTTCCGTGCCCTAACTTGGCGACGGAGGACACCTACGGCAACGGCGGAGAGGACGATGTCCGCGGTCGGCGTGAAGACGGCGTCGGAGAGGTTGCGGTAGTGAAGCGCTTCGTCGCCGGCGTCGTCGAGGGCTCGCGGTGGTGCTAGGGTTCGTGCGAGAGTGGAAGAAGAGATAATGACCGCTGTGAAGGGTGTATTTATAGGTACAGGGGCTGCACTGCGTTGTTACACAGGTGCCCTTGGCGATTCACATCTGAGGAACACGTGGCCATCATGCAGTTTGCTCCACGTCCCACACACGCCTGGATTTTCGGGTGGTCGTTCCTACTTCTCCGGGTTTCATGTGGAGGAATGAGCATTGAAAACGGACTTAACATTTGTCTCTGTATCTTCAGATGACAAGGACGCAGAGAAGACATTCGACGGTTTCAATAGAATGCATATGACTTGGAGAGATAGAGTTTGAGATAGAAAGCACAGAGAGGTTAGGGTCCGATCACATTCACTTAGATCAAAAGATTCAACAAGTAGACATAGCTATAAGTGAATGTTGTAGAGGACAGAACACTAGTATATATATATATATGTATATATATATATATATAATCAACATAGTGAAGATAATCATGAAAACGTGTTGAGATTGAAACCAGACCAAATGTGAAGACATAGCAAGGTAACGCCTTGAGTGAAACACTTCAAATAGAACATTTGGCGGTGGCGTTACCCACCGTATAGGAAGTATTAGACCCAGACATGACGCACAATTATCGTGGCGCTCCAAAGTCAAATTCCACTTTAATGTATTCACACTTAGAATGTATGTCTTCATTAATTGAAGATATACTTTACTTCGTGTGTTGCACATCTAAGTCATCAATATGCATAAGGGTTAGGATGTGTGCCTGATCACAGGACATTTGAGGATTCCAGGATATTTAGCTCACACCGTAACTTGCAAAATCTCTTCTCATCCAAGGGCTTGGTGAAGATATCTGCCAATTGCTCTTCAGTGTTGACGTGTATGATATCAATATCTTCCTTCAACATGATCTCTGAGAAAGTGATGACGAATTTCAATGTGCTTTGTCTTCGAGTGCTGAACAGGGTTGTTGGCAATCTTGATGGCGCTTTCTGTCGGCGTTCTGGGAACGGGGGTCCCCAGACTTGCCTGCCTGCGGCCTGCGGCGTGGCTCAAAGGAGGCCCAACATTGCCCATCTTCATCAGCACAAGACTCAAGACCCTTGCGAGGGACCAAGCCTCGCGAGGCAGACGACACGGCGCATTCTCAAGCGCAGCCTCCTCAGGTCGGCTCATGAGGAGACGGAGATATCAAGGAGGGTACCTCGCGAGGTGCCCATGACGCAAGCCATGACGATCGAGGGTGCCAGGCGGGTGCCGGCGCGCGCAACGTCCTTCTTTCCTCTCTGGTGCAAAGGGGGCAAGCGCAGCCGCGGAGTACCGAGGCATCAGGCAAAGGTTACCATTTCGGTGCAACGAGACCAGGACCAAGCGGACTACGAGACGGAGGTCACCATGGAGCCCAGCACGGCGTCACCGCAGAGTCTTTCACAGGCGAAGACCACCTATAGTCAGGATAAGTGTACTAGATGTTCCCCTTTGAATTGGCCAATTGTTGGCGCCCTTCCCGCTCAATATTTGGGAAGAGGCCCAGGGCCTTCGCCTATAAATAGGGACCGGCCACCCACGTAGCAAAGGGTTCGGTTCGGCATGTGGATCCGACTAGCAAGCAGAGAGAGAGAGAGAGAGAGAGAGAGAGAGAGAAGGTGACTGAACTCCTCCCAGCAGTTCATCACCCCAGCCAAGAACAGACCCTCGCGAGGCCGTTCTTCCTTGTACCGTTCATCACCATCAGCCACAAGAGGCAATCCACCCACCACACACTGGAGTAGGGTATTACACCATAATGGTGGCCCGAACCAGTATAAATCTTGTGTCCCTTGTGCAGTTCCCTTAGTAGTTTAGATCTTTGTGAGACGGGGAGGTAGAGGGCGAGATTTCCGCGTGCACCCCAGTGTTCGAACCTTAAGGGTCTGCCGGAACCCGAAATCCAACATTTGGCGCGCCAGGTAGGGGTGCGCCGGAATCTGTCCTCCGCCACTCCGTTCTCCTCCGACCGTTGCATCCATGTCCGACGCTCGTCGGGCCCGCGCCAAGCGCCGGGCCGCCATCGCTTCTCGCGTCGCCCAGACGGCCCCCGTCGGTGGGCGTCCTTGTCGTTCCCCGTCGCCCCCCATCAACGCCGCCACCAGCCCGGCGGGGGGCGAGCAGCAAGCATCGTCTCAGCATCCGTCCGTGCGCCAAGATGGCCGCACCGCTACTCCATCACTCGCACCAGCCGGTTCTTCGTCCCGCGCGCTCCGCGCACCCTTGGAGGCTCGAGCTACGCTCCTCGCGGCAAACGAGCTCCTGCGCTACCGCCCCATCGACGACGTCTACGAAGAGTGGCTCGACCACGTCGCCGAGCTTGTCCGCGCCGCAGGGGGCTCTTCCACACCGTCCGTTCCTCTGCGCCACACTCCGGCCCGCATGGGCAACGAAGCTCCAGAGGCCCACCGGCCGCCTCCCCTCCAAGAAGATGCCATGGCTCCAAGGCGCTTGGCCCCTGGGCGGAACCCACTCCGTCAGGCGCCAGCGCAACAAGAACGGAGCTGCCAAGAAGTCCCTCGCCCGCAAGGGGCTGCCAGCGCGCTCCCTGCTCCGGCACGCCGCGACCCTGCTCCAGCTCCAGCACACCAAGACCCCGCCCAGCTCCTAGCCGCAGCGCGTAGGGACCCTCAAGACCAAGCTCTCCACCAACTGAAGCCTTTCGTGGCCACCGCGGGCTGCCGTGCCTACACCACCGAGCTGCATAGCGTCGCGTGGCCCGGCAAGTTCAAGCCTGACCTGCCTCCTCGCTACGACGGCACGACTGATCCCGCAGAGTTCCTCCAGCTCTATGAGCTGGGCATCGAGGCTGCCAGCGGGGATGAAAAGGTCATGGCGAACTGGTTCCCCATGGCGCTCAAGGAAGGAGCTCGAACCTGGCTCCTGAATCTGGCTCCAGGCACGATCTCCTCCTGGGACCAGATGCGCGTCCGCTTCATCGCCAACTTCCAAGGTACTCGCGACCGGCCACCCGCCGTGAGCGACATGCGCCGCATCAAGCAACAACCCGGAGAGACCCTGCAAAAATACATCCAGCGCTTCAACAGCGCGCGCCTCAAGATCCCCAAGGTGTCCGAGGAGGCCATCATCTCGGCCTTCTCCGACGGCGTGCGCGACATCAAGATGAAGGAGGAGCTGGCGATGCACGAAGACCTCTGCACCTCCCTGGAGCTGTTCAACTTGGCGAACAAGTGTGCCAGGGCTGAGGAGGGACGTCTCTCCCTCCTCGAGGTGCCTGCCGCGGACCCAGAAGAGAAGAAGCCCAAGGCCAAGGACGTGAAGCGCAAGGGGGCTGCCGTACTTGCCGCAGAACCAGACACCAAGCGGGGCAAGGATCTGCCCGAATCCTCCAGGGGCAGCCCGTACTGTGTGTACCATGACCTCCACACCCACAACACCAACGAATGTCAAGAGCTCCGCGCCGTGCGAGAGGGAAGGATCGGTCGTCGCCCTGACCGTGCTGACCGGGGCTACGGCCGAGGAGGAGGAAGAAACCTAGGACACTGGGAAGATCGCGGCCCGCGCCAGGAGTGGCGCGACCAATCTCGCGAGGACCGCTGGCGGGACCTGCCTCGCGAGGGGGACTGGAGAGATCAGCCTCGTGAGGATCGCCCTCATGGCAACGCAGGCCTACCTCCGCTGCCGCCTCAGCCAAGGAGGAACGAAGACCGCCATCAGGACGAGGGGGCTGGGGGCTTCCAATAGCCGCGCGCAATCGCCTGCATCCTAGGCGGAGCTCAAGCCCCAGCCTCTCAACGTATCTTCAAGAAGTTTGCCTGCGAAGTGAATGCAGTTCTCCCCAAGCTCGAAGCAACACGCCCCCTCAGGTGGTCCGCGTGCCCCATCACGTTCAGCTCAGCAGACCAGCTCAAGTGCGCGGCCACGACAGGAGTCCTCCCGATGCTTTGCTCCCCAGTCATCAGCAACGTGCTGGTCACCAAGACCCTCATCGATGGTGGGGCAGGGCTCAACGTCCTGTCCGTGGAAACATTCAACAATCTCCAAGTACCCTATGACCAGCTTCAGCCGACCAAGCCTTTCTCCGGAATCACCGACGGTTCCACAGTCCCGATCGGGCAGGTCCGCCTCCCTGTCACCTTCGGGGCTCGCAGCAACTACCGCACCGAGCTCATCGACTTCGACGTCGCCCACATCCGCCTGCCGTACAACGCCATCCTCGGGTACCCAGCGCTGGCCAAGTTCATGGCCGTGACTCACCACGGCTACAACGTCCTCAAGATGCCGGGAAGTGGCGGCGTCATCACGGTGCCCTGTGAAGAGAAGGATGCAGTGTGTTCCCTGGAGCGGGCCTATCAGGCCGCATCGCTAGAAGACCCAGATCGCGGAAGCAGGAGGCTTCCTGAGACCACCCCAAGAAGAAGAAGACATCGTCGAGCTCAGCCCCTCAGGAGGCAGGCCCCTCAGGGCCCGTGTCTGCCCAGGGGGACCCCCCATCCATCGCATAGGAAAGCGCGCCCAGCGCCCTCCTCAGGCAGGGCTAGGGGGCTCTCACCTGGAGGGCCACCAACCTAGCCAGGGTCATGAGGGAGGCGCTTGGGCACCATGTGGAAGCGTGCTTCGCAGCACGTTTCCCCCGAGAAGGAGCCAGGCAAGGAAGGTCAGACCAGCAGGAGTTCGTTAACAAGGCCATTCAAGAACTACAGGAGTCAAGGATCATGAGAGGTTGCCGCCGCCTACCAGCTGTGGCCCTACATCCAGGCGAGGATGGTGGGCTGCGCGTCTGCGTCGACGTACCAGGGCTCAATCAGATAGCCACGATGGAGCGTTTCTGGCCCTCGCAAGTGGGGCGCTGCGGGGGACCACCCCATAGCTATGTTCGCATGCCTTACGGCCTGCCGAGCATGGCTGCGGTGTACCAGCGCCTCATGAGGGGCATCATGGAGGCTCAGGAAGATAGGCGTTCCGCGGCCTTGGCGGAGATGAAGACAGCTCGCGAGGAGCCACCGGTGCCTCCGGAGCCTCCCAAGGCCCCAGGGCCTGGGGGCTCGTGAGGATAGGCTTCTGCAGCCCGTCAAGTCTGCTGCACCAACGCCACTACGCCGACGACATCCTCAGGTGACATCTTTCAAGTTCCATTCCCAGCTGGGAGCGCCCTCCCAGGGTTGCATCACTCCCAGGCCGCGTGGGTCCGTCCCTGTGACATGTATCCGCTTTTTTATTTTTCCGGTCATTAGTTTGCCTCGTTGGGGGCGCCCCTCGGGCTGCATCATCCCCAAGCCGCTCGGACCAGACCCAGCGGCGTGTGTCTCCCTCTCGTTTATTTCCAACTATGCATTGCCTATCACGCTTAACTGCATGGTGCCTGTCCGCGGCATCTTTTCTTCTCCATGTCGGCCACTTGCACGTTAAAGGGGGGGTGCCTGAGCATCGCGACTCAGGGCTCTTACTGGCTCTCCAGCCCTCACCCTCTGGCCTTGTCCACGGCATCGCGACCTGGCATACCAGCGACGGCTGAGACAAGCTCGAGGGCCGGGACCCGAGGACGTAGAGTACCGGCATCTAACCAAATTTTGCAGAGACACATGTCAAGATACGGCCTAGTGCCAGGCGCAACCCACCTAGAGGTAGGGCCTCGTGAGTCCCGCGCTGGCTCGCGGGTGCCCAGATACACCTCACCTACTCCAACCAGCGAGCTCTTGAGCGACTAATGATCGACTAATGACTGCCATGGCAACCCCATCTTCTTTCTATGATGAACCTGCAAGATCCTTGGAGGGGACTGCGCTAGCCAAGGCCCTCACGAGGTTCCCTTCACCCTCGCCCGCGCGAACCGATTGCACGTTAAAGGGGGGGTGCCTGAGCATCGCGACTCAGGGCTCTTACTGGCTCTCCAGCCCTCACCCTCTGGCCTTGTCCACGGCATCGCGACCTGGCATACCAGTGACGGCTGAGACCAGCTCGAGGGCCGGGACCCGAGGACGTAGAGCAGAAAGGGGAGTAGAGGCGAGGGAGAAGGGGCTCGCGAGGACCTTGCCGAGCGATTCCGCTCCTACCGACGCGTGAACCCGACGGCACACCAGGAATAATCCCTGACTCTCGAGATAAGTCACCTCCCACAGCGCTGGCTACCGTGGCACTACCCCCGCACCTAAAGCAATTCCGTACTAGCGATGTTGCTTACCTTTCTCACCAAGCAACGGCTGCTTGGGTGCCAAAGGGGACCTCCTGAGCATCGCGACTCAGGGGCTCTTACCGGACCCCGGGTCGCTCACCTCCTGGCCTTGACCACGGCATCGCGACCTGGCATACCAGTGACGGCTGACGCCGCCTTGGGACTGGGATCTGTCGACGCAGAGCACCAAGCTCTCGCGAGGTTCGAAAGGGAGAACTAATCTATGACGAAATCAGCAACTCACACAAATCTATAGCGAAGGTCATGTATTAACAAACGGGACTACAGACACCTTACAAGCCCCCGTGGGGCGCATTTTGATTCCTCGCAGGGAACGGATCCTAAGGAGTGCTAACTACACGGGCTCCTACAAAAGATGCCATCATCAACAGTGGGCCATCAGGCGCCGGCGCCAACCCCATCCAGATCAGGGTCGGCGACGGCCTGACGAGCCCGCCCTGCTCCGGGAGCGGCGCCGGCTCGGGGGCTCGTAGCTGTCGTCAGCCTCGGTCGCGAGGGCGCTGCAGCCGGCGTGCTACAGCCAGAGCTCCAGAGGCCCTCCTGGAGGTACGATGGAGGCGAAGAAGGGAGGCAGACGGATCCAGGACTGGAGAGGAACGACGACGTGGAGCACGAACTCTAGGGAGGAGCCCTCGGCGTGGACTCCAGGAGGAACAACCCACGCCTTCGTGACCCGACGGTGCCTACGACGGCACCGACCGCGGAGATCAGCATCGACACCTTTGGGGCCCTCGGCGTGGGTGTACAAAGGAAGTGGGAACCCCGGCGGAGCCCGCTCGCATCGGGGCCTCGGCTCCACCTCACGGTCTTCCTCGCCCCGGCTGCAAAGGGCGAGCCGTTTCTTCGGCGGGAGCGGGTCTGGCCCCTCTCGAGGAGCCTTTCCCTTCTCCGCTGCAGAGAACCGGCGGATCGGAGCCATCTCAGCAAGACGGAGCAAGGATCGGGAAAAAGGAGAAGCCAGGAGGAATGGACTAGAAGGGCACGCACAGCTTCGTACTTATAGCCAGCGAAGGCCAACCGCCGGCCTCCACGATCGCAGGTAATCATGACACGATTTGCATGCAGGGACTTGTCCACCTCGCGCGGTCACCAAGGCATCATGGGGAAGTGGAGACGCCCACGTCCCATCAAGCGCCACGCGGCGCCCAAGGCCGCAGGCTGTTAGGGCCCGCGGCGCTTCGCCCTTGCCCTTTCGCCTCTTGGCACGGCCAAGCCCATGTGCGCCTTGGGCCCAGGGGCTACTGTCGGCGTTCTGGGAACGGGGGTCCCCAGACTTGCCTGCCTGCGGCCTGCGGCATGGCTCAAAGGAGGCCCAACATGGCCCATCTTCATCAGCACAAGACTCAAGACCCTCGCGAGGGGCCAAGCCTCGCGAGGCGGACGACACGGCGCATCCTCAGGCGCAGCCTCCTCAGGTCGGCTCACGAGGAGATGGAGATATCAAGGCGGGGTACCTCGCGAGGTGCCCATGACGCAAGCCATGACGATCGAGGGTGCCAGGCGGGTGCCAGCGCGCGCAGAGTCCTTCTTTCCTCTCTGGTGCAAATGGGGCAAGCGCAGCCGTGGAGTACCGAGGCATCAGGCAAAGGTTGCCATTTTGGTGCAACGAGACCAGGACCAAGCAGACTATGAGACGGAGGTCACCATGGAGCCCAGCACGGCGTCAGTGCAGAGTCTTTCGCAGGCGAAGACCACCTTTAGTCAGGATAAGTGTACTAGATGTTCCCCTTCGAATTGGCCAATTGTTGGCGCCCTTCCCACTCAATATTTGGGAAGAGGCCCAGGGCCTTCGCCTATAAATAGGGACCGGCCACCCACGTAGCAAAGGGTTCGGTTCGGCATGTGGATCCGACTAGCAAGCAGAGAGAGAGTAAGTGAGAGAGAGAGAGAGAAGGTGACTGAACTCCTCCCAGCAGTTCATCACGCCAGCCAAGAACAGACCCTCGCGAGGCTGTTCTTCCTTGTACCGTTCATCACCATCAGCCACAAGAGGCAATCCACCCACCACACACTGGAGTAGGGTATTACACCACAATGGTGGCCCGAACCAGTATAAATCTTGTGTCCCTTGTGCAGTTCCCTTAGTAGTTTAGATCTTTGTGACACGGGGAGGTAGAGGGCGAGATTTCCGCGCGCACCCCAGTGTTCAAACCTTAAGGGTCTGCCGGAACCCGAAATCCGACACTTTCGTTGTCGCAGTAGAGTGGCACTTGCTTCAGATGAATGCCATAGTCCTTGAGGGTTTGCTTCATCCACAGAAGCTGAGCGCAGCAAGATCCAGTAGCAATGTATTCAGATTCAGCAGTGGAGAGATACACAGTTCTGCTTCTTTGAAGACCAACAAACAAGTGATCGTCCTAGAAAATGACATGTGCCTGATGTAGACTTGCGATCCACCTTGTCACCAGCATAATCAGCATCCGAGAATCCAACCAGATTAGACTCATAATCCTAGAGTTGGGGTGTGAGCCAAATATCGAAGAATTCACTTCACAGCTAAGTGATGCGACTCCTTTGGTGCCGCTTGAAATCGAGCACACATGCAAACACTAAGCATAATATCTGGCCTAGATGCACATAGATAAAGTAAGGAACCAATCATGGAGCGGTATACCTTTTGATCGAACTCTTTACCATTGTCGTCAGGACCGAGATGATGCTTGGCTGGCATTGGCATCGTGAACCCTTTGCAGTCTTGCATACCGAACTTCTTAAGGCAATCTTTGAGATACTTCTCTTGAGATATGAAGATGCCGTTGCGTTGCTGTCGTATTTGAAGACCGAGGAAGAACTTCAGCTCTCCCATCATGGACATCTGATATTGCTCTTGCATCATGTATCCAAACTCTTCATTGTACTTCTGATTGGTGCAGCCGAAGATAATGTCATCCACATATATTTGGCACACAAACAGTTCACCATCATATGTCTTCATGAAGAGAGTGGGGTCGAGGGAACCAGGTATGAAGCCTTTGCTCTTCAGGAAGTATTTGAGTGTGTCATACCAGGCCTGAGGGGCTTGTTTGAGGCCATACAGTGCCTTGTTGAGCTTGTATACCATATCAGGATGTTTTGGATCTTCAAAGCCAGGTGGTTGTGCAACATACACTTCTTCTTCAATCTTGCCATTGAGAAAGGCGCTCTTCACATCCATTTGATAAAGAAGTATATTATGGTTATTTGCATAGGCCAGTAGTATGCGTATGGCTTCAAGTCTAGCTACAGGAGCAAATGTTTCATCGAAGTCAATGCCTTCCACTTGAGTATATCCTTGAGCAACTAGACGAGCTTTGTTTCTGACAACTTGACCATGCTCATCTTGCTTGTTGCGGTATATCCATTTTGTGCCTATTATGTTGTGCTTCCGAGGATCGGGACGCTTAACCAGTTCCCATACATTGTTCAGCTCAAACTGTTGAAGCTCTTCTTGCATAGCTTGAATCCATTCAGGTTCCATGAAGGCTTCTTCCACTTTCTTGGGTTCTGTTATTGAGACGAATGCGAAATGCCCATAGAAATTTGCCAGCTGAGTTGCCCTTGATCGAGTGAGCGGACCAGGTGCGTTGATGCTGTCAATTATTCTCTCAATCTGCACTTCATTGGCAACACGAGGATGTACAGGGCGAAGACTTTGCTCTTGCTGATCATTGTCGTTGTTGGAGGGATTGTCTTTAGGTTGAGCATTGTCTTCAGGTTGATCTAGTGCGGAGATGATGAGTTCCTCTTCAGGATGAGCTTCGGAAGGTATGATTTCTCCAGTTCCCATTAGCTTGATTGATTCACTGGATGGAACTTCATCTAGCACATTTGGCAGGTGCTCTCTTTGTGAACCGTTAGTCTCATCGAACCGCACATCCACTGTTTCAACCACTTTATAATGAAAGAGGTTGAAGACTCTGTAGGAGTGCGAATCCTTTCCATATCCAAGCATAAAACCCTCATGTGCTTTTGGGGCAAACTTTGAAGTGTGATGTGGGTCCTTGATCCAGCACCTTGCGCCAAATACTCTGAAATAACTGACATTTGGCTTCTTGCCAGTGAGGAGCTCATACGATGTCTTGTTCAGAAGCTTGTGAAGATAAACACGATTGATTGTGTGGCATGCAGTATCAATGGCTTCAGGCCAGAATTTTCTTGGAGTCTTGTATTCATCTAGCATTGTTCTGGCCATCTCAATGAGTGTTCTGTTCTTGCGTTCGACGACGCCATTCTGCTGTGGCGTGTACGGGGCTGAGAATTCATGTGTGATGCCCAAGGTATCAAGATATGTATCAAGGCCAGTGTTCTTGAATTCAGTGCCATTGTCACTTCTGATGTGCTTTATCTTGGCGCCATAGTTGTTCATTGCTCGATTGGCGAAGCATCTGAAGACATCCTGCACTTCAGTCTTGTAAAGGATTATATGCACCCAAGTGTATCTAGAATAATCATCAACAATGACAAAGCCATAGAGACAAGCAGTAGTAGTAAGAGTTGAGTAATGAGTGGGACCGAAAAGATCCATGTGAAGCAGCTCGAAGGGTCGAGTATTAGTCATGATTGTCTTTGAGGGATGTTTGGCCCTCGTCATCTTTCATGCTTCACAGGCACCGCATAAGTGATCTTTCTTGAACTTGACACCCTCGATGCCTATGACATGCTTCTTCTTTGCAAGGGTGTGGAGGTTCCTCATGCCAGCATGCCCAAGCCTTCGATGCCAGAGCCAGCATTCTGAAGCTTTTGCTAGAAGACATACGGCAAGCTGTGGTCCTGCTAAGAAATCTACCACGTACAGATCATCTTTCCGATACCCTTCAAACACTAGAGACTTGTCAGATTCCATTAGAACAAGGCAATGATATTTTCCAAATATTACGATCATGTTCAAATCGCATAGCATTGAGACAGACATTAAGTTGAAACCAAGGGATTCAACAAGCATGACTTTATCCATGTGTTGATCCTTTGAGATTGCAACTCTACCTAGACCCAATACCTTACTTTTTACCAGTGTCAGCAAATGTGATGTGGCTCTTGTCGGATGGACGTAAGGTTGAGTCCATCAGAAGACTTCTTTTGCCAGTCATGTGATTTGTACACCCACTATCAATAATCCATTCTGTAGACGCTGGTGTCGTACCCTACGGTGCAGTTAGGGGGATAGGCTTCACGAAGAGAGTTGTGAAGCAAAAACATTTGACGAACTAGTGGGTTATGAAAGCTTAGATCCAGATTAGGACTGATAGGGAGAGTAGCAAGCGATTCAGGAACGAAGTACATAGTAAGACCATTCGGGCATTTGATCTTGCGCCCTACAAGATGTTTAAGGTCCCCAGCGATAGCGTCAGAATATTTTGGTTTTCTGTGGGAGACCTTTCCCTTGGCACCGCGTGCCATGAAGCAGTAGGTAGGAGCAGAGTCGTCCTTGTCATTTGCATCGGCGTCGGTGGTGAAGTCATTGTCTTCAGTGTTGAAGATGGACTTGGCAACGTATGCTGTAGCCAGACTTGCCACGCCAGAATTGGACTCCTCCTCAGACTCCACCTCCGCCTCCTCAGAAGCAGACTCCTCCTTTGAATCCATTTCCTTGCCAACAAACGCACGTGCCTTGCCAGATGAACTCTTCTTGTGTGATGAAGACTTTGAGGAAGACTTGGATGAGGACTTTGAGAATTTCTTCTTCTTCTTGTCGTCAGAGTCATATTCCTTGCTCTTCTTCTTCTTTTTGTTCTCATTGTGCCACTACGGACACTCAGAGATGAAGTGGCCAGTTTTCTTGCACTTGTGACATGTTTTCTTCTTGTAGTCATGAGCAGAAGCTTCATCATTCCTTGAGCTTGATCGTGAAGACTTTCTGAAGCCTTTCTTCTTGGTGAATCTTTGGAACTTCTTTACAAGCATAGCAAGTTCCTTTCCAATGTCTTCAGGATCGTCAGAACTGCTGTCAGATTCTTCTTCAGATGAGGAGACAGCTTTTGCCTTCAGGGCACGAGTTCGCCCATAGTTTGGACCGTAGATATCTCTTTTCTCAGACAGCTGAAACTCATGTGTGTTGAGCCTCTCAAGTATGTCGGACGGATCGAGTGTTTTGAAATCAGGCCGTTCTTGAATCATCAGGGCTAGGGTGTCAAACGAACTGTCAAGTGATCTCAGGAGTGTCTTGATGACTTCATGCTTGGTGATCTCAGTGGCGCCGAGGGCTTGAAGCTCATTTGTGATGTCAGTGAGTCGGTCAAATGTGAGCTGGACATTCTCATTGTCATTTCGCTTGAAGCGGTTGAAGAGGTTGCGAAGAACGCTGATTCTCTGATCTCTCTGGGTTGAGACGCCTTCGTTGACCTTGGAGAGCCAGTCCCAGACCAGCTTAGATGTTTCCAAAGCGCTCACCCGGCCATACTGTCCTTTGGTCAGATGACCACAGATAATGTTTTTGGCAGTAGAGTCCAGTTGAACGAACTTCTTGACATCAGCAGCAGTGACACCTTCTCCAGCCTTGGGAACGCCGTTCTTGATGACATACCATAGGTCGACGTCAATGGCTTCAAGATGCATGCGCATCTTATTCTTCTAGTAGGGATATTCAGTTCCATCGAAGACGGGGCACGCAGCGGAGACTTTAATTATCCCTGCAGTCGACATAGCTAAAACTCCAGGTGGTTAAACCGAATCACACAGAACAAGGGAGCACCTTGCTCTGATACCAATTGAAGGTGCGTTATATCGACTAGAGGGGGGGTGAATAGGAGATTTTTATGAAAGTCTTCAAAACATGGAAGTTTCAAAGACAAACGATAGAAATAAACCTATTACCATGCAACGGAAGTTAGACTACACTAGATAAACCATAGTCATGTATTCAATGAAGTGAAAGGACAATGACTGATAGTAGCTAGGTAGTAAGGATCAGGCAGGAAGATATTAAGAAGCCAAATAGATCACACAGTCACTCAGTGAAGACAAAAGATTGAGCAAACATACAATGACTTCACACAGAGTAACAGTAAGTAAAGAGAAGGGAAGGATGAAACCAGTGACTTGTTGAAGACAAAGATTTGTTGGACCAGTTCCTGTTGCTGTGACAACTGTACGTCTGGTTAGGGCGGCTAGGTATTTAAACCAAATGACACACAGTCCCGGACACCCAGTCCTAAACATGCAGCTCAGGACACCCAGTCCTCACCGTATTCCCCTTGAGCTAAGGTCACACAGACCTCGCCCAATCACTCTGGTAAGTCTTCAAAGTAGACTCCCAAACCTTCACAGACTTCGTTCACCGGCAATCCACAATGTCTCTTGGATGCTCAGAACACGACGCCTAACCGGCTGGAGGATGCACAATCCTCAAGTGTAATAAGTCTTCAAATCACTCAGACAGGAAGACTTAAGTGATGCCTAATTCTCTTTGGCTCTGGGTGGTTAGGGCTTTATCCTCGCAAGGAATTCTCTCTCAAAGGCTTCGAGGTGGGTTGCTCTCAAACGACAAAAGCCATACTCTGAATCTGAGCAGCCAACCGTTTATGGTTGTAGGGGGTGGGCTATCTATAGCCACTAGGAAACCCGACCTGATTTGTCCGAAATGACCCTGGGTCACTAAGGAACTGACACGTGTTCCAACGGTCAGATTTCAAACTCACACGGCAACTTTACTTGGGCTACAAGCAAAGCTGACTTGTCCAACTCTGGACAAGATTTGCTCTCATAGTCTTCACTCGAAGACATAGGTTTATGTTTAAGCATCACTTCAGTCATTCTGACTGGTTCTCTTGGACCCCACTTAACAGTACGGTGGTTCCTATGACTCAATACAGAAGAAAAAGAGCTACGAAAGATCTAAGTCTTCGAGCTCCATAGGCTTCATGCGGCGTCTTCTCTTGTCATACTCTTCAATGTGAATATCTTCATATACCACCTTTGACATCAATGTCTTCATACATTTTTAGGGGTCATCTCTGGTGGGAAAACCGAATCAATGAGGGACTTCTACCTGTGTTATCCTGCAATTCTCACAAACACATTAGTCCCTCAACTAGGTTTGTCGTCAATACTCCAAAACCAACTAGGGGTGGCACTAGATGCACTTACAATGGGTATCCAGATCCCGCTGTTGGTTATTGGCCGGAGAGATGTCTTGGTCATGTCTACATGGTTCCCGAACCCGTAGAGTCTACACACTTAAGGTTCGGTGACGCTAGAGTTGTTATGGGAAATAATATGTGGTTACCGAAGGTTGTTCGGAGTCTCGGATGAGATCCTGGACGTGATGAGGAGTTCTGGAATGGTCCAGAGGTGAAGATCGATATATTGGACGAAGGGTATTGGAGTCCGGAATTGTTCCAGGGGTACCGGGTGACGACCAGCGTGTCCGAAAGGGGTTTCGGAGGCCCCGGCAAGCGTTGGGGGGCCTTATGGGCCAAGGGGAGGGGGCACATCAGCCCACTAAGGGGCTGAGCGCCCCTCTAATACGTCTCCAACGTATCTATAATTTTTGATTGCTCCATGCTATATTATCTACTGTTTTGGACTATATTGGGCTTTATTTTCCACTTTTATATTATTTTTGGGACTAACCTATTAACCGGAGGCCCAGCCCAGAATTGCTGTTTTTTTGCCTATTTCAGTGTTTCAAAGAGACGGATTATCAAAGGGAGTCCAAACGGAATAAAACCTTCGGTGTCGGATCTCGGGTTCCGGCAGACCCTTGAGGTTCGAACACTGGGGTGCGCGCGGAGATTTCGCCTCCTACCTACCTACCCCCCCCGCCATGCTAGGATCTAAACTACAGAAAGAACAACACAAGAGACACAGGGTTTATACTGGTTCGGGCCACCGTTGTGGTGTAATACCATACTCTAGTGTGTGGTGTGGTGGATTGCCTCTTGGGCTGATGATGATGAACAATACAAGGAAGCACAGCCTCGCGAGGGTCTGTTCTTGGCTGAGGCGATGAACTGCTGGGAGGAGTTCGGTCACCTTTCTCTCTCTCTGCTTCCAACCAACCGACCTATCGACCCCCTTGCTCTGTGGGTGGCTGGTCCTATTTATAGAGGCCCTGGTCCTCTTCCCAAATATCGAGCGAGAAGGGAGCCAACAATGGCGGGCTAATTTGAAGGGGGACAGCAAGTATCAACTATCCTGACAAAAGTAGTCTTCGCCTGCACAAAGCTCTGGCAGTGACGCCGTCTTGGGCTCCAAAGTTACCTTCGCCTCGTAGTCCTACTGGTCTTGGTCTCGTTGCACCGAAATGGCAACCTTTGCCTGATGCCTCGGTACTCCGCGGCTGCACTTGCCCTCTTTGCACCAAAGAGGAAAGGAGGACGCTGCGCGGGCTGGCACCCGCCTGGCGCCCTGAGTCGTCATGGCTTGCATCACGGGCACCTCGTGAGGTACCCCGCCTTGATCTCTCCGCCTCCTCATGAGCCAGCCTGACGAGGCCGTGCCTGAGGAAGCTCCGCATCGTCCGCCCCGCGAGGCTTGGCCCCTCGCGAGGGTCTTGGGTTAGTGTTGGTGAAGATGGGCCGTGCTGGGCCCCCCTCCGAGCCACGCCGCAGGCCGCAGGCAGGCAAGTCTGGGGACCCCCATTCCCAGAACGCCGACAGTAGCCCCCGGGCCCAAGGCGCGCCCGAGCTTGGCCGTGCAGGGAGGCGGAAGGGCAAGAGCGAAGCGCCACGGGCCCTAACAGCCTGCGGCCTTGGGCGCCGCGTGGCGGTTGATTGGACGTGGGCGTCTCCACTTCCCCATGGCGCCTCGGCAACCGCACAGATTGGACAAGTCCCTGCATGCAAAACGGGTCATGATTACCCGCGATCGTGGGGGCCGTCGGTTGGCCCTCGCCAGCTATAAGTACTGATCGACGTGCGCCCTTCTAGTTCATCTCCCCTTGCTTCTCCTTCTTCTTCATGGCCCCGTCGAGGAGGTTCTCGGCCATGGAGAAGGGAAAGGCTCGCCAGGTTGAGCATGCCTCTCTCCCGCCCAAGCGCGGCCGAGGACGCCCCCGCAAACATCCTATGGCCACCACGGCAGCTCCCCGCAACCGCGGAGACGCTTTCCAGCATGGTGGCGGGCGGATTGCTGCGGCCGGGGGGTGCGCTCCGGCTGCGCGTCCCCCTATGCCGCGCTTTTCGCGCTGCTGAGGTGCTGCCGGAGTTCGTCGTGTGGTTGGCGGAGCCGACTAGCACCCGGCTTCCACTTCCTCGCTTCCTCCTTGGCGAACTCCCGGCCGGCGCCCCGGGCGGCCTCTGGCTTCAGGCCGACGGCTGCTGCAGCCGGGCCTCATGGGTTTCACTGCAGGTCTCTGCAGCTGGGAGCCTGGCCTTGGCCCGCGGTTGGCAGTCGTTTGCCCGCGCGCGTGGCCTGGGCTGTCGGTGCACCCTACACTTCAAGTTCGACGGCGATGCCACCCTCTACGTGAGGGTGTTTGGGGAAGATGGTCGCCGCGTAGGGTGTTGCCCCGAGGGTGACGACCACGGCTGGGAACCCAGCTCCGGCGATGATGGGGAGGGCAGCGCTCAGGGTTCCTCAAGCTTCTCCGGTTCTTCTTCAGGCGGCGACTCTTCTAGCAGTGGCCACGGTCAGCCCCCACGCCGTCGTATCTGCTTGGGAGGTGGTAGCGTGTCCGCCCGCCGTCGCGCCCTGGTGAAGCGCGAGAGGAAGTCCGCCTAAGCTCCGGAGGCAGCTCAGGCTTCCCTGTGGGCCGGTGTGAGGCGAGCTGCACCAGATTTGTTCTTTCTTTCCTTTTTCCTGCGCAAAAAGACAGTAGTGTGGAGCCCCGCGGGGGCATGTATGGGTTATTGTTGTTAATCATCGTTTTGCTTTCTTTATCGTACCTCCCGGCTACATGCCTGCGCGTGGATAGTTCCCGGCCCCGGCCGTGGGGGCGACCGACCCAGGCCCTGCATTTGTGTCGCGGTGCCCGAGGGGCACGGACTGGAGGGGTGCTCCTGCAAGGGGCCCAGGTCGCGAACCCTTTGAATGACTAGGATAGGAACACTCGCGAGGGCGCTCGGCTGCCCCCCCCCTCGCGAGGCCTTGCACAAGAGAAATCGAGGCAGGAGAGTGAGAAGCCGAAGAACCACAAGCCAAAGACGGCAACAACTTCAATAAAACTTCAAATGAGAAGGAACGAGCCAACTGCGGAAAGCAATGAAAAGCCGCGTCCGGCACCTAGTCTAGTCTTCGACGTCTTCTCACCAGCGCGGAGCTAAGTGCTGCCACTGGGCGTGGGAGGGAGCCCCAGGGCCTGAGGCCGGCGCTCTGGAGACTCCGGGGCGTGTACAGCCCCAACTCATTATTACGTGAGAGTGTCACGGGCGGCGAGCTTCACAGGCGTTGGCCTTCTTCACAGGCTCCGGGCCTTTTCCAAAATGCGATAGCTTCACAGGCATTTGCCTTCTTCACAGGCTCCGAGCCTTTTCCAAAATGCGATGGCTTCACAGGCATTCGCCTTCTTCACAGGCTCCGGGCCTTTTCCAAAATGCGATGGCTTCACAGGCATTCGCCTTCTTCACAGGCTCCGGGCCTTTTCCAAAATGCGATGGCTTCACATGCATTCGCCTTCTTCATAGGCTCTGGGCCTTTTTAGGGGTAGAACCTTCGGAGGTGCTGGATGTTCCACGCGTTCTGGACTGGCACCCCCTCCTGAGTCTCCAAGCGCACGGAGCCAGGCCTGGAAACATGAACAACTTTGAACGGGCCCTCCCACATGGGAGAGAGCTTGTGCAACCCCTCCCTGGAGAGGACCCGCCTGAGCACGAGGTCTCCTACCTCGAGAGTTCTGGGGCGGATGTTGTGGCAGTGATATCGCCGCAGTGCTTGTTGGTACCTCGCCGCTCGTAGCGCGGCTTCTCAGCGACGCTCCTCCCCCAGCACGAGGTCCATCCCCTGCATGGCGTCCTGTTGCACCTCGTCAAACGCCAGGACCCGCGCGGAGTGACGTCTGACCTCATGAGGGAGGACCGCTTCGGCTCCGTAGACCAGGAAGAACGGGGTATCCCCAGTCGGCTTGGTCGCGGTTGTGCGGATGGACCACAACACAGACTGAAACTCGTCGTACCAACCTCTGCCATAGGCCTCCAGCTTCTTCTTGAACGTCCTGGTCTTGAGGCCCCTCAGGACCTCCGCGTTGGCTCGCTCGGCCTGGCCGTTGCTTCGGGGGTGCGCCACTGAAGCGTAGCATATCTGCGTTCCAAGGTTAGCACAGTATGTTTTGAAGAGGTTACTGGTGAACTGTGAACCGTTGTCCGTGATGATGCGATTTGGCACCCCGAACCGGCTCACGATGCCCTTGATGAACTTGACCGCGGAACCCGTGGGAATGGTGCGAACAGCCTCTACTTCAGCCCACTTGGTGAATTTGTCCACTACAACGTAGAGGTAGCGGTAGCCCCCTGGCGCCCGGGGAAACGGGCCCAAGATGTCCAGCCCCCCAGACTGCGAATGGCCACGAAAGGGGGATAGTCTGCAAGCCCCCTGCTGGCTGATGGATCTGCTTGGCGTGGAACTGGCAGGCCTCACAAGCTTTCACCAGTTCGACGGCGTCATTGAGCGCGGTGGGCCAATAAAACCCACTGCGGAACGCCTTTCCGACGAGGGTCCGTGATGATGAATGATGTCCACAGTCTCCGCCGTGTATATCTTCCAGTAGTTCCTTCCCTTGCTCCCTGGAGATGCAGCGCAGGGATACATCGTTTGGTCGCTTCCGGTAGAGCTCTCCATCTTCGATGCAGTATGCCATGGCCTGGCGTGCCACTCGCTCTGCTTCCTCCTCCTTCTCCGGCAGGGTCCCTTGCGTTAAGTAGCTCCGGAGCTCCATGATCCAACATCCCTCCTGAGGTTCCATCGTCAGGAGCAGGCGTGCTCCCGAGGCCGGGCCACAGGCCGGAGCTCCTGAGGCAGGTGGCTGGGGGAGCTCCTCCCGGGGCTGAGCCGTGTTTGATAATGACGGCAGGGCTGAGGGCTTGAAGAGCCGCTCCTTGAAAACGCTAGGCTCCTGAGGTAACTGCCTGGACGCGCATTTGGCGATGTCATCGGCTTCCTGATTGGTGCCACGGGGCACATGCTGCAACTCCAACCCCCAGAACTGCTTCTCCATCCTGCGGACCTCCGCAAGGTAGGCTTCCATGTGCTCATCTTTCGGCTCGTATACCTTGTTGGAGAAATTGACAAGGAGCTGCTAATCGCCCTTGATGGTGAGGCGTTTCACTCCCAGGGCAGCTGCGGCCTTCAAGCCCGCTCTTAACCTTCATACTCCGCTATGTTGTTGGAGACCTTTTCACCTTGCTGGAAACAGAGCTGCACGGCGTAGTAGAGCTTGTCCTGAGTGGGCGATATAAGCACTGCCCCAGCCCCACCGCCATGCCTGGAGAATGCCCCATCGAAGTACATGACCCAGCCTTCTGGCGCCTCGCTTCCCGGGGAGAGGGACCGATCCTCGTCGGCCTTGAGGCCTGGTGCCTCCGTCCATTCTGCCACAAAATCTGCCAACGCTGCTCCCTAATGACCCTGGTCGTGCTGAATTCGAGCTGAAACGCTTGCAGTTCTATGTTCCACTCAGCGACCCTTCCAGCTGAATTGGGGCTCCTGAGCACTCTCTCCAGGGGGTATGACGAGACGACCTTGATGGGGTGACCCTGAAAATAGTGCCGCAGCTTGCGCGAGGCCACCAGTAGCGCGAGGAGAAGTTTCTGAGGCATTGGGTACCGCGCCCTTGCATCCCGCAACACTGTGCTGACGAAGTACACTGGGTGCTCAACGAGGTGGAGTGCGTCAGTGCTAGTGGATCCCTTCGGAGACCATGGTGCCTCTTGAGGCAAAGAGGCCTCCTAAGGCTGGCCATCTGGGAGCGGGGCCTCTTCCGCCTCCAGTGCGCCCCTCTGCGGCGGCTGATCCTCCTCAGCCGCTGTGGTGGTTTCTGTGGGCCTTCCCCGTTCCTGTTCCGTCTTGTCCCGGGCCGCTGCTGCGGTTTTGATTCGACGCTCCTCTCTGACTGCCACCAAGGCTGCGCTGGCGGAGTAGGGAGTGGCGGCGAGGTAAAGCACCAGGGGCTCTTGAGGGCGTGGAGCCACCATGACCGGTGGACTGGTCAGGTATCTCTTGAGATCCTGGAGCGCCTTGTCGGCCTCTTCAGTCCACTCGAAGGGCCCCTTTTTCTTCATTAGCTGGAAGAAAGGTAGTGCTCACTCCCCCAACTTGGAGATGAAGCACCCTAGCGCGGTCACGCGCCCCGTGAGCTTCTGCATTTCTCTGAGGGTCTTTGGCGGGCTCATGTCTTCCACTGCCTTGACCTTCTCCGGGTTAGCCTCGATGGCTCAGTGAGACACGAGGAAACCCAAGAGCTTTCCCGAGGGGACTCCGAACACACACTTCTCTGGGTTGAGCCGTAGGTTCACTGCATTGAGGCTCGCGAAGGTTTCCTCCAGGTCTTGTATCAAGGTCCTGGCCTCCCGAGATTTTACCACGATGTCATCGACGTAAGCTTCAACATTCTTCCCAAGCTGCAGGCCCAAGGTGATATGCATCAGCCACTGAAAGGTTGCCCCTGGGTTACGCAACCTGAATGGCATGCATGTGTAGCAGTACACCCCACACGGGGTTAGGAAGGCTGTCTTCTCGACGTCTTCTACCGCCATCTTGATCTGGTGATACCCAGAGAAGGCATCCAGGAAGCATAACAGGTCGCATTCCGCAGTGGAATCGACGATCTGGTCGATGCGGGGGAGCGGGAATGGATCTTGCGGGCACGCTTTGTTGAGGTTGGTGAAGTCGACACACATGCGTTCCTTCCCTCCCTTCTTTTGCACAACGACATGGTTGGCCAACCAATCTGGGTATCGGACCTCGCGAATGACCCCAGTGGCCTCTAATTTTCGGGTCTCTTGGATGATGAAGGCCTGCTTTTCTGTGGACTGCCGCCTGGCCTTCTGCTTCACAGGGCGCACGTTGGGGCACACGTTGAGGTGATGCTCGATTACACTCCTGGGGATCCCCGCCAACTGGTCTGGCTCCCAAACGAATACCTTCTTGTTTGCGCGCAGGAACCCGACCAGGGCCTCCTCCTGCTCGGGTTTGAGGTGGGCGCCTATGGTGAAAGTGGCGTTGGTGGACCCGTCCTCATCGACGGGTATCTGCTTGGTTTCTGCCTTGTCTTGGGTGAACAACTGTTTCTTCTTGGCGGGCGCAGCTCCCTTGGGCTTGGGGGCCTCCAAGTCGGCGGGCTGTGCCGACGCAGCTGTCTTGAAGATGAGCTTGAGCACCCACAGAGCGTCACCGGTGTCCCCGTGCACGGTGAGGACACCGCTGCTCCCGGGCATCTTCATGAGGTTGTACGCTGGGTGCGTCGCGGCCATGAACTGGGCTAGCGCTGGGTAGCCGAGGATGGCGTTGTAGGGGAGGCCGATGGGGGCGATGTCGAAGTCGACCAGCTCTGTGCGGAAGTTGTCGTAGGTGCCGAAGGTTACTGGGAGCCGGATCTGTCCCAAGGAGCTGGACGATCCGCCCCCAACGCCTGAGAAGGGCTGGCTGGGTCGCAGCCATTCCTGGGGTATGCAGAGGAGATTGAAGGCCTCGACCGAGAGCATGCTGAGGCCCGCGCCGCCATCAATGAAGGTTCTGGTGACGGCCACCTAGCAGATGGTGGGGGTGCACAGCATGGGGAGCACACCCGAGCAGGCCGAGTTGGAGGGGTGGTCCTCCGAGCTGAAGCTCAGGCCGGTTTCGAGCGCCGCTCGATCCAGGGGAGCCCCCTGCCGCGTGGAAGCGGCACTGACCCGACGGATGAACGACTGGACGTGGTGACTTGTAGGCGGCGCCTGCGAGCCGCCCAAGAGGGTCGCGACGATTGGGGGTGTCGGTGCAGCGCGATAGGCGGGGAGAGGTTGCGGGGCTCCATGGGCGCGCGGAGCGCTCGGGACGAAGAACCAGCTGGGGTCAGCGAGGGAGTTGCGGTGCGGCCGTCTTGCCGCACGGACAGATGTTGGGGCGATGCTTGCTGCTTGTCCCCCGCCGGGCCGGTGGCGGTGTTGACGGCAGGTAGCAGGAAACGGCGAGGACGCCCGCCGACAGGGGCCGTCTGGGCGACGCGGGAAGCGGGTGCGGCCCGGCGCTCCGCACGGGCCCGACGAGCGTCAGACATGGGCGTGATGGTCGGAGGAGAATGGGGCGGTGGAAGTCGAATTCCGGCGCACCCCTACCTGGCGCGCCAAATGTCGGATCTCGGGTTGCAGCAGACTCTTGAGGTTCGAACACTGGGGTGTGCGCGGAGATTTCGCCTCCTACCTACCTGCACCCCCCGCCATGCTAGGATCTAAACTACAGAAAGAACAACACAAGAGACACAAGGTTTATACTGGTTCGGGCCACCGTTGTGGTGTAATACCCTACTCCAGTGTGTGGTGTGGTGGATTGCCTCTTGGGCTGATGATGATGAACAATACAAGGAAGAACAGCCTCGCGAGGGTCTGTTCTTGGCTTGGGCGATGAACTGCTGGGAGGAGTTCGGTCACCTTTCTCTCTCTCTCTCTCTGCTTCCAACCAACCGACCTATCGACCCCATTGCTCTGTGGGTGGCTGGTCTGATTTATAGAGGCCCTGGTCCTCTTCCCAAATATCGAGCGAGAAGGGAGCCAACAATGGCGGGCTAATTTGAAGGGGGACAGCAAGTATCAGCTATCCTGACAAAAGTAGTCTTCGCCTGCACAAAGCTCTGGCAGTGACGCCGTCTTGGGTTCCACAGTGACCTCCGCCTCGTAGTCCTCCTGGTCTTGGCCTCGTTGCACTGAAATGGCAACCTTTGCCTGATGCCTCGGTACTCCGTGGCTGCGCTTGCCCTCTTTGCACCAAAGAGGAAAGGAGGACGCTGCGCGGGCTGGCACCCGCCTGGCGCCCTGAGTCGTCATGGCTTGCGTCACGGGCACCTCGTGAGGTACCCCGCCTTGATCTCTCCACCTCCTCGTGAGCCAGCCTGACGAGGCCGTGCCTGAGGAAGCTCCGCGTCGTCCGCCCCGCGAGGCTTCGCCCCTCGCGAGGGTCTTGGGTTTGTGTTGGTGAAGATGGGCCGTGCTGGGCCCCCCTCTGAGCCACGCCGCAGGCAGGCAAGTCTGGGGACCCCCGTTCCCAGAACGCCGACATTCGGGAACGTGATTTTCTCACCGAACGTGATCCATGAGACTTGGACCCTACTCCAAGGAGTCAAAGAGGCAGTCACGAGGGTGGGGGGCGCCCCCCTAGGGCGCGCCCCCTGCCTCGTGGGCCCCTCGGAGCTCCACCGACGTACTTCTTCCTCCTATGTATACCTACGTACCCCCAAACGATCAAAACAGGAGCCAAAAACCTAATTCCACCGCCGCAACTTTCTGTATCCATGAGATCCCATCTTGGGGCCTGTTCCGGAGCTCCGCCGGAGAGGGTCGTCATCACGGAGGGCTTCTACATCATCATAGCCTCTCCGATGAAGTGTGAGTAGTTTACCTCAGACCTTCGGGTCCATAGTTAGTAGCTAGATGGCTTCTTCTCTCTTTTTGGATCTCAATACAAAGTTCTCCCCCTCTCTTGTGGAGATCTATTCGATGTAATCTTCCTTTTGCGGTGTGTTTGTTGAGACCGATGAATTGTGGGTTTATGATCAAGTCTATCTATGAGTAATATTTGAATCTTCTCTGAATTCTTTTATGTATGATTGGTTATCTTTGCAAGTCTCTTCGAATTATCCGTTTGGTTTGGCTAACTAGATTGGTAGTTCTTGCCATGGGAGAAGTGCTTAGCTTTGGGTTCGATCTTGCGGTGTCCTTTCCCAGTGACAGAAGGGGCAGCAAGGCACGTGTTGCATCGTTGCCATCAAGGATAAAAAGATGGGGTTTATTTCATATTGCATGAATTTATCTCTCTACATCATGTCATCTTGCTTAAGGCGTTACTCTGTTTTTAACTTAATACTCTAGATGCATGCTGGATAGCGGTCGATGAGTGGAGTAATAGTAGTAGATGCAGAATCGTTTCGGTCTACTTGTCACGGACGTGATGCCTATATACATGATCATGCCTAGATATTCTCATAACTATGCTCAATTCTGTCAATTGCTCAATAGTAATTTGTTCACCCACCGTAGAATACTTATGCTCTTGAGAGAAGCCACTAGTGAAACCTATGGCCCCCGGGTCTATTCTCATCATATCAATCTCCATCACTTTAATCCTGCTTTGCTTTTTACTTTTTACTTTGCATCTTTATACCAAAAATACCAAAAATTTTATATCTATCAGATCCCACTCTCGTAAGTGACCGTGAAGGGATTGAGAACCCCTAATCCCGTTGGTTGCGAGTAGCTATCATTTTGTGCAGGTACGAGGGACTTGAGCGTGGCCTCCTACTGGATTGATACCTTGGTTCTCAAAAACTGAGGGAAATACTTACGCTACCCTGCTGCATCATCCCTTCCTCTTCGGGGAAAACCAACGCAAGCTCAAGACGTTGCAAGAAGAATTTCTGGCGCCGTTGCCGGGGAGTCTACGCAAAAAGTCAACATACCAAGTACCCATCACAATCCCTATCTCTCGCATTACATTATTTGCCATTTGCCTCTCGTTTTCCTCTCCCCCACTTCACCCTTGCCGTTTTATTCGCCCTGTCTCTCTCTATCCTCCCTGTCTTTTTCCGCTTGCCTTTTTGTTTTCCCGTGTGTTGGATTGCTTGTTTGTCGCGATGGCTCAAGATAATACTAAATTGTGTGACTTCACCAATACCAATAATAATGATTTCCTTAGCACTCCGATTGCTCCTCTTACCGATGTTGAATATTGTGAAATTAGTACTGCTTTGTTGAATCTTGTTATGAAAGATCCATTCGCCGGCCTTCCTAGTGAAGATGCCGCTACTCATCTGAATAGCTTCGTTGATTTATGTGATATGCAAAAGAAAAAAGATGTTGATAATGATGTCGTTAAATTGAAGCTATTTGCTTTTTCGCTTAGAGATCATGCTAAAACTTGGTTTTCGTCTTTGCCTAAAAATAGTATTGATTCTTGGAACAAGTGCAAAGATGCTTTTATCTCTAAGTATTTCCCTCCCGCTAAGATCATCTCTCTTAGAAACGATATTATGAATTTTAAGCAACTTGATCATGAACATGTTGCACAAGCTTGGGAGAGAATGAAATTAATGATACGTAATTGCCCTACTCATGGTTTGAATTTGTGGATGATTATACAAAAATTTTGTGCTGGATTGAATTTTGCTTATAGAAATCTTTTAGATTCGGCCGCGGGAGGCACTTTTATGGAAATCACCTTAGGAGATGCTACTAAACTCCTAGATAATATTATGGTTAATTATTCTCAATGGCATACTGAAAGATCATCTAATAAAAAAGTGCATGCGATAGAAGATATCAATGTTTTGAGTGGAAAGATGGATGAACTTATGAAATTATTTACTAAGAGTGTTTCTTCTGATCCTAATGATATGCCTTTGTCTACTTTGATTGAAAATAACAATGAATCTATGTATGTGAATTTTGTTGGTAGGAATAATTTTGGTAACAATGCTTATAGAGGGAATTTTAATCCTAGGCCATATCCTAGTAATCCTTCTAATAATTATGGGAATTCCTACAACAACTCTTATGGAAATTATAATAAGATGCCCTCTGAATTTGAGAATAGTGTTAAAGAGTTTATGAATTCACAAAAGAATTTTAATGCTTTGCTTGAAGAGAAATTGCTTAAAGTTGATGATTTGGCTAGAAACGTTGATAGAATTTCTCTTGAGATTGATTCTTTAAAGATTAGATCTATTCCTCCTAAGCATGATATCAATGAGTCTCTCAAAGCCATGAGAATTTCCATTGATGAGTGCAAGGAAAGAACCGCTAGGATGCGTGCTTCCAAAGATGCCTTTATTAAAGCGTGTTCTTCCAATTCCTATGAAAATCAAGATGAAGATCTAAAAGTTATTGATGTTTACCCTATTAAATCTTTGTTTTGCAATATGAATCTTGATGAAACTGAATATGATCTTCCTTTACCTAGAAGGCGTTCTAAAAATTCGGAGTATTTAGATCTTTATGATGAAATTGATGAAAGTGGGATTGAAAGAAATAAAAATCTAGATGTTGCTAAACCCACTATATTTGATTTCAAGGAATTTAATTATGAAAGTTGCTCTTTAATTAATTGTATTTCCTTGTTGCAATCCGTGCTAAATTCTCCACATGCTTATAGTCAACATAAAGCCTTCACCGAATATATTGTTGATGCCTTGATGCAATCTTATGAAGAAAAACTTGAGTTGAAAGTTTCTATCCCTAGAAAGCTCTATGATGAGTGGGAACCAACTATTAAAATTAAAATTAAAGATCATGAGCTTTATGCTTTGTGTGATTTGGGTGCTAGTGTCTCCACTATCCCCAAAACTTTGTGTGATTTGCTAGATTTCTGCAATTTTGATGATTGCTCTCTAAACTTGCATCTTGCGGATTCTACTATTAAGAAACCTATGGGGAGAATTAATGATGTTCTTATTGTTGCAAATAGGAATTATGTGCCCGTAGATTTCATTGTTCTTGATATAGATTGCAATCCTTCTTGCCCTATTATTCTTGGTAGACCTTTCCTTAGAACGGTTGGTGCGATTATTGATATGAAGGAAGGGAATATTAGATTTAAATTTCCATTAAAAAGGGCATGGAACACTTTCCAAGAAAGAAAATAAAATTACCATATGAAACTATCATGAGAGCCACTTATGGATTGCCTACCAAAGATGGCAATACCTAGATCTATCCTCGCTTTTATGCTTAGCTAGGGGCGTTAAACGATAGCGCTTGTTGGGAGGCAACCCAATTTTATTTTTATTCCTTGCTTTTTGCTCCTACTTAGTAATAAATAAATTATCTAGCCTCTTTTTTGTTTCTGTTTTTTGTGTTTAATTAGTGTTTGTGCCAAGTAGAACCGTTGGGAAGACTTGGGGAAAGTCTTGTTGAACTTGCTGTAAAAAACAGAAACTTTAGCGCTCACGAGAACTGCTGTAATTATTATTTGAAGAGTGATATTTAGTTAATTATTTTTGAAGATGATTAATAGATAAATTCCTCACGTCCAGAAATTTATTTTAGAATTTTTGGGGTTCCAGATCTTGCGCTAGCTACAGATTACTACAGACTGTTCTGTTTTTGACAGATTCTGTTTTTCGTGTGTTGTTTGCTTATTTTGATGAATCTATGGTTAATAAAATAGTTTATAATCCATAGATAAGTTGGAATACAGTAGGTTTAACACCAATATAAATAAATAATGAGTTCATTACATTACCTTGAAGTGGTTTTTTGTTTTCTTTCGCTAACGGAGCTCACGAGTTTTCTACTTTAAGTTTTGTGTTGTGAAGTTTTCAAGTTTTGGGTGAATTCTTTTGATGGATTATGGAACAAGGAGTGGCAAGAGCCTAAGCTTGGGGATGCCCATGGCACCCCCAAGATAATCCAAGGACACCAAAAAGTCAAAGCTTGGGGATGCCCCGGAAGGCATCCCCTCTTTCGTCCACTTCCATCGATAATTTACTTGGAGATATATTTTTATTCACCAACATGATATGTGTTTTGCTTGGAGCGTATTGTATTATTTTTGTCTTTGTGTCTTAGTATGCCACAATCATCCTTGCTGTACACACCTTTTGAGAGAGCCATACATGAATTAAAATTTGAAAGAATACTCTATGTGCTTCACTTATATCTTTTGAGCTAAGTAGTTTTGCTCTATGTGCTTCACTTATATCTTTTGAGCTAAGTAGTTTTGCTCTATGTGCTTCACTTATATCTTTTGAGCGTTATAATTTTGCTCTATGTGCTTCACTTAGATTTTTTAGAGCACGGTGGTGGATTTGTTTTAAAGAAACTATTGATCTCTCATGCTTCACGTAAATTATTTTGAGAGTCTTAATAGCATGGTAATTTGCTTAATAATAATATGCTTGGTATTCAAGATTTGTGAAACTTTCTTTTGAGTGTGTTGAATACTAAGAAAAGATTGAAGCATGATAATTGCTTTGAGATATGGAGGTGATAATATTAAAGTCATGCTAGTTGAGTAGTTGTGAATTTAAAAAATACTTGTGTTAAAGTTTGTGATTCCCGTAGCATGCACGTATGGTGAACCGTTATGTGATGAAGTCGGAGCATGATTTATTTATTGATTGTCTTCCTTATGAGTGGCGGTCGGGGATGAGCGATGGTATTTTCCTACCAATCTATCCCCCTAGGAGCATGCGCGTAATACTTTGCTTTGATAACTTCTAGATTTTTGCAATAAGTATATGAGTTCTTTATGACTAATGTTGAGTCCATGGATCATACGCACTCTCACCCTTCCACCTTTGCTATCCTCTCTAATACCGTGCACCTTTCGCCAGTATCATATACCTACCATATACCTTCCTCAAAACAGCCACCATACCTACCTATTATGGCATTTCCTTAGCCATTCCGAGATATATTGCCATGCAACTTTCCACCATCTAGTTCATCATGACACATTCATCATTGTCATATTGCTTAGCATGATCATGTAGTTGACATAGTATTTGTGCCAAAGCCACCGTTCATAATTTTTTCATACTTGTCACTCTTGATTCATTGCATATCCCGGTACACCGCCGGAGGCATCCATATAGAGTCATACTTTGTTTTAGAATCGAGTTGTAATCATTGAGTTGTAAATAAATAAAAGTGTGATGATCATCATTTAATAGAGCATTGTCCCCCCCCCCCCCAAAAGAAAGAGAAAGGCCAAAGAAAAAAAAGAAGGCCCCCAAAAAAGAGAGAGAATAAATAAAAAGGGACAATGCTACTATCCTTTTACCACACTTGTGCTTCAAAGTAGCACCGTGATCTTCATAGTAGAGAGTCTCTCATGTTATCACTTTCATATACTGGTGGGAATTTTACATTATAGAACTTGGCTTGTATATTCTAATGATGGGCTTCCTCAAATTGCCCTAGGTCTTCATGAGCGAGCAAGTTGGATGCACACCCACTCAGTTTATTTTTGAGATTTCATATACTTATAGCTCTAGTGCATCCGTTGCATGGCAATCCCTACTCACTCACATTGATATCTATTGATGGGCATCTCCATAGCCCGTTGATACGCCTAGTTGATGTGAGACGATCTTCCCCTCCTTTTTGTCTTCTCCACAACCACCATTCTATTCCACCTATAGTGCTATATCCATGGCCCATGCTCATGTATTGCGTGAAGATTGAAAAAGTTTTGAAAAAGTTAGAGTATGAAACAATTGCTTGGCTTGTCATCGGTGTTGTGCATGATTTAAATATTTTGTGTGGTGAAGATAGAGCATAGCCAGACTATATGATTTTGTAGGGATAACTTTCTTTGGCCATGTTATTTTGAGAAGACATAATTGCTTTGTTAGTATGCTTGAAGTATTATTATTTTTATTTCAATATAAACTTTTGTCTTGAATCTTTCGAATCTGAATATTCATATCACAATTAAGAAGATTTGCATTGAAATTATGCCAAGTAGCACTCCGCATAAAAAATTCTCTTTTTATCATTTACCTACTCGAGGACGAGCAGGAATTAAGCTTGGGGATGCCTGATACGTCTCCAACGTATCTATAATTTTTGATTTCTCCATGCTATATTATCTACTATTTTGGACTATATTGGGCTTTATTTTCCACTTTTATATTATTTTTTGGACTAACCTATTAACCGGAGGCCCAGCCTAGAATTGTTGTTTTTTGCCTATTTCAGTGTTTCGAAGAAACGGAATATCAAACGGAGTCCAAACGGAATAAAACCTTCGGGAACGTGATTTTCTCACCGAACGTGATCCAGGAGACTTGGACCCTACTCCAAGGAGTCAAAGAGGCGGTCACGAGGGTGGGGGGGCGCCCCCCTAGGTACCCCCAAACGATCAGAACAGGAGCCAAAAACCTAATTCCACCACCGCAACTTTCTGTATCCATGAGATCCCATCTTGGGGCCTGTTTCGGAGCTCCGCCGGAGAGGGCCGTCATCACGAAGGGCTTCTACATAATCATAGCCTCTCCGATGAAGTGTGAGTAGTTTACCTCGGACCTTCGGGTCCATAGTTAGTAGCTAGATGGATTCTTCTCTCTTTTTGGATCTCAATACAAAGTTCTCCCCCTCTCTTGTGGAGATCTACTCGATGTAATCTTCTTTTTGCGGTGTGTTTGATGAGACCGATGAATTGTGGGTTTATGATCAAGTCTATCTATGAATAATATTTGAATCTTCTCTGAATTCTTTTATGTATGATTGGTTATCTTTTCAAGTCTCTTCGAATTATCCATTTGGTTTGGCCAACTAGATTGGTAGTTCTTGCCATGGGAGAAGTGCTTAGCTTTGGGTTCGATCTTGCGGTGTCCTTTCCCAGTGACAGAAGGGGCAGCAAGGCACGTATTGCATCGTTGCCATCGAGGATAACAAGATGGGGTTTATTTCATATTGCATGAATTTATCTCTCTACATCATGTCATCTTGCTTAAGGCGTTACTCTGTTTTAACTTAATACTCTAGATGCATGCTGGATAGCGGTCGATGAGTGGAGTAATAGTAGTAGATGCAGAATCGTTTCAGTCTACTTGTCACGGGCGTGATGCCTATATACATGATCATGCCTAGATATTCTCATAACTATGCTCAATTCTGTCAATTGCTCAACAGTAATTTGTTCACCCACCGTAGAATACTTATACTCTTGAGAGAAGCCACTAGTGAAACCTATGGCCCCCGGGTCTATTCTCATCATATCAATCTCCATCACTTTAATCTTGCTTTGCTTTTACTTTTTACTTTGCATCTTTATACCAAAAATACCAAAAATATTATATCTATCAGATCCCACTCTCGTAAGTGACCGTGAAGGGATTGACAACCCCTAATCGCGTTGGTTGCGAGTAGCTATCATTTTGTGCAGGTACGAGGGACTTGAGCGTGGCCTCCAACTGGATTGATACCTTGGTTCTCAAAAACTAAGGGAATACTTACGCTACTCTGCTGCATCATCCCTTCCTCTTCGAGGAAACCAACGCAAGCTCAAGACGTAGCACCATCCCGCCCCATCTCACGTAACCTGGAGAGGTGAGGGTGCCTCCCCTAGGGCAGCCACCCCTCCCGGCTCGGGGGGCAAGTTTCCTAGGGGTGGGGGCGCCCAAACCCATCTAGGGTTTCCCCTGTGGCCGCCGCCCCTCCCCTAGGGAACCCTAGGGCGCCTCCTCCACCCCCTTCCCCCTATATATAGTGAGGGAGAGAGAGGGCAGCCACACATCCTTCCCCTGGCGCAGCGCTCTTCCTCCCCAACACCTCCTCCTCCTCCATAGCGCTTGGCAAAGCCCTGTCGGAGAACCACGAGCTCCATCACCACCACGCCGTCATGCTGTCGAAGTTCTCCCTCAACTTCTCTTCTCCCCTTGATGGATCAAGAAGGAGGAGACGTCCCCGGGTTGTACGTGTGTTGAACACGGAGGCGCCGTTGTTCGGCGCTTAGATCGGAATCGACCACGATCTAAATCGCTGCGTGTACGACTCCACCAACCGCGTTCTTGTAACGTTTCCGCTTAGCGATCTTCAAGGGTATGAAGATGCACTCCCTCTCTCTCGTTGCTAGTATCTACTAGATTGGTCTTGGTGACACGTAGGAATTTTTTTGAATTATTGCTACGTTCCCCAACAGCACATACCTTGATAAAGTTTTGAAGAAGTTCAAAATGGATTAGTCAAAGAAAGGGTTCTTGTCTATGTTACAAGGTGTGAAGTTGAGTCAGACTCAATGCCCGACCACTGCAGAAGATAGAGAGAAAATGAAAGTCATTCCCTATGCTTCATGCATAGGTTCTATCATGTATGCAATGCTGTGTACTAGGCCTGACGTGTGCCTTGCTATAAGTTTAGCAGGGAGGTACCAAAGTAATCCAGGAGTGGATCACTGGACAACGGTCAAGAATATCCTGAAATACCTGAAAAGGACTAAGGATATGTTTCTCGTTTATGGAGGTGACAAACAGCTTGTCGTAAATGGTTACGTCGATGCTAGTTTTGACACTGATCCGGATGACTCTAAGTCACAAACCGAATACGTATTTATATTGAATGGTGGAGCCGTCAGTTGGTGCAGTTCCAAGCAGAGCATCATGGCGGGATCTACGTATGAAGCGGAGTACACAACTGCTTCGAAAGCAGAAAATGAAGGAGTTTGGATGAAGGAGTTCATATCCGATCTAGGTGTAATACCTAGTGCATCGGGTCCAATGAAAATCATTTGTAACAATACTGGGGCAATTGCCTTAGTGAAGGAATCCAGATTTCACAAGAGAACCAAACACATCAAGAGACGCTTCAACTCCATTCGCGATCAAGTCAAGGAGGGAGACATAGAGATTTGGAAAATACACACGGATCTGAATGTTGCAGACCCATTGACTAAGCCTCTTCCACGAGCAAAACATGATCAACACCAAGACTCCATGGGTGTTAGAATCATTACAATGTAATCTAGATTATTGACTCTAGTGCAAGTGGGAGGTTGAAGGAAATATGCCCTAGAGGCAATAATCAAGTTGTTATTTATATTTCCTTATATCATTATAAATGTCTATTATTCATGCTAGAATTGTATTAACCGTAAACTTGATACATGTGTGAATACATAGACAAAACAGAGTGTCCCTAGTATGCCTCCACTTGACTAGCTCGTTAATTGTAACGACCCGAATCCGATAAGATTCGATGTCTCCGTGCTCACTGTGCTAGCCCCTGGATCGACTCGCTAGCACACACAGTACATATGAATATCAAATAACAAGTGCATAATTTACTACAACGTATGATCCAGAATTTATAAAGTATTACAAACTGAATAGCACATGGCTAACTTATTCAATAATAACAATGGAAAGGTATCATAATAAACGATGAGTCCATCAATGCCCACTGGAGAACATGTTGAGTGAAGACCCGCGACCCTATTGTATCTCACTAATCATCTGAAAATACTGCAACATGATAAGTTGCAGCCACAAAGGGTCAATACATTGAATGTATTGGCAAATCACACAATATGATATAGCAAACCTACATCCACAAAGCAATGCATGACAAACAAAACACACAAGTTAGTTTGGAGAAGAATGTCTTCACCTCCCTCCACTACCTGAACTCACAACCATCTCTAATTTACTCGCCCAAGATAATTCAAAGATTCTAAATAAACATGGCAAGAATTTCATAAGTATCTTTCAAGTGCACTCTGTCAGTCCCATATTCTCTAGAAACAATAGAGCGCTCTATCAAGGACACATTCACCTGATTTATGTTCCGAAAACTATACCTCGCCTCAAGTGCGCTTTGTCAATGGCGCATTCTCTAGGGACAATAGAGCGCTCTGCCAGTGACGCATCCACCTGGTTAATGATCCCGAGCCTACGGCTATAAACACTCACCACTTTCATGGATCACTCGACACATGCCCGCCTCTACCATAGCAAGTTGATCACACCATCACATACCACAATCAACAACAAAACATGGTAACCCGGAATACACATATCAAGCCAAACATATAGCATAGCATAGCATAAAACCACACACACATAGCAGAATATAGGATAAGCAAAATCATAAGTGCAAACTTGCCTTGAACTGTTTTGAGTACTCTAACGCTTAATTCTGATCCGCTTCGCACTCTGAACAATCTATATGATTAACGAAGGCACCGATAAATAAACCGTACTCACATAACACCACAATAAAGTAAACATCAATGAATTCAAATAAAAACTTAAATAACAGAAAATATCAGTAGGTATATATTATCTACATGCTACTAGGATCACAATGCAAAAAGAATCAACTAATTTGGATCAACGGTTTGAAATATATGGCCTCCGGAAGTTTGAGTTCAAATTTAAACAAATTCAAGTTTGAATAGTTCAAAAATGTGAAAATTTGGTTCTACAATATTCTCCTGGCCTCTGCAAGTACACAGGAAAAAGAATCAATGAATTTAGAGTTATGGATCTCAAGATAAACCTAAATGAAAATTTTGATATAGAATCTGCAAAGAGAAAATTATGCCATAATAGCGTTCTGGGAAGAACTGTCGCGGCTGCTGTGGATGTGCCACGTGTCAAGGCGTGAGTGGCCGTAGGGTGTTTGCTGCAATGGAAAACCGGCGGATGACCACTAAATAGTGCATACCGGTTCAAAGAAAAAAAAACAGAACAGATCTAATCCAGACCGTCGGAGGGAGATCGGACGGATGGGATGACTCACCGGAGAACACAGGGCAGGGCGTCGCCGGAGCTGAACAAAAAGGCGGCGCGGCGGCTCGGTCGGTGATGGTGGCGCCTGCTTCGGTGGTCTCCAGACTCCGGAGGGTGGAGTACGAGACGCGGCGCTCTCCTGCGGTCTCAAAGATGTTCTCAGCGGCGTCGGGCGAGCGGGGATGACGGCAGAGGAGGGTTGGAGCTCGGGCGGTTGTATTGTTCGTCGGGGCGAGCTCGAAGCACTCGGCTGGGTGCTTCCCTGTGCGATATAGATGGTCAGGGAGGTATATAAGATAGATAAGAGGGAAGGAGGACTGAGGAGCTGCAGGGACCTTTGGGTGGCGGCACAATCGTCCGGCGAAAAGCTTCTGGACGGCAGACTTCAGGCAAGATCGGGACGAGGCAAGACAGGCAAGGGAGTTGGCGATTTGGGGGAAAATCGGCAGAGGAGGACTCGGGGAATATTTATACTGAGTCAGTACTGGGCGAGGGGCAGCAGATCGATCGAAATCGATCGATTCGATTCGACCTGGGTTCGGCTACAGAAGTTGAGGAAGAACACAGCTGAGGAGCGGGATGACAGGGAGGACCCAGAGTCAGCGGCACAGAGGAAAAAAACATAAGATGAAGAGGCCTGCGGGGTGGGCTGCGGTCTGCACCGAAATGGGTCGGCCTGCTGACGCTGTGCTGCTGCTGCTCTAGCGCACTGGGCGACAAACAGGAGTTGGGCTGCTGCTGGCCCAGATGAACAGTAATATCTGCAAAGATATACTGTACAGGAAAAGATATCGTGGCTAAAACTAAAATAACGTATAGATACAAAAAAAAACCGAACACACAGTAAAATATTAATACTAATATAGAATACCATGAACATTTTTAAAACACATATGCACTTATGGAAAAAATATATTTTATGGAATACAAGCACATAAAGAAAAACATAATAACCACTATAAAACAAATTTGAGTTTCTATAAAGACAAAATAATTTAGGTAGACACCAGAATATATTCTTAGTGTTTTCCAAATATAATTAATAGGGGAGAAGTCATATTATCTCCACTCCAAATATTTTTTCCTTGAGTTGGAAAACACTTTGAATAAAAAAAATAATCAAATATGCATAGAAACTTGCGGGATGATGCATTACGGAACGAGTAAAGAGACTTGGCGCTAACGAGCTTGAACTAGGTATGAGGATACCGACGATCGAATCTCGGGCAAGTAACATACCGATGACAACGTGAATAACGTATGCTGTCATTGCGGTTTGACCGGTAAAGATCTTCGTAGAATATGTAGGCCCTCTCGGTAATGCATATCACTATAAGCCTTGCAACCAATGTGACTAATGAGTTAGTTGCGGGATGATGTATTACGGAACGAGTAAAGAGACTTGTCGGTAATGAGATTGAACTAGGTATGATGATACTGTCGGATTCAGGGCTCCACAGACCCTTGAGAGGTTCGAACACTGGGGTGCGCATGAAGAACACTCTCTCCATAGCTCGCTCGCTAACGATCCCACGGCCTAGCTCGACGGACCCAAAAAACGAGAGACGCAGAGATTTATCCTGGTTCGGGTCACCTTGCGGTGTAATACCCTACTCCATCTTTGTGGTGGGTTGCCTCGAGGGGTTGGGGATGAACTAGTACAATGGATGGACAACCTCGGGAGTGAGGTGTTCTTGAGCTAGATGAGTTGGTGGGTGTGAGGATGGTCTTGATGATCCTCCCCATCTATGGTGGTGGCTAAGTCCTATTTATAGTGGCCTTGGTCCTCTTCCCAAATGTAGACGGGAAGGATCCCACAACGGCCAAGTTTGAAGGGAGACAACTAGTACAAGCTATCCTGACAAAAGTAGTCTTCGCCTGCATAGGCTCTGGTGGTGACACTGTAGTGGGCTCTGCGATGACCTCTGTCCTATCGTCCTGGCGGTCTTGGTCTTGTTGAACTGATATGGAAACCTTTGCATGATGCCTCGGGACCCCGCGCATGCGCTTGCCTCCTTAGCACCAAAGAGTAAACTGGTACACTGCGCCCACTGGCGCCCGCCTGGCCTTGGTCGTCATGGCTCACATCATGTGAAACCTCGCGAGGTGCACCCTACCTTGATATCTCCGCTCCTCGGGAGCCAGCCTAGCGAGGCTGCCCCTAGGGAGGTCGTGGTGTCGTCCGCCTCTCGCGAGGGTCTTGAGTTGTTGCTGCCGAAGTTGGGACGTATCGGGCCATCGATGGAGCCACGCCACGGGCCGCAGGCAGGAAAGTCTGGGCACCCCCGGTCCCAGAATGCCGATAGTAGCCCCAGGGCCCAAGGCGCGCTCGAACTTGCCTTCGATGCGAAGCCAAAGGGCAAGTACGAAGCGCCGCGGGGCCCAACCGCCTGCGGCCTCGGTCGACGTGTGGTGATTGACGGGACGTGGGCGCCTCCGCTTCCCCATGCTGCCTCGGCAACCGTCCGACTTGACGAGACACCGCTGCATGCAGAGGAAAATCAGTATTACATGCGATCATGGTGACCGGTGGTTGACCTCCTCCTGGCTATAAATGAGGGAAAGGGGCGGAGCCCCCCTCGCTCATCTCTGCCTTCTCGCTGCCCGCTCCTTCTTCCTCCTCCTTGCCTCGTCGCCCTGCCATAGCCCCCATGGCGCCAACGAAGAGGTTCTCGATCGCGGAGAAGGGGAAGGCTCGCCAGGAGGGGCCTGGCTCACCGCCGCCCAAGAGGGGGCGGGGCCGCCGTCGCAAGCACGTCGCGACTCCTGCTGTGGCTCCTCGGGGGCGCGGGCGTACTCCCTTGGGGATCAATGCCGTTCTTGGTGGCCGGCAGACGTTCACCCGCGCGCGCGGCCTGAGCAGGAGGTGCACCCTCCACTTCAAGTATGACGGCGTCGCGACCCTCTACGTGAGGGTGTTTGGGGAAGATGGTCGCCACGCTGGGTGCTGCCCCGAAGACAGCGACAACTATGGTGGGCTTGGCCTTGACGATGGCCGCGATGGCATGGAAGGCGAGCTAACCCTTGGCGACGGCCGCGACTCGTCCAACGGCGGCGGGACCTCCCCAGCGAGAGCACCAGTAGCGGTGACTACGACCAATGATACATCTCCAACGTATCTATAATTTTGATTGTTCCATGCTATTATATTATCAACCTTGGATGTTTTATATGCATTTATATGCTATTTTATATGATTTTTGGGACTAACCTATTAACCTAGAGCCCAGTGCCAGTTTCTGTTTTTTCCTTGTTTTAGAGTATCGCAGAAAAGGAAAATCAAACGGAGTCCAATTGACTTGAAACTTCACGGAACTTATTTTTGGACCAGAAGAAGCCCAGGGAGTATCAGAGTTGGGCCAGGAGAGTCCCGGGCTACTCATGAGGGTGGGGGGCGCCCCCCCTCCCTTGTGGACAGCCCGGAGGTCCACTGACGTACTTCTTTCTCCCATATATACCCATATACCCTAAAAACTTCGGGGAGCACAATAGATCGGGAGTTCCACCGCCAGAAGCCTCCGTAGCCACCGAAAACCAATCTAGACCCGTTCCAGCACCCTGTCGAAGGGGCAATCCTTCTCTGGTGGCCATCTTCATCATCCCGGCGCTCTCCATGACGAGAATGGAGTAGTTCACCCTCGGGGCTAAGGGTATGTACCAGTAGCTATGTGTTTGATCTCTCTCTCTCGTGTTCTTGAGGTGGTACAATCTTGATGTATCGCGAGCTTTGCTATTATAGTTGGATCTTATGATGTTTCTCCCCCTCTACTCTCTTGTAATGGATTGAGTGTTCCCTTTGAAGTTATCTTATCGGATTGAGTCTTTAAGGATTTGAGGACACTTGATGTATGTCTTGCGTGGGATACCCGTGGTGACAATGGGGTATTCTATTGATCCACTTGATATATGTTTTGGTGATCAACTTGCGGGTTCCGCCCATGAACCTATGCATAGGGGTTGGCACACGTTTTCGTCTTGACTCTCCGGTAGAATCTTTGGGGCACTCCTTGAAGTACTTTGTGTTGGTTGAATAGATGAATTTGAGATTGTGTGATGCATATCGTATAATCATACCCACAGATACTTGAGGTGACATTGGAGTATCTAGGTGACATTAGGATTTTGGTTGATTTGTGTCTTAAGGTGTTATTCTAGTATGAACTCTATGATAGATTGAACGAAAAGAATAGCTTCATGTTATTTTACTACGGACTCTTGAATAGATCGATCAAAAAGGATAACTTTGAGGTGGTTTCGTACCCTACCATAATCTCTTCGTTTGTTCTCCTCTATTAGTGACTTTGGAGTGACTCTTTATTGCATGTTGAGGGATAGTTATATGACCCAATTATGTTATTATTGTTGAGAGAACTTGCACTAGTGAAAGTATGAACCCTAGGCCTTGTTTCCTAGCATTGCAATACCGTTTGTGCTCACTTTTATCATTAGTTACCGTGCTGTTTTTATATTTCCAGATTACATAAACCTATATCTACTATCCATATTGCACTTGAAAGTGCGTTATATCGACTAAAGGGGGGGGGGTGAATAGGCGATTTTTATGAAATTCTTCTGTGGGATCGAAAGTATGTCTAGAGGGGGGGGGGGGTGATTAGACTACTTGACCAAATAAAAACTTAACCTTTTCCCAATTTTAGTTCTTGGCAGATTTTAGCTATATTAGAACAAGTCAAGCAATCATCACACAATTCAAGCAAGCATGCAAAGAGTATATTAGCAGCGGAAAGTAAAGATGCAACTTGCAAGAATGTAAAGGGAAGGGTTTGGAGAATTCAAACGCAATTGGAGACACGGATGTTTTTCCCGTGGTTCGGATAGGTGGTGCTATCCTACATCCACGTTGATGGAGACTTCAACCCACGAAGGGTAACGGTTGCGCGAGTCCATGGAGGGCTCCACCCATGAAGGGTCCACGAAGTAGCAACCTTGTCTATCCCACCATGGCCATCGCCCACGAAGGACTTGCCTCACTAGCGGTAGATCTTCATGAAGTAGGCGATCTCCTTGCCCTTACAAACTCCTTGGTTCAACTCCACAATCTTGTCGGAGGCTCCCAAGTGACACCTAGCCAATCTAGGAGACACCACTCTCCAAGAAGTAACAAATGGTGTGTTGATGATGAACTCCTTGCTCTTGTGCTTCAAATGATAGTCTCCCCAACACTCAACTCTCTCTCATAGGATTTGGATCTGGTGGAAAGAAGGTTTGAGTGGAAAGCAACTTGGGGAAGGCTAGAGATCAAGATTCATATGGTAGGAATGGAATATCTTGGTCTCAACACATGAGTAGGTGATTCTCTCTCAGAACATATGAGTTGGAAGTGTATATGTGTTCTGATAGCTCTCTCCACGAATGAAGAGGAGGTGGAGGGGTATATATAGCCTCCACACAAAATCCAACCGTTACACACAATTTACCAATCTCGGTGGGACCGAATCAACAAACTCGGTCGGACCGAAAAGGTAAACCTAGTGACCGTTAGAGATTTTCGGTGGGACTGACATGCAACTCGGTAGGACCGATATGGTTAGGGTTTGGGCATAACGTAATCTCGGTGAGACCGATTACACAAACTCGGTGAGACTGATTTTGGTAATTAGCTAACCAGAGAGTTGGTCAGGCAAACTCGGTGGGACCGATTTGCTCTTTCGGTGAGACCGAAAAGTTACAAAAGGGAAACAAAGAGTTTACATTGCAATCTCGGTGGGACCGATCCGCTCTTTCGGTGAGACCGAAAAGTTACGAAAGGGAAACAGAGAGTTTGCAATCCCATCTCGGTGAGACCGAGATCCCTATCGGTAGAACCGAATTGCTAGGGTTTGGCAGTGGCTTATGACAAGTGAAACTCGGTGGCGCCGGATAGAAAGAATCGGTAGGACCGAGTTTGTCTTAGGGTTTAGGTCAAATGTGGATATGGGAAAGTAGTTGAGGGTTTTTTGGAGCATATCACTAAGCACATGAAGCAAGAGGCTCATTAAGCAACACCTCATCCCTCCTTGATAGTATTGGCTTTTCCTAAAGACTCAATGTGATCTTGGATCACTAAAATATAAAATGAAGAGTCTTGAGCTTTTGAGCTTGAGCCAATCCTTTGTCCTTAGCATTTTGAGGGTTCCACTTTCACATCCATGCCATGCCAATTATTGAGCTTTCCTGAAATAATCATCTTGGAATAGCATTAGCTCAATGAGCTATATGTTGTTATGAATTACCAAAACCACCTAGGGATAGTTGCACTTTCATCTTCACTGAGGAATTTGCCGGTGAGGAAATTCCTTAGCGAAGAACTACTAGCAGCGGAATAAGTACTCAAAAGTAAACACAATAGAATACAAGCATAGTCATCATGATGAAATGAAGACAGGCATAGAGTACATGAAGCGTAATCACAGGATAACACTAGATGAAGACAAACAGACTAAAGAAATTGAACTGAGGAAATTGAGAAAGTCTTCAGTCAAAGTCTTCAAACACAGATATGAACAAACATACAACACCGTTATGAGGAAATGAAAGAGTTGAGGAAATAAAACCAGTAAGCTCAGTGAAGACAATGATTTGGTAGACCAGTTCCAACTACTGTCTCAGTTGTACGTCTGGTTGGAGCGGCTGAGTATTTAAACTCAAGGACACACAGTCCCGGACACCCAGTCAAGGACACTTAGTCCAAGACACCCAATCCTCACCGTATTCTCCTTGAACTAAGGTCACACAGACCTCGTCCAATCACTCGTGGTAAGTCTTCAGGCGACTTCCAAGCCTTCACAAACTTGGTCACCCGGCGATCCATAATTCCTCTTGGATGCTCTAGACCATGACGCCTAACCGTATGGAAGAAGCACAGTCTTCAAAGGTAACAAGCGTCGGATTCACTCAGGATCAATCTCTTTAGTGATGCTCAATCACTTGGGGTTTGTAGGTGTTTGGGTTTTGGGTTTTTGGTTTTTCCTCACTTGATGATTTTCGCTCAAAGTCCTCGGAGGATGGGTTGCTCTCAAATGACAAGTGTCAGTTTCTCTCGGAGCAACCAACCAGCTAGTGGTTGTAGGGGGCGGCTATTTATAGCCTAGGGAGCAGCCCGACATGATAAGACATAAATGCCCTTCAATGATATGACCGTTAGGTGGATAGATATTTTGGAACAGCTGGCCCATAGCACAGCAACGGTCGGAATTTTGAGTAGCAAAATCCTTAGGGCTATCATGTTCCTCACTGTGTAGGCAATCCGCACTAGCGAATTCCTAACTCCTCAGTCAGGACAAATTCCTCAGAGACCAGAAGAACTTTGTCTCTGTCACTGAAGAAATTGACTGAACTGTATGAGATTTCCAATGGCTTCACTCGAAGGGATTGGTAGGTCTAGGATTTTGAGTTGAGCATCACATGGAAAATTTTCCTTAGTATTTCCTCGACCCCCTTTAATAGTACGGTGTTTCCTATGACTCAAGAAAGAGAAAAACAAAACTATGAAAACGAAAGTCTTCAAGCTTCATATTTCTCGCATGAATATCAAGTCTTCACGGACACACCAATTTCTTCACTTTCAAAGTCTTCATGAAAGTCTTCAGAAATACCAAAATCTTCAGTCAAAGATATTCATTTTTAGGGGTCGACTTTTCCTGTAAATATCAAACTCCTCATAGACTTATAGACCTGTGTACACTCACACACGCATTAGTCCCTTAACCTATAAGTCTTCAATACACCAAAATCACTAAGGGGCACTAGATGCACTTACAATCTCCCCCTTTTTGATGATTGATGACAATATAGGTTAAGTTTTCAACGGGGATAAACATATGAAGTGTAAATACTGATATTGAGGAATTTGATTGCAAGATATAGAAGAACTCCCCCTGAAGATGTGCATAGTGAGGAATTTGCTTTTGAAGCAATGCACACTTGAAGAGTTGAATCATGGAGATCTCCCCCTATATCTTGTAATTCATACACGCATTTAACATATAATATGAAGAATTTGAAATGCATGATGAAATATGGTGCCTGATGAAATTCAGCATGCGTGCAATAATATTAACGAGGAATAAGCATGCAGAATAGTGCATCAAGAGTATCAGAGCACAGTGCATCAAAAGTATCAGAGCACCATCGGATTTAAGATTACAACTCGATCCAATAAAGTTTCAGAAGAATGAGAGTTGTAACTTAGCAAGAAAAAACGCCCATATAGTAGACCCGCTTGAAGACTAACTCATATTTCTCCCCCTTTGTCATCGAATGACCAAAACGATCGAAAATGAGGACTAACACCCCTGAAGATAATCATGTTGATGAAGGAGCGCCATCGTTGTTGGGGTCGTTGGTTGATGTAGGGCCTGCCGCAGTGTCGTCCAAATCTTCATGTTCATCAGTGTCGCGCGATGAAGAATATGAGCTGGCCACCAGAGAAGGAACCTTGACCTTCTTGAATTTCTTCGGTGGAGGTGCAAACCAGTCAAAATCTTCATTTAGACCCATGTTCTCCAGATCTTCTTCACCATACAGATGTGACAGGATTGCCCAGGTGCGACCGAAGACTTGATGGAGGTAGTAGTGGTTTTTCTTCACTGCATTGTGTGTGGCAGTCATGTTGTGAAGAAGTGAACCAAACTGACGCTTAACCCATTTGTGATTTCGATCCACCTTCTGGTGAAGACTAAGCAGAAGTTCATGGTCAGTCATCACGCGCGGAGCAGTGGCTTGAGGAGTGGACATGGGAGCATTGGCAGAGTCATGTGTGGCAGAGTCATCATTGGTGGAATAAGATGCAACTTTGCGAAACTGACCAGCCAATGGATGAATGCCTTCATCAATTACAGCTGGTGCCTTGCCCTTTCCATCAACTGAGGAATATGTCTGCTTGAGGACTTCAATTGGGGGCAAGTAGCTGAGATGATTCTGGAAATCAGCTTTGTAGTTGAGTGAAGACCTTGTCCTGAGGAATCTCATGATCCAAGGTGCATAAGGCTTCAGCTCAAATGGAGACAATGCAACATTGGCCATAGTCCTCATGAAGAAATCATGATAATTGACAGGAATGCCATGAACGATGTTGAATACCAGATTCTTCATGATGCCAACAATTTCCTCATCAGATGAGTCGTGGCCTTTGATAGGACTGATTGTCCTCGTAAGGATACGATAGACAGTTCTGGGCACGTACAGCAATTCCTTCACAAGGAATTTGGTTCGTGGTGCCTAACCTGGTTTCAAAGGCTTCATCAGCACTTGCATGTAATGATGTGTGAGCTCAGGTTCACTGTAGGTGTAGCGAGCTTCTTCAAGGGGAGGACTGAGTGGTAGTGCACGAAGCAATTCAGAGGCTGGTGCAGTGTAGTGAGTGTTTTCAGACATCCAGTCCAGCACCCATGAATTCACATCTTCAGCATCTCCGGTGATGTGCAACGTTGGTAGATAGTATCCTTGAGATCATTGCGGTAAACTTCTCCAATGCGTCCCATGGCTATGTGAGCTGCCATGCTCTTTCCTAGACTCTAAGTTGGTGCATCAAAAGAAAACTCTATGGGCTCAGTGACTGGCATGAGCGTCCTTCCTGGAACTTGAACTTGAATCATCCAACGCTCTTCTTGAGGTAAAGTGGCGTTGTAAGTCCCGGTGAAGCTTGGTACTCCTATGTTCAGGTATCTAGTGACTTCCTTCAAGTGACGTCCAAAGGGTGTATCTTCATCCGGTTGCGTGAACTTGTTCCTTGCATCCTCCATCCTAAAAGAGTAGAAAAGATGAGAAGTCAAAAAGAGAAGAGAGTGAGTAGTGATCTAGGTCTTTTATCTTAGTGGTCGTGTCCTACAGTCAGCGTGTGCTCTGATGCCATCTTGTAGCGACCAGACCTCAAACGGTCCAATCTCTGTGCTCAGGTGTCATCCCTGGATCAGTAATGCTGACACCACACAGTACTTGAAGGATTTATAACAGAGTAGCAATCACACACTTATTACATCGAGTGTCTCAAAAGAGAACTTATTACAATAAATATGGCTTAAGGCCATCTAATAACGATAACAGCGGAAGGCTTGGAAGATAAGTGAGTCCATCAACTCCAATGGCATCATTGAGTATAGAAACACGACCTAAAGGCACCTTAATCGTCGTCTGAAAAGTCTGCAACATTAACATCGCAGCCCGAAATGGGTCAACACATGGAATATGCTGGCAATGTAACACATAGAGAGCAATGAAAGAATAAGCTATACTATATGAATATTTGGCTGGTGGAAAGCTCTATGGTTACAGTTTTGCGTAAAGCCAATTTTTCCATACTGCAAAGGAATAAATTTTATTTAACTATCATGGTGGTTGTTAAACATTAAGAATGCTTGACAGCATTCTCAATCCCAATTAAGCATCATCATTAAACAAAACCTAACAAAATTAATTTTAGAGTAACATGATGAGATTCACATGATAATCTAGGTACTAGATACTCAAGATGTCTGTAACCGGGGACACGGCTAATCATGATTAGTTTATACACTCTGCAGAGGTTTGCGCACTTTTCCCCACAAGACTTGATCTCCTCCGTTTGACTTCTCGCACTACATGGTGTTTGAGAAACGGATGACCGAGACAGTCTTTCAGAAGCGCTAGCACCTTACGATCGGGTAGACCGTTACACCTACTTTCCCCTACATCTGCTAGTCTATCATTGTAAGAGTTCGCGCGACTTAATCAACTATGCTAGAGCCCATAATAGCTTGTGGCTGCACACGGAAGTTTCTAGCATGAATAATCTCATGATCCCTTTGAGCCTGGGTGGCGGTCCAAAAGAAAACAGGCAATCGCTGGAATACCCAGGTGCCTCAATCCACCCAGATGTGTATTTAAGTTGCCACCTTAGATAAACCTTTAATTTAACAATCTCACATCTGTCATGGATTTCACTCACCCAATCCACGTCTACTAGCATAGCATGGCATAATAAGCAAACGTAGAAGTAACTCCCAAAGGTTTGATAATAAACAGGTAATAGGCACTACCTCAACTACTTCCCAAACCCACAATTTAATTAGATCCTAATCATGCAATGTGTGAGGATTGATCTAATGCAATAAAACTGGGTAATTGGAAGTATGATCAAAGTGTTACTTGCCTTGCTGATGATCCGCGAAACCTAGCGATTCGAAGTAGCAAGCGGCGCCCTCCGGGTACTCTATCGCAAACAAACAAGCATACAATAAGTACTCAACTAACGCACAGGTAAAACTCAAATAAGGGATCTAACCAGAAACTTCAACTTAAGAACTCCAGTTGGCAAAATGAATCAAATCGAACGAAGCAATGAAAGACAAACGACAAAAGAAACAAGCTTCGTTTACTATTCTGGATCTAGGGTAATTGTTATAGTGGCAAAAACTTGTTTGAGTTGGTTAAACGGAAAGAGGGCTTCGAGACGAAACTCCAGGCGCTTGAATCGCCTGATTCCGATAAACGAACAAAAAGTTATACTAGAACGAAAAACGGATCAGGAATCGCGATCAGAAAATCACAGATTTAATCAGAGAAAAAGAAAACGACGAACAGATTAACAAACGGACGTTCGTTAACTGGATCCAAACGATGAACGCGTTTGTTAAAACAAATGAACGAGCGAACACTCGCTAAATAAATAAACCGGAAAACTGATCTATTAAAACTGAAACTAAAAAACCGAACAAAACCGACGGAAAACCGATCGGTCTTTCGAGAAAAACCGGCGGCGGCGAGGTCTACCTCCGGCGAGCGGCGGGGCGGTGGGCGGCGCAGCAGTCCGGCGGCGGCGGCGGCAAAGGCGGCGGCGGGGTGGCTAGGCGGCTAGGGTTTGGGGGGGTCCGGCTGGGCCTCCCCGGCTTATAAAGCCGGCTGGGCCAAGTGTCCAGGTCGGACATGGCCCGGTAGGTCGGTTGTGTTTTTTTAATAGTTACACTCAGAAAAAAACAAAAGGAATACTAAACCGACTCCAAAAATCCCGGAATAATTTTTTCCCGGCTTCTAAAATCAAGCCGCACAGGATGAACATTTATTTGGGACCTAAATGCAATTTTGAAAAATGCGCATTTTTCCTAAATTCAAATAAAATAGCAAATAAAACCAAAATAAAATCTTATTTGATTTTTTATTACATCCTCAATATTTCTCTACTTTGGGAAATTCATTTTATTCTCTCTCTCATATTTTTGTAATAGAAATAACTGAAGATAAAATAAATAAAATCAAACGATCCTATTTTCAAAATTTGAGAAAACTCAAATATGAAAATAATGAAATCCCCAACTCTCTCCGAGGGTTCTTGAATTGCGTAGAATTTTCTAGGATCAGCCAAAATGCAATAAGATATGATATGCAATGATGATCTAGTGTATAACATTCCAAATTCAAAATTTGGGATGTTACACATATCAACGTATTTATATGGTGCCCTATTTAACATGAATGCAGCTGTCTCTAATGCATAACCTCAAAATGATAGTGGTACATCGGTAAGAGGCATCATAGATCGCACCATATCCAATAATGTACGATTACAACATTCGGACACACCATTATACTGTGGTGTTCCAGGTGGCGTGAGTTGCAAAACTATTCCACATTGTTACAAATGAAGACCAAACTCGTAACTCAAATATTCACCTCCGCGATCAGATTGTAGAAACTTTATTTTCTTGTTACGATGATTTTCCACTTCACTCTGAAATTCTTTGAACTTTTCAAATGTTTCAGACTTATGTTTCATTAAGTAGATATACCCATATCAGCTCAAATTATCTGTGAAGGTCAGAAAATAACGATACCCACCGCGAGCATCAACACTTATCGGATCGCATACATTAGTATATTATTTCCAATAAGTCAGTTGCTCGCTCCATTGTTCCGGAGAACGGAGTCATAGTCATCTTGCCCATGAGGCATGGTTCGCAAGCATCAAATGATTCATAATCAAGTGATTCCAAAAGTCCATCAGCATGGAGTTTCTTCATGCGCTTTACACCAATATGACCTAAACGGCAGTGCCACATATAAGTTGCACTATCATTATTAACTTTGCATCTTTTGGCTTCAATATTATGAATATGCGTATTACTACGATCGAGATTCAATAAACCATTTATATCAAGTGTATGATCATAGAAGGTTTTATTCATGTAAATAGAACAACAATTATTCTTTGACTTAAATGAATAACCGTATTGCATAAACATGATCCAATCATATTTATGCTCAACGCAAACACCAAATAACATTTATTTTAGGTTCAACACTAATCCCGAAGGTAAAGGGAGTGTGTGATGGTGATCTTATCAACCTTGGAATCACTTCCAACTCTCATCATCACCTCGCCCTTAACTAGTCTCTGTTTATTTTGCAACTCTCGTTTCGAGTTACTACTCTTAGCAACTGAACCAGTATAAAACACTGATGGGTTGCTATAAACACTAGTAAAGTACACATCAATAACATGTATATCAAATATAACTTTGTTCACTTTCCCATCATTCTTATCCTCCAAGTATCTAAGGTAGTTCCACTTCCAGTGACCATTTCCTTTGTAGTAGAATCACTCAGTTTCAGGCTTGGGTCTATCTTTGGGCTTCTCCACGGGAGTGACAACTTGTTTGTCATTCTTCTTGAAGTTCCCTTTCTATCCCTTTGCCCTTTTCTTGAAACTAGTGGTCTTGTTAACCATCAACACTTGATGCTTTTCTTGACTTCTACCTTCGCCGATTTTAGCATCGCGAAGAGCTTGGGAATAGTTTTTGTTATCCCTTGCATATTATAGTTCATCACGACGTTCTAGTAACTTAGTGATAGTGACTAGAGAACTTTGTCAATTACTATCTTATCTGGAAGATTAACTCCCACTTGATTCAAGCAATTGTAGTACCCAGACAATCTAGGCACATGCTCACTGGTTGAGCTATTCTCCTCCATCTTGTAGGCAAAGTATTGTCAGAGGTCTCATACCTCTCGACACGGGCATGAGTATGAAATACCAATTTCAACTCTTGGAACATCTCATATGCTCCATGTCATTCAAAACATTTTTGAAGTCCCGGTTCTAAGCCGTAAAGCATGGTGCACTAAACTATCAAGTAGTCATCATACTGAGCATTGTCAAACGTTCATTATGTCTGCATCTACTCCTACAATAGGTCTGTCACCTAGTGGTGCATCAAGGACATAATATTTCTATGCAGCAATGAGGATAATCCTCAGATCACGGACCAAGTACACATCATTGCTACTATCATCTTTCAACTTCTTTTTCTCTAGGAACATAACAAATTAAACGGGAAGCTACATCGCAAGGTATTGATCTACAACATAGATATGCAATTACTATTAGGACTAAGTTCATGATAAATTAAAGTTCAATTAATCATATTACTTAAGAACTCCCACTTAGATAGACATCCCTCTAATCATCTAAGTGATCACGTGATCCATATCAACTAAACCATGCCCGATCATCATGTGAGATGGAGTAGTTTTCAATGGTGAACATCTCTATGTTGATCATATCTTCTATATGATTCACACTCGACCTTTCGGTCTCCAGTGTTCCGAGGCCATATCTGCATATGCTAGGCTCATCAAGTTTAACCCGAGTATTCTGTGTGTGCAAAACTGGCTTGCACCCATTGTATGTGAACGTAGAGCTTATCACACCCGATCATCACGTGGTGTCTCAGCACGAAGAACTGTTGCAACGGTGCATACTCAGGGAGAACACTTATACTTTGAAATTTAGTGAGGGGTCATCTTATAATGCTACTGACATACTAAGCAAAATAAGATGCATAAAAGATAAACATCACATGTAATCAAAATATGTGACATGATATGGCCATCATCATCTTGTGCCTTTGATCTCCATCTCCAAAGTACCGTCATGATCTCCACCGTCACCGGCATGACACTAAGATCTCCATCATCTTGATCTTTATCAATGTGTCATCACATGGTCATCTCGCAAACTATTGCTTTTGCAACTATTGCTATCGCATAGCGATAAAGTAAAGCAATTACATGGCGCTTGCATGTTATGCAATAATGAGACAACCATAAGGCTCCTGCCAGTTGCCGATAACTTCAACAAAACATGATCATCTCATAAAACAATTTATATCTCATCATGTCTTGACCATATCACATCACAACATACCCTGCAAAAACAAGTCAGACGTCCTCTACTTTGTTGTTGCAAGTTTTACATGGCTGCTACGGGCTGAGCAAGAACCGTTCTTACCTGTGCATCAAAAACCACAACGCGTTATAGTGATTGCTTTTTGATCTTCAGAAAGAACCATGTTCACTGAATCTAATTCAACTAAAGTTGGAGAAACTGACACCCACCAGCCACCTGTGTGAGAAGCACGTCGGTAGAACCAGTCTCGCGTAAGCGTATGCGTAATGTCGGTCTGAGCCGCTTCATCCAACAATACCGCTGAATCAAGAATCAACTAGTGACGGCAAGCAATATGTATATACCCACGCTCACAACTCCTTTGTGTTCTACTCGTGCATATAACATCTACGCATAGACCTGGCTCTGATGCCACTGTTGGCGAACGCAGTAATTTCAAAACAAATCCTATGCACACGCAAGATCTATCATGGTGATGCATAGAAACGAGAAGGGAAGAGTGTTGTCCATGTACCCTCGTAGACCGTAAGCTGAAGCGTTATGACAACGCGGTTGATGTAGTCGTACATATGTCTTCACGATCCAACCGATCCTAGTACCGAAAGTACGGCACCTCCGCGATCTGCACACATTCAGCTCGGTGACATCCCATGAACTCTCGATCCAGCTGAGTGTCGAGGGAGAGCTTCATCAGCACGACGGCGTGATGACGGTGATGATGATGCTATCGGAACAGGGCTTCGCCTAAGCACTGCTATGATATGACAGAGGTGGATTATGGTGGAGGGGGGCACCGCACACGGCTAAGGGATCAATGATCAACTTGTGTGCCTATGGGGTGCCCCCTGGCCACGTATATAAAGGATGGAGGGAGGAGGAGGAGGACGACCTTCATAGGACGCGCCCAAAGTGTGGAGTCCTACTAGGACTCCCTAGTCCTAGTAGGATTCCACCTCCCACATGGAATAGGAAAAAGGGAAGAGAGAAGGAGAAGGAAGGAAGGGGGCGCCCCCTTTCCCTAGTCCAATTCGGACTAGTCCATGGGGAAGGGGCGCGGCCACCCTTGAGGCCTTCCTCTCCTTTCCCATATGGCCCATTAAGGCCCAATACGAATTCCCGTAACTCTCTGGTACTCCGAAAAATACCCGAATCACTCGGAACCTTTTCGATGTCCGAATATAGTCTTCCAATATATCGATCTTTAAGTCTCGATATTTTCGAGACTCCTCGTCATGTCCCTGGTCTCATCCAGGACTCTGAACAAACTTAGGTCATCAAATGACATAACTCATAATAACAATCTTCACAGAACGTTAAGCGTGCGGACCCTACGGGTTCGAGAACTATGTAGACATGACCGAGACTCATCTCCGGTCAATAACCAATAGCGGAACCTGGATGCTCATATTGGTTCCTACATATTCTATGAAGATCTTTATCGGCCAAACCGCATAACAACATACGTTGTTCCCTTTGTCATCGGTATGTTACTTGCCCGAGATTCGATCGTCGGTATCTCAATACCTAGTTCAATCTCATTACCGGCAAGTCTCTTTACTCGTTCCATAATGCATCATCCCGCAACTAACTCATTAGTCACATTGCTTGCAAGGCTTATAGTGATGTGCATTACCGAGAGGGCCCAGAGATACCTCTCCGATACACGGAGTGACAAATCCTAATCTTGATCTATGCCAACTCAACAAACACCATCGGAGACACCTGTAGAGCATCTTTATAATCACCCAGTTACGTTGTGACGTTTGATAGCACACAAGGTGTTCCTCTGGTATTCGGGAGTTGCATAATCTCATAGTCTGAGGAAGATGTATAAGTCATGAAGAAAGCGTTAGCAATGAAACTGTAACGATCATCGTGCTAAGCTAACGGATGGGTCAAGTCAATCACATCATTATCTAATGATGTGAACCTGCTTATCAAATGACAACTCTTTTTCCATGGCTAGGAAACTTAACCATCTTTGATTAACGAGCTAGTCAAGTAGAGGCATACTAGTGACACTCTGTTTGTCTATGTATTCACACATGTATTAAGTTTCTGGTTAATACAATTCTAGCATGAATAATAAACATTTATCATGATATAAGGAAATATAATAACAACTTTATTATTGCCTCTAGGGCATATTTCCTTCAATAATCAGCTAGCGAGCAATAATAAGATATCTCAAATGGCAACACATTTTCAAAACAACCATGATATAATATGACAATAGTGGTATCTCGCTAGCCCTTTCTGAGACCGCAAAACATAAATGCAGAGCACCTCCAAAGTTCAAGCAGTGACTAAACATTGTAATTCATGGTAGAAAAGATTGAAGGAAATATGCCCTAGAGGCAATAATAAAGTTACTATTTATTTCCTTATTTCATGATAAATGTTTATTATTCATGCTAGAATTGTATTAACCGGAAACATAATACATGTGTGAATACATAGACAAACAGAGTGTCACTAGTATGCCTCTACTTGACTAGCTCGTTGAATCAAAGATGGTTAAGTTTCCTAGCCATGGACATGAGTTGTCATTTGATTAACGGGGTCACATCATTAGAGAACGATGTGATTGACTTGACCCATTCCGTTAGCATAGCACTTGATCATTTAGTTTGTTGCTATTGCTTTCTTCATGACTTATACATGTTCCTATGACTATGAGCTTATGCAACTCCCGTTTACCGGAGGAACACTTTGTGTGCTACCAAACGTCACAACGTAACTGGGTGATTATAAAGGTGCTCTACAGGTGTCTCCAAAGGTACTTGTTGGGTTGGCGTATTTCGAGATTATGATTTGTCACTCCGATTGTCGGAGAGGTATCTCTGGGCCCTCTCGGTAATGCACATCACTTAAAGCCTTGCAAGCATTGCAACTAATGAGTTAGTTGCGGGATGATGTATTACGGAACGAGTAAAGAGACTTGCCGGTAACGAGATTGAACTTGGTATTGAGATACCGACGATCGAATCTCGGGCAAGTAACATACCGATGACAAAGGGAACAATGTATGTTGTTATGTGGTTTGACCGATAAAGATATTCGTAGAATATGTAGGAGCCAATATGAGCATCCAGGTTCCGCTATTGGTTATTGGCCGGAGACGTGTCTCGGTCATGTCTACATAGTTCTCGAACCCATAGGGTCCGCACGCTTAAAGTTTCGGTGACGATTGTATTATGAGTTTATGTGATTTGATGTACCGAAGGTAGTTCAGAGTCCCGGATGAGATCGGGTAAATGATGAGGAGTCTCTAAATGGTCGAGACATAAAGATCGATATATTGGACGACTATATTCGGACATCGGAAAGGTTCCGAGTGATTCGGGTATTTTAAGGGGTACCGGGGAGTTACGGGAATACGAGGAAGAAGTAATGGGCCTCATGGGCCAAGTGGTGGAATAGAGGAGGCAGGGCGTGCGACCCCCCTAGCCCAAACCAAATTGGACTAGGGGGCCGGCCCCCCTTTCCTCCCTCTCCTTCCTTCTCCTTCTCCTCCTTCCTTTCCTCCTCCTAGTAGGTGTAGGAAAGGGGAGTCCTACTCCTACTAGGAGGAGGACTCCTCCTCCTGGCGCGCCCATAGAGGGCCGGCCGGCCTCCCCCCTTGCTCCTTTATATACGGGGGCAGGGGTCACCTCTAGACACACAAGTTGATATGTTGATCTCTCACAGCCATGTGCGGTGCCCCCACTCCACCATATTCCACCTCGGTCATATCGTAGCGGTGCTTAGGCGAAGCCCTGCGTCGGTAGCAACATCATCACGCCATCATGCTGACGGAACTCTCCTGTGAAGCTCTGCTGGATCGGAGTTTGCGGGACGTCATCGAGCTGAACGTGTGCTGAACTCGGAGGTGCCATGCGTTCGGTACTTGGATCGGTCGGATCGTGAAGACGTACGACTACATCACCACGTTGTGCTAACGCTTCCGCTTTCGGTCTACGAGGGTACATGGACAACACTCTCCCCTCTCGTTGCTATGCATCACCATGATCTTGCGTGTGCGTAGGAAATTTTTGAAATTACTACATTCCCCAACAAAGATCCAGTTATGATGCACCCAACATTAGCTACACACAATGCATAAATCATGACAGTTGTGCTCTACTCAGTTTCTGGCGCTTGTTTTAGAGGGTGGTGACACAACATAAAAGTAAAGAGAAAGTACCTTCGCAGAGGGAAGCAGTGATTTGCAGAGGTGCCAGAGCTCAATTTTTAAAACAGAGATAAATGATATTTTGAGACATGCACCCTTCTCATTTACTTCACGACCATCAGTTATCAACATCTTCCATGCTAAGCACACTAGTAGCGGTTCCCAAGCGATAAAAGTAAAGGTTTACCCCCCCTCCACCATCAATCACACTACACGACTTGTCCGAAACAACGGGTTCCGTCCCTACCAACATCAGTCCCGGGGCAGTTTTGTTTAATTATTTGCATTTTTTTAGTTCGGGACTGGGAATCCCTATTAAAACCCATTTTCTCGTGCGATGGCGAGTGAATAAACACTAGACTTGAGAATAACACGTTTAGCATGGAAGATATCGACCACCTCCTGTCGTTCCATGAACGATCCAGGCACACAAAAAGGATAATTTTTTTAGAATTTTTTTAAGGTGGCACATGCAAATTTACTTGGGACAACAGGGTAATACCGCATGTAGGTAGGTATGGTGGACCCATCTGGAATAACTTCGGGTTAAAGGTGTTTGCTGTACAAGCAGAATTCCCACTTAGTACAGGCGAAGGCTAGCAATTTAGATTGAGAAGTGGCCTGCTAGAGAGCAACAACGATCATAACCATGCATTATGCGTAAGTAACATTGGACACTAGCATGAGTAGGATATGAAAACATGAACATAAATATTATAGAGGCTATGTTGGTTTTGATTCAACTACATGCATGAACATGCACCAAGTCAAGCAACTTGAACATTCAGAGGAGGATACCATATCATCATACTACATCACAATCATTTTAAAGTATGTTGATATCCAAGATAAATCATTATTCACTCCTAGCTACTTATGCATGGCATGAGAAACTATAATCTCCAATTGTCATTGCAAACATGTTTAATCATAATGGGCTGAAGCCTGGATACTAGGTTAAACATATTTACACAAACATAACAAGTTGAGTTCAGCCAGTTTCTCTTTGCCACGGCCAGCTCATCGAATGTCGTCATTATTGCCTTTCACTTGCACGACCGAATGATATGAAAATAGTAATAGTGCAAGAGTGTCGTGGACTAAGCTGGAATTAGCAAAACATTTTATTCAATAGGAGAAGACAAGGTAAAATGTTCTCTTTATTAGTTCAACAATTATTCATATGAGAGCTACTCAACATTTTCATCGTGGTCTTCTCCTTGATACAGCTCGAATAAAAAGAAAAGAAATTTAGAGAAACACACTAAAATATTTTTGGAGTTTTTGGTTTTCTTCAACAAGCAAATAAAAGGGAAAAGAAAAAACGAGAAAAATATTTACACGAGAAAGCTCCCAACAAGCAAAAGAAGAATAAGGAAATGTTTTTGGGTTTTCTTTTTAGTACTACTACTAAGCATGCATAGAAAGTAAATTAACTACAACTAATTTTTTTTGGTTTTGCTAAAGTTTTTCAAACACACAAGAAGAAAGCAAGAAAATGAATCTAAGCATGGATGATACAATGAAAAAGTGTGAACACCGACAAATGAAATAAGTGGACATGAATGTAGAGTCGGTGGAAACACGTACTCCCCCAAGCTTAGGATTTTGGCCTAACTTGGTAGTCAATCAGTAGCCTAGAGGGTAGTAGTCGGCGTGGTAGCTGACGGAGGCTCTCGGTGCGGATAACTCAGCACACCGTGCCGCCACCACTGCTGCGTTATGAGCTCGGACCTCGCTCTCAAGAACAAAATATCTTCCCTTGCTGTTATAATCAAAAAGAGCAGGCGCAGGCAAATATGTGTCCACAATAGATTTTTGGTTAAACATTAGATTGTAAGTGAAATTATCAACTTTTCCCTTAAGGATCTTGTGTTCTTTCAAAGTGCCAAAATCTAAATACCGCGTGGGTAGGATAGGATCAAAGGGCAAAGGCGAAACACCAAGCTCTCATGCTAAACGTGTGGCATAAATTCAACCATAGAACCAACCACTGTTAGCATTGTGCTGAAGTCTACGTGCAACAATCGCTCCAAGGTTATAATTCCTTTCACCAGTGAGAGCGGTGTGAATGAGGCTCAAGTCTGGCGCACAAAGTATGCTACAGTCTTGCTTGCCTACTATGCATTTCCCATTAAATAATGCAAAATATTTTCACCATAGCAAAAGCTAGTCAAGAAAGACTCGAACTCAACCATTGGTGGCTCATCAAGCGAACCCCAAAATGGAAGTTTGCAATGGTAAGCAAAATTCTCTGGTGGGATAGTAAATGGATTATCATAAAGCATAAACGACACCCTAGACTCACGTGGAAAATATTTAAATCCTTTGACAAATGATTCAGTGAGAAGTTGGTGTTATTCACGCTTATCTGAAAGGTAAAGACCGAGGCCGGCATTGTGAACATTTTACTAAAATTCCTCCTTAAAGCCCACACGCACCATATATTCATCGCTAGGCCATAAACATGTCTTGATGGTGGCATCTCACGTGGAACTTTCACTTGGTTCAACATAAGACCGACGAGCGGAACTGCCACTAGAAGATGCCCCCGAGGATCGTCTCCTCGAAGAACTCCTTCCAAATAGGTTCATCATGTCCGTGTACAATTTTCTGAAAACAAAAATTTTGGGGTGACAAAATTTTGTCAACAAAACTTTATAAGATTGATAGCAACTACTCATAGTGACACATAGAGGCCATAACAAGCATTCAAACTACTTAGAAAACTAAGAATTCAACATGCAAGCACATCTACAGCAACACCAAGAGTAGCTAATTATTCAAAGTATAAACCACTAAAACAAAAACTAATCGGACAAATGGTGGAGTCACATACCAAGCAACAATCCCTCGAAATAGTTTCGAAAACGGAGCTTCGAGCAAAGAGATCAAATTTCGCGGGTTTGAGCTCAAGAACACGGGAGAGAGAGCAATGGGGATTTTTTTTCTGGAGGTAAGTGATGATTGAAGGAAATATGCCCTAGAGGCAATAATAAAGCTATTATTTATTTCCTTATATCATGATAAATGTTTATTATTCATGCTAGAATTGTATTAACTGGAAACATAATACATGTGTGAATACATAGACAAACTTAGTGTCACTAGTATGCCTCTACTTGACTAGCTCGTTAATCAAAGATGGTCATGTTTCCTAACCATGAACAAAGTGTTGTTATTTGATTAACGAGGTCACATCATTAGTTGAATGATCTGATTGAGATGACCCATTCCATTAGCTTAGCACCCGATCGTTTAGTATGTTGCTATTGCTTTCTTCATGACTTATACATGTTCCTATGACTATGAGATTATGCAACTCCCGTTTACCGGAGGAACACTTTGTGTGCTACCAAATGTCACAACGTAACTGGGTGATTACAAAGGAGCTCTACAGGTGTCTCCAAAGGTAGATGTTGGGTTGGCGTATTTCGAGATTAGGATTTGTCACTCCGATTGTCGGAGAGGTATCTCTGGGCCCTCTCGGTAATGCACATCACATAAGCCTTGCAAGCATTGCAACTAATGAGTTAGTTGCGGGATGATGTATTACGGAACGAGTAAAGAGACTTGCCGGTAACGAGATTGAACTAGGTATTGGATACCGACGATCGAATCTCGGGAAAGTAACATACCGATGACAAAGGGAACAACGTATGTTGTTATGCGGTCTGACTGATAAAGATCTTCGTAGAATATGTAGGAGCCAATATGGGCATCCAGGTCCCGCTATTGGTTATTGACCGGAGATCTGTCTCAGTCATGTCTACATTGTTCTCGAACCGTAGGGTCCGCACGCTTAACGTTACGATGACAGTTATTATGAGTTTATGCATTTTGATGTACCGAAGTTAGTTCAGAGTCCCGGATGTGATCATGGAAATGACGAGGAGTCTCGAAATGGTCGAGACATAAAGATCGATATATTGGAAGCCTATATTTGGACATCGGAATCGTTCCGGGTAAAATCGGCATTTTTCCGGAGTACCGGGGGGTTACCGGAACCCCCCCGGGGGTTTATTGGGCCTACATGGGCCTTGAGGGAGAAGAGAGAAGGAAGCAGAAGGTGGCCACGCGCCCTTCCCCTTCCTAGTCCGAATAGGACAAGGGAAGGGGGGCGGCGCCCCCCTTTCCTTCCTCTCTTCCTCCTCTTTCCCCCCTCTCTCTCCTTGTCCAACTAGGAGTCCTACTCCCGGTGGGAGTAGGACTCCCTCTTGGCACGCCACACCTGGACGGCCGCCTCCTCCCCTTGCTCCTTTATATACGGGGGCAGGGGGCACCCTAGGACACACAAGTTGATCCACGTGATCGTTCCTTAGCCGTGTGCGGTGCCCCCTGCCACCATATTCCACCTCGATCATATCGTTGTAGTGCCTAGGCGAAGCCCTACGTTGGTAGAACATCATCATCGCCACCACGCCATTGTGCTGACGGAACTCATCCTCGAAGCTTTGCTGGATCGGAGCCCGGGGACCGTCATCGAGCTGTACGTGTGCTAAGAATTCAGAGGTGCCGGAGTAACGGTGCTTGGATCGGTCGGATCGAGAAGATGTACGACTACTTCCTCTACGTTGCGTCAACGCTTCCGTTGCGGTCTACGAAGGGTACGTAGACAACACTCTCCCCTCTCGTTGCTATGCATCACCATGATCTTGCGTGTGCGTAGGAATTTTTTTGAAATTACTGCGTTCCCCAACAGTGGCATCCGAGCCAGGTTTTATGGTTTGATGTTATATGCATGAGTAGAACACAAATGAGTTGTGGGCGATATATGTCATACTGCCTACCAGCATGTCATACTTTGGTTCGGCGGTATTGTTGGATGAAGCGGCCCGGACCGACATTACGCGTACGCTTACGCGAGACCGGTTCTCCCAACGTGCTTTGCACAAAGGTGGCTTGCGGGTGACTGTTTCTCCAACTTTAGTTGAACCAAGTGTGGCTACGCCCGGTCCTTGCGAAGGTTAAAACAGAGTCAAATTGACAAACTATCGTTGTGGTTTTGATGCGTAGGTGAGATTGGTTCTTACTCAAGCCCGTAGCAGCCACGTAAAACTTGCAACAACAAAGTAGAGGACGTCTAACTTGTTTTTGCAGGGCATGTTGTGATGTGATATGGCCAAGGCATGATGCTAAATTTTATTGTATGAGATGATAATGTTTTGTAACCGAGTTATCCGCAACTGACAGGAGCCATATGGTTGTCGCTTTATTGTATGCAATGCAATCGCGATGTAATGCTTTACTTTATCACTAAGCGGTAGCGATAGTCATGGAAGCATAAGATTGGCGAGACGACAACGATGCTACGATGGAGATCAAGGTGTCGCGCCGGTGACGATGGTGATCATGACGGTGCTTCGGAGATGGAGATCACAGGCACAAGATGATGATGGCCATATCATATCACTTATATTGATTGCATGTGATGTTTATCTTTTATGCATCTTATCTTGCTTTGATTGACGGTAGCATTATAAGATGATCTCTCACTAAATTATCAAGAAGTGTTCTCCCTGAGTATGCACCATTGTGAAAGTTCTTCATGCTGAGACACCACGTGATGATCGGGTGTGATAGGCTCTACGTTCAAATACAACAGGTGCAAAATAGTTGCACACGCGGAATACTCAGGTTATACTTGACGAGCCAAGCATATACAGATATGGCCTCGGAACACGGAGACCGAAAGGTCGAGCGTGAATCATATAGTAGATATGATCAACATAGTGATGTTCACCAAAGAAACTACTCCATCTCACGTGATGATCGGACATGGTTTAGTTGATTTGGATCACGTGATCACTTAGAGGATTAGAGGGATGTCTATCTAAGTGGGAGTTCTTAAGTAATTTGATTAATTGAACTTAAACTTATCATGAACTTAGTACCTGATAGTATCTTGCTTGTTTATGTTTGATTGTAGATAGATGGCTCGTGCTGTTGTTCCGTTGAATTTTAATGCGTTCCTTGAGAAAGCAAAGTTGAAAGATGATGGTCGCAATTACACGGACTGGGTCCGTAACTTGAGGATTATCCTCATTGCTGCACAGAAGAATTACGTCCTGGAAGCACCGCTGGGTGCCAGGCCTGCTGCTGGAGCAACACCAGATGTTATGAACGTCTGGCAGAGCAAAGATGATGACTACTCGATATTTCAGTGTGCCATGCTTTACGGCTTAGAATCGGGACTTCAACGACGTTTTGAACGTCATGGAGCATATGAGATGTTCCAGGAGTTGAAGTTAATATTTCAAGCAAATGCCCGGATTGAGAGATATGAAGTCTCCAATAAGTTCTATAGCTGCAAGATGGAGGAGAATAGTTCTGTCAGTGAGCATATACTCAAAATGTCTGGGTATAATAATCACTTGATTCAGATGGGAGTTAATCTTCCAAATGATTGCGTCATTGACAGAATTCTCCAATCACTACCACCAAGCTACAAGAGCTTCGTGATGAACTATAATATGCAAGGGATGAACAAGACTATTCCCGAGCTCTTCGCAATGCTGAAAGCTGCGGAGGTAGAAATCAAAAAGGAGCATCAAGTGTTGATGGTCAACAAGACCACTAGTTTCAAGAAAAAGGGCAAAGGGAAGAAGAAGGGGAACTTCAAGAAGAATGGCAAGCAAGTTGCTGCTCAAGAGAAGAAACCCAAGTCTGGACCTAAGCCTGAAACTGAGTGCTTCTACTGCAAGCAGACTGGTCACTGGAAGCGGAACTGCCCCAAGTATTTGGCGGATAAGAAGGATGGCAAGGTGAACAAAGGTATATGTGATATACATGTTATTGATGTGTACCTTACTAAAGCTCGCAGTAGCACCTGGGTATTTGATACTGGTTCTGTTGCTAATATTTGCAACTCGAAACAAGGACTACAGATTAAGCGAAGATTGGCTAAGGACGAGGTGACGATGCACGTGGGAAACGGTTCCAAAGTCGATGTGATCGCAGTCGGCACGCTACCTCTACATCTACCTTCGGGATTAATATTAGACCTAAATAATTGTTATTTGGTGCCAGCGTTGAGCATGAACATTATATCTGGATCTTGTTTAATGCGAGACGGTTATTCATTTAAATCAGAGAATAATGGTTGTTCTATTTATATGAGTAATATCTTTTATGGTCATGCACCCTTGAAGAGTGGTCTATTCTTGTTGAATCTTGATAGTAGTGATACACATATTCATAATGTAGAAGCCAAAAGATGCAGAGTTGATAACGATAGTGCAACTTATTTGTGGCACTGCAGTTTAGGTCATATCGGTGTAAAGCGCATGAAGAAACTCCATACTGATGGACTTTTGGAACCACTTGAGTATGAATCACTTGGTACTTGCGAACCGTGCCTCATGGGCAAGATGACTAAAACACCGTCCTCCGGTACTATGGAGAGAGCAACAGATTTGTTGGAAATCATACATACAGATGTATGTGGTCCGATGAATGTTGAGGCTCGTGGCGGATATCGTTATTTTCTCACCTTCACAGATGACTCAAGCAGATATGGGTATATCTACTTAATGAAACATAAGTCTAAAACATTTGAAAAGTTCAAAGAATTTCAGAGTGAAGTTGAAAATCATCGTAACAAGAAAATAAAGTTTCTACGATCTGATCGTGGAGGAGAATATTTGAGTTACGAGTTTGGTGTACATTTGAAAAATTGTGGAATAGTTTCGCAACTCACGCCACCCGGAACACCACAGTGTAATGGTGTGTCCGAACGTCGTAATCGTACTTTACTAGATATAGTGTGATCTATGATGTCTCTTACTGATTTACCACTATCGTTTTGGGGATACGCTCTAGAGACGGCCGCATTCACGTTAAATAGGGCACCATCAAAATCCGTTGAGATGACGCCTTATGAACTGTGGTTTGGCAAGAAACCAAAGTTGTCATTTCTGAAAGTTTGGGGCTGCGATGCTTATGTGAAAAAGCTTCAACCTGATAAGCTCAAACCCAAATCGGAGAAATGTGTCTTCATAGGATATCCAAAGGAAACTATTGGATACACCTTCTATCACAGATCCGAAGGCAAGACTTTTGTTGCTAAATTTGGAAACTTTCTGGAGAAGGAGTTTCTCTCGAAAGAAGCGAGTGGGAGGAAAGTAGAACTTGACGAGGTAACTGTACCTGCTCCATTATTGGAAAGTAGTATATCACAGAAAACTGTTTCAGTGACACCTACACCAGTTGGTGAGGAAGCTAATGATAATGATCATGAAACTTCAGATCAAGATACTACTGAACCTAGTAGATCAACCAGAGTGAGATCCGCGCCAGAGTGGTACGGTAATCCTGTTCTGGAAGTCATGCTGCTAGATCATGATGAACCTACGAACTATGAAGAAGCGATGGTGAGCCCAGATTCCACAAAATGGCTTGAAGCCATGAAATCTGAGATGGGATCCATGTATGAGGACAAAGTATGGACTTTGGTTGACTTGCCCGATGATCGGCAAGCAATTGAGAATAAATGGATCTTCAAGAAGAAGACTGACGCTAACGGTAATATTACTGTCTACAAAGCTCGACTTGTCGCAAAAGGTTTTCGACAAGTTCAAGGGGTTGACTATGATGAGACCTTCTCACCCGTAGCGATGCTTAAGTCTGTCAGAATCATGTTAGCAATTGCCGCATTTTATGATTATGAAATTTGGCAGATGGATGTCAAAACTGCATTCCTGAATGGATTTCTGGAAGAAGAGTTGTATATGATGCAACCGGAAGGTTTTGTCGATCCAAAGGGAGATAACAAAAGTGTGCAAGCTCCAGCGATCTATTTATGGACTGGTGCAAGCCTCTCGGAGTTGGAATAAACGCTTTGATAGTGTGATCAAAGCATTTGGTTTTATACAGACTTTCGGAGAAGCCTGTATTTACAAGAAAGTGAGTGGGAGCTCTGTAGCATTTCTGATATCATATGTGGATGACATATTACTGATCAGAAATGATATAGAATTTCTGGATAGCATAAAGGGATACTTGAATAAGAGTTTTTCAATGAAAGACCTCAGTGAAGCTGCTTACATATTAGGCATAAAGATCTATAGAGATAGATCAAAACGCTTAATTGGACTTTCACAAAGCACATACCTTGACAAGATTTTGAAAAAGTTCAAAATGGATCAGGCGAAGAAAGGGTTCTTGCCTGTGTTACAAGGTGTGAAGTTGAGTCAGACTCAATGCCCGACCACTTCAGAAGATAGAGAGAAAATGAAAGATGTTCCCTATGCTTCAGCCATAGGCTCTATCATGTATGCAATGCTGTGTACCAGACCTGATGTGTGCCTTACTATAAGCTTAGCAGGGAGGTACCAAAGTAATCCAGGAGTGGATCATTGGACAACGGTCAAGAACATCCTGAAATACCTGAAAAGGACTAAGGATATGTTTCTCGTATATGGAGGTGACAAAGAGCTCACCGTAAAAGGTTACGTTGATGCAAGCTTTGACACTGATCCGTATGATTCTAAATCGCAAACCGGATACGTGTTTACATTAAACGGTGGAGCTGTAAGTTGGTGCAGTTCTAAACAAAGCATCGTAGCGGGATCTACATGTGAAGCGGAGTACATAGCTGCTTCGGAAGCAGCGAACGAAGGAGTCTGGATGAAGGAGTTCATATCCGATCTAGGTGTCATACCTAGTGCATCGGGTCCAATGAAAATCTTTTGTCACAATACTGGTGCAATTGCCTTGGGAAAGGAATCCAGATTTCACAAGAGAACCAAGCACATCAAGAGACGCTTCAATTCCATCCGGGATCTAGTCCAGGTGGGAGACATAGAGATTTGCAAGATACATACGGATCTGAATGTTGCAGACCCGTTGACTAAGCCTCTTCCACAAGCAAAACATGATCAGCACCAAGGCCCCATGGGTGTTAGAATCATTACTGTGTAATCTAGATTATTGACTCTAGTGCAAGTGGGAGACTGAAGGAAATATGCCCTAGAGGCAATAATAAAGCTATTATTTATTTCCTTATATCATGATAAATGTTTATTATTCATGCTAGAATTGTATTAACCGGAAACATAATACATGTGTGAATACATAGACAAACTTAGTGTCACTAGTATGCCTCTACTTGACTAGCTCGTTAATCAAAGATGGTTATTTTCCTAACCATGAACAAAGTGTTGTTATTTGATTAACGAGGTCACGTCATTAGTTGAATGATCTGATTGCCATGACCCATTCCATTAGCTTAGCACCCGATCATTTAGTATGTTGCTATTGCTTTCTTCATGACTTATACATGTTCCTATGACTATGAGATTATGCAACTCCCGTTTACCGGAGGAACACTTTGTGTGCTACCAAACGTCACAACGTAACTGGGTGATTATAAAGGAGCTCTACAGGTGTCTCCAAAGGTAGATGTTGGGTTGGCGTATTTCGAGATTAGGATTTGTCACTCCGATTGTCGGAGAGGTATCTCTGGGCCCTCTCGGTAATGCACATCACATAAGCCTTGCAAGCATTGCAACTAATGAGTTAGTTGCGGGATGATGTATTACGGAACGAGTAAAGAGACTTGCCGGTAACGAGATTGAACTAGGTATTGGATACCGACGATCGAATCTCGGGCAAGTAACATACCGATGACAAAGGGAACAACGTATGTTGTTATGCGGTCTGACCGATAAAGATCTTCGTAGAATATGTAGGAGCAAATATGGGCATCCAGGTCCCGCTATTGGTTATTGACCGGAGATCTGTCTTAGTCATGTCGACATTGTTCTCGAACCGTAGGGTCCGCACGCTTAACCTTACGATGACAGTTATTATGAGTTTATGCATTTTGATGTACCGAAGTTAGTTCGGAGTCCTGGATGTGATCACGGACATGACGAGGAGTCTCGAAATGGTTGAGACATAAAGATCGATATATTGGAAGCCTATATTTGGACATCGGAATCGTTCCGGGTGAAATCGGCATTTTTTCGGAGTACTGGGGGGTTACCGGAACCCTCCCGGGGGTTTATTAGGCCTACATGGGCCTTGAGGGAGAAGAGAGAAGGAAGCAGAAGGTGGCCGCGCGCCCCTCCCCTTCCTAGTCCGAATAGGACAAGGGAAGGGGGCGGCGCCCCCCTTTCCTTCCTCTCTTCCTCCTCTTTCCCCCCTCTCTCTCCTTGTCCAACTAGGAGTCCTACTCCTGGTGGGAGTAGGACTCCCTATTGGCGCGCCACACCTGGCCGGCCGCCTCCTCCCCTTGCTCCTTTATATACGGGGGCAGGGGGGGACCCTAGGACACACAAGTTGATCCACGTGATCGTTCCTTAGCCGTGTGCGGTGCCCCTGCCACCATATTCCACCTCGATCATATTGTTGTAGTGCTTAGGCGAAGCCCTGCGTCGGTAGAACATCATCATCGTCACCACGCCGTTGTGCTGACGGAACTCATCCCCGAAGCTTTGCTGGATCGGAGCCCGGGGACCGTCATCGAGCTGTACGTGTGCTAAGAACTCGGAGGTGCCGGAGTAACGGTGCTTGGATCGGTCGGATCGGGAAGACGTACGACTACTTCCTCTACGTTGCGTCAACGCTTCCGTTGCGGTCTACGAAGGGTACGTAGACAACACTCTGCCCTCTCGTTGCTATGCATCACCATGATCTTGCGTGTGCGTAGGAATTTTTTTGAAATTACTGCGTTCCCCAACAATGATGTGGGCTAAAGAGATAAGTGAGGGGGCCCACGTGGGGACAACAACCCACCAGGGCGCGCCCAGGTGGGTTGTGCCCACCTGGTGCACCTCCCTTTGATGTTTATTGCACCAAAAATCCTCAAATATTCAGAAAAAATCGTGTAAATTTTTCAAGGCATTCTGAGAACTTTTATTTTTGGGTCATTTTTATTGCACGGGAAATTCAGAAAATAGACAAAACATGGTATTTTATTTTATTTAACTAATAAAAACAGAGAAAAAAGGTAGGGATAGAGGGTAGTGCTTACTGAATTCATCAACTTCATACCGTTCAAAAATGATCCATCAATAAGGTTGATCAAGTCTTATTAACAACCACTTTCGATTCACATGAAACCGAAGAACTTTCGTAAATCACTAAGTTACCTCAATGGGGATATGCATTTCCCCAAGAATAAGCATTTCATATTTCTTTTTGACAGTAGGTAGATGATACGTCTCCAACGTATCTACCTTTTCTCACGCTTTTCCTCATGTTTTGGACTCTAATTTGCATGATTTGAATGAAATTAACCCTGGACTGATGTTGTTTTCAACAGAACTACCATGGTGTTGTTTTTGTGCCGAAATAAAAGTTCTCGGAATGGAAGGAAACTATGCGAGGATTTTTTATATCAATAATAAGATTTTCTGGAGCCAAAACCCACTAGAGAGGGGCCCCTGGATGGGCACAACCCACCAGGGCGTGCCCCCCTATCCTGGCGCTCCCAGGTGGGTTGTACCCACCTGGTGGCCCCGCTGAAGACCCCCTGATACTATAAATTCACATATTTCCAGAAAAAAATCAGGGAGGAAGAATTATCGCGATCCACGAGATGGAGCCACCACCAAGCCCTATTCTTCCTCGGGAGGGCGGATCTGGAGTCCGTTTGGGGCTCGGGAGAGGGGGATCTTCATTCTTCGTCATCACCAACCCTTCTCCATCGCTAATTCCATGATGCTCTCCACCGGGAGTGAGTAATTCCTTCATAGGCTCGCTGGTCGGTGAGGAGTGGGATGAGATTCATCATGTAATCGAGTTAGTTTTGTTAGGGCTTGATCCCTAGTATCTACTATGTTCTTAGATTGATGTTGCTATTGTTGGGGAACGCGGTAATTTCGAAAATTTTCCTATGCACACGCAAGATCATGGTGATGCACAGCAACGAGAGGGGAGAGTGTTGTCTACGTACCAACGCAGACCGACTGCGGAAGCGATCACACAACGTAGAGGAAGTAGTCGTACGTCTTCTTCCCGATCTGACCGATCCAAGCACCGTCACTCCGGCACCTCCGAGTTCTTAGCACACGTACAGCTCGATGACGTTCCTCGGGCTCCGATCCAGCAAAGCGTCGAGGAAGAGTTCCGTCAGCACGACGGCGTGATGACGATCTTGATGTACTACCGACGCAGGGCTTCGCCTAAGCACTACAACGGTACGATCGAGGTGGAATTTGGTGGCAGGGGCACCGCACACGGCTAAGGAACGATCTCAAGGATCAACTTGTGTGTCTTGGGGTGCCCCCTGCCCCCGTATATAAAGGTTGGAGGAGGGGGAGCCGGCCGGCCAGGGAGAGGAGGCGCAGGGGAGTCCTACTCCCACCGGGAGTAGGAGTCCTCCCTCCAATCCTAATCCTATTAGGACTCCCGGGGGAAAAGGAGAGAGAAGGGGGGCCGGCCCCTTGTCCTAGTCCTACTAGGACTTGGGGAAAGGGGGGGCGCCGGCCAACTTGTGGGCTTTCCTTTTTCTCTTTTCCACTAAGGCCCAATAGGCCCATTAGTCTCCCGGGGGGTTCCGGTAACCCTCCCGGTATTCCGGTAAAATCCCGATTTCACCCGAAACACTTCCTATGTCCAAACATAGGCTTCCAATATATCAATCTTTACGTCTCGACCATTTCGAGACTCCTCGTCATGTCCGTGATCTCATCCGGGACTCCGAACAACCTTCGGTACATCAAAATGCATAAACTCATAATAACTGTCATCATAACGTTAAGCGTGCGGACCCTACGGTTCGAGAACAATGTAGACATGACCGAGACACGTCTCCGGTCAATAACCAATAGCGGGACCTGGATGCCCATATTGGCTCCTACATATTCTATGAAGATCTTTATCGGTCAGACCGCATAACAACATACGTTGTTCCCTTTGTCATCGGTATGTTACTTTCCCGAGATTCGATCGTCGGTATCCAATACCTAGTTCAATCTCGTTACTGGCAAGTCTCTTTACTCGTTCCGTAATACATCATCTCACAACTAACATATTAGTTGCAGTGCTTGCAAGGCTTATGTGATGTGCATTACCGAGAGGGCCCAGAGATACCTCTCCGACAATCGGAGGGACAAAACCCTAATCTCGAAATACGCCAACCCAACATCCACCATTGGAGACACCTGTAGTACTCCTTTATAATCACCCAGTTACGTTGTGACGTTTGGTAGTACCCAAAGTGTTCCTCCGGTAAACGGGAGTTGCATAATCTCATAGTTATAGGAACATGTATAAGTCATGAAGAAAGCAATAGCAACATACTAAACGATCGGGTGCTAAGCTAATGGAATGGGTCATGTCAATCAGATCATTCTACTAATGATGTGACCTCGTTAATCAAATAACAACTCTTTGTTTATGGTTAGGAAACATAACCATCTTTGATTAACGAGCTAGTCAAGTAGAGGCATACTAGTGACACTCTGTTAGTCTATGTATTCACACATGTATTATGTTTCCGGTTAATACAATTCTAGCATGAATAATAAACATTTATCATGATATAAGGAAATAAATAATAACTTTATTATTGCCTCTAGGGCATATTTCCTTCAGCTATGACTTTGCTATGCTTAACGCTTGTCACTTTGGGCCCGAGTGCCATGATTTTAGATCTGAACCGTTTATGTTATCATCATTATATCCATGTTCTAGATCCGATCTTGCAAGTTATAGTCACCTACTACGTGTTATGATCCGGCAACCCCAGAGTGACAACAACCGGGCCCACTCCCAGTGATGACCGTAGTTTGAGGAGTTCATGTATTCACTATGTGTTAATGCTTTGTTCCGGTTCTCTATTAAAAGGATGCCTTAATATCCCTTAGTTTCCAATATGGACCCCGCTGCCACGGGAGGGTAGGACAAAAGATGTCATGCAAGTTCTTTTAACAAAGCACGTATGACTATTTACGGAATACATGCCTACATTATATCGATGAACTGGAGCAAGTGTCGTATCGCCCTAGGTTATAACTGTCACATGATGAATATCATCCAACAAGTCACCGATCCAATGCCTACGAATTTATCCTTATTGATCTTGCTGTGTTACTATTGCTATCATCACTATTACACTTGCTACAAACTACTGCTATCACTGTTATTGTTACCGTTGCTACTGGCACCATTATCAAAACTATCAAACTACTTTGCTACTGATCACTTTGCTGTAGATAATTAATCTCCAGGTGTGGTTGAATTGACAACTCAGTTGCTAATACCTTCAAATATTCTTTGGCTCCCCTTGTGCTGAATCTATAAATTTGGGTTGAATACTCTACCCTCGAAAACTATTGCGATCCCCTATACTTGTGGGTTATCATTAGAGGTATTTGAAATCTTCCAATAGTGATTGTCGGAGATTTTTCAATAACATTAATACCATTCACTTGGAATTGTTTCTTCAGAAAGTGCACCGTATGCTCATTGCCATTAATATGAAAAGTGACCTTGCTTTTATTGCAATCAATAACGGCCCCTGCAGTATTCAAGAAGTGTAGCGACCAGACCCGAATGGATCAAGTCTCTGTGCTCCGGTGTCATCCCTGGATCAGTAATGCTGACACCACACAGTACTTCGAAGGATTTATAGCAGAGTAACAATCACACACTTATTACATCGGTGTCTCAACGGAGACTTATTACAATAAATATGGCTTAAGGCCATCTAATATCAATAACAGTGGAAGACTTGGAAGATAAATGGGTCCATCAACTCCAACGGCATCACTGAGTATAGAACCACGACCTAACATCACTTTACTCGTCGTCTGAAAAGTCTGCAACATGAAAGTTGCAGCCCGAAAACGGGCCAGCACATGGAATATGCTGGCAAGGTAACACATAGAGAGTAATGAACAGAAATGAGCTATACTATATGCATGTATGGCTGGTGGAAAGCTCTATGGTTACAGTTTTGCGTAAAGCCAGTTTTTCCCTACTGCAAAGGAATAAATTTATTTAACTATCATGGTAGTTGAACATCGAGAATGGTTGACAGCATTCCGATCCCAATTAAGTGAACAATTAAAACCCAACAATATTAATTAGAAGTAACATGATGAGATTCACATGATATTCAAGTACTAGATACTCAAGATGTCCATAACCGGGGACACAGCTAATCATGATTAGTTTATTACACTCTGCAGAGGTTTGCGCACCTTTCCCCACAAGACTCGATCGCCCCCGTTGGATTTCTCGCACTACATGATGTTTGAGAAACGGATGACCGAGACATAGTCTTTCAGAAGCGCTAGCACCTTATGATGGATAGACCGGTACACCTACTTTCCCCTACATCTGCTAGTCTACCCTGTAAGAGTTCCCACGACTTAATCAACTATGCCAGAGCCCATATTGGCTTGTGGCTGCACACGGAAGTTTCTAGCATGAAAGATCTTATGATCCCTTTGAGCCTGGGTGGCGGTCCAAAAGAAAAACAGGCAAGTCCTGATAGACATCAGGTGCCTCAGTCCACCCAGATGTGTGTTTAAGTTTCCACCTTAGATAAACCATTAAAATTATCAAACTCACATCTGTCATGGATATCACTCACCCAATCCACGTCTACTAGCATAGCATGGCATAATAAGCAAACGTAGAAGTAACTCCCAAAGGTTTCATAATAAACAGGTAATAGGTACAACCTCATCTACTTCCCATCCCACAATTTAATTAGATCCTAATCATGCAATGTGTGAGGATTGATCTAATGCAATAAAACTAGGTCGTGGAAAAGGTATGATCAAAGTGTTACTTGCCTTGCTAATGATCCGCGAGACCTAGAGATTCGAAGTAACAGGCGGCGCACTCCGGGTAATCTATCACAGACAAACAACAAGCATACAATAAGTACTCATCTAATGCACAGGTAAAACTCGAACAAGAGATCGAACCAGAAAGTTCAACCTAAGAACTCCGGTTGCAAAGAGAGAAAGAACCGAACAAAGCAACGGAAAACAAACGGCGGAAGAAAACAACTCGGTTCTAGCAAGTTGAAACTAGGTTAAATTTTATAGTAGCAAAAACTTGTTGAAGTTGATTAGTCGGAACGGCGGTTTCGAAACGAAACTCCAGGCGCTTGAATCACCTGATTCCGATAAACGAGCGAGAAAATAAACTAGAACGAAGATCGGATCTGAAATCGCGATCGCGGAATAAATCCGACGGAAAGAAAAAGAGGAACGGTTAAACGAACGGACATTTGTTAACCGAGAATAACCGGTGATCAAGTTCGTTAGGACGAACGGTCCGGCGAACGGTCTCTAGGCAACTAAACCGAAAAAGAAAACGAAAAACCGATCTAGGGTTTCGAAAAAAAAACAAAACAAGGAACGAAAGAAAACCGGAAAGAAAAGAAAAAGAACCGGAACGGTTTTCTAAAAAAACCGAACCGAGGAAAAAGAGAGGCGCGGCGCGGCTACCTCCGGCGAGGCTCCGGCGGCGGCGGGGTGCAAGGGCGGCGGCACAACGACTAGGCGGCGGCGGCAGGGAGGCGGCGGGGCTGCGCGCGGGCGGCGGTGGCAGGGCTGCTGCTGCTTGGCTGCGGCGCGGGGTGATGTGGGAGGAGAGGGGGGGGATCTTGGGTATTTAAAGGGGGGAGGGTGGGAGAAAACTTGGGGGAGGGGGCAAGAAAAAAAAAGGCGGCGGCGGAGTCCTACTAGGACTCGGCCTTGGCGGCGGCTATGCGCGCGGGCGCGCACGCGCGAGGAGGAGGAGGCCCGGCCGGCTGGGCCTTGGCCCAGGCGGGCGCTGCGGATTTTTTTTTAAATCGGTTACGCGCGCAGAAAAAACAAAAGAAAGAAAATCTAAACGAACTCCGAAGAATCTAAACTAAATTTTTCCCGACTCCTAAAAATGAGTCGAACAAAATGAACTTTTCCCCGGCCTAAAATGCAAATTTTTTAAAACGCGCATTTTTCCCTATCCAAATAAAATGCAAAAGAACACCGGAAAAAAATTTGATTTACTTATTAGATCTTCATTTTTCCTAAATTTGGGAAAGTCATATTATTCCCCTCTCTCATATTTTGATATTGGAAAACTAATTGAAGATGAAATAAATAAATCAAATGATCCTCTTTTCAAAATTTGAGAAAACTCAAATATGAAAATAACGAAATCTCCAACTCTCTCCGAGGGTCCTTGAGTTGCGTGAAATTTCTAGGATCGACCAAAATGCAAGAAAATATGATATGCATGATGACCTAATGTATAACATTCCAAATTGAAAATTTGGGATGTTACAAGAAGGGTCTACCAAAGATAATCGACATGTTGTCGTCCTCGGGCATCTCAAGTATAACAAAGTGAGTCAAAATAGTAACATTAGCAACAACAACGGGCACATCCTCACAGATACCGATAGGTATGGCAGTTGATTTGTCAGCCATTTGCAAAGATATTTCAGTATGTGTGAGTTTATTCAAATCAAGTCTTTTATATAAAGAGAAAGGCATAACACTAACACCAGCTCCTAAATCACACAAAGTAGTTTTCACATAATTCTTTTTGATAGAGCAAGGTATAGTTAGTATTTCCGGATCTCCAAGTTTTTAGGTACTCCATCTTTAAAACTGTAATTAGCAAGCATAGTGGAGATTTCAGCTTCTGGTATTTTCCTCTTATCTGTGATGATGTCTTTCATATACTTTGCATAAGGAGGCATTTCCAAGATATCAGTCAAGCGAGTACGCAAAAAGACTGGCCTCAGCATTTCAGCAAAGCATTCAAATTCTTCATCATCATTCTTTTTAGTTGACTTGGGTGGAAAAGGCATAGGTTGTTGAACCCACGGTTCTCTTTCTTTACCGTGTTTTTCTAGCAACAAAGTCTCTTTTGTCATATCTTTTATTCTTAGGTTGTGGGTTATCAAGATCAACAGGTGGTTCTATCTCAACATCATTATCTGGTTCTTTATCATTGGTTGGTTGAGAGTCTTCATGAACGTCATCATTATCTTTTTCATTATCATTAGGTGAGTGTTCATTACCAGATTGAGTTTCAGCATCTGAGATAGAAGTTTGATTTTCATTATCAGGAGGTTTTTCTATTTCAGGTTCACTAGAAGTGTGCAAAGTCCTATCATTTTTCTTTTTCTTTCTAGAAGGACTAGGTGCACTAGTGTTAGCTCTTTGTGAATCCTGTTCAATTCTTTTAGGGTGTCCCTTCGGAAAGTGGTTCCTGAGTCATTTTACCTCCTCTAGTTGCAACTCTAACAGCAAAGTCATGCATATTATTATTCATTTCATCAAGCAATTCTCTTTGAGATTTAGCAACTTGCTCTAATTGAGTTTGAACCATAGAAGCATGCTTTCCAACACCTCTAACATCATTTGATATTCTAAATAACAAGTCACTCAAGCGAGCAATAATATCAGAATTATATTTCAATTGTTTCATAACATTTGCATTGAAGTGATCTTGTTTTCTAATGTTGTTTTCAAACTCATAAAGGCATTGACTAGGATGCATATTGTGAGGATTATCACTATCATTATACTTCATAAGAGAATTTACCTCTACCACCTTAGGCATTGGTGGTGTATTAAGCCCATGTAATTCTTCAATGGGAGGTAAATTTTTAACATCCTCAGCTTTAATACCTTTTTCCTTCATAGATTTCTTTGCGTCTTGCATATCTTCGGGACTGAGATATAATATACCCCTCTTCTTCAGAGTAGGTTTAGGCGGTGGTTCAGGAATAGACCAATCATCATAATTTTTCAATATGTTATTCAATAATTCTTCAGCTTGTCCAACAGTTCGTTCCTAGAAAACACAACTATCTAGGAAGTCCCTAGCAGCATCGGTTAGTCCATTATAATATCAAGTATTTCATTTTTCTTAAGAGGATGATCAGTCAAAGCATTAAGTAACTGGAAAAGCCTCCCCCAAGCTTGTGGGAGACTCTCTTCTTTAATTTGCACAAAGTTAAATATTTCCTGTAAGGCAGCTTGTTTCTTATGAGTAGGATTTTTTTTTCCAGAGAAGTAATAAATCATATCCTGGGGACTACGCACACAACCAGGAGCAAGAGTATTGTACCAAGCTTTAGCATCACCCTTTATTGAGAAAGGAAATAATTTGAGAATAAAGTAGTAGCGAGTTTTCCCATCATGAGTAAAAAGGGTGGCTATATCATTCAACTTAGTAAGACGTGCCACAACAGTTTCATGACCATGGAAAGGATCAGATTCAACGAGATTAATTAACTCTGGGTCGACAAAGAATTCATAATCCTTATCATCAATAAAGATAGGTGAAGTTGCAAACTTAGGATCACACTTCATTCTAGCATTTAGAGATTTTTCTTTATACTTGTGTAGTAATTTCTCTAGATCATCTCTATCCTTGCACGCAAGAATATCTCTAGTTGTTTCTCCACTCATAACATAACCTTCCGGTACCTTAGGCAATTCATATCTAGGAAGGCTAGTTCTAGTAGGTGTTTTAGGAGATTCAGTTTCATGCTCATCATCAGATTCAACAACATCATGTTGTATTACTCTAGCAATTTGTTTATCAAGAAATTCACCAAGTGGCACATCATCATTATCAAGCAAGGTACTAGCATCATCATAAGCATCATTCATAGTAGAAGTGGCATCATCAATAACTTGCGGCATATAAGAATTAATAGCATGTGGTGGTGTTGCAAGTTTACTCAAAACAAAAGGTGAATCTAAATTAGAACTGGATGGCAGTTCCTTACCTCCCCTCGTCTTTGAGGGAAATATCTTAGTCTTTGGATCCTTCAGATTCTTCATAGTGATAATATGATAATAATCCCAAGTGACTCGACAAATATAGCTGTGCTCCCTGGCAACGTCGCCAGAAAAAGGTCTTGATAACCCATAAGTATAGGGGATCGCAATAGTTTTCGAGGGTAGAGTATTCAACCCAAATTTATAGATTCGACACAAGGGGAGCCAAAGAATATTTGAAGGTATTAGCAGCTGAGTTGTCAATTCAACCACACCTAGAGATTAATTATCTGCAACAAAGTGATCAGTAGCAAAGTAGTTTGATAGTTTTGATAGTAGTGATAGTAGCAATAGTAACAGTAACAGTGATAGCAGTCATTTTGTAGCAAGTGTAACAGTGATGATAACAGTAGTAACTTAGAAGAAACAATATGGAAAAGTCCGTAGGCATTGGATCGGTGACTTGTTGGATGATATTCATCATGTGACAGTTATAACCTAGGGCAATACGGCACTAACTCCAGTTCATCGATATAATGTAGGCATGTATTCCGTAAATAGTCATGCATGCTTTATTAAAAGAACTTGCATGACATCTTTTGTCCTACCCTCCCGTGGCAACGGGTCCATATTGGAAACTAAGGGATATTAAGGCCTCCTTTTAATAGAGAACCGGAACAAAGCAATAGCACAAAGTGAATACATGAACTCCTCAAACTACGGTCATCACCGAGAGTGGGCCCGGTTGTTGTCACTCCGGGGTTGTCGGATCATAACACGTAGTAGGTGACTATAACTTGCAAGAGTGGATCTAGAACATGGATATAATGGTGATAACATAAACGGTTCAGATCTGAAATCATGGCACCCGGGCCCAAAGTGACAAGCATTAAGCATGGCAAAGTCATAGCAACATCAATCTCAGAACATAGTGGATACTAGGGATCATGCCCTAACAAAACTAACTCGATTACATGATGAATCTCATCCAACTCCCACTGACCAGCGAGCCTACGAAGGAATTACTCACTCCCGATGGGGAGCATCATGGAATTGGCGATGGAGAAGGGTTGGTGATGATGAAGAACAAAGATCCCCCTCTCCGGAGCCCCAAACGGACTCTAGATCCGCCCTCCCGAGGAAGAACAGGGCTTGGCGGCGGCTCCGTCTCGTGAATCACGGTAATTCTTTCTCCCTGATTTTTTCTGGAAAAAAATGTGATTTTATAGTAGCAGGGGGTCATTAGTGGGGCCACCAGGTGGGTACAACCCACCTGGGTGCGCCAGGAGAGGGGGCGCGCTCTGGTGGGTTGTGCCCACCCAGGTGCCCCTCTCCGGCAGGTCTTGGCTCCAGAAATTCTTATTATTGATATAAAAATCCTCGCAAAGTTTCGTTCCATTCCGAGAACTTTTATTTCTGCACAAAAACAACACCATGGTAGTTCTGCTGAAAACAACGATAGTCTGGGGTTAGTTTCATTCCAATCATGCAAATTAGAGTCCAAAACACAATGAAAAGCGTGAGAAATAGTAGATACGTTGGAGACGTATCAAGACCTTCTCACCCATAGCGATGCTTAAGTCTGTCTGAATCATGCTAGCAATTACCGCATTTGATGATTATAAAATTTGGCAAATGGACGTCAAAACCACATCCCTTAATGGATTTTTAAAGAAGAGTTGTATATGATGCAACCAGAAGGTTTTGTCGATCCTAAAGGTGCTAACAAAGTGTGCAAGCTCCAGCGATCCATTTATGGACTGGTGCAAGCCTCTCGGAGTTGGAATATACGCTTTGATAGTGTGATCAAAGCATATGGTTTTATACAGACTTTTGGAGAAGCCTGTATTTACAAGAAAGTGAGTGGGAGCTCTGTAGCATTTCTAATATTATATGTGGATGACATATTGTTGATTGGAAATAACATAGAATTTCTAGATAGCATAAAGGCTACTTGAATAAGAATTTTTCAATGAAAGACCTCAGTGAAGCTGCTTATATATTGGGCATCAAGATCTTAGAGATAGATCAAGATGCTTAATTGGACTTTCACAAAGCACATACCTTGATAAAGTTTTGAAGAAGTTCAAAATGGATCAGTCAAAGAAAGGGTTCTTGCCTATGTTACAGGGTGTGAAGTTGAGTCAGACTCAATGCCCGATCACTGCAGAAGATAGAGAGAAAATGAAAGTCATTCCCTGTGCTTCAGCCATAGGTTCTATCATGTATGCAATGTTGTGTACCAGACCTGATGTGTGCCTTTCTAAAAGTTTAGCAGGGATTTACCAAAGTAATCCAGGAGTGGATCACTGCACAACGGTCAAGAACATCCTAAAATATCTGAAAAGGACTAAGGATATGTTTCTCATTTATGGAGGTGGCAAAGAGCTTGTCGTAAATGGTTACGTCGATGCTAGCTTTGACACTGATCCGGATGACTCTAAGTCACAAACCGGATACGTATTTATATTGAATGGTGGAGCTGCCAGTTGGTGTAGTTCCAAGCAGAGCGTCGTGGCGGGATCTACGTGTGAAGGGAGTACATAGCTTCTTCGGAAGCAGCAAATGAAGGAGTCTGGATGAAGAAGTTCATATCTGATCTAGGTGTAATACCTAGTGCATCGGGTCCAATGAAAATATTTTGTGACAATATTGGAGCAATTGCCTTAGTGAAGGAATCCAGATTTCACAAGAGAACCAAACACATCAAGAGACGCTTCAACTCCAACCGCGATCAATTCAAGGAGGGACACATAGAGATTTGCAAAATACACACGGAATCGAATGTTGCAAACCCGTTGACTAAGCCTCTTCCACGAGCAAAACATGATCATCGCCAAGACTCCATGGGTGTTAGAATCATTACTATGTAATCTAGATTATTAACTCTAGTGCAAGTGGGAGACTGAAGGAAATATGCCCTAGAGGCAATAATAAAGTGTTATTTATATTTCCTTATATCATGATAAATGTTTATTATTCATGCTAGAATTGTATTAACTAGAAACTTGATACATGTGTAAATACATAGACAAAACAAAGTGTCCCTAGTATGCCTCTACTTGACTAGCTTGTTAATCAAAGATGGTTAAGTTTCCTGACCATAGACATGTGTTGTCATTTGATGAATGGAATCATATCATTAGGAGAATGATGTGATGAACAAGACCCATCTGTTAGCTTAGCATAATGATCGTTAAGTTTTATTGCTATTGCTTTCTTCACGACTTATACATATTCCTTTGACTATGAGATTATGCAACTCCCGAATACCGGAGGAACACCTTATGTGCTATCAAACATCACAACATAACTGGGTGATTATAAAGATGCTCTACAGGTGTCTCCGAAGGTGTTTGTTGGGTTGGCATAGATCAAGATTAGGATTTGTCACTCCGAGTATCAGAGAGGTATCTCTGGGCCCTCTCGGTAATGCACATCACGATAAGCCTTGCAATAAATGTGACTAATGAGTTAGTTGTGGGATGGTGCATTACGGAACAAGTAAAGAGACTTGCCGGTAACGAGCTTGAACTAGGTATGAGGATACCGACGATCGAATCTCGGGCAAGTAACATACCGATGACAATGTGAATAACGTATGCTGTCATTGCGGTTTGATCGGTAAAGATCTTCGTAGAATATGTAGGAACCAATATGAGCATCCTGGTTCCACTGTTGGTTATTGACCAAAGATATGTCTCGGCCATGTCTACATAGTTCTCGAACCCTTAGGGTCTGCACGCTTAACGTTCGATCACGATTTGTATTATGAGTCATGTGTTTTGGTGACCAAAGATTGTTCGGAGTCCCGGATGAGATCACGGACATGACGAGGAGTCTCAAAATGGTCGAGAGGTAAAGATTGATATATTGCACGATGGTATTCAGACACCGAAATGGTTTCGGAATGGTTCGGGTATTTTTCGGAGTACCGGGAGGTTATCGGAACCCTCCGGGGAAGTAATGGGCCTATATGGGCCTTAGTGTAGAGAGAGGGCATCCCGCAAGGGGTGCCCCCCCAAGGGAGTCCGAATTGGACAAAGGGGAGGGGGCGCGGCCTTCTCTCCCTCTCCTTCTCCTTCCCTTTCCCCCCTCCGAAAGAAAGGAAAGGGGGCGACTAGGATTGGGAGTCCTAGTCGGTTTCCCCCCCCCCCTATGGCGCGCCCCCTGGTCGCCCCCTCCCTCTCCCTCCTTTATATACGTGGGCAGGGCACCCCTTGGAGACACACCAATTGTTCCAAGCCGTGTGCGGCGTCTCCCTCCATGGTTTACTCCTCCGTCATATTTACGTACTGCTTAGGCAAAGCCCTCTGCGGATCACATTGATGACCCACAAGTATAGGGGATCAATTGTACCTCTTTTCAATAAGTAAGAGTGTCGAACGCAACGAGGAGCAAAAGGAAATGACAAGTAGTTTTCGGTAAGGTATTGTCTGCAAGTGCTGAATTTGTAAGTAGCAGAGTAGTTTGATAGCAAGATAATTTGTAACGAGCAAGTAACGATAATAGTAACAAAAGTGCAGCAAGGTAGCCCAATCCTTTTGAGGCAAATGACAGGCCAAATGGTCTCTTATGATAATCAAAGTGTTCTTGAGGGTACATGGGAATATCTAGTCACTTTCATCATTTTGGTTTGATTTGTGTTCGCTACTTTCATAATTTGATATGTGGGTGGACTGGTGCTTAGGTGATGTTCTTACTTGAACAGACCTCTTACTTATGATTAACCCTCCCGCAAGCATCCGCAACTACAAGAAAAGTATTAAGAATAAATTCTAACCATAGCATTAAACTTTTGAATCCAATCGGTCCCTTACGAAATAGCGCATAAACTAGGGTTTAAGCTTCTGTCACTCTCGCAACCCACCATCTAATTGCTACTCCACAATGCATTATCTTAGTCCCAAATATGGTGAAGTGTCATGTAGTCGACGTTCACATGACACACTAAGGAATAACAACATACATACTATCAAAATATCAAACACATATCAAGTTCACATGATTACTTGCAACATGATTTCTCCTGTGACCTCAAGAACAAAAGTAACTACTCAGAAATGATAAACATGTTCATGATCAGAGGAGTATTAAATAACATAATGGATCTGAACATATAATCCTCCACCAAATAAACCATATAGTAATCAACTACAAGATGTAATCAACACTACTAGTCACCCACAAGCACCAATCTATAGTTCTGGTAACAAGATTGAACACAAGAGATGAACTAGGGTTTGAGAGGAAATGGTGTTGCTGAAGGTGTTGATAGAGATTGCCCTCCCCAAGATGGGAGAGTTGTTGGTGAAGATGATGACGATGATTTCCCCTTTCGAGAGGGAAGTTCCCCCGGCGAAATCGCTCCGCTGGAGGGCAAAAGTGCTCCAACCCAAGTTCCGCCTCGAGGTGGCGCCGCTTCATCCCGAAAGTCCTCTCCTTATTTTTTCTAGGTCAAAATGACTTATATACCAGAAGATTGGCACCGGAGGTGGGCCGAGGAGGCCACAACCCACCAGGGCGCACCCAGGTGGGTTGTGCCCACCTGGTGGCCCCCCTCTGGTGTTTATTGGCTCCAGTATTTCTTAAATAATCCATAAAAAATCTCCTGAACTTTCAGCTCATTTGGAGTTGTGCAGAATAGGTGGCCTGACGTAGATTTTCCAGGTCCAGATTTCTTGCTGCCGGAATTCTCCCTCTTGGCGTGTTCCTTGCAAATTATGAGAGATAAGGCATTACAATTACTCCAAAAAGCATTATTATGGATAAAGACATTATAAATAACAGTAAGAAAACATGATGCAAAATGTACGTATCAACTCCCCCATGCTTAGACCTCGCTTGTCCTCAAGCAAAAACCAAAACTGAAAAACATGTTCACATGCTTTGAGAGAGAGGTGTCGATAAAAACAAAATACGGACATTGAAGCATCTGTTGATTATTATAACAGCAACAACATTAAACATAGGACTTTTATCATAGAACTTTTATCATATACTTCTCATGCATAAGTAATAGTTCATCACACAATCAAAGTATAAAGCAAAACTCTATTAGAAACCGACAAACTATGTTATCAGTCAACTTTGCAACTACAATTCATCATCTTTTCAGGAAGGGTCGCGTGTCGGAGCCTTTAGGCAAGTCCACATACTCAACCATCATATAGTCTTCAATGATAGCTAACACTCACCTCGTACCCATGAGCAAAACGTTTCAACCGGACACATAGAAAGATAGGGGCTTATAGTTTTTCCTCCCAACATACTCACCTCAAGGGTGATGTCAACAATAATAACTCATGCTATCTACATTCAATTGGACATATGTGCCTAGATCTTTCCTCACCACATGATGCTTGCCAAAGGAGAAAAATAAAAGTAAAAGATAGGCCCTTCGCAGAGGGAAGCAGAGGTTGCTGAGGGAGTCCTGGACTAAGGGGTCCTCGGGTTTCCGATCTATTGGATATGGGCCGGACTGATGGGCCGTAAAGATACGAAGACCGAAGACTCTACCCGTGTACGGATAGGACTCTCCTTGGCGTGGAAGGCAAGCTTGGCGATCAACTATGAAGATTCCTTTCTTTGTAACCGACCTTGTGTAACCCTAGATCCCTCCTGTGTCTATATAAACCAGAGGGCTAGGTCCGTAGATAGATCCTCATAATCATAGCCAGGCTAGACTTTTAGGGTTTAGCCATTACGATCTCGTGGTAGATCAACTCTTGTAATACTCATATTCATCAAGATCAATCAAGCAAGAAGTAGGGTATTACCTCCATAGAGAGGGCCCAAACCTGGGTAAACATTGTGTCTCCCCTCTCCTGTTACCATCAATCCTAGACGCACAGTTCGGGACCCCTTACCCGAGATCCGCCGGTTTTGACACCGACATTGGTGCTTTCATTGAGAGTTCCACTGTGTCGTCCTCAAAAGGTTTGATGGCTCCTTCAATCATCTACAACGATGCTGTCCAAGGAGAACTCATCCTCCTCGGACAGATCTTCGTGTTCGGCGGCTTCGCACTGTGGGCCAACTCGCTTGGCCATATGGAGCAGATCGAAAGCTACGCCCCTGGTGTAGCAACCCGACCTTAGACGGTCAAGCCTCTGTGTATTTGTGCCATCCCTGGATTGGTATGCTGGCACACACAGTACATCAATGTATATATCAAAGTGCAGTCACATGTATAAATAATGTAAAACTGATATATACCTCATAGGACTCAGCGGAAACAAACAATCGGGTGTGAAGTCCCATCAACGCCATCAGCAGGTTGAGTGTAGACTGTAACCCTCTACCGTACTCTTACTCGTCGAAAGGAACATATCTGCAACATGAGACGTTGCAGCCGTGTAGGTCAGTACATTGAATATACCGGCAAGATCACAATATGAGAAAGCAGATGATAAAACTATTCTATATGCAATATGGCCTTGTGGCTCTGTGTCTGATGTTTTTGCGTAAAAGCTGGTTTTATTTTCCCTACAACAAAGGAATATCAGGAGTCTGTACTACGGAGTTTTCTGTCATGACATGGTTCCGCCAACCGATGTCTCATACCCAAATCATCATAAGTTGCCCACAATTATGTTATCAGTCCGGTGTTGAGAGTTCCGAGATAGATCCAAGTCCAGAGGCTCAAATTGTCCGTAACCGGGACACGGCTAATCGATTAGGTTTTAACCCTCTGCAGAGGTTTGTACACTTTACCCGCAAGATTCGATCCCTCTCTTTACATTCTCGCACTTCAGGGTGTTTGAGAACAAGATGACCGAAACATGGTCTTTCGAAGAGTTCCTCTGACCACTGTCTGATGCTCATCCAATCCTACCGTAGTTCTACATCTGCTAGCACCGTCCCAGCTAGAGTCACCACTAAGGTCAACCAAGCCAGAGCCCATAGTGACTTGCGGTTGCACAGGTAAGCTTCCGGGGATGAAGTATCCTTCCGTCTCTTTGAGTCTGGGTGAAGCTTTCCGCAAGATGTCATGGCGCTTCTCCATGCATCCTGGCCAACCACTGGTTTCTCCAGGGTGCCCGTCAACCGTCCTTCACCCAGTAGTGTGTATTGAATTCTTGTCTCGAGTCTCGAAATCCTGAAGATGCAGTCCTTGCCGGTGCCATCATGAAGTTGTCGCCATTGACGTAGAGTCCTTCTTCACACCACTCTCATGCACTCATACCAAACCCCGTCTACTATAGCGTAGCATTAAAACTATGTAACATCCCGGGTTTGGTAACAGGGAGATGGGTTTCTACCTCATGCATTCTACTCAACTACAAGATTCAATAACATTACTGGAGGGATTGTTGAAAGGGTGCTACTACATGCAAATAAACATAGGTATGGAAAACATGGTCAAAGTGAACTTGCGTGGTATTACTTGATGAAGATAACAACGCTCTCAGAATAATGACTTAGTAGAACTATTCTTCACTCCGTTGAAAATCTATGTATTCAAACATATCATTCATATAAGCAAACATACTAGCAAGCAATTCTAACACTCATATTAAACCAACAAATAAATTGCAAAACAACAAGGGACACCAAATAAGAACAAAGGAAAACTACACAGCAAAACTACTATAGAAAACTCTAAGACATATCACAAAACAGTTTTGTCCTAAGTAAAAACTTAACAACAATTAAAACACTAAACTAATAAATTAACAGAAAATACAAAGTAAAACAATTAAGTTAACAGAAGGTATTTTTCATAAACTTTTATTAGCAAAAAGAAACACCTAAAAACTATTTTTTAACTCTAGTTATGATTAAAACAAAACAAGAAAAAGAAATAAACATTATATTTTTTGTAAATAAAATTTCACCCTCTATAAGTACAGAAACAAATCTAAAATATAACATAGGTTAAAATAAGTTTTAAAAATAATTAAAACAACAGAAAACAACAGCAAGTTAAAAATAACCAGCACAGTGTTGTTTTCGTGAAAAACAAATTTTAAAGAAAATCTATAAATACCCAAATTAATCCTACTATTAGGCAAGGTCAATACAAAGCAGTGGCAAAAAGAATCGCCAAATATTATTAATTCTAGCTCATTTTATAGCAGAAATACTAATCTGACTAAAACCCAAATGAAACAATTTTTAAAACTACAAACATGGCCGAAATTATTTTATACAGAAACATTAAGAAATTTGCAGACTAGAGCAAAAAGAAGCAATCAAAAAATCCAAATAACCTAAGAGATATAGAATTTACGAAACTGAAACATTTCTGTTTTAAAAACAGAAACGGAAATACAGAAAAAAAACAAACGGGCGCTATTGGGCCTAGGGGGGTGCGATCTGTAGCTACCAAATGCTCGAGCGAAACTTATAAATACGTACACATGCGTTTATTTAACAGAAGACCGGAGAGCGAGTTCGATCTAAACCGAGGAACCGATCTATAAGGAAAACCGATCTAATATTTTTCTGCACTTAACGTTTCCAAAAAAACAAATGGAGGGAGGCACTCGTTGCTTACAGAGAGGGCGGCGCTGGGAGAGAAGAAGAGCGCCGGCAAGGGCGATTGCTCCGGCGGCTCGCGGTGGAGGCGGCGATGTCCAGCGGGTGGAGGACTCCGAGGGGGTCCGATTTTTAGTTGAAGGTGAAGGTCGGGGATGACGGACATGAGCGGAGTGTCGAGATGACCTCAGTGCTCTGACAATGTAGGGCGAGGTCCACGGCGAGGCTCCGGTGCTCCCTGGACGAGGAAACGATGTCAAGGAGATGCACAAAGACGAGAGAAGTATGTTGGACAAGATTTGGTGGTTCGGGGTTGCTCACCGACGTCGGGATCTACGGTGAACCGTCTCGGCTCCAGCGAGATCCAAACGAAGATCACGTGAGGTAGAAGTGGTTTCAGCGTGGGGTTTTGGGGGCGTGGGACGAGGAGGTGGCTGGGTATTTATAGGACATGTTCTTGAGGCAGAGGGCAAGCCGTAGATAGGGTTTCTGTCGTTTGCGCGTGCGGCATGGCAATCGTGCCCGAGCTGGGATCCTCATGTTTCGTGCGACGGGAGAAGATGACGGGTGGGGTCCAGCGCCAGGGAAAGGGAGAGAGGGACGCACGTGAGGGAGAGGTGTCGCTGGCGCTGGTGGGAGTTCGAGCGTACATGCACGGGTGCGCTAGCGCTAGCGCTAGCGTTGGGCTGGGCCTTGGCCTGCTGGTTGGGCCGGTCGTATAAAAAAACGTTTTCGGCCTTTTAACAGCAAGGAAAACCAATAAACTGAAGAAAAACAAAATATTTTATATGGGCATATTATATACCAAAATTTTCAGAAAAAGATTTTCTAAAACATGAACATATCTTGACGGCCAAATAAAATACTAAAAAAACATTTGTTTTCGAAATAACTCCAAAATAGAATGTGAGTTTCAAATAATTTGCAAATGTTTTTTTTTCAAATTTGAATCTCAATCCAAACATTGTCTTTGATCTTTTGGAGTGTCATTTTCCTCCTCTCGTATTATTTTTTTATCAGAGATTTTTTACAAGATTCAAACTAAAAATCAAATAGGGATTCAAATAGAAAAAAAAATTGGGAAAGTCCTTTTATTCCCTCTCATTAGATTTTTTTTGTTTGTTTCAAATTCCACTCATTTTCAGTCAATCAATCAAACAAACAATAAAATTTATTTAATTAATATAACATTCCAAAATTTAGAATTTTGGGACGTTACAAACCTACCACACTTAAAATGAATCTCGTCCTCGAGATTCGAAGAGGCTAACAAGAAAAGGTTAGGGTTTGGGGGTCTTCCAGCAATTCCATTGATCGGAATGGTCTAGTGTGCTACCGCACTTAAAAGCATGGTTATGGTTCCGACAAAACTCATGTACTCCATCCTTTTGGGTTGCTGGTGTCAGTCTTCTCATATCTTTGGAGTAACTCCGATACTGAGGTTCTTCCGGCAGGGGTATAACCTTTTCCTCAATTTCTTGTGTCCTTCCATCATGGTAAGGTTCTTCCGAGGCTCAGTCTTCATGTCTGACAGGTCTGTCGCCAATACTATATGACTATCGAAACCTCATGGTGGTCAACCATTATGGGTTTTCCTGTAGAAAAAAATGGGTTTGGTTGAATCTCACCGTATATCCTAAGATTGGCAATGGGTGACTAGTACATGGATCAATCATCCTACCATTCTATGGTTTTGGCTTATCGTGTCGACACTCTTCTAAGGTTTTCAAGGCTCTCTGATTTTCCATCAACATATGATAGTTCATGATAGAAGTCTCCGGTATGGGGGCCAATCCATCCCGTAATTGAACCATTACTACATATGCAGACATCGAATCACGTATTCTAACACTTGGGCATACTCACAAGCATTGTCAGAATTTCTCTTGTCGACGAACTGAGTTCGAATAAATCCATTGTTTCTGCAAGCTGAACAAGACATCTAATGTTTCTTCACAACTCTCGGGTTTTCGTATCCTCCTAAAAATGTCGGTTGATTAACTCAGAGTTTTCTTCCAAAATATCTTCCTTCAGCAAGAGTGTGCTTGCTTCTTATTAACTCCTGGGCCTGTGGGTTATGGCCCACTTCAGCTCTTGTACAATTTTAACTCATCCTTTCGAGGATTATCATTCCATATTCCAACATTACATCTCCTTTAAATCCAATAGTACTTCTTCCTTCATACCCTTGTGGTGACGATCATACAAAACTCCAACTTATTTGGTCCAGCTCCCTTCTATGGACCGTCATGAATAACACATTTCTTTCTTCATTGATCGTGTGGCTTTACGGAGTACTACCACACCTATAATGAAATGCACTAGTTTATCCATAAATCATATTGTTTTTATATCAAATCTTTTGCTACATCCTTAACCATTTTTCGTAAATCCAAATTCCAAAAGGTAGTTTATTACAAATGCTGCCACCCACATGGTTTGGTATGGTCAGACATTACTTCCAACTTTATTAAAAAAAATTCTCCTTGAGGATTCTTCAGTCCCACTAGAATTGTGCGACATGCGCCTTGAAATCTGCAATCTTCTGTTTCGTCGTAGTGGCCTTGAGCTTCATCTCCATCATCTCTGCATGCACTTCTCTTAGGTATTCCTGAGTATAACGGAGTCTTGCTTCAAGTATTTCTCCGATCTGGCGTATGGCTTCCATGGCTGCTTCACGAACAGCGTCGAAGAAAGTTGCTTGTGGTACACGTGAGATGAAAAAGTACTGCCCCATCGTCTTTGGGTAAACTCCTTTCATACAGTGGAGGTGTACCTCCACATACCAAAGTTCCACTCCATTCTCCATGAAAGGATAACCCTTGTAGACTGCATCTCCTTCAAGATGAATATGCTTCATCATGTCCTTCAGGATCTTTGGGTAATCCTGACCACTTGTCAGGGTCATGATCGTTTCCGGTCCCTTGAGGAAAGACTCATAAAGGGTCGTCATATGCAATTGTAAAACAAAAATGGTGCTTAGAATAAGGTACATATCTCCTTGGGTACACATTCATATCATCCAAACAAAACTTCAAACTCAATTTCCAACATCCAGTTTATGCATCACAACTCATTTTCTTCCATGTTCACCCAGAATATTAATTTCCAAGATAAAACATAACAACTCCTTAAAGCCTTTCAGCATATGACATATCAACTTTATTGAGTCATGAATTATTACAATCTCTGAGTAATCTATTACATAACTCAACCCCGCATTCTCATGACAAACTGTTTTCCATACTACCCTTATTACTGATATCAACATCTCCACTACTCAGCTCCAGCTTTCTCATGATTTGTACAATCCCTAGCAAAATGTCCTGCTTCCTTGCAACGAAAACAAATAACTTCCGGCATGTCTCGAGGCTTCTTGGTGATGGTGCCTGCACCTTGAGTTCCTTGCTTCCTTTCGAGACAATCATTGGCATAATGCCCGACGTCCTTACATTCAAAATAGGTAATATGACTCTTATCCCTCTTTGCGGAAATTGGGTTGTTCTGAGGGTGTCTTTGTTTTCTCTTCCTGGTTTTCTTCGTTCTGATCAAACGTTCTATTCCCAGTGGATCAACTCCATTGCTTCTGTCGGGAAGTATCCCGGATACTCTTTTCTTTCCTTGGTGCAATACTGTGAAAAATGTCTTTCTTCTCCACATGAATAACAAGCATTGGAGTAAAATTGGTTGAGGCTTTCTCCATCAGGGTCTTCAACACTTTCTTTAATCACAGGTTCTTTCATAACTTCTCGGAGGGCTTCTTTCATTCCTTCTTTCTGCTTCTGAATAGTTTGTTGCACCGTCGGGTAAATGTGACACTGAGCTGGGTAGTGGGTGGTTCCTTCACACAAGAAACAAGTCACTTGACTAGTTGGAGATTCCTCAGTTGGGTGTTTCTCCTCACAATGAGGGCATCCATCCTTGTGTTTCTCCTGGGTGTGTCCTATTTCTCCGCAAATCTTGCAAGGATAAGGTTTATTTCTTGGGGTATCATGGTGCTTCTGGATAAGACGGGATCTTGTCAGAGTCTTCTTGAATTCTTCCCAAGTGCTCGCTCCATTCCATCCCTGTATAGCTTGATGCATCTGCCACCATGTTGCAGCACTTCCTTCAAAGTACTGAAGAGCATACGATACTTCATTCTTCCTTGAAACCAAATTGCTCCCAAAGTGATTCTCCATGTTCTGAATCGATAGCTCTGCCTCCGGCTGGGTTTTCGGTCCAGAGAATACCAGTCCAACTTCATTCATCATCTACTGGGTCCAAGGGTTTTAGGGTGAGATAAGAGAGAGGTGGGGAGGGATACACACAATACAAACAATAGTTTTGAAGAAACGAGTTTTATTTTGTGGCTGTCGAAAAAACATCAAACAAATGTTAGCTCACAAATCGTCGCATCTAACGTAAGTGTATAACAGGGGTTTGGTCCTTTAACAGTCAAATAATACTTCTGATTCTTCAAGTTGTCGGAGTCTTCAACTGGTGTAGCTTCAACTCTTCTAATGCATGGTCAAATCTTGTTTACTCTGAAATGGTCATCGGTTGTCCGATATCTTGTCCTTCTTGGAGTGGCTTCAGTTGATCCTCCGTGTGGTCAAAAGGGAAAGGGGTATATTCTAACTATTTGAGGTAAGAGAGGATATTCTATAAAATCAGAAAAGATAAGAAGTAAGGGATGTTTTTTGAATATAAAATTTTAGAGATTTCCTGTCCTGGGGCTTTCCGATTTCTAGGGTCACGTCCTACAGTCAACATGTGCTCTGATACCATATCAGTAGCAACCCGACCTCAGACGGTCAAGCCTCTGTGTATCTATACGATCCCTGGATCGGTATGCTGGCACACAGTACATCAATGCATATATCAAAGTGCAATCACATGTATAAATAATGTAAAACTGATATATACCTCATAGGTCTCAGCGGAAAGAAACAATTGGGTGTGGAGTCCCATCAATGCCATCGGCAGGTTGAGTGTAGACCGTAACCCTCTACCGTACTCTTACTCGTCGGAAGGAACATATCTGCAACATGAGACATTGCAGCCGTGTAGGTGAGTACATTGAATGTACCGGCAAGATCACAATATGAGAAAGCAGATGATAAAACTATTCTATATGCAATATGGCCTTGTAGCTCTGTGTCTGATGTTTTTGCGTAAAAGCTGGTTTTATTTTCCCTACAACAAAGGAATATCAGGAGTCTGTACTACGGAGTTTTCTGTCATGACATGGTTCCGCCAACCGATGTCTCATACCCAAATCATCATAAGTTGCCCACAATTATGATATCAGTCCGGTGTTGAGAGTTCCGAGATAGATCCAAGTCTAGAGGCTCAAATTGTCCGTAAACGGGGACACGGCTAATCGATTAGGTTTTAACCCTCTGCAAAGGTTTGTACACTTTACCCGCAAGATTCGATCCCTCTCTTTACATTCTCGCACTTCAGGGTGTTTGAGAACAAGATGACCAAAACATGGTCTTCCGAAAAGTTCCTCTGACCACTGTCCGGTGCTCATCCAATCCTACCGTAGTTCTGCATCTGCTAGCACCGTCCCAGCCAGAGTCACCACTAAGGTCAACCAAGCCAGAGCCCATAGTGACTTGCGGTTGCACAGGTAAGCTTCCGGGGATGAAGTATCCTTCCGTCTCTTTGAGTCTGGGTGAAGCTTTCCGCAAGATGTCATGGCGCTTCTCCATGCATCCCGGCCAACCACTGGATTCTCCAGGGTGCCCGTCAACCGTCCTTCACCCAGTAGTGTGTATTGAATTCTTGTCTCGAGTCTCGAAATCCTGAAGATGCAGTCCTTGCCGGTGCCATCATGAAGTTGTCGCCATTGACGTAGAGTCCTTCTTCACACCACTCTCATGCACTCATACCAAACCCCGTCTACTATAGCATAGCATTAAAACTATGTAAACTCCCGGGTTTGGTAACAGGGAGATGGGTTTCTACCTCATGCATTCTACTCAACTACAAGATTCAATAACATTACTGGAGGGTGTTGGGGAACGCAGTAATTTCAAAAAATTTCCTACGCACACGCAAGATCATGGTGATGCACAGCAATGAGAGGGGAGAGTGTTGTCTATGTACCAACGCAGACCGACTGCGGAAGCGATCACACAACGTAGAGGAAGTAGTCGTACGTCTTCTTCCCGATCCGACCGATCCAAGCACCGTTACTCCGGCACCTCCGAGTTCTTAGCACACGTTCAGCTCGATGACGATCCTCGGGCTCCGATCCAGCAAAGCATCGAGGAAGAGTTCCGTCAGCACGACGGCGTGGTGACGATCTTGATGTACTACCGACGCAGGGCTTCGCCTAAGCACTACAACGGTATGATCGAGGTGGAATTTGGTGGCAGGGGGCACCGCACACGGCTAAGGAACGATCTCAAGGATCAACTTGTGTGTCTTGGGGTGTCCCCTGCCCCCGTATATAAAGGTTGGAGGAGGGGGGCTGGCCGGCCAGAGAGAGGGAGGCGCAGGGGGAGTCCTACTCCTACCGGGAGTAGGACTCCCCTCTCCAATCCTATTCCAACTAGGACCCTCAAGGGGGAAAGGAGAGAGAGGGGGGGCCGGCCCCTTCTCCTAGTCCTACTAGGACTTGGGGAAGGGGGGGGGGGGGCGCCGGCCAGCTATGGGCTGCCCCTTTTCTCTTTTCCACTAAGGCCCAATAGGCCCATTAGTCTCCCGGGGGGTTCCGGTAACCCTCCCGGTATTCCGGTAAAATCCCGATTTCACCCGGAACACTTCCTATGTCCAAACATAGGCTTCCAATATATCAATCTTTACGTCTCGACCATTTCGAGACTCCTCGTCATGTCCGTGATCTCATCCGGGACTCCGAACAACCTTCGGTACATCAAAATGCATAAACTCATAATAACTGTCATCGTAACGTTAAGCGTGCGGACCCTACGGTTCGAGAACAATGTAGACATGACCGAGACACGTCTCTGGTCAATAACCAATAGCGGGACCTGGATGCCCATATTGGCTCCTACATATTCTACGAAGATCTTTATCGGTCAGACCGCATAACAACATACGTTGTTCCCTTTGTCATCGGTATGTTACTTGCCCGAGATTCGATCGTCGGTATCCAATACCTAGTTCAATCTCGTTACCGGCAAGTCTCTTTACTCGTTCCGTAATACATCATCTCACAACTAACATATTAGTTGCAGTGCTTGCAAGGCTTATGTGATGTGCATTACCGAGAGGGCCCAGAGATACCTCTCCGACAATCGGAGTGACAAACCCTAATCTCGAAATACGCCAACCCAACATCTACCATTGGAGACACCTGTAGTACTCCTTTATAATCACCCAGTTACGTTGTGACGTTTGGTAGTACCCAAAGTGTTCCTACGGTAAACAGGAGTTGCATAATCTCATAGTTATAGGAACATGTATAAGTCATGAAGAAAGCAATAGCAACATACTAAACGATCGGGTGCTAAGCTAATGGAATGGGTCATGTCAATCAGATCATTCAACTAATGATGTGACCTCGTTAATCAAATAACAACTCTTTGTTCATGGTTAGGAAACATAACCATCTTTGATTAACGAGCTAGTCAAGTAGAGGCATACTAGTGACACTCTGTTGGTCTATGTATTCACACATGTATTATGTTTCCGGTTAATACAATTCTAGCATGAATAATAAACATTTATCATGATATAAGGAAATAAATAATAACTTTATCATTGCCTCTAGGGCATATTTCCTTCAGTCTCCCACTTGCACTAGAGTCAATAATCTAGATTACACTGTAATGATTCTAACACCCATGGAGCCTTGGTGCTGATCATGTTTTGCTCGTGGAAGAGGCTTAGTCAACGGGTCTGCAACGTTCAGATCCGTATGTATCTTGCAAATCTCTATGTCTCCCACCTGGACTAAATCCCGGATGGAGTTGAAGCGTCTCTTGATGTGTTTGGTCCTTTTGTGAAATCTGGATTCCTTTGCCAAGGCAATTGCACCAGTATTGTCACAGAAGATTTTCATTGGACCCGATGCACTAGGTATGACACCTAGATCGGATATGAACTCCTTCATCCAGACTCCTTCGTTTGCTGCTTCCGAAGCAGCTATGTACTCCGCTTCACATGTAGATCCCTCTACGACGCTTTGTTTAGAACTGCACCAACTGACAGCTCCACCGTTTAGAGTAAACACGTATCCGGTTTGCGATTTAGAATCGTCCGGATCAGTGTCAAAGCTTGCATCAACGTAACCTCTTACGGTGAGCTCTTTGTCACCTCCATATACGAGAAACATATCCTTAGTCCTTTTCAGGTATTTCAGGATGTTCTTGACCGCTGTCCAGTGATCCATTCCTGGATTACTTTGGTACCTCCTTGCTAAACTTATAGCAAGGCACACATCAGGTCTGGTACACAGCATTGCATACATGATAGAGCCTATGGCTGAAGCATAGGGAACATCTTTCATTTTCTCTCTATCTTCTGCAGTGGTCGGGCATTGAGTCTGACTCAACTTCACACCTTGTAACACAGGCAAGAACCCTTTCTTTGCTTGATCCATTTTGAACTTCTTCAAAATTTTGTCAAGGTATGTGCATTGTGAAAGTCCAATTAAGCGTTTTGATCTATCTCTATAGATCTTTATGCCTAATATGTAAGCAGCTTCCCCGAGGTCTTTCATCGAAAAACTTTTATTCAAGTATCCCTTTATGCTATCCAGAAATTCTATATCATTTCCAATCAGCAATATGTCATCCACATATAATATTAGAAATGCTACAGAGCTCCCACTCACTTTCTTGTAAATACAGGCTTCTCCAAAAGTCTGTATAAAGCCAAATGCTTTGATCACACTATCAAAGCGTTTATTCCAACTCCGAGATGCTTGCACCAGTCCATAAATGGATCGCTGGAGTTTGCATACTTTGTTAGCTCCCTTTGGATCGACAAAACCTTCTGGTTGTATCATATACAACTCTTCTTCCAGAAATCCATTCAGGAATGCAGTTTTGACATCCATCTGCCATATTTCCTAATCATAAAATGCGGCAATTGCTAACATAATTCTGACGGACTTAAGCATCGCCACGGGTGAGAAGGTCTCGTCGTAGTCAATCCCTTGAACTTGTCGAAAACCTTTCGCGACAAGTCGAGCTTTATAGACAGTAATATTACCGTCAGCGTCAGTCTTTTTCTTGAAGATCCATTTATTCTCAATTGCTTGCCGATCATCGGGCAAGTCAACCAAAGTCCATACTTTGTTTTCATACATGGATCCCATCTCAGATTTCATGGCCTCAAGCCACTTTGCGGAATCTGGGCTCACCATCGCTTCTTCATAGTTCGTAGGTTCATCATGATCTAGCATCATGACTTCCAAAACTGGATTACCGTACCACTCTGGTGCGGATCTTACTCTGGTTGATCTACGTGGTTCAGTAGTATCTTGTTCTGAAGCTTCATGATCATCATCATTAGCTTCCTCACTGATTGGTATAGGTGCCGCAGAAACAGTTTTCTGTGATGTACTATTTTCCAATAAGGGAGCAGGTACAGTTACCTCGTCAAGTTCTACTTTCCTCCCACTCACTTCTTTCGAGAGAAACTCCTTCTCTAGAAAGTTTCCGAATTTAGCAATAAAAGTCTTCCTTCGGATCTGTGATAGAAGGTGTATCCAATAGTTTCCTTTGGATATCCTATGAAGACACATTTCTCCGATTTGGGTTCGAGCTTATCAGGTTGAAGCTTTTTCACATAAGCATCGCAGCCCCAAACTTTAAGAAACGACAACTTTGGTTTCTTGCCAAACCATAGTTCATAAGGTGTCGTCTCAACGGATTTTGATGGTGCCCTGTTTAACGTGAATGCGGCCGTCTCTAAAGCATAACCCCAAAACGATAGCGGTAAATCATTAAGAGACATCATAGATCGCACCATATCTAGTAAAGTACGATTACGACGTTCGGACACACCATTACGCTGTGGTGTTCCGGGTGGCGTGAGTTGCGAAACTATTCTACAATTTTTCAAATGTACACCAAACTCGTAACTCAAATATTCTCCTCCACGATCAGATCGTAGAAACTTTATTTTCTTGTTACGATGATTTTCAACCTCACTCTGAAATTCTTTGAACTTTTCAAATGTTTCAGACTTATGTTTCATTAAGTAGATATACCCATATCTGCTTAAATCATCTGTGAAGGTGAGAAAATAATGATATCCGCCACGAGCCTCAATATTCATCGGACCACATACATCGGTATGTATGATTTCCAATAAATCTGTTGCTCTCTCCATAGTACCGGAGAACGGTGTTTTGGTCATCTTGCCTATGAGGCACGGTTCGCAAGTACCAAGTGATTCATAATCAAGTGGTTCCAAAAGCCCATCAGTATGGAGTTTCTTCATGCGCTTTACACCGATATGACCTAAACGGCAGTGCCACAAATAAGTTGCACTATCATTATTAACTTTGCATCTTTTGGCTTCTACATTATGAATATGTGTATCGCTATCTTCGAGATTCAACAAGAATAGACCACTTTTCAAAGGTGCGTGACCATAAAAGATATTACTCATATAAATAGAACAACCATTATTCTCTGATTTAAATGAATAACCGTCTCGCATCAAACAAGATCCAGATATAATGTTCATGCTCAACGCTAGCACCAAATAACAATTATTTAGGTCTAATATTAATCCCGAAGGTAGATGTAGAGGTAGCGTGCCGACCGCGATCACATCGACTTTGGAACCGTTTCCCACACGCATCGTCACCTCGTCCTTTGCTAGCGTCCGCTTATTCTGTAGTCCCTGTTTCGAGTTGCAAATATTAGCAACAGAACCAGTATCAAATACCCAGGTGCTACTGCGAGCTCTAGTGAGGTATACATCAATAACATGTATATCACATATACCTTTGTTCACTTTGCCATCCTTCTTATCCGCCAAATACTTGGGGCAGTTCCGCTTCCAGTGACCAGTCTGCTTGCAGTAGAAGCACTCAGTTTCAGGCTTAGGTCCAGACTTGGGTTTCTTCTCCTGAGCAGCAACTTGCTTGCTGTTCTTCTTGAAGTTTCCCTTCTTCTTCCCTTTGCCCTTTTTCTTGAAACTAGTGGTTTTGCTAACCATCAACACTTGATGCTCCTTCTTGATTTCTACCTCCGCAGCTTTCAGCATTGCGAAGAGCTCGGGAATAGTCTTGTTCATCCCTTGCATATTATAGTTCATCACGAAGCTCTTGTAGCTTGGTGGCAGTGATTGGAGAATTCTGTCAATGACGCAGTCATCTGGAAGATTAACTCCCATCTGAATCAAGTGATTATTATACCCAGACATTTTGAGTATATGCTCACTGACAGAACTGTTCTCCTCCATCTTGCAGCTATAGAACTTATTGGAGACTTCATATCTCTCAATTCGGGCATTTGCTTGAAATATTAACTTCAACTCCTGGAACATCTCATATGCACCATGACGTTCAAAACGTCGTTGAAGTCCCGATTCTAAGCCGTAAAGCATGGCACACTGAACTATCGAGTAGTCATCAGCTTTGCTCTGCCAGACGTTCATAACATCTGGCGTTGCTCCAGCAGCAGGCCTGTCACCCAGCGGTGCTTCCAGGACGTAATTCTTCTGTGCAGCAATGAGGATAATCCTCAGGTTACGGACCCAGTCCGTGTAATTGCTACCATCATCTTTCAACTTTGCTTTCTCAAGGAACGCATTAAAATTCAACAGAACAACAGCACGAGCCATCTATCTACAATCAACAAGCAAGATACTATCAGGTACTAAGTTCATGATAAGTTTAAGTTCAGTTTAATCAAATTACTTAAGAACTCCCACTTAGATAGACATCCCTCTAATCCTCTAAGTGATCACGTGATCCAAATCAACTAAACCATAACCGATCATCACGTGAGATGGAGTAGTTTTCAATGGTGAACATCGTTATGTTGATCATATCTACTATATGATTCACGCTCGACCTTTCGGTCTCCGTGTTCCGAGGCCATATCTGTATATGCTTGGCTCGTCAAGTATAACCTGAGTATTCTGCGTGTGCAACTGTTTTGCACCCGTTGTATTTGGACGTAGAGCTTATCACACCCGATCATCACGTGGTGTCTGGGCACGACGAACTTTGGCAACGGTGCATACTCAGGGAGAACACTTCTTGATAATTTTAGTGAGAGATCATCTTATAATGCTACCGTCAATCAAAGCAAGATAAGATGCATAAAAGGGATAAACATCACATGCAATCAATATAAGTGATATGATATGGCCATCATCATCTTGTGCTTGTGATCTCCATCTCCGAAGCACCGTCATGATCACCATCGTCACCGGCGCGACACCTTGATCTCCATCGTAGCATCGTTGTCGTCTCGCCAATCTTATGCTTCCACGACTATCACTACCGCTTAGTAATAAAGTAAAGCATTACATCGCGATTGCATTGCATACAATAAAGCGACAACCATATGGCTCCTGCCAGTTGCCGATAACTCGGTTACAAAACATGATCATCTCATACAATAAAATCAGCATCATGCCTTGACCATATCACATCACAACATACCCTGCAAAAACAAGTTAGACGTCCTCTACTTTGTTGTTGCAAGTTTTACGTGGCTGCTACGGGCTTAAGTAAGAACTCATCTCACCTACGCATCAAAACCACAACGATAGTTCGTCAAATAGACTCCGTTTTAACCTTCTCAAGGACCGGGCGTAGTCACACTTGGTTCAACTAAAGTTGGAGAGACAGTCTTCCGCAAGCCATCTATGTGCAAAGCACGTCGAGGGAACTGGTCTCGCGTAAGAGTACGCGTAAGGTTGGTCCGGATCGTCTCACCCAACAATACCGCCGAACCAAAGTATGACATGCTGGTAGGCAGTATGACTTGTATCGCCCACAACTCACTTGTGTTCTACTCGTGCAAATAACATCAAACCATAAAACCTAGGCTCGGATGCCACTGTTGGGGAACGCAGTAATTTCGAAAATTTTCCTACGCACACGCAAGATCATGGTGATGCACAGCAACGAGAGGGGAGAGTGTTGTCTACGTACCAACGCAGACCGACTGCGGAAGCGATCACACAATGTAGAGGAAGTAGTCGTACGTCTTCTTCCCGATCCGACCGATCCAAGCACCGTTACTCCGGCACCTCCGAGTTCTTAGCACACGTTCAGCTCGATGACGATCCTCGGGCTCCGATCCAGCAAAGCGTCGAGGAAGAGTTCCGTCAGCACGACGGCGTGGTGACGATCTTGATGTACTACCGACGCAGGGCTTCGCCTAAGCACTACAACGGTATGATCGAGGTGGAATTTGGTGGCAGGGGGCACCGCACACGGCTAAGGAACGATCTCAAGGATCAACTTGTGTGTCTTGGGGTGTCCCCTGCCCCCGTATATAAAGGTTGGAGGAGGGGGGCTGGCCGGCCAGAGAGAGGGAGGCGCAGGGGGAGTCCTACTCCTACCGGGAGTAGGACTCCCCTCTCCAATCCTATTCCAACTAGGACTCTCAAGGGGGAAAGGAGAGAGAGGGGGGCCGGCCCCTTCTGCTAGTCCTACTAGGACTTGGGGAAGGGGGGGCGCCGGCCAGCTATGGGCTGCCCCTTTTCTCTTTTCCACTAAGGCCCAATAGGCCCATTAGTCTCCCGGGGGGTTCCGGTAACCCTCCCGGTATTCCGGTAAAATCCCGATTTCACCCGGAACACTTCCTATGTCCAAACATAGGCTTCCAATATATCAATCTTTACATCTCGACCATTTCGAGACTCCTCGTCATGTCCATGATCTCATCCGGGACTCCGAACAACCTTCGGTACATCAAAATGCATAAACTCATAATAACTGTCATCGTAACGTTAAGCGTGCAGACCCTACGGTTCGAGAACAATGTAGACATGACCGAGACACGTCTCTGGTCAATAACCAATAGCGGGACCTGGATGCCCATATTGTCTCCTACATATTCTATGAAGATCTTTATCGGTCAGACCGCATAACAACATACGTTGTGCCCTTTGTCATCGGTATGTTACTTGCCCGAGATTCGATCGTCGGTATCCAATACCTAGTTCAATCTCGTTACCGGCAAGTCTCTTTACTCGTTCCGTAATACATCATCTCACAACTAACATATTAGTTGCAGTGCTTGCAAGGCTTATGTGATGTGCATTACCGAGAGGGCCCAGAGATACCTCTCCGACAATCGGAGTGACAAACCCTAATCTCGAAATACGCCAACCCAACATCTACCATTGGAGACACCTGTAGTACTCCTTTATAATCACCCAGTTACGTTGTGACGTTTGGTAGTACCCAAAGTGTTCCTCCGGTAAACGGGAGTTGCATAATCTCATAGTTATAGGAACATGTATAAGTCATGAAGAAAGCAATAACAACATACTAAACGATCGGGTGCTAAGCTAATGAAATGGGTCATGTCAATCAGATCATTCAACTAATGATGTGACCTCGTTAATCAAATAACAACTCTTTGTTCATGGTTAGGAAACATAACCATCTTTGATTAACGAGCTAGTCAAGTAGAGGCATACTAGTGACACTCTGTTGGTCTATGTATTCACACATGTATTATGTTTCCGGTTAATACAATTCTAGCATGAATAATAAACATTTATCATGATATAAGGAAATAAATAATAACTTTATCATTGCCTCTAGGGCATATTTCCTTCAGAGGGATTGTTGAAAGGGTGCTACTACATGCAAATAAACATAGGTATGGAAAACATGGTCAAAGTGAACTTGCGTGGTATTACTTGATGAAGATAACAACGCTCTCAGAATAATGACTTAGTAGAACTATTCTTCACTACATTGAAAATCTATATATTCAAACATATCATTCATATAAGCAAACATACTAGCAAGCAATTTCTAACACTCATATTAAACCAACAAATAAATTGCAAAACAACAAGGGACACCAAATAAGAACAAAGGAAAACTACACAGCAAAACTACTAAAGAAAACTCTAAGACATATCACAAAACAGTTTTGTCCTAAGTAAAAACTTAACAACAATTAAAACACTAAACTAATAAATTAACAGAAAATACAAAGTAAAACAATTAAGTTAACATAAGGTATTTTTCATAAACTTTTATTAGCAAAAAGAAACACCTAAAAACTATTTTTTTAAACTCTAGTTATGATTAAAACAAAACAAGAAAAAGAAATAAACATTATATTTTTTGTAAATAAAAGTTCACCCTCTATAACTACAGAAATAAATCTGAAATAAAATATAACAGAGGTAAAATAAGTTTTAAAAATAATTAAAACAACAGAAAACAGCAGCAAGTTAAAAATAACCAGCACAGTGTTTTTTTCATGAAAAACAAATTTTAAAAAAAATCTATAAATACCCAATTTAATACTACTGTTAGGCAAGGTCAAAACAAAGCAGTGGCAAAAAGAATCGCCAAAAATTATTAATTCTAGCTCATTTTGTAGCAAAAATACTAATCTGACTAAAAACCAAATATTTTTTAAAAAAAACTACAAACATGGCTGAAATTATTTTATACAGAAACATTAAGAAATTTACAGACTAGAGCAAAAAGAATCAATCAAAAACTCCAAATAACCTAAGAGATATAGAATTTATGAAACTGAAACTTTTCTGTTTTAAAAACAGAAACGGAAATACAGAAAAAAAAACAAACGGGCGCTATTGGGCCTAGGGGGTGCGATCTGTAGCTACCAAACGCTCGGGCGAAACTTATAAATACGTACACGTGCGTTTATTTAATAGAAGACCGGGGAGCGGTTCAATCTAAACCGAGGAACCGATCTATAAGGAAAACCGATCTACTAAACCGATCTAATATTTTTTTTGCACTTAACGTTTCCAAAAAAACAAATGGAGGGAGGCACTCATTGCTTACAGAGAGGGCGGCGCTGGGAGAGAAGAAGAGCGCCGGCATGGGCGATTGCTCCGGCGGCTCGCGGTGGAGGCTGCGATGTCCAGTGGGTGGAGGACTCCGAGGGGGTCCGATTTTTAGTTGAAGGTGAAGGTCGGGGATGACGAACATGAGTTGAGCGTCGAGATGAACTCAGTGCTCGGCAATGTCGGGGAGGTCCACGACGAGGCTCCGGTGCTCCCTGGACGAGGAAACGATGTCAAGGAGATGCACAAAGACGAGAGAAGTATGTTGGACAAGATTTAGTGGTTCGGGGTTGCTCACCGACGTCAGGACCTACGGTGAACTGTCTCGGCTCCAGCGAGATCCAAATGAAGATCACGTGATGTAGAAGTGGTTTCGGCGTGGGCTTTTGGGGGCATGGGACGAGGAGGTGGCTGGGTATTTATAGGACATGTTCTTGAGGTAGAGGGCAAGCCGTAGATAGGGTTTCCGTCGTTTGCGCGTGCGGCATGGCAACCGTGCCCGAGCTGGGATCCTCATGTTTCGTGCGACGGGAGAAGATGACGGGTGGGGTCCAGCGCCATGGAAAGGGAGAGAGGGACGCACGTCAGGGAGAGGTTGCGGCGGCGCTGGTGGGAGTTCGAGCGTACATGCACGGGTGCGCTAGCGCTAGCGCTAGCGTTGGGCTGGGCCTTGGCCTGCTGATCGGGCCGGTCGTATAAAAAATCGTTTTCAGCCTTTTAACAGCGAGGGAAACCTATAAACTCAAGAAAAACAAAATATTTTATATAGGCATATTATATACCAAAATTTTCAGAAAAAGATTTTCTAAAACATGAACATATCTTGACGGCCAAATAAAATACTAAAAAACATTTGTTTTCGAAATAACTCCAAAATAGAATGTGAGTTTCAAATAATTTGCAAATGTTTTTTTTTCAAATTTGAATCTCAATCCAAACATTGTCTTTGATCTTTTGGAGTGTCATTTTCCTCCTCTCATATTATTTTTTTATCAGAGAATTTTTACAAGATTCAAACTAAAAATCAAATAGGGATTCAAATAGAACAAAATTTGGGAAAGTCCTTTTATTCCCTCTCATTCGATTTTTTTGTTTGTTTCAAATTCCACTCATTTTCAGTCAATCAATCAAACAAACAATAAAATTTATTTAATTAATATAACATTCGAAAATTTAGAATTTTGGGATGTTACACCTGGCCACCAGGTCAGATTTGGAAACTTGAACTACGTCGCAGATATCCGTGGAGACTTGATCTTCGACGGATTCGAGACCACAACAGCCGCTCTCTACCACCACGATGAACATGACCTAAATCTGTCATTGGTCCACACGCAGGAGATAGTACGTGTAGCTGCTTCAGCCATAGATCCGTAGCAAATCACGCCATCCGAAGACGGGACGCTCAACCCCGCCGCGGAAGCCGCGGTCTCAGCGGCGTTGGAGCCGCACATAGACTTAACTTCAAGTGACATCTATGTCACCGGAACTACGGACCCATCTCCAGCTACAGGTTCCGAACTATGCACGTCCACGCATATCAAGCACGATCGTTCATCGATCACCGAATTCAGCGCCGCAGACATCTTCCGGCATTCGCCTCTGGGCGACGTGCTAAATTCGTTAAGAGCACTATCTTTAGCGGGGGGGCTCATAGCCGAACTCTATCCGGTTCGAACGAGAGATTGATAACGGAGAATTTTTCTTCCCGCCCATCGCCCACTTCATACACACTGTCGAAGACTTAACCGACGCGCTCGACTACGACTCCGAAGACATCGACGGTATAGACGATGATGCCAATGAGGAACTGGTCCAAGACCCGCCGTTTACCGAACCCTGGACAACCACCTCTTCCTACGATGTATACATGGTGGATACACCTAAGAGAACTAATGACAATGAGAAGACAGATCCAGTTGAGGACAAACCTCCTGTGATACAACCAAAACGCCGGCGTCAGCAGCACCGCTCTAAGTCAAGTCATGGAATAAACAGCAATACAGACACAGGAGAGGACAACACTTCGGCCGGCGCTGAAGACAGAGAAGATCCCAACGAACGAACTGCCGAACAGGACGATCGCGAAAACGGGCAAGTTAGCCCTGACGAACATGCCATAAACGATGACCTGGAGGACAGCAATTATCTTCCACTCTCCGAGGATGAGGTGAGTCTCGGTAATGAGGATTTTATCGTGCCTGAGGAACCTCAGGAGCAGGAGCGCTTTAAGCACCGGCTAATAGCCACTGCAAGGACCCTGAAAAAGAAGCAGCAGCAGCTTCAAGCTGACCAAGATCTGCTCAACGATAGATGGACTGATGTCCTAGCAGCCGAAGAACACGGCCTCAAGCTCCCAGTAAAAATTTACCCAAAGCGCAAATTGCTACCTCAGTTCGATGGCGAGGCACCAGAGTCCATACCATCACCGCACAATGCGACTAACCGACCACCACGCGGTCGCGACAAAGCGGCAACTCAAGCCGAACACTATCCCGCCCCTCCTCACCGTAAAGGCAGAGACAACACAGCTCGTGGTCACATATATGACCTTTAGCAAGACCTGGACAATAGAGCAGGACATACCAGATCAGTCTATGGATCGCGAGGACGTGCCCCGACACATGACAACGGCTATCTATTCGGACGTCACAAGCCTAGTCACACCCGGGCCGAAAACCGCAGACGGACTCCATCAGAGCTACGTCGCAATGTGGCCCAATATAGAGGCGCCGCACACCCTCTTTGCTTCACAAACAAAGTAATGGAGCACGAATTCCCCGAAGGGTTTAAACCCGTGAATATCGAATCATATGATGGAACAACTAATCCCGTGGTATGGATCGAGGATTTCCTTCTCCATATCCACATGGCCCGTGGAGATGACCTTCATGCCATCAAATACCTCCCGTTAAAACTCAATGGTCCAGCTCGGCACTGGTTAAACAGTCTGCCCGAAGACTCTATCGGCAGCTGGGAGGATTTGGAAGACGCCTTCTGCGACAACTTCCAAGGTACATATGTCCGGCCACCAGACGCCAATGACTTAAGCCATATAGTTCAACAGCCCGTAGAGTCAGCCAGGAAGCTCTGGACTAGGTTCTTAGTTAAAAAGAACCAAATCGTCGACTGTCCAGAGGCGGAAGCCCTAGCGGCCTTCAAACACAGCGTCCGGGACGAGTGGCTCGCCCGCCACATCGGTCAAGAAAAACCAAAAATCCATGTTAGCCCTTACTGCTCTGATGACCCACTTTTGCGCGGGAGAAGACAGCTGGCTCGCTCGTAGAAGTAACAGTGCCAGCGATCCGGGCACTTCCGAAGTCCAAGACAGCAATGGCAAACCACGACGCAGCAAACTCAAACGTCGCAATGACAATGAGAGAACGCACGACACAGCGGTCAACGCCGGATTCAGCGGCACCAAATCCGGTCAACGGAAAAAGCCATTCAAGGCAAACAGAGACGAGTCATCCACCTTAGACAAGATATTGGATCGACCCTGCCAGATTCATGGCAATCCCGATAAGCCAGCCAATCACACCAACAGAAGTTGTTGGGTCTTCAGGCAGGCCGGCAGGCTCAACACCGAACATAAGGGAAAAGACCGCCCAGTGATAGCGATGACGAAGAGATTCACCAACCAAATACCGGGGGTCAGAAGCAATTTCCCCCCAAGGTAAAAACGGTGAACATGGTATACTTGACACACGCCCCTACAGAGGAGCATGAGACATACTCCCTCCGGACTGAGGACCATACTACGTTCCCTCCAGCCGGAGTACAAGTCGGCCTTATTAAACCACGTACCTTGTCGGCCATAAAGTCGTCGGTCCCCATTCGGCAAGACCGACAAATTATGGAGCTGGACTAGCAGTTCAGCCTCTGCCGTCCACCTCATACACCTGCGAAATCTATACCGAGCATACATAACTATGCACTTAAAATACCATGGGCATCGGCGGAGGCATAATATGGACGGGCCTACAAGTACTTCTATAACCCCTTTCTTTTCAATTCTTTTTTGACGACTTTTTCTTTTTTCATTATCCTTTTATCATAGGTGACTCGTAGGCTGGTCATCTCACCGACTCCATCGGAGTTCCGGTTTGTACATTCATCCAAAAGTTACTCCCCTTAAGGAGCCCCTTCATCGAGGAAAGGCGGTGCAGACGTGCGACAGGAGGTCCAAAACAACTTTTCAGACCGTACTCTCTATTTTGCGAGCCTGTAAAGTGCCTTCTACCTCAGCCATCGACACTTGGCATGTCAAATAGCCAGGGTGGTGGTGTTATTATATACAAAACAATGATTGGCATGTCACTCAAGTTCTAGTGAATATAATTATTCACTTTCCTCTAAAAATTGTATTTTGCTCCTTGTGTTATTTCACACGCCCCACCAGGGGCTCGATATGGGAACAAGCTAAATTGCCAACAAGTCCAAACAGATTTATAGCATACTTCGGCATCGCGAGTTTGGCCTTATATGCATCAACTCCGAATCATGTCTTGGGTCAATAGTTGGGTTGCCCGGCTCTTGTGCTTGCTACCTTACGTTCTGCTCTATCGGCTAAGGTAGTAAAGGGAGAACTACTGCGATTGTGCTCTAGTTTAGCCAGGCGAGCACCTCAGTAGAGAAAGCTGAAAACTGACTGTCATAATGCCACGAGAGCTGGTCAACCACTTGACGACTTATCAGAATCTTTCACGATTCCCTCCGTATTACACGAAGGACCTTTCTTTAAGTCATACATGTGAACGCACCACATTGGGATAACAGCGTACATACCAGGGTTTATATCGTAGACCCACCATAAAACTCCTATGGCCAAGTGAAAGTGTTAACGCCCTATAGTCCGGTTGCCTCGTTCACTGCATTGACACCTCCATTCATGGACCAAGACGTTGGGTTAAGAGTGATCATATGCTTTTCCGAACACCCATGTATTTTCTATGTGGGGGCTGAAGCCGACGACTAGAAAACTTTCAGATTATGCAAACAACGGCCGCACAGGAGGAACCAAAAACTTTTAAGCAAAAATCATAATATTATCATACCTAAACTACTCCTGGTCATCGTCAGCGAGCTGCACGTAGTAGTAGGCACCTCCCGAGTAGTAGTAGTCGTCATCGATAGTGGTGTCTGGCTCCTGGGCTCCATCGTCTGGTCGCAGCAATCGGGTATAGAGAGGGGGAAAGAGGGAGCAAAGCAACCATGAGTACTCATCCAAAGTACTCGCAAGCAAGGAGCTACACTACATATGTATGCATTGGTATCAAATGGAATAACGGTATCATATGTGGACCGAACTGCAGAATGCCGGAATAAGAGGGGGATAGCTAGTCCTATCAAAGACTATGCTTGTGGTAACCTCCATCTTGCAGCAGGAGAAGATAGTAGATGGTGAGTTCACCAAGTAGCATCGCATAGCATAATCCTAACAGATGATCCTCCCTTCGTCGCCCTGTGAGAGAGCGATCACCGGTTGTATATGGCACTTGGAAGGGTGTGTTTTATTAAGTATCTGGTTCTAGTTGTCATAAGGTCAAGGTACAACTCCGGGTCGTCCTTTTACCGAGGGACACGGCTATTCGAATAGATCAACTTCCCTGCAGGGGTGCACCACATAACCCAACACGCTCGATCCCATTTGGCCGGACACACTTTCCTGGGTCATGTCCGGCCTCGGAAAATCAACACGTCACAGCCCTACCTAGGCACAATAGAGAGGTCAGCACGTCGGTCTAAACCCTATGGCGCAGGGGTCTGGGCCCATCGCCCATTGCACACCTGCACGTTGCGAGGCTGGCCGGAGAGCAGACCTAGCAACCTCCATTACAAAGGAAGTTGCGTTACGCGGTCCAACCCGGCGCGCACCACTCAGTCGCTGACATCACGAAGGCTTCGGCTGATACCACGACATCGAGTGCCCATAACTGTCCCCGCGTAGATGGTTAGTGCGTATAGGCCAGTGGCCAGACTCAGATCAAATACCAAGACCTCGTTAAACGTGTTATCTTGAAATAACTGCGAACGCCGACCAGGGCCAGGCCCACCTCACTCCTAGGTGTCGCTTCGCCACAAAGATCCACACAGAGGGCCGTTGGGACAAAGGTCCTTTCAGCCCCCAATCCGTGAATCACTCGCGGGTGCTCCACGAGCCGACCCGACTTTAGTCACCACATGTATCATGTATAAAGTATATAGTATATACCCATGATCACCTCGCGAGTGATCACGGCCTGATAGTATAGCATGGCAGATGGACAAGTAGGTAGGGCCACTGATGATAAACTAGCATCCTATACTAAGCATTAGGATTGCGGTAAAGGTAACAAAAGTAGTAGCAAGGACAGGCTATGCCTCAAGATAGGATTAACGGAAAGCAGTAACATGCTACACTACTCTAACGCAAGCAGTATAGAGAAGAGTAGGCGATATCTGGTGATCAAGGGGGGGGGCTTGCCTGGTTGCTCTGTAGACAGAAACGGACCCTCGAAGGTGAAGTAGTCGATCACTGGTTCAACCGCAGTCTCAGGGTCTACCGGAAAGAAATAACGGAGGGGGAACACAATAAATAACAAAGCAATCAAAGCTTCCCAAAGCATAACATGGCAATATGCGGAGCTAGGGTGACCTAACGCAGTAGGAGGGGATACAGACGAAGGAGGGAAACATCCGGGGAAATATCCCCGGTGTTTCGCGTTTTCAGACAGATGAATCAGAGGGGGAAATTTGCGTGTTCGCTATGCTAGGGGCATGTGACAGATGAACGGACCGTGTGTTTGGATTCGTCTCGTCATTCTGAGCAACTTTCATGTAGAAAACTTTTTCATCCAAGTTATGGATTAATTTCTATGATTTTCCGAAGTTTTAGCAATATTCTGAAAATTCCTGAAATTTTGCTAAGTCTGAGAATTTGTCAGTTTTCAACGTCTTTTAGCTGTTTTCAAAAGGCTACAACTATGGATCTATACCTCCTATGATTATATGCCTTATATCAATTTGAGCGTTTTTCTGTCATATACAAGATAGTAGCACTTTCGTCCAAATTAGAGTTCATTTGCTTGATCATCAACAGCTCTAAAGTAGCTATGAAAATAAAGCTGTTTTCGGGTTTTTTCACTTAACAGAACTTAGCATTTTGTGATTTTTGTAGGATTTAAACCATGCATCCAAAGGATTTGGTCCAGTGGGATAATATGAAGTTTGTCAAGTATACTTTCTACTCATATTAATTTCAGCCAAGTTAACAGCTGTTTAGACGTTGTTTAGAGGATGTCTAGAGGGTTAGTCAATGTATAATCAGAAAAGCTAGCTAGTAGTCGCTACAGTAACTAGCATCAGCAGTACGGTAAGCAACGGCGTGGCTCGGGCGCTGCAGCCGAGCGAGGCGCAACAGCAGCCACAGGCAGAGCAGCTTGGGTAACGCGAGGGCGCGGGCGAAGCCACACATAGGCAGGTGCAAGCGGCAGCGGCGATGGGCGCAGGTGGCTGCAGGAGACGCGCGCGAGCACACGATGCATGCACAAGGCGAGGCCGCGACCGGTGGAGCTCATGAACGGGGCGGCCGCAGCAGCAGATGCAGAAGCAACAGTGTCGCGCGTGGGAGGGGAGGAGGAGAAGGGGGCGCGCTGGGGCGAGTGCAGCAGCAGAGCAAGCGGGCGGACGCGGGCAGGGCGCCAGTGAGCGCGAGCGCGTGTGGGCGAGTAGGCGAGCGCAGTGAAGCGAGGCAGAGGAGAGGGCTAGGGACGACACGGGTCGCGGCGCTCGCGACGCGTAGACGGGCAACCACGACGGAGCAGCGGCACAGGAGCAGCACAACACGCACGCACATACGCGTATGCGTACGCGGGGGGCTCGGACGAACTCGGGGACGGCGTCCTACGGCGCAAGAATGGGAGGGGAGAGGAGGTGCTCACCGAGCAGGCGCAAGGAGGCCCGTCGAGTGGCTTAGGAGCAGCAGAGGTGGTGGATTCGATGAGGAACTCCGGCGACCGAAGCGGGAAGAAGCCGTCGATCCCGAAGCTTGACGGCGCCCCAGCTCGATCTGGTGGCCGTAGTCGAAGTAGACGAGGCTGACGCGTATCTTGGCGAAGTTTCAGCCGGCGGGGATGGAAGTGGCCACGACGACAATGGCAAAGCGGTGACGGCTACGTTCGGATGCGAGTTCTAGATCGAACGAGGAAAGGGGAGATAGAATTAGGAGCTAGGGTTTCGGCCGAAGGGTGCGGCGGTGTTTTGTAGGGCACCGAGGTGTGCTAGATGGCCGACACGCACGGCATGGCGCGGCCATGCCGGTGGATGGCCGCCATGATCCCCATGTCTCCTGTAGCGAGGTTGGGGATGGCCCAAGTTGGGCTAGGCTGGTTCCTGTAGCTAGTAGGCCGTGAGTCCAAAGAGTAGTTTATATATATATATATGTGTGTGTGTGTGTGTGTGTGTGTATTTATATTTTCTATTTTAGCCACTGTTTTGTATTTAGCCTAAATACTAAATGATTTTAGTTAAAGTTGAAACTTCCCACAACATTACCTACTGATATCTTGGTGTTGTCTAAAAAGTTTGAGGTTATTTGGAAAATGTTTGAAAATAGGTTTATATTTAAATGGGCATAATAAGTGTTGCTTGTCAACATTAATTATTCCTAGGGGAAAATTAAAAATCCATTTAATGTTGGTTCCTACATGTTAAATACTAAGTGAATATTTGTAAACCCTCGAACATTTTTATTTGACATTTTGAATAAATAAGAATTTGACTTGTTATTTGAAATTTAAATTGTTTTTGAACCACCGTGAGATTAATAACAGTAATAGCAGTGACATGGCATAATTAGAAGAGGTTCACTGTAGCTTAATTATCTAGGCGTCACAATTCTCCTCCACTACAAGAAATCTCGTCCCGAGATTTAAGAGGCGTAAGGGGGAGTTCTAGTTACGAAATTCTAGAGAGTGTACTCGGTCTTAGTTGCTCTCCTCGAAGTGGTCGATCCATAATGCTGATGTTTTCATACTTCAGCTTGAGGTCATCATGATGAAGTCGGCATCCTTTCTTCGGGAACTCCATCGTATTTACAAAAAGGATAATGGGTAGCTTCGGAAGAACGAAACTCTACAAGGTTGCTAAGCCGGTAGATAACACCAGGGAAGGTGGCGGAAAGTAACTCTCGAATTGAAACTTAAGAAAACATCGAGAGCAAGTAAGACGGTGCAATAAGAAGTTTCGAGCGGATAGGCAATCGTTTATTGCCTGAAACAGAGTGTGAAAGGGGTTCAGAGCAACGGGAATAAGTATTGTGTCCGATACTAGAATTGATCACTAGGAGGGTGTTCGCGAATTACATATGAAACAAAGCGCAAGGGATAACTTTGAAACAGGGATGTATAGGAGAGTCAGGTTTTGATCCCATGGAACTGTGGGTTATGGGCCCACCATGTGGTTTACAAGTAGGAAGGTTGGTGACATCTTGTACAATCAGGTAAGCCAGGCATGTTAGAGAACAGTCTGTCGGTTATGTCGGCAACAACATCGATACCAAGGGCGAGGGACGAAGAGAACCATCTTCCTGCTCGTTGAACGAGGCGGACCAATAGGTAAAGTTCTCGTCCATCAGTGGTTACCGGAATGTTATCAACAATATTAACAGGGTCTTACTAACAGAGTGGTTCAACGAGGTGCTTACCTAAGCAGGAGAATATTACTACTTAGATCATATTGATCACCAATAAGGTTAAACAAAACAATGGAAAGGAAAAGGTGATCATCAGATTAAACAGACAATGGAAAGGAAAATGTGTTTAAACACATGTTTTAGGGATATATCCTTCCAAAGGACAAGCAAAGCATGATATCCATGACAAGATAGAAAGTAGAAAACCATTTAGGTAAGGGGAGAGGAATTTCATGACATAACCGAAACAACGGTGTTTGGATAATGGACAAAGAAGATTTAGCATTGTTCTTCAAATGCTCTTATTGAAAATCGGAGTACCACCGACATGCTTCGAGATCGCACTGACAAGGTCTTCAAGCAAAGGTCGGACCTTGATACACAAAGGATCCATCGGGAAAAACTTATTAAACAAGTCATTCAATTTCCTCATGGAAGAATGATTAACCTTGCTAAAAAGGAAACTATAACAGCAGGTCCTCCGGCCAGGTGAGCTAGGCATGACATCACCTTACCGGGTCACATGAAGACGAATGTTATAACTCTTGGAAATATGCCCCAACCATCATATCTGACAGAGATTCAGATCCGGTTGGTGTCAAATTACCTCAGACTCAGGATGCCTGAGGAGAAAAGGTGCAACACAAATTGACGAGATGACATTGTAAGATTCTCGGGAAATAAACTATGGAAATGAGTTCCGAAACATCCTTAAACCAAGGAGAGAATGAGGAGGTGGCTGATGAACTCAGCCCCAATTCATCGAGATTTCCAAAAGATGGATTTCCACAATTAGGTGAACAAGGAGATAACATTTGTCACATCAAATGATATAATGAGGTATGCTCAAGGAAAACACACATAATTAACATTGGTTGAAAGGTGCGCACAAAAGATGGGCTTAGGTAGCATGATCAACGTTAGAATGGTGGTTCAACAACCAATAGTCTAAGAATGAACTATCGACCATCAACTTCAAAGCAATAGGGTTGCTAGAAGGGCGGAATCCAAACAACACCGTTCACTTGTTGGTACACCAGTTGGAATCAACACGAGGACCAAGAAAGAATGGTGATGGTGAGAAGCATCACTATACCAAGAATTCTTAAGAGGTGGAGCAATCCTCACAACATCCTTGTCATAAAGGACATTAATACTTCAAGGTGGAACATCATACAAGCTGGATAGCAAGTTGCATTCATAACATGAACAAGTTTGTGTTGTGGGAAGGCAAGAATGTTGTCGATGATAACACACATCATCGAGGGGCAAGGATGGTATTGCTCATCATGAATTCGATGGGTATCTTGAAAGAGCTCAATATGTTGATGATGATCAATACACATTTGTCGAGAGATTACCTGAAGATGTAATCAATCGGCGATGACATAAAGTCAAAGGAATGATGAAGCGAAAGGTTATTGGAACCACGGGTATGACACAAACTCGAGACCAAGCTTGCGGTTCAAGGCGAAATGATATGATGAGGAAGATCGACGTAAGCTTAGCTCATCATCGATAGTTGTGCTCTGGGAAGAAGGACCAGGTAGCACAGTTACAATTTAGCATGATAAGGATATAGCCAATTAGGCTAGGCATGACTTGAAGGATTATTAAACTCATAAGCAACAAAAATTACTTAGAGTTATCGTATCGGAGTGCGGAATCGATTCACTTATCGATGTTCTCGGTTGACGACAACCCAAAACCCGTGGAGTCACTATGACAGGGAAGGTACTACTTCATCAGAAATTCATAAGATATATCCTCGAGATACCATGGTGGTAATACAAGAAAGCAGATCAAAAATAGAGGTTGGGCAGGCGTATTGATCTGCAGAAGGCAAGTACTCTAACTTGTCCAAGAGATGGAATCAAGAAGAAATTTTTGGTCGGAACCACGGTTGCAAAAGACCAATTCCCATATATAAGATGAACTTATACCAAAGAGGGTTTAAGAGAAGCATCCACGATAAGATTAGCATCGTGTCCATGGGCATGAACGCAAGGTTCAAGGTCGACTCCCACTTCTCCAATGCATGACCATTCATTCACTGCTCTAAATAAAAATGATTTAGTTGTTGAAAGTTTTTACCTGGTGCAATACCAGATAAGTATGACCCGTGAAATCTTTCAGGTTCACATGGATTAGGGAAGGCGTAGGTTCAACCCATCAGGGCATCTTAGGAGCATATACCACAAACTTCAGAGTAAATAACACAAGCTCGATAATAGAGCATGCTTGAGAAAGCAGAGGATACAATTTACCAAAGGCATTATGTATCCAAGGAAAGGCTCACAAGCTTATTGAATATGAAAGACGTTGTTGGATAAAATCCGAAAAAGGGTGTGGTGGTCCACAAGGGATCCGATGTGAGCATCAGTACTCAACTAGAGGAAGAAAGAAAGCAAGGAGATCAGATTATAGAAACAACTGACTAACTCAAAGCTCAAATGCAAAGGAATTATGAATTCCAAGACAAGGGATCAGTAGCAATGCTCTGATTAGGGATGGATAAGTTGAATAGCCTTAGGGGTACAATCGATGGCAATTTGATTGGTTGAGACCCAGCTCATGTTAAAATGACGTCTGAGCCGGAAGGATGAATTCTAGGATCTGATTGAGGATTGCGAGCATTCGCAACATATTGTATAAACAGACTCAAAATGATAATGACAAAGGATGACAATAAGATTACTAGACTTATGGTATTAACCATAGTGCAAGCAAGCGAGAGTTCTAAAAGCAATAGTCTGCTCATGAATTTGGAAGATCGAATAGCATTTCAAAGAATTTTGTGAAACTCATGATCAACGAGGGATGAGCGGATACTTGATAAGTGCAAGGAATTATCCATAGGGGTATTTCCGTGGCAAGGAACTACAAGGCAGTAGGCACAAGTATTCTTGGAACAATAGGGAGAAATTCGGGGTATCTTGTAATAACAAGATCAACATGGAATGATTGTATGAATGGCAAGTGTATGTAGTTATCCATAAGGACATTACGGTGGTAGGGAATTGCAAAGACGATGAGCATATGTTCTCGGGAGAACATCGGAGAGTATTTTTGGAATCTTCTGGTGCACCAGGCGATCATTTGTGATAAGGGGCTCTCCGGGTGGAAGTGATAACGAGATCCTAATGTTAGATTTAGCAAAATTCATTTAACCCGAATAGAAGAGAGATCAGAGTCCCAGAGTATAAACAAGGAGTAAAAGATCCTAATACCACCCAATGGCGACGAGGGCCCGTAAGCCACACAGCCATGTTAGTAAAAGGTTTTCAATGACTAGACTCGACTTCGGCCAAGGAGTTGGAAAGGGGGATTCCTACAGGCAGTCGGCTCTGATACCAACTTGTGCCGCCCCCGATTTGACCGTACACTAATCATACACGCAAACGTGTACGATCAAGATTAGGGACTCACGGCAAGATATCACAACACAACTCTACAAATAAAATAAGTCATACAACCATCATATTACAAGGCAGGGGCCTCGAGGGCTTGAATACAAGAGCTCGATCATAGACGAGTCAGCGGAAGGAACAATATCTGAGTACAGACATAAGTTAAACAAGTTTGGCTTAAGAAGGCTAGCACAAACTGGGATACAGATCGAAAGAGGCGCAGGCCTCCTGCCTGGGATCCTCCTAAACTACTCCTGGTCATCGTCAGCGGGCTGCACGTAGTAGTAGGCACCTCCCGAGTAGTAGTAATCATCATCGATAGTGGTGTCTGGCTCCTAGGCTCCATCGTCTGGTCGCAGCAATCGGGTATAGAGAGGGGGAAAAGAGGGAGCAAAGCAACCGTGAGTACTCATCCAAAGTACTCGCAAGCAAGGAGCTACACTACATATGTATGCATTGGTATCAAATGGAATAAGGGTATCATATGTGGACTGAACTGCAGAATGCCAGAATAAGAGGGGGATAGCTAGTCCTATCGAAGACTATGCTTCTGGTAACCTCCATCTTGCAGCAGGAGAAGAGAGTAGATGGTAAGTTCACCAAGTAGCATCGCATAGCATAATCCTAACCGATGATCCTCCCTTCGTCGCCCTGTGAGAGAGCGATCACCGGTTGTATCTGGCACTTGGAAGGGTGTGTTTTATTAAGTATCTGGTTCTAGTTGTCATAAGGTCAAGGTACAACTCCGGGTCGTCCTTTTACCGAGGGACACGGCTATTCGAATAGATCAACTTCCCTGCAGGGGTGCACCACATAACCCAACACGCTCGATCCCATTTGGCCGGACACACTTTCCTGGGTCATGCCCAGCCTCGGAAGATCAACACGTCGCAGCCCTACCTAGGCACAACAGAGAGGTCAGCACGTCGGTCTAAATCCTATGGCGCAGGGGTCTGGGCCCATCGCCCATTGCACACCTGCATGTTGCGAGGGTGGCCGGAGAGCAGACCTAGCAACCTCCATTACAAAGGAAGTTGCGTTACACAGTCCAACCCAGCGCGCGCCACTCAGTCGCTGACGTCACGAAGGCTTCGACTGATACCACGACGTCGAGTGCCCATAACTGTCCCCGCGTAGATGGTTAGTGCGTATAGGCCAGTGGCCAGACTCAGATCAAATACCAAGATCTCGTTAAACGTGTTATCTTGAAATAACCGCGAACACCGACCAGGGCCAGGCCCACCTCTCTCCTAGGTGGTCTCAACCTGCCCTGTCGCTTCGCCACAAAGATCCACACAGAGGGCCGTTGGGACAAAGGTCCTTTCAACCCCCAATCCGTGAATCACTCGCGGGTGCTCTACGAGCCGACCCGACTTTATTCACCACATGTATCATGTATAAAGTATATAGGATATACCCGTGATCACCTCCCGAGTGATCACGGCCCGATAGTATAGCATGGAAGACGGACAAGTAGGTAGGGCCACTGATGATAAACTAGCATCCTATACTAAGCATTAGGATTGCGGTAAAGGTAACAACAGTAGTAGCAAGGACAGGCTATGCCTCAGGATAGGATTAACGGAAAGCCGTAACATGCTACACTACTCTAATGCAAGCAGTATAGAGAAGAGTAGGCGATATCTGGTGATTAAGGGGGGGGGGCTTGCCTGGTTGCTCTGTAGACAGAAACGGACCCTCGAAGGTGAAGTAGTCGATCACTGGTTCAACCGCAGTCTCGGGGTCTACCGGAAAGAAATAATGGAGGGGGAACACAATAAATAACAGAGCAATCAAGGCTTCCCAAAGCATAACATGGCAATACACGGTGCTAGGGTGACCTAACGCAGTAGGAGGGGATACCGACGAAGGAGGGAAACATCCGGGAAAATATCCCTGGTGTTTCGCGTTTTCGGACAGATGAATCGGAGGGGGAAAGTTGCGTGTTCGCTATGCTAGGGGCATATGACAGATGAACGGACCGTGTGTTTAGATTCGTCTCGTCATTCTGAGCAACTTTCATGTAGAAAACTTTTTCATCCAAGTTACGGATTAATTTCTATGATTTTCTGAAGTTTTAGCAATATTCTGAAAATTCCTGAAATTTTGCTAAGTCTAAGAATTTGTCAGTTTTAAACGTCTTTACCTGTTTTCAAAAGGCTACAACTATGGATCTATACCTCCTATGATTATATGCCTTATATCAATTTTGAGCGTTCTTCTGTCATATACAAGATAGTAGCACTTCCGTCCAAATTAGAGTTCATTTGCTTGATCATCAACAACTCTAAAGTAGCTATGAAAATAAAGTTGTTTTCGGTTTTTTTTCACTTAACAGAACTTAGCATTTTGTGATTTTTGTAGGATTTAAACCATGCATCGAAAGGATTTGGTCTAGTGGGATAAAATGAAGTTTGTCAACTATACTTTCTACTCATATTAATTTCACCCAAGTTAGCAGCTGTTTAGATGTTGTTTAGAGGATGTCTAGAGGGTTAGTCAATGTATAATCAGAAAAGCTAGCTAGTAGCCGCTACAGTAACTAGCATCAGAAGTACAGTAAGCAACGGCGTGGCTCGGGCGCTGCAGCTGAGCGAGGCGTAACAGCAGCCATAGGCAGAGCAGCTTGGGTCACGCGAGGGCGCAGGCGAAGCCACACGTAGGTAGGCGCAAGCGGCAGCGGCGATGGGCGCAGGTGGCTGTAGGAGACGCGCGCGAGCACACGATGCATGCACAAGGCGAGGCCGCGACCGGTGGAGCTCACGAACGGGGCGGCCGCAGCAGCAGATGCAGAAGCAACAGCACCGCGCGTGGGAGGGGAGGAGGAGCAGGGGGTGCGCTGGGGCGAGTGCAGCAGCAGAGCAAGCGGGCGGACGCGGGCAGGGCGCCGGTGAGCGCGAGCACGTGTGGGCGAGTAGGCAAGCGTAGCGAGGCGAGGCAGAGGAGAGGGCTAGGGACGACGCGGGTCGCGGCGCTCGCGACGCGTAGGCGGGCAACCACGACGGAGCAGCGGCACAGGAGCAGCACAACACGCACGCACATACGCGTATGCGTACGCGGGGGGCTCGGGCGAACTCGGGGACGGCGGCCTACGGCACAAGAACGGGAGGGGAGAGGAGGTGCTCACCGAGCAGGCGCAAGGAGGCCCGTCGAGTGGCTTAGGAGCAGCAGAGGTGGTGGATTCGATGAGGAACTCCGGTGACCGAAGCGGGAAGAAGTCGTCGATCCCAAAGCTTGATGGCGCCCCAGCTCGATCTGGTGGCCGTAGTCGAAGTAGACGAGACCGACGCGTCTCCTAGCGAAGTTTCAGCCGGCGGGGATGGAAGTGGCCACGACGACAACGACGAAGCGGTGACGGCTACGTTCGGATGCGAGTTCTAGATCGAACGAGGAAAGGGGAGATAGAATTAGGAGCTAGGGTTTTGGCCGAGGGGTGCGGCGGTGTTTTGTAGGGCACCGAGGTGTGCTGGATGGTCGACACGCACGGCATGGCGCGGCCATGCCGGTGGATGGCCGCCACGATCCCCATGTCTCCTGTAGCGAGGTTGGGGATGGCCCAAGTTGGGTTGGGCTGGTTCGTGTAGCTAGTAGGCCGTGAGTCCAAAGAGTAGTTTAGTTTTATATATATTTCTATTTTCTATTTTAGCCACTATTTTGTATTTAGCCTAAATACTAAATGATTTTAGTTAAAGTTGAAACTTTCCACAACATTACCTACTGATATCTTGGTGTTGTCTAAAAAGTTTGAGGTTATTTGGAAAATGTTTGAAAATAGGTTTATATTTAAATGGGCATAATAGGTGTTGCTTGTCAACATTAATTATTCCAAGGGGAAAATTAAAAATCCATTTAATGTTGGTTCCTACATGTTAAATACTAAGTGAATATTTGTAAACCCTCGAACATTTTTATTTGACATTTTGAATAAATAAGAATTTGACTTGTTATTTGAAATTTAAATTGTTTTTGAACCACCGCGAGATTAATAACAGTAATAGCAGTGACATGGCATAATTAGCAGAGGTTCATTGTAGCTTAATTATCTGGGCGTCACAATACCGCTCCGCCTCATTATGTGCCAACACCACCCGGTGACTTCTCCAATCCCTTGGAAAACCTTATTGTTGCGTCGGCTCGTTTGGCGGCTCTCCCGATGGAAGGCGACTCTCCGGTGGTGATCGAAACACGAAGGGTGAGGGAACTTCTTCAAACAGCTCTCGCACAGCAGGATGCGTACTCTTACAATCGAGACGGAATCCATTCAACCCCTCGCCCGAGCCGGAGCCCAAGCTACAGTAGACATATGGACTCAGCTGATATGTCAAGCAATGCTCAACGCCGCAACTGGCCGCACAGGCATGAACCGGTACAGGCTGGAGCCCTTAACCTAGCGGATCAAGAGAGGATCCGACAAGAGGCCAAGCGAGCGGTTCAACTGGTAGCAGAGTAGGCAGCTCACCAGACTTTTCCGGCTTATCCAGCAACCTTGGTTGAGGCAGGAGTGGCCACGGGAACCGGAGGTGTCCCTTGCCTGGTGCCTGCCATACGTAATGAGCGTTTGCCAAAGGACTTCAAGGGGCCTCGTAAGGTGCCTAATTACACGACCGATTTGCAGCCTGGGGCATGGATTGAGAGTTACGAGATGGCAATGGAGCTTTTGGAGGTCAGTGATGCAGCAATGGCTAATTACTTCACAATGATGTTGGATGGAACGGCTCGCACTTGGTTGAAAGGGTTGCCACCCAATTCCATCGGCTCATGGGCGGAGATGAAAACCCGGTTCATCCAAAACTTCAAAGACACATGTAAGCAACCTATGTCAATCGTGGACCTGACTAACTGTAAGCAAGAGGAAGGGGAGTCCACAACCCATTGGGTGCATCGGGTCAAGGAGATAATACATTCATCTGATAAGATGGATGCCGGGTCGGCAGTCTTAATGTTGGAGAAAAATTGTCATTTTGAACCTCTGAAACAGAAGCTGGGGCGGCTCAAGCGTGACTGTAATGACATGGGCCAGTTGATGGCGGCTCTGGTTAAATATGCTGATTCTAATAATACCAAGGATCCCTTGTCTGATGAGGAGAAAGCAGGGAAGGGAAAGAAGAACGGCAACGGAAAGGGTCACCAGCATAACCTGGCAAATCAAGGAGGTAATAAACGTAAGGCTGACGAATTTGTGGCTAACACCAATACACAGGGCAACAATCAACGGCGCAACGGCAGGCAAACCCCTCGGTCAGGCAGGTCAGGTCCCACCCTCGAGCAACTATTGAATGAACCTTGCCCAAGACACGGCACCTGGGAGAAGACAACAACCCATCTATGGAAATACTATATGATCATGAAGGCATTTAAGAATTCAAACGCGTTTGACAGAGGTCACGGGCCGAGCAGCGGTTCAGGTGGAGGCGGCTTTCAGGGCCCGGGCGCCGGTTTAGGTGGAAGTGGTTTTCACGGTCAAGGCCATGCAGGTAACCAGGGAAGTTACAATCAACAATCCGGCCAAGGCAATCAGTAGCAATAGTCCGGGAATCAGAGCAACCCAAAACAGTTGAATAGTGGGCAATACCATGTATTTACCACTAGTTTGTGCAAGAGGGACCAGAAACTTCATAAGAGGGCTGTCAATGCTGTTGAGCTGGCGATACCACGTTACTTACGGTGGTGAGAACAGCCTATTGTGTGGAGCAGAGAGGATCACCCTCCCCGGGTTGATAATCCGCGTCACTTGATCGTATTCGAATCACAGCTTAACCACTTTTGGGTCCGACTTGGATCATATTCGAATCAGGGTCGTTAAAAACCTCTCAAGGTCATTTGGGGGCTTCCTGTTCAAACATAGGTCGTATTCGAACCAAAGAGAACATAGATGTCGGTACCCTCTTGATCGGCGCAACGCCAAAGCCACTGGGGGCTATATGATCGTATTCGAATCTTAGCTTAACCTCTTTGGTCCGGTTTACTGGTTGTATTCGGATCAGAAAACCCCCAACCTTTAGTTACAAGGCTAATTTTGTTTACCACCTGTTATTTGTCTTATTGGTTTTTTGTTGTCTCAATTTCAAAATAATCAATCATGGTCTTTTCACCGGCTTGACTATTTGACAATAAGCCGCCAGGGCATGATAATCATCAGGTATTCAGAAGCATTGACTTCTCGCAAAGACTTGATTATCAACCTCATCACCCAGGTCATATAAACCGGTGGTCCGGAGGTCAAAGATACAGGTATGGCTATTGTTTATAAACAGATTCCTTCTGTATTAATCAAAAGTTATTTCAACCTTGTTTTCTTTTTATGTCTGGTTCTGTTTTCTACTATGATAAAAAATATTGGCTATAAACCGGGTGTTCTAACCCGTTCGGTACTAAGCCGCCAAGCTAGTTTTTTCCTTTTATCTATAGGAACAGAGCGGAAATATTGCAGTGACAGCCATAAATATAATGCATATATTGACATCAGCAAACACGGAATCACACACGGTGTCTTATGCGCGATGGCATAGGCAAATTATGCGGTGTTTTCACAGCTAATCTATTACAAGGCTTTTAAAAGCCCATGAAGATGGTCTTCACTCCTCCCTCGCCGGCTCACCGCCTTCTACTAATTGGAAGTTAGGTTTTGACCAGTCAAAACCGTCTACAGCAGTAAATTATGCTTCTTCATCAATCAAGCCAGCTGGATCAATATCCGGAGCAAAAGTATGTTGACGAACCGGCGGGATAAGGTCAGTCACTTTGTAGGAGGGAGTCGCCATCTTCTTACTGTCCAAGTCAAAACCCGGCTGGTATTTATCGATATTTGTTTCATCTCCAAGAATGGTGGCCTGAGGTCGCACCTCCCTCACGCAAGCGACGAAGTCATCCTGTTCAAACAGTGACCCGTCTTCCTTTACCGTGGGGTACCCTCTGGCTACATCCGCTGGGTCTAGATCTGGCACCCAAGCCTTTGAGCGGCTTAGGGAAATTAAAGCCCCGGCTCTAGCATAGGAGCGCTTGACTTCTTGGAACCTGGCGGGTAAGATTGACAGCTTCTTTAAGACATCACTGAGCCAGTTGGGTCCTTGATTGGCAGGAGAGATAGCGACGAGTGCCCGTTGTGCGCCAATGTACAATTGCTCCACTAAGGTATACATTGCCTTTAGTTTAGTCACGTTGTCTTGGCTCAGGTTCTTGCTTCGTGGGCCTGCACATGGTTTTTTAAACAAAGGGTCAGCTAGCGGTTTGTATTCCAGGTCAAAAGAAGGTCAAAAAGGTCAGTACATATGACTTACCGAAGATGGCGGACACCATTTCAGACACCCGATCTTTTAATCCGGTCAGCTCCGTCGTAACCTCTTCAAGGGTTGCTTCAGCTTTCTCGGCACGTTGTGTCAGCAACGTTTTTTCCTCAGCCCAGGTTTTCTTCTTGACAGTCAAGCTGGTTTTCAAATTTTCCGTCTCAGCAAGACTCAGTTGCAGCTTGGAGTCAGCGGACTTGATTTCTGCTTCCTAATCCTCCAGCTGGGTCTTTGCATCAGTTAATTGCCAGCTCAATTCAGATAAGGCATTCTACAAAATATACATAGATGTGTCAAGGTTTCAATTAAAGTCCAAGAGTCAAGATTCAAGTCTCAAGTACTTTTGCATTGCAAAACCACTTGACACTTGGGGGCTAATGTATGCCAAAACAATTTCTTATGACTCTAAAATACTTCAAGTCCCAAGTACTTTACAAAGTAACAACACTTGGCACTTGGGGGCTAATGTATGATATTCAGCAAAGTCTCTCAAGGTTAAGCCGGATTACAATATTTGTTGGATTCGGTACAAGACAGTTATGAAATTCAAAGTACCGGCTCATTTATGGTTAAGTGAACCGGCCCTTGGGGACTATAGGTGAAGCTTTGTTCTATTTTATTGGACTTCAAAAAAATCTAAAGGTAAAGTCTTATCCTATATCATAAAGTCTACATATCAGTCCGGTTTTCTCATAATCTGAAGACTTGGGGGCTAGCAGAATATAAATAAGCCGGAAGAACATACCTCGTACTTCAGCTGCAACTGCTTGACCATTTTGATCTCTGAGTCACGGCTGGAGTGCACATGGCTGAGATAGCTGGATAATATGTCGTTGGCATTCGGATGGCCATAATGCGAAATATCAAAACGCACCTTCTGTCTCTCCAATGCCTCTTGTTTCACCATGTGACGAGCTAACATGGTGGGATTCCCCGGCTCAACAAAGCGGCTTCTGGTGATCAGAACGTATTGCGCAGACGGTGATGGCGGGTTGGCCGAGATGGATGGTCCAGTTGCAGAAGGATTAACGGTGGTATCGTCAACTGACGGCTCAGGAGGATTTACTTCAGCGTTGACAGGCGGATCTTCTGGAGCTTCAGTTAATGGAGGAGAAGGTGGCATTGCCGGTTCAGGTGCAAGGACTGGCGGGTCTTCCACCGGCTTAGTTACCTTGGCCTTCTTGGACTTAGCTTGACCACTAAGAGAAATGTTATGGGATTGTCAGTATAAAGAGACAGTTTGAAAACACGAAGGAAAGAGTATTTTTTTCCTTACCCAGGGGCAGTCTTGAAAGCCGGAAATTGGGTCTGAGTCGAGTCGCCAGAAGAGCGATGTGACGCCCGGATAGTTACGCTACAGTAATCCTCCACTAATGATGCCACGTCACCTCGATCACGGTGGCTAATCTGGCATTAGTTCGAAACCGATTTGAATTCGATTTAAAAATCAGGCAAACAACAAAAGTTTTCAAAAATTTAAACTATAATGTTCAGGGTGAACCAAATAATGCATAAGTAATTATGGCAATGGAACTACTCTTTTATAAAATGTTTAAAGGCTCTAAAGTAATTAAAAACAGGGGCTAAAACATCTATTAAATATTTTTAAATAATAAACAAATGTAAAACTAATTTATTTAGTGCCAAATTAATTATGAAAGTAGCCTAACTAATAATGCTAATTTAGGGACTGAGTTGATATATTATAAAACTACATATAAAGTAAATCTAAAAGAAACAGAAAATAGATAAACAGAAATAAAAGAAAAAGAAAATACAAAAGAGAAAACAAAGCAAATCAAAAAAAAAAAGAAGACCCCCCCCCCCCACTGGGAATCGGCCCAGCTGGCCGGCCTAATTGGCCGCAGGCCCAACCGGCCGCCCTTCCCCCTTATCCACTCATCACCTCGCCCCACTCCACCGACACCCCCACTTCCCCCCCCCCCCCGCACAAAATATCTTCCCCCCTCTCTCCCGATTGGATCGGGATCGGAGGAGGTCGCCGTCGCCTGTCGACGCCCGGAGCTCGCCGCCCCCCCCCCCTCTCGCCGGACTGCTCCTCTCCGCCCCTCCTCCCCAACGGCCCTCCCCGAACTCCGTCGAGTCCGCTGCCCGAAATCCCTGCTAACCCCCGTGAGCTTCCCCTCTTTCCCTCTCTGCTCCCGCGTCGCGCCGTTGTCGCACGCACTCGCCGCCCGCCAAGCGTGCGCTCGCACACCCAGCCACGCCGGCCCCTGCTCGACCCCGCTGTCGCCTGAGCCTACGCCCATGTCCGCCGCTAGCCGCCGGACCTCGCACTGCCTCTGCCACCCCCTTCCCCGTGGGTGCCCCGCTGCAGACCGGCCGCGCCTTGGCCGTGCCACGGCCCCGCCACCGCACCTACTCGCGCCCGCGCGCACCCTGCGACCACCACCCGCGCCCGCCGTCCTCACCTTGCGGCCATTCCCCCCCCCACCTGTGCTGGCCTCGCGGCCATGGCCTCGTCCCTGTGCCCGTGAGGGCACACATCCACCATGGCCCGCGCGCCCCGGCCTGGCTTCCTCGTCGCGTTCCGCGCCTCGCCTCTGTTGGCCCTTTGCCGCGCCACCGCGCGCGACCGCACCTGCGCGCGCCCTTCGCCTCGCTCCACCGCGCCGTCACCGCGCGCCCCTCGTCTGCTCCAACGCGCCCGCCGCCTGCTGTGCGTGCCCGCACGTAACCATTCCGGCGCCGGCCACAACGCCCGCACACCCGCGCCAGCCTTCCCCGGCTGAGCCCCGCCGTGGCCTCCGCCGGCCGCCCCGCTGGATCCAGCGGCACCGCGCGGGTCCGTTCCCTCGGGCATGCGCCCGTTCATGCGCCCGTGAGCCCCTGCGCCCGAATGCCTAGCGCCCGTTAAGGCCTGGGCCACTGACCGAATGGGGCCCATGCCCAGAACGATTAAAAAAAATTAATTAAAACTAATACAAAAAAATAAATAAAATAATAATTATAATTAAAATAACTTTAATTAATTAACTAAATTAATTAAGTTAATTAACCTTAATTAATTAATCTAATTAACCTATTAGCTTAATTAAACAGTAATTAGTTTAACTAAACCCTAATTAACCTAACAGGGTATCACAGGTGGGTCCCACTGGACCCACGCGCTAGTTTGACCAAGTCAACTGACTGTTGACTGCTGACGTCATGCTGACGTCATGATGACGTCAGCAGACACTATTCTGGATAATGTTGATTAAATTAAATAAATAAATCCTAAAAATGATTTAAATCTTTTAAAATTAATATAAAATAAACCGTAGCTCGGATGAAAATACTTTCTACATGAAAGTTGCTCAAAACGACGAGACGAACCCGGATACGCAGCCCGTTCGTCCGTCACGCATCCCTAGCATGGCAAACTCGCAACTTTCCCCCTGCGGCTCCTCTGCTCGAAAACGCAAAACACCGAGGATACTTTCCTGAATGTTTCCCCCCTTCACCGGTATCACCTCGTACCGTGTCAGGTCACCCCTAGCACAACGTAATGCCGCATCTTGCTTTTTGTTACATTGATTGCTCTGTTATTTATTATATTCCCCCTCTGTGACTTCTTTTCGGTAGACCCCGAGATTGCCGGAGACCCCCAGTACGACTACGGTGTTGACGACCCCTCTCTCTTGCCAGAACAACCAGGCAAGCCCTCTCTTTGATCACCAGATACCGCCTACTCTTCTCTACACTGCTTGCATTAGAGTAGTGTAGCATGTTACTGCTTCCCGTTAATCCTATACTGATGCATAGCCTGTCCTTGCTACTACTGTTGTTACCTTTACCTGCAAACCTAATGCTTAGTATAGGATGCTAGCTTATCATCAGTGGCCCTACATTCTTGTCCGTCTGCCATGCTATACTATCGGGCCGTGATCACTCGGGAGGTGATCACGGGTATATACTATATACTTTATACATGATACATGTGGTGACTAAAGACGGGTAGGCTCGTAGGAGCACCCGCGAGTGGATCTTTGAGGCGGAGCGACAGGGCAGGTTCCGACCACCTAGGAGAGAGGTGGGCCTGGCCCTGTTCGGCGTTCGCGGACACTTAACACGCTTAACGAGATCTGGGTATTTGATCTGAGTCTGGCCATTTGGTCTATACGCACTAACCATCTACGCGGGAGTAGTTATGGGTATCCCGGCGTCGTGGTATCAGCCGAAGCCTTCGTGACGTCAGCGACTGAGTGGCGTGCGCCGGATTGGACTGGAAAGCCACTAGGCTAGGTCTGCTTCCGGCCGCGTACGCAACGTGCAGGTGTGCAAAGGGCGATGGGCCCAGACCCCTGCGCCATAGGATTTAGACCGGCGTGCTGACCTCTCTGTTGTGCCTAGGTAGGGCTGCGACATGTTGATCTTCCGAGGCCGGGCATGACCCAGGAAAGTGTGTCCGGCCAACTGGGATCGAGCGTGTTGGGGTATGTGGTGCACCCGTGCAGGGAAGTTTATCTATTCGAATAGCCGTGTCCCTCGGTAAAAGGACGACCCGGAGTTGTACTTTGACCTTATGACAACTAGAACTGGATACTTAATAAAACACACCCTTCCAAGTGCCAGATACAACCGGTGATCGCTCTCTCACAGGGCGACGAGGAGAGGATCATCGGTTAGGATTATGCTATATGATGCTACTTGGAGGACTTCAGTCTACTCTCTTCTACATGCTGCAAGACGGAGGCGGCCAGAAGCGTAGTCTTCGAAAGGACTGGCTATCCCCCTCTTATTCCGGCATTCTGCAGTTCAGTCCACATATGGTACCCTTATTCCATTTGATACCAATGCATACATATGTAGTGTAGCTCCTTGCTTGCGAGTACTTTGGATGAGTACTCACGGTTGCTTTCTCCTCCTTTTCCCTCTATCCCTTCTACCTGGTTGTCGCAACCAGATGTTGGAGCCCAGGAGCCACACGCCACCGTCGACGACAACTCCTACTACACCGGAGGTGCCTACTACTATGTGCTGCCCGCTGACGACGACCAGGAGTAGTTTAGGAGGATCCCAGGCAGGAGGCCTGCGCCTCTTTCGATCTGTATCCCAGTTTGTGCTAGCCTTCTTAAGGCAAACTTATTTAACTTATGTCTGTACTCAGATATTGTTGCTTCCGCTGACTCGTCTATGATCGAGCTCTTGTATTCGAGCCCTCGAGGCCCCTGGCTTGTAATATGATGCTTGTATGACTTATTTTATTTGTAGAGTTGTGTTGTGATATCTTCCCATGAGTCCCTGATCTTGATCGTACACGTTTGCGTGTATGATTAGTGTATGATTAAATCGGGGGCGTGACAAGTTGGTATCAGAGCCGACTGCCTGTAGGAATCCCCCTTCCACACTCCTTGGCCGAAGTCGAGTCTAGACATTACAAAACTTTTACTAACATGGCTGTGCGGCTTACGGGCCCACGTCGCCATTTGGGTGGTATTAGAATCTTTTATTCCTCGCCCTTACTCTAGGACCCTGATCTCTCTTCTATTCGGGTTAAATGGTTTTGCTAACTCTGACTCTAGGATCCCGTAAATACTTTCTCCCGGAGAGCCCCTTCATTCCAGATGATGGCCTGCTTCACCGGAAGATTCCGAAGATACTCTTTGCTATTCCTCTTGAGACTTTGTGCCCATCACTTTTGCTATTCCCGACCACCGATAAATCCTTATGGATAACTACTTACACTTGCCATTCATACGATCATCCCCCATTGATCTTGTTATTACAAGATACCCCGAAGTCTTCTCTATTGTTCCGAGAATACTTTGTGCCTACTGCCTAGCAGTTCCTTGCCACATGAATACCCCTATGAATAATTCTCGCGCTTTTCGAGTATCTGCTCATCCCCCAGTTGTTCATGTGTTTCACAATGGTCTTCGAAATATTATTCGATCCTCCAAAAATCCTTAGTAGCTTATTGCTCTGCAATACTTGCCTGCTTGCATTATGGATGCTTTCCATATGTCTGGCGATATTCGTTAGTATCCTTAGGCATCATCTTTTGATCCTATTGATTCAACTTGAGTGCGAATGCACGCAATCATCAATTGATCCTTTTAAATTATCTTTCCGGCTCAGACGTTATTTTAAAACATGAGCTGGATCTCGACCAATCAAATTGCTGTCGATTGTACCCTTAAGGCTATTCAACTTATCCATCCCTGATCAGAGCATTGCTTCTGATCCCTTGTCTTGGAATTGATAATTCTTTGCATTTGAGCCTTGAATTAGTCAGTTGTTTCTAAAGTCTGATCTCCTTGCATTGTTTCTCCCTCTGGTTGAGTACCGATGCTCGCACCAGATCCCTTGAGAACCACCAGATCATTTGCGGGATTTTATCCGACAACGTCCTTCATATTCAATAAGTCTGTGAGCCTTTCCTCGGATACATAATACCTTTGGTAAATTGTATCCTCTGCTTTCTCAAACATGCTCTACTATCGAGCTGGTGTTATTTATTCTTGAAATTTGTGGTATATACTCCTAAGGTGCCCTGATGGGTTGAACATATGCCTTCTCTAAACTGTGTGAACTCGAAAGTCTTCACGAGTCATACTCTTCTGGTATTTTGCTAGAGAAAATTTCTATACTACAGCTTCATCAAAAGCGAGAAGTAAAATGAAAGGTTATGCATGGAAGAATTGGGAGTCGACCTTGAGCCTTTGCGTTCATGCCCATGGACCCGATGAGAAACTTATCATCGAAGCTTCTTGTAAATGATATTAGTTCCCTTGGTATAAGTTCATCTTATATCTGGGATCCGGCCTTTTACAATCGTGGTTCCGACCATGTTCTCTTTTAAATACCATTTTCGATGCAAGTGTAAGCACTTGTCTCATGTGGATCAATACCTCGGTCCAACCTCTACTTTGATCCGTCTTCGAGTATTACCCCCCTGGTATCTCGAGATTATCATGGAACTGCATAACTTCTTATGAGTTCTCCATCAAGTACTACATTATCACTGGTTCCAATTTTTCACGGGCCCTGAGTTATTAAACACTCAAAGACACCGATAACTGACTGAAGTCTACACCGCGATTAGACAAATCATGGTAACCTTCATGACTTACGAGTTTGAACTCGATCACGTCACTCCTAGCCTGCTTGGCTATATCCTTGTCGTGCCGATTTTAGCTGTGCTACCCGGTCCTTCTTCCCGAAGAAAAAATTGCGACGGTCAGCTAATCTTACGTCGATCTTCCTCGTCATATCCATTGTCCTTGAACAACAAGCTTGATTTCAAGTTTGTGTCGTACCCATGGTTTCAATAACTTTTCGCTTCATCATTCCGTTGATGTGATGTCATCGCCGATCGATTACATCTTCTTGAAACCTCTCGACAAATGTGTCGTGGTCATCATCAACATTTTGACCCCTTCCTGGATATCAATTGAATTCATGATGAGAAATACCATCCTTGCCCCCGATGAATTGTATTATCATCGGCCACTTTATTGCCTTCCCTCCAACACAAACTTATTCGTGTTTTGAGTTATACCTTGAGATCCTTGCTATACAGCATTTGTTCTTCTTTACCTTGGAATGTTACCACCTTTTATGTCAAGAATGTCGTGGTAATTTTACCACCTCTTGAGAATTCTTGATATAGTAATATCTCTCGCCTTTTGCGTTCATTTCTTGGTCTCCGTGTTGTTTCTAACCAGAATACCGACTAATGGTCTGTGTTGTGCAAATTCTAAACTTCTAGCAACCCTATTGCTTGAAGTTATTGTTCTACAGTTTCATTCTAAGTTTATTGATTATTGAATCATCATTCAAACATTGATCGTGCTACCTGGTCCAGATTCCTGGTTGCACCCTTCTATCATTGTTCAGTTGTGTATGTTTCCCTCGAGCATACATCATTATGACATTTGATCCGACAAATGATACTTCCTTGTTCACATAATTGTGGAAATCAATCCTTTGGAAATCGCGATGATTTGTTGCTGAGCCTATCAGCCACCTCCTCATCCTCTCCTTGGTTTACTGATGAACTCTTGTTTCGGAACTCGCTTCCATAGTTCATTTCCCGAGAATCTTACAATGTCATCTCGTCAAATTGTGCCGCACCTTTTCTTCTCAGGCATCCTAAGTCTGGGGTATCGTGACACCAATCAGATCTGAATCTCGGTCAGATATGATGGTTGGAACTTATTTTCCAAGAGTTATAATGTTGGTCTTTATATATGACCCGGTAAGGTTATGTCAGGCCTAGCACACCTGGCCGGAGGACCTATTGTTGTAGTATCCTTTTTTTTCAAGTTTAGCCATTCTTCCGTGAGGAAATTGTAAGACTTATTTCACAAGCTATTCCTGATGGATCCTTTGTGTTTCCAAAATCTGACCTTTGCTTGAATACCATGTCAATGCTTCTTGAAGCATGTTTGTGGTACACCGATTTTCAATAAGAGCATTGAAAGCGCAATGCTAAGTTTTCTTTAACCATTATCCAAACACCGTTGTATGGGTACTGTCATGAGATTTCTCTCCCCTTACTTAAAGGGTTTTCTACATGATATCCTGCCACGGATATCATGCTCTGTTTGTCCTTGGGAAGGATATACCCCTGAAATATGTGTTTAAACACATTTTCCTTTCCATTCTTCTGTTAAATCTGATAATCATATTTTCCTTTCCATTGTTCTGTTTAACCTTCTTGAGGTTTATATGATCTAAGCAGTAATACGTCACTGCTTTTATAAGCACCTCAGTGTGCAACTCTGTCAGTAAGACCCTGTCACTATTGTTGTTGACATTCCAGTAACCACCGATGGACGAGAAACTTTGCCTATTGGTCCGCCTCGTTCAACGAGCAGGAAGATGGTTCTCTTCGTCCCTCGCCCTTGGTACTGACGTTGTTGCCGACATAACTGACAGTCTACCCTCTGACATGCCTTCCAATCCTGACCGTGCAAGATGTCACCGTTCTTCCTACTTTTAACATGGTGGGCCCATAACCCACAGGTCCCAGGATCGAAACCTGACTCTCTTGTACACCCCGATGACAAAGTTATTCTCGCACTTGACTTTTTATGTAATTCATGGGCCACCTGCCAAGTGATCTATTCTGGTATCAGACGCAATACTTATTCTCGTTGCTCTAGACCCCTTTCACACTTTGTTTCAGGCATCGAACGATTGCCTGCTCGCTTGAAACTTCACATGATACCTCCTTACTTTGCTCTCGACATTTTCTTAAGTTTAAATTCAAGAGTTACTTCCGCCATCTTCCTCGATGTTATCGACCAGATTGTCGACCTTGCAGAGGTCCGTACTCCCGGAATGCCCACCCTTTATTCTTTCCGTAAGGACGATGGCGATCCCGAAGAAAGGATGACGACTTGATCATGATGACCTCGAGCAGACTAATAAAGACTTCAACGAAATGGATCGACCTCTTCGAGAAGAACAGCTAAGATCAAGAAGACCCGTTAGAATTTCGTAACCTAATCTTCCTCCTTAGCCCCCCTCTTAAATCTCGGGACGAGATTTCTTGTAGTGGAGGAGAATTGTGACGCCCGGATAGTTACGCTACAGTAATCCTCCACTAATGATGCCACGTCACCTCGATCACGGTGGCTAATCTGGCATTAGTTCGAAACCGATTTGAATTCGATTTAAAAATCAGGCAAACAACAAAAGTTTTCAAAAATTTAAACTATAATGTTCAGGGTGAACCAAATAATGCATAAGTAATTATGGCAATGGAACTACTCTTTTATAAAATGTTTAAAGGCTCTAAAGTAATTAAAAACAGGGGCTAAAACATCTATTAAATATTTTTAAATAATAAACAAATGTAAAACTAATTTATTTAGTGCCAAATTAATTATGAAAGTAGCCTAACTAATAATGCTAATTTAGGGACTGAGTTGATATATTATAAAACTACATATAAAGTAAATCTAAAAGAAACAGAAAATAGATAAACAGAAATAAAAGAAAAAGAAAATACAAAAGAGAAAACAAAGCAAATCAAAAAAAAGAAGACCCCCCCCCACTGGGAATCGGCCCAGCTGGCCGGCCTAATTGGCCGCAGGCCCAACCGGCCGCCCTTCCCCCTTATCCACTCATCACCTCGCCCCACTCCACCGACACCCCCACTTCCCCCCCCCCCCCCCCCCCGCACAAAATATCTTCCCCCCCCCCTCTCTCCCGATTGGATCGGGATCGGAGGAGGTCGCCGTCGCCTGTCGACGCCCGGAGCTCGCCGCCCCCCCCCCCCCCTCTCGCCGGACTGCTCCTCTCCGCCCCTCCTCCCCAACGGCCCTCCCCGAACTCCGTCGAGTCCGCTGCCCGAAATCCCTGCTAACCCCCATGAGCTTCCCCTCTTTCCCTCTCTGCTCCCGCGTCGCGCCGTTGTCGCACGCACTCGCCGCCCGCCAAGCGTGCGCTCGCACACCCAGCCACGCCGGCCCCTGCTCGACCCCGCTGTCGCCTGAGCCTACGGCCCATGTCCGCCGCTAGCCGCCGGACCTCGCACTGCCTCTGCCACCCCCTTCCCCGTGGGTGCCCCGCTGCAGACCGGCCGCGCCTTGGCCGTGCCACGGCCCCGCCACCGCACCTACTCGCGCCCGCGCGCACCCTGCGACCACCACCCGCGCCCGCCGTCCTCACCTCGCGGCCATTCCCCCCCCCACCTGTGCTGGCCTCGCGGCCATGGCCTCGTCCCTGTGCCCGTGAGGGCACACATCCACCATGGCCTGCGCGCCCCGGCCTGGCTTCCTCGTCGCGTTCCGCGCCTCGCCTCTGTTGGCCCTTTGCCGCGCCACCGCGCGCGACCGCACCTGCCCGCGCCCTTCGCCTCGCTCCACCGCGCCGTCACCGCGCGCCCCTCGTCTGCTCCAACGCGCCCGCCGCCTGCTGTGCGTGCCCGCACGTAACCATTCCGGCGCCGGCCACAACGCCCGCACACCCGCGCCAGCCTTCCCCGGCTGAGCCCCGCCGTGGCCTCCGCCGGCCGCCCCGCTGGATCCAGCGGCACCGCGCGGGTCCGTTCCCTCGGGCATGCGCCCGTTCATGCGCCCGTGAGCCCCTGCGCCCGAATGCCTAGCGCCCGTTAAGGCCTGGGCCACTGACCGAATGGGGCCCATGCCCAGAACGATTAAAACAAATTAATTAAAACTAATACAAAAAAATAAATAAAATAATAATTATAATTAAAATAACTTTAATTAATTAACTAAATTAATTAAGTTAATTAACCTTAATTAATTAATCTAATTAACCTATTAGCTTAATTAAACAGTAATTAGTTTAACTAAACCCTAATTAACCTAACAGGGTATGACAGGTGGGTCCCACTGGACCCACGCGCCAGTTTGACCAAGTCAACTGACTGTTGACTGCTGACGTCATGATGACGTCAGCAGACACTATTCTGGATAATGTTGATTAAATTAAATAAATAAATCCTAAAAATGATTTAAATCTTTTAAAATTAATATAAAATAAACCGTAGCTCAGATGAAAATACTTTCTACATGAAAGTTGCTCAGAACGACGAGACGAACCCGGATACGCAGCCCGTTCGTCCGTCACGCATCCCTAGCATGGCAAACTCGCAACTTTCCCCCTGCGGCTCCTCTGCTCGAAAACGCAAAACACCGGGGATACTTTCCTGAATGTTTCCCCCCTTCACCGGTATCACCTCGTACCGTGTCAGGTCACCCCTAGCACAACGTAATGCCGCATCTTGCTTTTTGTTACATTGATTGCTCTGTTATTTATTATATTCCCCCTCCGTGACTTCTTTTCGGTAGACCCCGAGATTGCCGGAGACCCCCAGTACGACTACGGTGTTGACGACCCCTCTCTCTTGCCAGAACAACCAGGCAAGCCCTCTCTTTGATCACCAGATACCGCCTACTCTTCTCTATACTGCTTGCATTAGAGTAGTGTAGCATGTTACTGCTTCCCGTTAATCCTATACTGATGCATAGCCTGTCCTTGCTACTACTGTTGTTACCTTTACCTGCAAACCTAATGCTTAGTATAGGATGCTAGCTTATCATCAGTGGCCCTACATTCTTGTCCGTCTGCCATGCTATACTATCGGGCCGTGATCACTCGGGAGGTGATCACGGGTATATACTATATACTTTATACATGATACATGTGGTGACTAAAGACGGGTAGGCTCGTAGGAGCACCCGCGAGTGGATCTTTGAGGCGGAGCGACACGGGCAGGTTCCGACCACCTAGGAGAGAGGTGGGCCTGGCCCTGTTCGGCGTTCGCGGACACTTAACACGCTTAACGAGATCTGGGTATTTGATCTGAGTCTGGCCATTTGGTCTATACGCACTAACCATCTACGCGGGAGTAGTTATGGGTATCCCGGCGTCGTGGTATCAGCCGAAGCCTTCGTGACGTCAGCGACTGAGTGGCGCGCGCCGGATTGGACTGGAAAGCCACTAGGCTAGGTCTGCTTCCGGCCGCGTACGCAACGTGCAGGTGTGCAAAGGGCGATGGGCCCAGACCCCTACACCATAGGATTTAGACCGGCGTGCTGACCTCTCTATTGTGCCTAGGTAGGGCTGCGACGTGTTGATCTTCCGAGGCCGGGCATGACCCAGGAAAGTGTGTCCGGACAAATGGGATCGAGCGTGTTGGGGTATGTGGTGCACCCCTGCAGGGAAGTTTATCTATTCGAATAGCCGTGTCCCTCGGTAAAAGGACGACCCGGAGTTGTACTTTGACCTTATGACAACTAGAACCGGATACTTAATAAAACAGACCCTTCCAAGTGCCAGATACAACCGGTGATCGCTCTCTCACAGTGCGACGAGGAGAGGATCATCGGTTAGGATTATGCTATATGATGCTACTTGGAGGACTTCAGTCTACTCTCTTCTACATGCTGCAAGACGGAGGCGGCCAGAAGCGTAGTCTTCGAAAGGACTAGCTATCCCCCTCTTATTCCGGCATTCTGCAGTTCAGTCCACATATGGTACCCTTATTCCATTTGATACCAATGCATACATATGTAGTGTAGCTCCTTGCTTGCGAGTACTTTGGATGAGTACTCACGGTTGCTTTCTCCTCCTTTTCCCTCTATCCCTTCTACCTGGTTGTCGCAACCAGATGTTGGAGCCCAGGAGCCAGACGCCACCGTCGACGACGACTCCTACTACACCGGAGGTGCCTACTACTACGTGCTGCCCGCTGACGACGACCAGGAGTAGTTTAGGAGGATCCCAGGCAGGAGGCCTGCGCCTCTTTCAATCTGTATCCTAGTTTGTGCTAGCCTTCTTAAGGCAAACTTATTTAACTTATGTCTGTACTCAGATATTGTTGCTTCCGCTGACTCGTCTATGATCGAGCTCTTGTATTCGAGCCCTCGAGGCCCCTGGCTTGTAATATGATGCTTGTATGACTTATTTTATTTGTAGAGTTGTGTTGTGATATCTTCCCGTGAGTCCCTGATCTTGATCGTACACGTTTGCGTGTATGATTAGTGTACGATTAAATCGGGGGCGTCACAAGCGAGACACCTCCTGCAAAGTTAAAACAAAATAAGTAATGCAAGGGAGAAGATCCATTAACAGAAAGTCAAAGACAAAGAAATAAACCTCATTCAGGCGTTTTTGAGGAGTCTGTTGAAGAACAACAGGTGGTTCATCATCATTCTGGGTCTGCCAGCGGCTCTCATGTTGCTGCTTTTTCAAAAGAAAATGAGGGTCCAGATAAGCCAAAGGGTGTGAAAACCTTACTTTCCGGGTTACGACTCGAAGTTTCAGTCTTGGCAAATGGGCTGAGTTGGAGGAAATAGTTACCTCTCCTTCCACGGCCTGACAGGCCCCCGTGTCGTCCTGGCAATGATCAGTGTTAATAAGATTGTTAAAAAGCTGGCCAAGGGAGGCAAGGGCTACCTCTGACTCAGAAGAATTATCATCAAGCTTCAACAGATCTTCAGCGGTGCTTTTCTTTTTCTTCTTAGATCTCCGGGTCGTCTTTTTGGTGGTTATGGCGGCGGCTCTGGCTTTCTTGGCGGCTTCGTGATCGTACTTGGCTTTCCAGAAATCAGATTTGGCCTATAAATAAACAAGCAAGATGAAAGGCCATGCAAGTATTGAAAACAGCTGAGAAAAATGCAAAAAGGAAGAGAGGAGAGGTTCTTTACCTCTGGCACCGGGTTAAGCTTGCAGAAAGGGTTTAACCCGACTTTACTACAGTCTTCGTATTTTCCGTTCACTAAAAGGGTTGACATTGAAACAATATATTCTTCAGTTAATTGAACGAAGGTGTGACGAAGAGAGTCATCTGGGCCTCCACCATATTCATACATCAATTTTGATCGGTGGCTTAGAGGGATGACCCGCCACGCAACCCAGCAACGGGTCAAGTCAACTCCGGTTAAGCCGTTCCCCAATAAAGCGTTAATCCTTTTAATGGATGGTATCAGCTTCGTGCGTTCAGCGGCAGTGAGTTTGTCAGGGAGTGCAAATTTGGAATCAAGACGCTCTGAGCGATAACCCGGCAGTGGATGCTCATTTGCCGGTGAAGTGTCTTGACAATAGAACCAAGTCTGATTCCAGTCCTTGGGATGACTTGGCAAGACTATTAGGGGGAAGATGGCGCCTTGTCGACGCTGAATTGAGATACCTCCAAGTTCCAGGCTAGGGCCATTGGTGCACTCATTCTGGCGGTTCAGATAAAAATACTCTCTAAAGAGTTCTACAGTCGGTTCTTCTTGAAGGTACACCTCGTAGAGAAATTGGAAGTTGCAAATATTGGATATGGAATTAGGCCCGAGGTCTTGAGGGTGGAGTTTGAAAAAATGGAGGACATCTCTGAAGAACTTTGAGCCGGGTGGGTAATAGCCACAGTTCATGTGATCAGAAAAGACGATAACTTCACCATCTTTTGGATTGGGCCGTTCCTCCTCCGGGTCAGGCGCACGGTAGGACATAACATTCTTTCATGGCAAAAAACCTATGGTAAAGAATTCCTTCAGATTGTCCTCGGTGACTGTTGAGGGAACCTAGTTGCAGACAGTTGGCGCTTTGGACGGCATGATGTTCAAAAACGGACTGAAAGGAAAGCAGCATGCCGGTTCAATTCAATGATAATGGTTAAATTAAGTGGTAATGGTACAGGGGAGTAATTGCGGCTTAAGTAAGGGATAATGTCATATAAGGAAAAGTAAGCCGGCAAAGTAAGCCGCCATGACTATAGATATTTGAGAAAGCAGATTCAGCTAAGTGTTGAGACAAACAAGTTTCCCAAATTGCTTGGTATTATTCTAGATCAAATGGCAGTTCAAAAATGGAAAAAAATTCTAGACCTGAAAAGTTTAGCGCAGATGAATTTGTAAGTCCTACTGAGGCCCTAGATTGGGGAAAAGGGATCTACCAGTGTCAAGAGCAAGCACAAAACAACTACCGCATAAGCATACATCTCTTTTTGGATCAAGAAGAGGCGGCAGTGGAAGAACTGCGAAGAACCGCGAAGAACTACGAAGAACATGCAGGAAAACCTAGAAGCTCTAAATGTGGATATGAGGAATGGAGGCAAATACTTACGGCCACGGATCCTCCACGAAAGATCGCCGCCGTTCTCTGAACCGATTCTGGTTGATGCAGCGGCCAAAGTCGACGACGACGAGATGCTCTGCAACGGCGGCGGGGCTTGAGCTGTAGTGGAGTTGCGAGAGGAAGAAGACGAAGAAGAGAGAGGAATGATAAAAGACCGGGGCGTGCCTATTTATAAGGGGATGAGCGAACAGGCAGGCATGAAAATCGAGGAAGACCCGAATAATGGTTATCTAACTAAATGGACGCCTCGATTCTCGGAAGGCATTAAAGATGAAGATCCGTTGGGAGATGACATCATAAAAGTTTTTCGTGTTTTCAAGAGATGATGTCATGGCGGGTTACAAAAACCTCTGCGAGGATAAGAAGATGGATTTTGTTTAAGTGTTGAAGATTGACAAAGAACAAAGTTCAAAGTCAACCTGGGGCCTAATGTTGGGGATATAGCTATCAGTTATGACCCGCCCAGGAGGGGCCGGGTCAGCCCCAATGGCAGGTCACAAAGGAAGCCCAGTAGACATTCAAGACGATAGTTTATTAAATCTTATAGAAGGCCTAAAGGCCTAGAGGCGGTTTAAGGCCCAATATTGTAAACCGCCATATGTAAGGAAAGACTTGTAAGGAAAGGAATGTAAAAGAAGTCACCGAGCCGGACACGATTTATGAGCCGGCCAGGACTCTGTAGGCCACCAGGCGTCAACCCGTGTATATAAGGGGACGACCCGGTGGCGGCTTAGGGCAAGAAACAAGAGATCGATAACCAAGCCGGCGAACTAGCCTCTTAGTGATCGAAACCCCAGCAATCTCAACACAACTAGATGTAGACTTTTACCTTCATCGTAAGGGGCCGAACTAGTATAAAACCTCTCGTGTCCTTTGTCCCGGTTAACCCCTTTAAGCTTCCTAGTTGCAATGGCCCTACGACTAAGTCCTTCTACTAGGACATCTGCTGTGACAATTCCACGACACTATCCTTGAGTAGGGAGCCTGTGGTGGATCTCCGTGGTCAGGTATCTGGCCGCCCGAAGCTTTGCAATATCCTCCTCTGTGATGGAGGAAGCCACCCATCGACCTTGATGGGTGGGTCCGGACATGATGGGGAAGCTTGAAGCAATGAAGTCGAACCTTGGGTGCTAGAGCTCGAGGTTGGAAAGGTTGAGGAGTGGTTTGGCATAAAAGGACGACCCTTGGTTCCTTTATAAAGGCAGCGGGTATCGAACGCCTCCTCCTAAGCCTAAAAACCTACCTATTCCTAAGAAATCTTTCCAGTGGAATGGTTGGGTTACCCACGCTTGTATTAATGAGGATCCCACAATAAGGGGACACGATCTCTGCTTCGACAGAACGTGCCAATAAAAACCACGCCTCGAAACGTGGAACAGGAAACGGTTCAAAATAACGACCGGGCAAACATGATGCCACGTTACAAAAAGTTGTCAGTAGGTTGGACTCGTGAAATATTATGCTCTACTTGGCTGTGTGGGGTACTTGTGTTGTAGATCCGGACACGTTTTGTTTCATCCAAAGACTATCTTGGAGTATTCGGAAAAGGGAACCTGCCTTGCAATGCCGAAGACAATCTGTGCGTCGGACACATCGTCACTGAAGCCTGGTTCAGGGGCTACTGAGGGAGTCCTAGACTAAGGGGTCCTCGGGTGTCCGATCTATTGGATATGGGCCGGAATGATGGGCCGTAAAGATACGAAGACCGAAGACTCTACTCGTGTCTGGATAGGACTCTCCTTGGCGTGGAAGGCAAGCTTGGCGATCAACTATGAAGATTCCTTTCTTTATAACCGACCTTGTGTAACCCTAGATCCCTCCTTTGTCTATATAAACTAGAGGGCTAGGTCCGTGGATAGATCCTCATAATCATAGCCAGGCTAGACTTTTAGGGTTTAGCCATTACGATCTCGTGGTAGATCAACTCTTGTAATACTCATATTCATCAAAATCATTCAAGAAGGAAGTAGGGTATTACCTCCATAGAGAGGGCCCGACCCTGGGTAAACATTGTGTCCCCCGTCTCCTGTTACCATCAATCCTAGACGCACAATTCGGGACCCCCTACCCGAGATCCGCCAGTTTTGACACCGACAGTTGCCATGCGCTTATTTGTTTGTATGCTCAATCCCTTAGTGCAAGAGAATGTCACATTGTATTGACCCTTAAGATGACAACCATTATTATGTAGTCTGTCGCTCTTATTCTTTGTCATCCAAGTTCGTACAACGCTCAATTTTCTCTTACACTAAATGATCTCACACTTTTAGAAGCAATTTTTATTGCCTTTTTGCACCGATGACAAATTACTTGAGGGATCTTGCTCAATCCCTAGGTAGGTATGGTGGACACTTGAAAAGGATTTGGGTTTAAGGGTTTTTGGATGCACAAGTGGTATCTCTACTTAGTACAGAATTTTTGGCTAGCAAAGACAGGGGGCAAGCATCACATGTTAAAGGATCTATGACAATATGACTTCTATGTGAATATAAACAAACATAAGCCATTAAGTTGTCTTCCTTGTCCAATGTCAACAATTTTGACATATAATATTTTGATGGGGGCTCACAATCACAAAAGATTTCTAGTGTAGTATATCTATATGTGAATCTTCTCTTCCCTTATTAATTCTTTCATGGATTGCATCATTGACTAATGCTATGTTTGTCAATCTCTATAAAATTTTCTACTTATACTTTTCCTTATGTGGTGCCATCACCTACCATAGGATTAGTATATAATCTTATTGATTTATTTCCTTTCTTCATTTATTTCCTTTCTCTCTTTTTTTCTTTTTTTCTTTTCTTTATTTGCAACATGAAAGTAAAGAAAGCAAAAACTCAAACTAACTTTATTATATAACTTGCACACGATTACAAGGATAGATCACTAAGCAAAATCTCAAAGAAGAAAGAATCGAACTAAACTTTATTTCATCTAAAAGCAAATGATCGAACTAGGATAAGTAAAAGCAAAGAGATAGTGGGATGATACGATACAGGGGCACCTCCCCCAAGCTTGGCGGAAGCCAAGGGGAGTGCCCATACCCGATACTCAATTCTCCTTTGGTGGTGAAGAAGATGATGGTGGTGATGAAGCGATCCTATCCTTAAGGATCAAGAGGTTCTCCAACCGTTGGATGACGCTCCGGAGATGGATGATATGCTCTTGATGCAAAATATTTTCGCGAGTAAGATACTTATTCTGCATGCGAACTATTTCAATGACGCGAAAAGCCTCAATCTCAGTGGGAGTAAGATGAGGAAGGTAGGTTTAAGGATATCCTCTTCCTCCTCCTCGGCCAGCAGATCTCGTGCTGCCATCGGGGGCGGATCCAAGGTAGCTTTCTTGCCCTTGTCTCCCTTGAGGGCGTCCGTAGGCTCCTCCTGCTTCATCTTGATCTTCATCAGCCAAGCATCTTCTTCCATATTGTTGGAGGAGCAAGAAGACATGATGCCTGGCTTGATAACTCTAACCAGAAACAGCAAGGAAAGAGAACAGAGGATTTCTTCGCAATACGGTGATCAACAGGTTCGGGAAGTATATATAGATTTTTTTTATCTTGGAGGACAAGTATATGGTAGAAAAACGGAGTACGGAAGGTGTCCCAAGTGGGCACAACCCACCTGGTCACGCCAGCCTAGCGTGCCCTGGTGTCTTGTGCCCACCAGGGGACGCTTCCTGGAAGTTTCTTTATTTCCAAAATTTTAACATATTCCAAAACTGATAAAAAATATTTTTGCAGACTTTTTGGAGTCTGTTTACTTACCGTATCACGTACCTCTTTATTTCACGATTCTAGAGTGTTCCGGAAGGACTATTTTATGTGTTCTTCCGGTGTCAAAGTTGGATAATATTACTTTCAACATTGATAGGCGTACCTGAGATATAATGATTTATTCGTTGCCCATTGACAACCTTCGGGTTAGTACCTTCGAAGTTATTTACTTTGATGGCTCCAAACCGTTAAACCTCCTCGAGGATGTATGGGCCTTCCCATTTCGAGAGGAGCTTTCCTGCAAAAAATCTAAAATGAGAGTTGTACAAAAGATTATATTCTCCAACTTTAAACTCACGCTTTTGAATTCTTTTGTCATGTCATCTTTTTACTTTTTCTTTGAATAACTTTGCATTCTCATAAGCTTGGGTTCTCCATTCATCTAAGGAGCTTATACCAAATAACCTCTTTTCACCAGCAAGTTTGAAATCATAGTTGGGTTCTTCAACTGCCCAATATGCTTTATGTTCTAACTCAAGAGGCAAATGACAAGCTTTTCCATAAACCATTTTATAAGGGGACATACCCATAGGATTTTTATATGTTGTTCTATAAGCCCAAAGTGCATCGTCCAATTTCTTAGAGTAATTCTTCATGGACCTGTTAACAGTCTTTTGTAAAATTAATTTTATTTCTCTATTGCTAAGTTCAACTTGACCACTAGACTGAAGATGATATGGTGATGCAATTCTATGGTTAACATCATACTAGCAACCGTCTTACGGAAAGCACCATGAATAAAGTGTGAACCACCATCAGTCATTAAATAGCTAGGGACTCCAAACCTTGGGAAAATAACTTCCTTAAGCATTTTAATAGAGGTGTTTTGATCAGCACTACTGGTTGCAATGGCTTCTACCCATTTAGTAACATAATCAACGACAACCAAAATATGTGTATACCCATTAGAGGAAGGAAAAGGTCCCATGTAATCAAATCCCCAAATATCAAATGGTTCAATAGCAAGTGAATAATTCATAGGCATTTCTTGACGCGTACCGATATTACCTATTCTTTGATATTCATCACAAAAAGAGACAAACTTACGGGCATCCTTGAATAGAGTAGGCCAATAAAATCTAGATTGTAATACCTTGTGAGCAGTTCTATCTCCAGCATGATGCCCTCCATAAGCCTCGAGTGATATTTCCGTAGGATTTGTCCCTGTTCATGCTCAGGTACACAATGTCTAATAGTACCATCTACTCCTTCTTTATAAAGATGTGGGTCATCCCAAAAGTAATGTCTTAAATCATAGAAGAATTTTTTTTCTTTTGCTGGTATGTAAAGCTAGGTGGTAAATATTTAGCAACAATGTAATTAGCATAGTCAGCATACCAAGGAGTACTATTAGCAACATTTATTGCAGCTAACTGCTCATCAGGAAAACTATCATCAATAGGTAGTGGGTCATCAAGCACATTTTCAAGCCTAGACAAATTATCAGCTACGGGGTTCTCGGCTCCTTTTCTATCAGTGATTCACAAATCAAATTCTTGTAACAAGAGAACCCAACGAATAAGTCTAGGTTTAGCATCTTTCTTTTCCATAAGATATTTAATACCAGCATGGTCTGTGTGAACAGTTACTTTGGAATCAACAATATAAGATCTAAATTTATCACAAGCAAACACCACAGCTAAGAATTATTTTTCAGTAGTAGCATAATTTCTTTGAGAACTGTCTAGAGTTTTACTAGCATAATGAATAACATTAAGTTTCTTATCAACTCTTTGTCCTAGAACAGCACCAACAGCATAATCACTAGCATCACACATAATTTCAAAAGGCAAGTTCCAATCATGTGGTTGAACAATAGGTTCAGATATTAAGGCTTTCTTGAGCATTTCAAAGGCTTCTAAACAATCATCATCAAAAACAAAAGGAATATCCTTTAGCAAAAGATTAGTAGGAGGCCTAGAAATTTTAGAAAAGTCTTTGATAAATCTCCTATAGAAACTAGCATGACCCAAGAAACTACGAATACCTTTGATGTCCTTAGGACATGGCATTTTCTCAATTGCATCAACCTTAGCTTGGTCCACTTCAATACCTCTTTCAGAAATTTTATGACCCAAGACAATGCCTTCATTAACCATAAAGTGACACTTCTCCTAATTCAAGACAAGATTTGTTTGTTCACAACTCTGCAAAACTTGATCAAGATTGCTTAAACAATCATCAGAAGACTTCCCATAAACAGAAAAGTCATCCATGAAAACCTCAACAATCTTTTCACAGAAGTCAGAGAATGTAGCAGTCATACATCTTTGAAAGGCAGCCAGTGCATTACATAAACCAAAAGGCATACGTCTATAAGCATAAGTTCCAAAGGGACAAGTAAAAGTAGTCTTTTCTTGATCAGGTTGAGAAACAGGTATTTGTGAAAATCTAGAGTATCCATCTAGGAAGCAAAAGTGTGTGTGCTTAGATAATCTTTCAAGCATTTGATCAATAAAAGGCAAGGGGTAATAATCTTTTCTAGTTGCTTTGTTTAATTTTCTATAATCAATTACCATTCTATAGCCTGTAACAATTCTTTGTGGAATAAGTTCATTTTTATCATTAGGAACAACAGTAATACCTCCTTTCTTAAGGACACAATAAATAGGACTTACCCATCTACTATCAGCTATAACATAGATTATACCTGCTTCTAGAAGTTTTAAGATTTCCGTTCTTACCACTTCCTTCATTTTTGGATTCAACCGACGTTGGTGATCAACAATGGGTTTAGCATCAGGTTCCATATTAATTTTGTGCTGACATAGAGTGGGACTAATGCCCTTTAAATCATTAAGAGTATATCCAATAGCAGCCCGGTGCTTCCTTAGAACTTTCAATAATCTTGCTTCTTCATGTTCTGAAAGGTTAGCACTAATAATAACAGGATATATCTTCTTTTCATCGAGATAAGCATATTTCAAAGTGACTGGCAATTGTTTTAATTCAAACACAGGATCACCTTTAAGTGGAGGAGTACCTCCTAGAGTTTCAATAGGCAAATTGTGTTTAAGTAGAGAACGTTGTTCAAAGAAAACCTTATCAATTTCATTTCTTTCTTGCATATGTAAATCATTTTCATGCTCTAGCAAATATTGTTCTAAAGGGTTAGTAGGTGGAAAAGCAATAGAAGCAAGACCAATTAATTCATCCTTACTAGGCAATTCTTTTTCATGATGATTTTTACATAACTTGGAAAAATTAAACTCATGAGACTCATCACCAAAGCTAACACCAACAGTTTGTTTCTTACAATCTATCTTAGCATTAACTATATTCAAGAAAGGTCTACCAAAGATAATGGGACAAAAGTCATCTTGTGGGGAACCAAGAACAAGAAAATTAGTAGGGTATTTTATTTTCCCACACAAGACTTCAACATCTCTAATAATCCCAATTGGTGATATGGTGTCTCTATTAGCAAGTTTAATAGTAACATCTATTTCTTCTATCTCAGTGGGTGCTGATACGTCTCCGTCGTATCTACTTTTCCAAACACTTTTGCCCTTGTTTTGGACTCTAACTTGCATGATTTGAATGGAACTAACCCGGACTGATGTTGTTTTCAGCAGAATTGCCATGGTGTTATTTATGTGCAGAAACAAAAGTTCTCGGAATGACCTGAAACTTCACGGAATGTCTTTCTGGAAATAATAAAAAATCCTTGCAAAATATGAAGACCAGGGGGCCCACACCCTAGCCACGAGGGTGGGGGTGCGCCTGCCCCCCCCCCCCCCGGGGGCGCGCCCCCTGCCTCGTGGGCCCCCTGGAGCTCCTCCGACCTCAACTCCAACTCTATATATTTGCTTTCGGGGAGAAAAAATAGAGAAGAAGGATTCATCGCGTTTTACGATACGGAGCCACCGCCAAGCCCTAAAACCTCTCGGGAGGGCTGATCTGGAGTCCGTTTGGGGCTCCGGAGAGGGGAATCCGTCGCCATCGTCATCATCAGCCATCCTCCATCACCAATTTCATGATGCTCACTGTCGTGCGTGAGTAATTCCATCATAGGCTTGCTGGAGGGTGATGGGTTGGATGAGATTTATCATGTAATCGAGTTAGTTTTGTAAGGGTTTGATCCCTAGTATCCACTATGTTCTGAGATTGATGTTGATATGACTTTGCTATGCTTAATGCTTGTCACTAGGGCCCGAGTGCCATGATTTCATATCTGAACCTATTATGTTTTCATAAATATATGAGAGTTCTTGATCCAATCTTGCAAGTCTATAGTCACCTATTATGTGTTATGATCCGGTAACCCCGAAGTGACAATAATCGGGACCACTTCCGGTGATGACCGTAGTTTGAGGAGTTCATGTATTCACTATGTGTTAATGCTTTGGTCCGGTACTCTATTAAAAGGAGGCCTTAATATCCCTTAGTTTCTGCTAGGACCCCGTTGCCATGGGAGGGTAGGACAAAATATGTCATGCAAGTTCTTTTCCATAAGCATGTATGACTATATTCAGAATACATGCCTACATTACATTGATGAATTGGAGCTAGTTCTGTGTCACCCTAGGTTATGACTGTTACATGATGAACCACATCCGGCATAATTCTCTATCACTGATCCATTGCCTATGAGCTTTCCATATATTGTTCTTCGCTTATTTACTTTTCCGTTGCTATTGTTATCATCACTACAAAATACCAAAAACATTACTTTTGCTATCGTTACCACTACTATCATATTACTTTGCTACTAAATACTTTCCTGGAGATATTAAGTTTCCAGGTGTGGTTGAATTGACAACTTAGCTGCTAATACTCGAGAATATTCTTTGGCTCCCCTTGTGTCGAATCAATAAATTTGGGTTGAATACTCCACCCTCGAAAACTGTTGCGATTCCCTATACTTGTGGGTTATCAAGACTATTTTCTGGCGCCGTTGCCAGGGAGCATAGCTCTATTCTTTGAGTTACTTGGGATTTATATCTTCTTATCATTCTGAAGAACTTGAGAGAACCAAAAACCAAGATTTATCCCTCAACTACGAGGGGAGGTAAGGAACTGCCATCTAGCTCTGCACTTGATTCACCTTCTGTTTTGAGTAAGCTTGTGACACCTAAACCTGCTTTTTCTATTCATTCTGATATGTCGCATGTTATTGATGATGCCACTTCTGCTATGCATGATACTTATGATGAAATTACTTCTACGCTTGATACTACTATGCCACTTGGTGAATTTCTTGATGAACAAGTTGCTAGGGTTAGAGAGAATGAAATTATTGAAACTGATAATATTGATGAAAGTGATGATGAAGACTCTCCCCCTAATAAATATGAATTGCTTGTTGTTTCTAAGGGTTATTTTCTGGATGAAGAATCTGCTAGAGCTATTTTAGCTTGCAATGATGGATATGATCTAAAGAGGTTAGTAGGTAAATGGAAGCAGCAATCCCTTAATGCTAGAATGAAACCTGACCCTGCTTTTGCTACTTCACCTATCTGTGTTACTGATAAGGATTATGAATTCTCTGTTGATCCTGATATAATTACTTTGGTTGAATCTGATCCTTTTTATGGCTATGAATCTGAATCTGTTGTGGCACATCCTACTAAATTAAATGATATAGCCACCCTATTCACTAATGATGAGAGAACTCGCTACTTTTATATCCTTAAAATATTTCCGTTCTTATTAAAGGGTGCTGGTAAGATATGGTTTAATTCTCTTGATCCTGGTTGTGTGCGTAGTCCCCAGGATATGATTTATTACTTCTCTGCTAAATATTTCCCTGCTCATAAGAAACAAGCTGCTTTAAGGGATATATATAATTTTGTGCAAATTGAAGAAGAGAGTCTCCCACAAGCTTGGGGGAGGCTTCTCCAATTACTTAATGCTTTGCCTGATCATCCTCTTAAGAAAAATGAAATACTTGATATCTTTTATAATGGACTATCCGATGCTTCCAGAGATTACCTGGATAGTTGTGCTGGTTCTCTTTTGAGGGAAAGAACACCGGATGAAGCTGAAATTCTATTGAATAATATGTTGACTAATGAAAATAATTGGACACTTCCTGAGCCTATTCCTAAACCAACTCCGAAGAAGAGAGGTGTTCTATTTCTCAGCCCTGAGGATATGCAAGAGGCAAAGAAATCCATGAAAGGAAAGGGTATTAAAGATGAAGATGTTAATAATTTACCTCCTATTGGAGAAACACATGGTCTTAATTTACCGCCTGTCGAAGAAATGCATAGTTTTAATCCATCACCTATTGAAGAAATACATGATCTTGATAACCCGACACAGGTAGTAAAGGTAAATTCTCTCTATATATATGATAAAGCTGAAATCCCATTTACTAAGTTTGCTAGCCCATGCTTAGATGAGTTTGATAAATTTATGGTTAAGCAAGAAGACTTCAATGCTTATTTTGGTAGAGAATTAAAACGCAGTGCTGATATGCTTGAACACTTGGGTGATTATATGGCTAATGTCAAAGGTAAACTTATTAGTAAACATGCTTCTATGGTTACCACTCAAGTAGAACAAGTACTTAAAGCTCAAAATGATTTGCTCAATGAATTGAATAGTAAGAATAATGATAATGTTGTTAGAGTTATGACTAGAGGTGGTAAAATGACTCGGGAACCTTTGTATCCTGAAGGCCACCCTAAGAGAATTGAGCAAGATTCTCAGAGAAATAATATAGATGCACCTAGCCCTTCTAAAAGGAAGAAAAAGAAAAATGATAGGACTTTGCATGCTTCTAGTGAACCCATTACTGAAACACCTGAGAATCCAAATGATATTTCTATTTCTGATGCTGAAACACAATATGGTAATGAACATGAAACTAGTGATAATGTTAATGATAATGTTCATGTTGATGCTCAACCTAGCAATGATAATGATATAGAAATTTGAACCTGTTGTTGATCTTGATAACCCACAATCAAAGAATCAACGTTATGATAAGAGAGACTTTGTTGCTAGGAAACATGGTAAAGAAAGAGAACCATGGGTTCAGAAACACATGCCTTTTCCTCCTAAGCCATCCAAGAAAAAGGATGATGAGGATTTTGAGCGCTTTGCTGAAATGATTAGACCTATCTTTTTGCGTATGCGTTTGAGTGATATGCTTAAAATGAATCCTTATGCTAAGTATATGAAAGATATTGTTACTAATAAAAGAAACATACCGGAAGCTAAAATTTCCACCATGCTTGCTAATTATACTTTTAAAGGTGGAATACCTAAGAAACTAGGAGATCCCGGAGTACCAACTATACCTTGCTCCATTAAAAGAAACTATGGTAGAACTGCTTTATGCGATCTTGGAGCCGGTGTTAGTGTTATGTCTCTCTCTTTATATTGTAGACTTGATTTGAATAAGTTGACACCTACTGAAATATCTTTGCAAATGGCTGATAAATCAACTGCTATACATGTCGGTATTTGTGAGGATGTGCCTGTTGTGGTTGCAAACGTTACTATTTTAACGGACTTTGTTATTCTTGATATTCCCAAGGATGATAGTATGTCTATTATTCTTGGAAAACCTTTTTTGAATACTACAGGGGCTGTTATTGATTGCACCAAAGGTAATGTCACTTTTCATGTTAATGGTAATGAGCATACGGTACACTTTCCGAGGAAACAACCTCAAGTTCACAGTATCAATTCTATTGGAGAAATCCCATCGATTATTTTTGGAGGTTTTGAATTTCCTCTTCCTACTGTCAAGAGGAAATATAATATTCTTGTTGTTGGGGATGTCCATATCCCCATTGAGGTAATCTAGTGTTATTCGAAAATTCTACGGTTCCATGATACTCGGAATGAGTTTGTTAACAAGACTTGATCAACCTTGTTAGTGGATTCCTTTTGATGAGCATGAGATGGATGAAGTTAGAAAACATAACTCTCTGTACCCTCTTTTTACTTTCTGTTATTTATATTAAATAAAGCAAAATAGTAATTTCTGTCTGTTTTCTGAATTATCCGTGCAATATAAAAATACCCCGAAAATGAAAGTTCTCCAAATGCCCTGAAATTTAAATATGATTTTTTCGGGAATATTTGAGAATATCTGGCACTGAGAACACAGCAGGAGGAGCAAGCACCTGGCCACGAGGGTCCAGGGCGTGCCCACCCCCTGGGCGCGCCCACCCCCTGGGCGCGCCCCCCTGCCTCGTGGGCCCACGGTGGCTCCCCTCCACTTATTCCTGCACCCACACACTTCTTCTTCCTCCCAAAAAAATCACCATCCAGCTCAAGCACGAGTTCTAGCTCATTTTGCTGCGATTTTCGATCTCCTTGCTCAAAGCACCTCTCACAAAACTGCTTTGGGTGATTGTTCCTTGGTATGTGACTCCTCCATTGGTCCAATTAGTTTTTGTTCTAGTGCTTTATTCATTGCAAATTTGTGTTGCCTAGGTGACCATGTTCTTGAGCTTGCATGTCAAATTTATATGGTTCCAAGTAGTTCTAATGCATGATATATGCTCTAGGCACTTGTAGGAGTAGTTGCTATCAATATTGTTGAGTTTGGTTTACTTTTATTTGAAGTTACTAAAAATTTCAGAAATTTTTCACAGGAAAAATATGCTTAGGAAAATGTACCAAGGTGGTTCTTCAAGGAAGCAAGGACCCAGGCTTGCAATGCGTGATGCTAATGATGAACCACCAAGGGACGCCCCAATGAGGCCTTGTGAATGGCCGTCAGAGGACTTCATGGATCGAGCAGGAATTAAGGAAGAATTTAACGCATATTTGCGTAACGCTAATCTTGTGAGCTTCGAGGCAGAAAAGTGCCGTCAGTACCACTATCTCACTAGTTCCTTTGTGAGGAGGTTTGAATTTCCATCTTCACGCAATTCTCAAACTGTCCTATTTGATCTTTATGAAAATTCTTATACTATGGACTTAGAGGACTTTACCACTGCTTGCAAACTTCCACAATGGGGTAGTGCTAGTGAACCTCGCAAATCTGAATTTAGAGATTTTCTTACTAGTATAACTATGGGGGAATCTAGAGATACAGCACAAGCTACCATAGGGAGCATTCATTTTCCTGCTATACATTATTTTGCTCTCTTCATAGGTAGGTGCATGAATGGTAAAGACGAGGCATGTCACATGTGTGTCCCTGACCTCAGTTTTCTTAGGAGTGCTGTGTTAGGAGATAAATCTTATAATTTGGGAGCCATTGTTGCACGTAGGTTGAATCTTAATAGATTTAATGGAGATCTCTTTGGTGGAATTTATGCAACCCGCATAGCTAATTTTCTTGGTATAACCATACGTGAAGATGATATTGAGTTGCCCCCTGCTTATTTGGATTATGAGGCTATGGTTCGTCACCAGTTTGTTGAGAGGAACGATCAGTTCCTCCAGTATCGACTAATCTTTGACAGACGACGCACCTATCACGTCGCTCTCCCTGCTTCTACTTTCATTGACTTTCAGGCAAAAAAGGAGATATTTTATAACCAAAGAGGAAGCGGAAGAGTATAAGAGGAGAGCTGAGATAGCTCGCCTCCAAGCTGCAGCCCATGATGCAATGACTGCTGCATCGCAGTATGAACCCAACTATTACTATGGATATCCGCCAAGCCAACCGTGGCCATAGACCAACTTAGGCCAAAATCCTAAGCTTGGGGGAGTACGCATTTCTCACCGACATTATATTCATGTTCACACACTCATTGCTAGATGTCGGTGCTCATACTTTTCATTGTATCATCCATGCTAGTTTATTTCCTTTTTATGCTTTCTTCTTGTGTGTTTAATAAACCTTAAGAAAAACAAAAAAATAGTTGTAGCTTTTATCTAGTTTTAATTTCCATGCTTGTAGTATTAATTAAAAAGAAAACCCAAAAAGATTTCTTGTTCTTCTTTTGCTTGTTGGGAGCTTTCCCGTGTAAATAGTTTTTATTTCTTTTCTTTGGGGGTCGATAGGAGAAGACCATAATTAAATTGTTGAAGTGGCTCTTATATGCATTATTGTTGATTTGACAAAAGAGCCCATACTGCCTTGTCTTCTCCTGTTTATTGAAAGCTTGCAGATTCCAGCTTAGTCCAATGCACGTGCACTATTATTATTATCCACATCGTTCGGTCGTGCAAGTGAAAGGCAATTATGACGATATGATGGACTGACTGAGATGAGAAAAGCTGGTATGAACTCGACCTCTCTTGTTTTTGTAAATATGATTAGTTCATCATTCCTGATTCAGCCAATTATGAATAAACATGTTTGCAATGACAACTAGAGATCATAGTTTCTTGTTCCATGCTTGATTAGCTAGAGCTTACAATGGATTACCTTGCGTGCCAACATGCTATTAAAATGGTTGTGATGTGGTATGATAGGGTGGTATCCTCCTCTGAATGATTTAAGTGACTTGAATTAGCACATGTTCACGCATGTAGTTGAAACAAAATCAACATAGCCTTCACGATATTTATGTTCATGGTGGATTATATCCTACTCATGCTTGCATTCGGTGTTGATTAATTTTAATGCATGTTCATGACTGTTGTCGCTCTCTAGCTGGTCGCTTCCCAGTCTTTTTCTAGCCTTCACCTGTACTAAGTGGGAATACTGCTTGTGCATCCAATCCCATAAACCCCAAAGTTATTCCATATGAGTCCACCATACCTACCTATATACGGTATCTACCCGCCGTTCCAAGTGAATTTGTATGTGCCAAACTCTAAACATTCAAATAAATATCCTGTTTTGTATGCTCGAATAGCTCATGTATCAACTAGGGTTGTCCGTATCTTCCATGTTAGGCGGGTTATTCTCAAGAGGAGTGGACTCCGCTCCTCACTCACGAGAAAATGGCTGGTCACCGGGATGCCCATTCCCATGCTTTATGCAAATCAAATCAAAATAATTGCAAACAAAACTCCCCCTGGGACTCTTGTTAGTTGGAGGCACTTGTTGTTTCGAGCAAGCCATGGATTGATGCTTGTTGGTGGAGGGGGAGTATAAACTTTACCATTCTGTTTGGGAACCGCCTATAATGTGTGTAGCATGGAAGATATCACCATCTCTTGGTTGTTATGTTGACAATGAAAGTATACCGCTCAAAATATTATTCATCTCTATTTCAAAACTGAGTTCTGGCACCTCTAGAAATCCATGCTCCCCTCTACGAAGGGCCTATCTATTTACTTTTATGTTGAGTCATCATCCTCTTATTAAAAAGCACCAGTTGGAGAGCACCGCTGTCATTTGCATTCATTACTGTTAGTTTACATTGAGTATGACTTGACTGGATCTCTTTTACCATGAATTACAATGTCTAGTCAGTCATTGATCTTTAAAGGTGCTCTGCATTTATATTTTGCGGTCTCAGAAAGGGCTAGCGAGATACCATCTTGTTATATCATATTATGATTGTTTTGAGAAAGTGTTGTCATCCGAGATTTATTATTATTGCTCGCTAGTTGATTATGCCATTGATATGAGTAAACATGAGACCTGCGCATTATTGTGAATATGGTTAGTTCATAATCTTTGCTGAAAACTTGAATGCTGGCTTTACATATTTACAACAACAAGAGCAAACAGAGTTTGTAAAAGTTTTTCTTTATCACTTTCAGTTTGTCAACTGAATTGCTTGAGGACAAGCAAAGGTTTAAGCTTGGGGGAGTTGATACGTCTCCGTCGTATCTACTTTTCCTAACACTTTTGCCCTTGTTTTGGACTCTAACTTGCATGATTTGAATGGAACTAACCTGGACTAACGTTGTTTTCAGCAGAATTGCCATTGTGTTATTTATGTGCAGAAACAAAAGTTCTCGGAATGACCTGAAACTTCACGGAACGTCTTTTTGGAAATAATAAAAAATCCTTGCAAAAGATGAAGACCAGGGGCCCACACCCTAGCCACGAGGGTGGGGGCGCGCCTGCCCCCTGGGCGCGCTCCCCTACCTCGTGGGCCCCCTGGAGCTCCTCCGACCTCAACTCCAACTCTATATATTTGCTTTCGGGGAGAAAAAATAAATAAGAAGGATTCATCGCGTTTTATGATACGGAGCCATCGCCAAGACCTAAAACCTCTTGGGAGGGCTGATCTAGAGTCTGTTCAGGGCTCCGGAGAGGGGAATTCGTCGCCATCGTCATCATCAACCATCCTCCATCACCAATTTCATGATGCTCACCGCCGTGCGTGAGTAATTCCATCGTAGGCTTGCTAGACGGTGATGGGTTGGATGAGATTTATCATGTAATCGAGTTAGTTTTGTTAGGGTTTGATCCCTAGTATCCACTATGTTCTGAGATTGATGTTGCTATGACTTTGCTATGCTTAATGCTTGTCACTAGGGCCCGAGTGCCATGATTTTAGATCTGAACCTATTATGTTTTCATCAATATATGAGAGTTCTTGGTCCTATCTTGCAAGTCTATAGTCACATATTATGTGTTGTGATCCGGTAACCCCGAAGTGACAATAATCGGGACCACTTCCGGTGATGATCGTAGTTTGAGGAGTTCATGTATTCACTATGTATTAATGCTTTGGTCCGGTACTCTATTAAAAGGAGGCCTTAATATCCCTTAATTTCCGCTAGGACCCCGCTGCCATGGGAGGGTAGAACAAAAGATGTCATGCAAGTTCTTTTCCATAAGCACGTATGACTATAATCGGAATACATGCCTACATTACATTGATGAATTGGAGCTAGTTCTGTGTCACCCTAGGTTATGACCGTTACATGATGAACCACATCCGGCATAATTCTCTATCACCGATCCATTGCCTCCGAGCTTTCCATATATTGTTCTTCGCTTATTTACTTTTCTGTTGCCATTGTTATCATCACTACAAAATACCAAAAACATTACTTTTGCTACCGTTACTTTTGCTATCATTACCACTACTATCATATTACTTTGCTACTAAATACTTTGCTGCAGATATTAAGTTTCCAGGTGTGGTTAAATTGACAACTCAGCAGCTAATACTTGAGAATATTCTTTGGCTCCCCTTGTGTCGAATCAATAAATTTCGGTTGAATACTCTACCCTTGAAAACTGTTGTGATCCCCTATACTTGTGGGTTATCAGGTGATATGTCTTTCATGATTTATTCATATAAAGTGTAAGGAATAGCACTCACACTAGCACCCATGTCACATAAACCATGATAACAGTGATCTCCTATTTTAACTGAAATAACAGCCATGCCAACAACAGGTCTATGTTTATCCCTTTTATCAAGTTTAGCAATTCTAGCAGCTTCTTCACAGAAGTAAATAACATGCCCATCCATATCTTCTTCCAGGAGATCTTTAACCATAGCAATACTAGGTTCAACTTTAATTTGTTCATCAGGTTTAGGTGTTCTAATATAGCTTTTGTTAATCACAGTTGAAACTTTAGCATGTTCCTTAATCCTAACAGGGAAAGGTGGTTTCTCAATATAAGCAGAAGGAACAACTGGATCAACATTATAAAGTATAGTTTCTTCTTTAACTGGTACTGGTTCTTTAATTTCTTCTTTAATGGTTGGGTGATATTTAAACCACTTCTCCTTAGGGATTTCAACATGAGTAGCAAATGATTCACTAAAGGGGGCTACTATCTCATAGTCAAGTCCATATTTAGTGCTAAACTTTTGAAAAGCATCGGTATCCATAAAAGATTTAACACAATCATACTTAAGTTTAATACCTGACTCTTTACCTTTGTCGAGTTCCCAATCTTCAGAGTTGCGTTTAATTCTTTCCAAAAGATCCCACCGGAATTCAATAGTCTTCTTCATAAATGAACCAGCACAAGAAGTATCAAGCATGGTTTGATCATTACGAGAAAGTCGAGCATAAAAATTCTGGATAATAATTTCTCTTGAGAGCTCATGATTGGGGCATGAATATAACATTGACTTAAGCCTCCCCCAAGCTAGAGCGATAATTTCTCCTTCACGAGGCCAAAAATTATATATATATATATGATAAAAAATTTGGTGGAACTTCAATTTCAAACGATTCCAATTCCATGATCCAATATCATCACATAGCCTATACCATGCCAATGCTTTTCCCTTAAAAGATAAAGGGAGAACCTTTTTCATCACTTGGGTAAACCAGCAAGCTTGAACAATCCACAAATTTGTTCCACATATATCAAGTGCATATCAGGATGTTCGGTTCCATCTCCTGCATAAGGATTAGCTAGCAGTTGTTCTATCATACCCGAAGGAATTTCATATTCAATATTTTCAGTAGGTGTAGTAGGTTGAGGGGTTGCTAATTGTGGTTCTGGACGAGGTGAAGATACCCCGAACAAACCATTCAAAGGATTGTTTTCTAAAGTAACAAGTGACAATAAATTTCAGCACACTATATAAATGTTTCCTTACCAAATTCCACTTACCAAAGGTGCTTCACTCCCCGGCAACGATGCCAGAAAATAGCCTTGATGACCCACAAGTACAGGGGATCAATTTTAGCTCTTTTCGATAAGTAAGAGTGTCGAACCCAACGAGGAGCAGAAGGAAATGACAAGTAATTTCCAGTAAGGTATTGTCTGCAAGTGCTGAAATTGTAAGTAGCGGAGTAGTTTGATAGCAAGATAATTTGTAGCGAGCAAGTAACGATAATAGTAACAAAAGTGCAACAATGTAGCCCAATCCTTTTGAGGCAAAGGACATGCCAAAACAGTCTCGTATGATAAGCAAAGCGTTCTTGAGGATACACGGGAATATCTAGTCACTTTCATCATGTTGGTTTGATTTGTGTTCTCTACTTTGATAATTTAATATGTGGGTGGACTGGTGCTTAGGTACTATTCTTACTTGAACAAACATCCTACTTATGATTAACCCTCCCGAAAGCACCTGCAACTATGAGGAAAGTATTAAGAATAAATTCTAACCATAGCATTAAACTTTTGGATCCAATCGGTCCCTTACGAAATAGCGCATAAATGGGGGTTTACACTTCTGTCACTCTCGCAACCCACCATCTAATTACTACTCCACAATGCATTCCCTTAGGCCCAAATATGGTGAAGTGTCATGTAGTCGACGTTCACATGACACCACTAAGGGAATAAATAGCATAATGGATCTAAACATATAATCTTCCACCAAATAAACCATATAGTAATCAACTACAAGATGTAATCAACACTACTAGTCACCCACAAGCACCAATTTATAGTTCCTGTAACAAGACTGAACACAAGAGATGAACTAGGGTTTGAGAGGAAATGGTGTTGTTGAAGATGTTGATGGAGATTGTGTTGGGGAATGTAGCAGAATTTTAAAATTTTCTACGCATCACCAAGATCAATCTATGGAGTCATCTAGCAACGAGGGAGAGAGGAGTGCATCTACATACCCGTGTAGATCGCGCGCGGAAGCGTTCAAGAGAACGGGGTTGATGGAGTCGTACTCGTCGTGATTCAAATCACTGATGACCAAGTGCGGAACGGACAGCACCTCCGCATTCAACACATGTACGGTTGGGAAGATGTCTCCTCCTTCTTGATCCAGCAAGGGGAAAGGAGAGGTTGATGAAGATCCAGCAGCACGACGGCGTGGTGGTGGATGCAGCAGGATCCTGGCAGGGCTTCGCCAAGCGCAAGCGGGGAGGAGAGGTGTTACGGAGGGAGAGGGAGGCGCCAAGAGCAAGGGTTGTGCAGCTGCCCTCCCTCCCCCCTCTTTATATAGGGGCCTTAGGGGGGCACTGTCCCTAGAGATGCAATCTCCAAGGGGGGCGGCGGCCAAGGGGTGGCTCCCCCCCCCCCCCAAGCCAAGTGGGGGGCGCCCCCACCCCTAGGGTTTCCCAACCCTAGGCACAGGGGAGGCCTAAGGGGGGGCGCACCAGCCCACCAGGGGCTGGTTCCCCTCCCACTTCAGCCCATGGGGCCCTCCGGGATAGGTGGCCCCACCCAGTGGACCTCCGGGACCCTTCCGATGGTCCCGGTCAATACCGGCGACCCCCGAAACCTTCCCGATGGCCGAAACTGGACTTCCTATATATAAATCTTTACCTTCGGACCATTCCGGAACTCCTCGTCACGTCCGGGATCTCATCCGGGACTCCGAACAACTTTCGGGTTACTACATACTAATATCTCTACAACCCTAGCGTCACCGAACCTTAAGTGTGTAGACCCTACGGGTTCGGGAGACATGCAGACATGACTGAGACGCCTCTCCGATCAATAACCAACAGCGGGATCAGGATACTCATGTTGGCTCCCACATGCTCCACGATGATCTCATCGGATGAACCATGATGTCGAGGATTCAATCAATCCGTATACAATTCCCTTTGTCAATCGGTACGTTACTTGCCCAAGACTCGATCGTCGGTATCCCAATACCTCGTTCAATCTTGTTACCGGCAAGTCACTTTACTCGTACCATAATGCATGATCCCATGATCAACCACTTGGTCACATTGAGCTCATTATGATGATGCATTACCGAGTGGGCCCAGAGATACCTCTCCGTCATGTGGAGTGACAAATCCCAGTCTCGATTCGTGCCAACCCAACAGACACTTTCGGAGATACCTGTAGTGTACCTTTATAGTCACCCAGTTACGTTGTGACGTTTGGCACACCCAAAGGCCAAAGCACTCCTACGGTATCCGGGAGTTGCACAATCTCATGGTCTAAGGAATGATACTTGACATTCGAAAAAGCTACAGCTAACGAACTACACGATCTTTGAGCTATGCTTAGGATTGGGTCTTGTCCATCACATCATTCTCCTAATGATGTGATCCCGTTATCAATGACATCCAATGTCCATAGTAAGGAAACCATGACTATCTTTTGATCAACGAGCTAGTCAACTAGAGGCTCACTAGGGACGTGTTGTGGTCTATGTATTCACACATGTATTACGATTTCCGGATAACACAATTATAGCATGAATAATAGACAATTATCATGAACAAAGAAATATAATAATAACCATTTTATTATTGCCTCTAGGGCATATTTCCAACAGTCTCCCACTTGCACTAGAGTCAATAGTCTAGTTACATTGTGATGAATCGAACACCCATGCAGTTCTGGTGTCGATCATGTTTTGCTCTAGGGAGAGGTTTAGTCAACAGATCTGCCACATTCAGGTCTGTATGTACTTTACAAATCTCTATGTCTCCATTTTGAACACTTTCACGAATGGAGTTGAAGCGACGCTTGATATGCCTGGTCTTCCTGTGAAACCTGGGCTCCTTGGCAAGGGCAATAGCTCCAGTGTTGTCACAGAAGAGAGTCATCGGGCCCGACGCATTGGGTATCACTCCTAGGTCGGTAATGAACTCCTTCACCCAGACTGCTTCTTGTGCTGCCTCCGAGGCTGCCATGTACTCCGCTTCACATGTAGATCCCGCCACAACGCTTTGCTTGCAACTGCACTAGCTTACTGCCCCACCATTCAAAATATACACGTATCCGGTTTGTGACTTAGAGTCATCCAGATCTGTGTCGAATCTAGCATCGACATAACCCTTTACGACGAGCTCTTCGTCACCTCCATAAACGAGAAACATATCCTTAGTCCTTTTCAGGTACTTCATGATATTCTTGACCGATGTCCAGTGTTCCATGCCGGGATTACTTTGGTACCTTCCTACCAAACTTACGGCAAGGTTTACATCAGGTCTGGTACACAGCATAGCATACATGATAGACCCTATGGCCGAGGCATAGGGGACGACACTCATCTTTTCTCTATCTTCTGTCATGGTCGGGCATTGAGCCGTGCTCAATCTCGTACCTTGCAATACAGGCAAGAACCCCTTCTTTGACTGATCCATTTTCAACTTCTTCAATATCTTGTCAAGGTACGTACTCTGTGAAAGACCAATGAGGCATCTCGATCTATCTCTATAGATCTTGATGCCTAATATATAAGCAGCTTCTCCAAGGTCCTTCATTGAAAAAATACTTGTTCAAGTAGGCCTTTATGCTTTCCAAGAATTCTATATCATTTCCCATCAACAGTATGTCATCCACATACAATATGAGAAATGCTACAGAGCTCCCACTCACTTTCTTGTAAATGCAGGCTTCTCCATAAGTCTACGTAAACCCAAACACTTTGATCATCTCATCAAAATGAATGTTCCAACTCCGAGATGCTTGCACCAGCCCATAAATCAAGCGTTGGAGCTTGCACACCTTGTCAGCATTCTTAGGATCGACAAAACCTTCCGGCTGCATCATATACAATTCTTCCTTAAGGAAACCATTAAGGAATGTCATTTTGACGTCCATTTGCCATATCTCATAATCATAGAATGCGGCAATTGCTAACATGATTCGGACGGACTTCAGCTTCGCTACGGGTGAGAAAGTATCATCGTAGTCAACCCCTTGAACTTGTCGATAACCCTTAGCGACAAGCCGAGCTTTATAGATGTTTACATTACCATCCATGTCTATCTTCTTCTTAAAGATCCCTTTATTTTCTATGGCTCGCCGATCATCAGGCAAGTCAGTCAAAGTCCATACTTCGTTTTCATACATGGATCCTATCTCGGATTTCATGGCTTCCAGCCATTTATCGGAATCCGGGCCCGCCATCGCTTCTTCATAGTTCGAAGGTTCATCGTTATCTAACAACATGATTTCCAAGACAGGGTTGCCGTACCACTCTGGTGCGGAACGTGTCCTCGTGGACCTACAAAGTTCAGTAGCAACTTGATCTGAAGTTTCATGATCATCATCATCAACTTCCTCTCTAGTCGGTGCTGGCACCTCAGGAACATTTTCTTGAGCTCCGTCACTTACCGGTTCAAGAGGTAATACTTCATCAAGTTCTACTTTCCTCCCACTTATTTCTTTCGAGAGAAACTCTTTCTCTAGAAAGGACCCATTCTTGGCAACAAAGATCTTGCCTTCAGATCTGAGGTAGAAGGTATACCCAATAGTTTCTTTAGGGTATCCTATGAAGATGCATTTTTCCGATTTGGGTTCGATCTTTTCAGGTTGAAGTTTCTTGACATAAGCATCGCATCCCCAAACTTTTAGAAACGACAACTTAGGTTTCTTCCCAAACCATAATTCATACGGTGTCGTCTCAATGGATTTCGACGGAGCCCTATTTAAAGTGAATGCGGCAGTATCTAAAGCATAGCCCCAAAATGACAGCGGTAGATCGGTAAGAGACATCATAGATCGCACCATATTCAATAGAGTGCGATTACGACGTTCGGACACACCATTACGCTGAGGTGTTCCAGGCGGCGTGAGTTGTGAAACTATTCCACATTTTCTTAAGTGTGTGCTAAATTTGTGACTCAAGTATTCTCCCCCACGATCTGATCGCAAGAACTTGATTTTCTTGTCACGTTGACTCTCAACCTCACTCTGAAATTCCTTGAACTTTTCAAAGGTCTCAGACTTGTGTTTCATTAAGTAGACATACCCATATCTACTCAAGTCGTCAGTGAGGGTGAGAACATAACGATAGCCACCGCGAGCCTCTACACTCATTGGACCGCACACATCAGTATGTATGATTCCAATAAGTTGGTTGGTCGCTCCATTGTTCCTGAGAACGGAGTCTTGGTCATTTTTCCCATGAGGCATGTGTCGGTGTCAAAACCGGCGGATCTCGGGTAGGGGGTCCCGAACTGTGCGTCTAGGCAGGATGGTAACAGGAGGCAAGGAACACGAAGTTTTACCCAGGTTCGGGCCCTCTCGATGGAGGTAAAACCCTACGTCCTGCTTGATTAATATTGATGATATGGGTAGTACAAGAGTAGATCTACCACGAGATCAAAGAGGCTAAACCCTAGAAGCTAGCCTATGGTATGATTGTTGTTGTGTATGTTGTCCTACGGACTAAAACCCTCTGGTTTATATAGACACCGGAGAGGGTTAGGGTTACACAAAGTCGGTTACAATGGTAGGAGATCTACATATCCGTATCGCCAAGCTTGCCTTCCACGCCAAGAAAAGTCCCTTCCGGACACGGGACGGAGTCTTCAATCTTGTGTCTTCATAGTCCAGGAGTCCGGCTGAAGGTATAGTCCGGCCATCCGGACACCCCCTAATCCAGGACTCCCTCAGTAGCCCCCGAACCAGGCTTCAATGACGATGAGTCTGGCGCGTAGATTGTCTTCGGCATTGCAAGGCGGGTTCTCCTCCAAATTCTGTGTACCTGTTGAATAAAGTCTGGTTTCTTGTAGATGTTGCGCTCCTTGGCTTCTACGCCCAATAATGGTCGCTTCCCACGTGTCAAACGAATATGAAAAGTCTGAGTGTTTTTACATTCACACCCCTAGCCGCGTAAATGAGCTGCCCTATTTAAGGGGACGAGGATTTAGATCCAAACCACATCTTCCCCCCTTCGCGAGTGTTCATCAGAGCGCAGCCGACAAAGGTCCATTCCACCATGGCCAGCCATCGCAACTCCTCCTTTCGCCCTTCCAGCCCTCAGCCGGATATTGGGAGAGATGCTCCATCCAGCATAGCGAGCTAGTGACGCTCCAGACCAAGGGATTTCTCCCCCCGGCCTACATGATCCCGGTTCGAGCCGGTCTTGCCGTCTATAACGGCGGAGAGCAAGCGGAGAGTGCCCCTAATCCCTCCAAAGGAGAGCGGGTGTGCCTCATCCCTTATTTAATAAGGGGGCTTGGATTTCCAATCCATCCATTTCTCCGGGGGCTGCTGGAGTTCTATGGCCTCCAGCTACTGTAACACCCTCGATGCGACTATATCTCCCACGTGTCGAGGCACGACTTAGAGGCATAATCGCATTGAAGGCGTATGTCGCAAGTTAGGCAATCTTCACAACATCCCATGTAATATAATTAATAAAAGGGGAGATAACATAGTTGGCTTACACTCGCCACGTCAATCAAGTACATAAATAACATTACATCATTCAAACACTCATGGCCCGACTACGGGGCCAAAATAAAAGACAACCCAACATGCGACACGGTCCCCATCACCCCGACTGGGCACCACTACTGATCATCAGGAAAAGAAACATAGTATCGCTGAGAGTCCTCGTCGAACTCCCACTTGAGCTCAAGCGCGACATCTGGAGCTGTATCATCAGGCCCTGGATCTGGTGTAATAGTAATCTGTGAGCCATAGGGACTCAGCAATCTCGCACCCTCGCGATCAAGACTATTTAAGCTTAATAGGTAAGGCAAGGTAAATATGTGGAGCGGCGGCAAGCGACTAGCATATATGGTGGCTAACCTGTTCGCAAAAGAGAGCGAGAAGAGAGGGCAAAGCGTGAATGCATAACTAAAGAGGGCAATCCTGCGGCAAACATTACTCCAACACCGTGTCCACTTCCCGGACTCCGCCGAGAAGAGGCCATCACGGTAACTCACACAGTTGATTCATTTTAATTAAGTTAAGGTTTGAGTTATCTACAACCGGACATTAACAAATTCCCATCTGCCCATAACCGCGGGCATGGCTTTCGAAAGTTCAAATCCCTGCAGGGGAGTCCCAACTTAGCCCATGGCAAGCTCTCACGGTCAACGAAGGAATAGACCTCCTCCCGAGACATTCCGATCAGACTCGGTACCTCGGTTCTTCAAGACACTTCGACAAGTTAAAACAAGACTAGCAACACCGCCCGAATGTGCCGACAAATCCCGATAGGAGCTGCACATATCTCGTTCTCAGGGCACACTCAGATGAGACTAGCTACGAGTAAAACCAACCCTCAAGTTTCCCCGAGGTGGCCCCGCAGGCAGCTCAGTCGGACCAACACTCAGAGGAGCACTAGCCCGGGGGGGTTTAAATAAGATGACCCTCGGGTTCCGGAAACCCAAGGGAAAAAGAGGCTAGGTGGCAAATGGTAAAACCAAGGTTGGGCATTGCTGGAAAAGCTTTAATCAAGGCGAACTATCAAGGAGTTCCCATTATAACCCAACCGCGTAAGGAACGCAAAAATCCGGGAACATAACACCGATATGACGGAAACTAGGGCGGCAAGAGTGGAACAAAACACTAGGCGTGAGGCCGAGCCTTCCACCCTTTACCAAGTATATAGATGCATTAAGATAACATGGCAATATAATGATATCCCAACAAGTAAATAGTGTTCCAACAAGGAAGGTCTCCAATCTTCACCTGCAACTAGCAACGCTATAAGAGGGGCTGAGCAAAGCGGTAACATAGCCAAACAACGGTTTGCTAGGAAAATGGTGGGTTAGAGGCTGAACATGGCAGCGAGGCTTGAAAGCAAGTGGTAGGCATCGTAGCATTGGCATAGCAAAAGAGCGAGCATCTAGCAAAGCAAAGATAGTAGTGATTTCAAGGGTATGATCATCTTGCCTGCAAAGTTGTCAGTGTTGACTGGATCCTCGAAAGCAAACTCAACGGGCTCCTCGTTAGCGAACTCGTCTCCCGGCTCTACCCAAACAAGACAAACAAGCAACAAGGACACAATCAACCACGTGCAAGGATCAAGCAATATGATGCAAACATGGTATGCTATGCGGGATGCAATATGTGATGCATATGCAAGATGTGGAAGGAAATGCAATAACCTGGCCTCAACTTGGAAAACCAAGTGTTCCACTAGAAAGATGAGATGAAATCGCTTGAAAACGATATAAAGATCACCAGAATCGGAGTTACGGTTTGGAAATGGCAAGCGATTCAAATATGACCACGTTCTGCGATTTACAGCAAGTAGCCATCTAAATGCAATGAGATGAACAAGTTACAGCACCCAAACATGGCAACAAAATACATGGTAGGGATGCATTCAAGATGCTTAACAAGAGTCTAGCACTGAGCTACGGCCAATTCATCCATTAACAGGTTCAAACAAGCATGGCAAAAATGCATATGGTAAACAGATCTCAGACTTAGTGAAATTAACACTTGTCTGGAATTTCAGATCAGGTAGCCCTCTTCGGAGCAACAAAACTATATGCTACAGGACCTGAACATGGCAAAGTAAAACATGTCATGGAGCTACTCAAAGAGGTTAACAAAAGTCCCTTAGTGACCTTGAGCCAAAAGGGATCACAAAATACATTTACAAGCATGTGAACATGGCAAAAACATAATCAGTTTTCAGACTTAGTGAAAACTGGAGCATGCTGAAAACAGATCTCAAGTAGGCATGTTTACGAGCTCGATGCACTCACTACGGAGCAAGTCATGGAAAGCTAAGCATGCATCTATCAAGAACACACAAAATGAAAGCTAGACATGGAAAGAATAATAGCATATCATGCACGGATCAACTACAACATCCTCGGCAAAATTGCAAACAAGTTGACAATCTGCCCAGATTCACAAAGTAGCAAAAATAGAGCTCGATTGACTCAAGCTAGGGTGCTCCATATATGCAAACAAAGACATGGATGGATAGAGCACTACAAAATTAACAAAACATCCTTACTGATCATCCTCAAAAGAGGCACGGATCACTAGGAAACAACATGAACATATGGCATCATGAACTAAACAGCTCAAGGACTTAGTGGAAATGCTAAGTCCCTGAAAACAGAATTACCAAGTGCCTCACTTGGCAAGCTTGTGCTAGTCACCACACACATCACAAAAATACATGGGTTGCACCTCTAGAAAGATGACAAAACCCTTAACAAAACATATGTAGAGCTCGTGGGCATATCATGCACACAATAATCATGGCAAAAATGACAAATGTCTAAATGGAGTAGCAGATCTGACAATTATCTCAAGTAGCCTCCTTCTAACAGCATTTCGGGCATCAAGATGAACTCAAATGAAAATGATGCAACGGAATGAAATGATGTGCTCTCTGAGACGAACAATTTGATATGCTATATGCCCAAATCGGAGCTACGAATGAGGAGATACGATGCTATGAACATGAGCACATGAATCTGAAATCTCAGGACTTAGAAGAAAAACCACCTAGGGTTTACTATTCACCAGATCTGGATCTCGCGAAGGCACTGTTCACCGGCGGAGGATCCGAAGCTCGCCGGAGCCGGCGTGACGGCAGAGAGGCGACGGGGCGAGGCCGGTCACCGGAGTCGGCGTGGCGGCGGGACGAGGCCGGCGGAGGCGGCGGGGCAAGGCCGGCGGAGGTGGCGGCATCGCAGGGCCCGTGGTGGCCAGAGTTTGCGGCGGCGGAGGCGCGCGTCGCCGGCGGCGGCGGAGGAAGATGAAGGGCGGCGGGGCGCGGTAGGCGGTGGCGGGCCGCGGGGGCCGGCCTTGGGCTCCCGGGCCGCGCGGCGGCGGGGGCAGGCAATGTGGGCGCGACCAATGATGGCGTGCCACGTGGCGGCGGACACGGCGGGCGGACACGTCCGTCGGTGGCGAATTTTGTCCGGCGCACGCAAGGTGGCGGATCTAGGGTTTCGGGGGGAAGAAGAAGAAGAAAACGGAGGGGGTCTTTATATAGGCATAAAGGGAGCTAGGAGAGTCCAAATGAGGTGCGGTTTTCGGCCACGCGATCGTGATCGAACGCTCTAGATGATGGAGAAGGATTAGGTGGGTTTTGGGCCAAATTGGAGGGGTGTTGGGCTGCAACACACACGAGGCCTTTTTCGGTCCCTCGGTTAACCGTTGGAGTATCAAACGAAGTCCAAATGGTACGAAACTTGACAGGCGGTCTACCGGTAGTAAACCAAGGCCGCTTGGCAAGTCTCGGTCCAATCCGGAAATGTTTTATCCCCACACACGAAAGAAAGGTAGAAAAGACCACCGGAGGAGAACGAAGCGCCGGAATGCAAAACGGACAACGGGGAAAATGCTTGAATGCATGAGATGAACACGTATGCAAATGCGATGCACATGATGACATGATATGAGATGCATGACAACGATAACAACACACGGAGACAAAGACCCGAACCCGAGAAAATAAAATAACTTAAAGCCAGAAACGGGAAGAGTTGGAGTACAAATTGGGTAAATCACATCCGGGGTGTTACAGCTACATAATCTCACGCCTGCCTCCGTATTGCATATCGCGGGCTTTGTAGCCCTCTGCGAGCTGTTCTTGGGTGTTGAGGCTCATTTCGGGCTGTGGAAAGAGCTATTCTGCCTCGTGCCCCGTTCTAAGAAGGGGTCAATGTATCAAGTGGGCGGAGCCGAAGTGTGGCGCATCGCCGAGACCGGATATCTGTCCGGAACCCCAAAGAAGGTGTCCAAAGACTAGCCCTCGGAATGGTTTTATATAGAAGACGTCCCGCTGCCGGATCCTGTACGAAACGGCCTCCCTGAATTCGACAGTGATCCCTTAAAGAAACGCCTAAGCTGGCGTCCACGGAGCCCTCAGAGGGAAAGTGACGGGGACGTTATTTACCTGATGGGTCAGATAAGATTGTTAGCTCATTCCGGACTGACCATGATCGGGGTCATGGCCGCATGCATCATGCGAGGGGTGCAGCCGCTACAGTATAGAGGCCACCCCATGTGGGACTTCAACGGGGAGGACGACACCACCCGCCATGGCCGTAAGGGGCCGGATTCGGCTGCGGCTCTAATAAAGACCTTGTCCGCTTTGTACAAGGGAGAAGAGGAGGATTTTCTCCGCGTCGACCCAAAGGGTGGATTTTCCATGTACAATCCTCCAAGCTGGGTGAGTGGTCACATCTTGCCCGTCTATTTTATATCCTCATTGTTAAATATTCAATCTAGTGATTTCAACGCAGGAACTGCGCCAGGCTGTTAAAGAAATAAGCAGCCCTCCTCCACAACCCGAGGACCTAGGACGGTGCCTCGACCCGGCCTCTCAAGAGGATCCGGACTTATCTGTGGAGCTGATTGATGGAGTGTTCCATCAATTGAGCAAGGACAACGCCTTGGTGGCCATTACGGCTGATTACCCAGGGCTAATCCCGGCCTCCCAGAAACGGGAGGCCGAACCTGCGACGACAAGCCAACGAGGGGCCGCAGGGCCCCATGAGCAGAAAAGAGGTGCAGTCCGGTCCGAGGCGCCAGCGCAAAGGTATGACGCGCCCCCTTATCCCAGGTGTTATACCTTCGAGGCATATTAACACTTGTTCTCTCTTTAGGACAAAGAGACCTCGCCGAACTATATTCAGAGAGACCGCCAATCACGCCTCCACCAGCCAGGCTCCAAAGCCTGGTCCAGAAGCGGAGCCGAACATAAGACGCACACCGGACGTTCCTCCGATGGAGGATGTGGACAGGTTGTCTGCCACCAACTCTGAGGTGGAGAGTGCCATGAACCACAGGCGTCGCCGGACAATTCTTCGCGACGCTTATTTCTCCCAAGAGGCGTTAGATGCCTTCAAGTCGGGAGATGTGTACCTCCGTGCCGCTCAAAATGGTCTAGCCAGAGCCACGGAGCAATATGTAAAAGACATACGGATAAGAAAATTTTGGTAATTATATATATATACCAGTAGCCCCTGAGACTTGAAACAGTTAGAAGAACTGATTTAAGGATCATTTGTTATGCAGGTTCTTACAGAAAAGAATTCCCTACTGTCCAAGGAACTGGAAGAGTGCAAAGCCCAACTTGAGGCCGCACTAGCCGCGGCAGGGGAGCCCAAGGAGACTGATCAGGTGTAATATAGCAGGGTTTTTGCGCCCAAACTACGGATGTGTCGTGTTCTCCACAGGGACTAGGCGACGGTGACTATGTTCGGCTAAAGCTAGGCTAGACAATTTAAGTGACGAATACAGGGAAAATAAACCTAAAGTATCTAAGATCGTTTCGGAAAATCGACAACAAAGTAAATGAAAATAAGCAAAGGGAGATTCAGATTATATTCTCTGTCTTTTTGGTATATTCATAAAACTTGAGAAACTAAAATACTAACACAAGCTAACATCAATGACAACAGAAGTAAAAGGACATGAATGTAACATGACAAGGGCACATATATAACTATCAAACATGAACAGAGGGAAGAAACAAGGTTGTAGGACAGAATATATGTATCATATCAAAGACACACACATATGTACATAAATCACACACATTTATCTCACAAGAATTTGAACTAATGCATGGACTACAAAACTGAATATATTTCTACAGAAAAGGGAACACACTGTGACAACACATACATAAACTGGAATTAAAATACAAAGGGTGAACACGCATAAGTTCTAACAGAACACTAATTACCAAGAGAAAATGTTAGACATCACTTTGTTTCGAAAGAAAAGAAATCCACTATTCAGAACATAGAATTCATGACATGATATTTAACAAGTATGAACTGAACAAACTAGTTGGTTGCAAACACTTATCAAAATCTGAACCTTACAAGTCCTACACAACTCCTATTACAGAAAATTCAGAGTACAGTAGCAAGAGAAGGGAGAGATTCAAAGATTAATTCCCAATCAATCTTCAGGCTTGCAGCTGTAGATGGTGTAGGTGATGGAGAAGATCAGCAGGGGGCGAGTTGGAGAAGGAGAGGTACAGCAGCAGAGGGCAGAGCATCAGTGAGGTAGGGAGAAGAAAGAGCAGCAGGCTGGGGTTCAGAGAAGATTAGGAGCATCAAGTAGAGGCAAAGGAAGAAGAGAGCAGCGACAGGAGAAGAAGGAAACAACAACATAATGAGGGGAGGAGTAACAGCGTGAGAGATCAGCAAGGGGGCGCGGTAGAAGAAGAGCAGGAACAAAGGGATTGAAGGAGGAGGAGAGAGGTGGAGGAGCAGCGAGGGGAAGAAGAAGGGCAGCAGCGAGGCAGGGGAGGAAGAAGGCAGCGGCAGAAGGCAAGGTCGCGCGGGGCACCAGACCCCTGGTCTGGTAGGGCGCGCGAGCGATGGTGGTGAAGGGGTGGCGCTGATGGATGGGGCAGAGGCGCAAGGTGGTGATGGATTGGATGGATGTTGGTATATGGAGGTGCTGGTGGACGGAGGGCGCGGTGGCGCGCCCCACACCGGCCTGGCTGTGGCGGCGGCCGAAGGTGGAGAAGGAGACGAGAGGGGAGATGTGCCAGGCCCAATTGGATCCCTCCAGCGCCTAGGGATTTTGTTCCCCTCCTCTCATCTGCACTTTGTGATTTGGCCATCTTACTTCTCTTCTTTTTTCACAAGAAGATCATCCTACTTCTTTAGCTTGCCCCTGGTAACTTCTTTTCTTCTCGCACAAGTCCATTCTTCCTCCTCTTCATTCTCTTAGCCACTAGTCCGGATCTTGAAGTTTATAGTGCCTTTACGCACTTTTCTGCAAAAGAAACACAATGACTAGTAAATGATTCGTTAAATGATTTTCATGCAAATATTCAACTAAACTTAGGAAGAATAGATGGACATAACCCAATGAATGGTATAATTGTATGCCAAAATTATATATATGAAATGTGCATATCAGAGACCCCCTCTGGTAATATACACTTCGAAAGATAAGTATTTTGCGAAGCACGGCATGGGTGCGAATATGACAAATTAAATTACAGATGGCGCCGGATTGAATCCGGAAGGGCAACACCTCCTACGCCAGCTAAGGGCTGGTGAGAAGGTGCTGACAAAGGTGAGGCGGGAGAAGAACGATCTCCAAGATGCCAACACCAAGCTGGGCGTCGAGCTGAAAGATATTCGTGCCCAGCTGTCAGACTCCGTTAAGGAGAATCAGTGGCTTCGGCGCGGCATTTTTAGTAAGTGCTTGAACGAACCTTTGAAAGAAAGTTCGGCGGGGAAGTCGACTAACAGAGCAATGTCTATAGGTGTGCTAATAGGTCGTCCTGCAGAGGAGATGCCCGGTTCTACGGGTGACCTTCTTCCCGAGCTCTCGCAACTGCTCGATCGAGTTCGGCAGGCGATGCAAGGCGTCGTCCAGGCCCTGTGGCCATCCATCGCCATGCCCGAAGGTCTTGGAGAGCTTGCGGAGAAGCTACGGGGAGCACGGCAGCGCTTCCGATTGTGGAAGATATCGGCATGCCGTCAAGGCGCTAGGGAGGCCTGGGCCATGGTGAAGACACGGTACACAAAGGCTGACCCCAACCACATGACCGAGGTTGGTCCTGTGGGGCCCGATAGGAAGGAGATCCTTGTAAGCTTAGTGTACGGCCAAGTAGAATTGGCCGCAAAGTATTCCCAACAGGACTGTAAATTAGACAGCATGTTAGATGGTATCGAAGAGGAATACAATCAATTAAAATGACTATGTAATGTAATTACATTTATAATGCCTTCTAGTCGGATTGTAGATTGTTTGTCATGGCCGACCTTTTCGCTTCAGCCTCGGGACCTGACGGTCCGGAGTGTGTCTGAATTCCCATGCGGTTATATAAGAACCGGGGAATGCATGGAGACCAGGCGTAGGGGTCATTAGTGCGTGAACAGACAAGTGCCCGACTAGTTATGTTATATTACATGGTTAGTAAGAAACATCTTCCAGGGAGAATAGTTCCGTTAGGGGTTCCTTTCCCTGGGAGGCATGCCCTAAAGTGCATGTCCATGCTGCGAAAAGAAACGCAGGAAAAACATCTGGGGGCATATAGATAAAAAAAGATCATCTTTAGTTCACCGACCGAATATTCCCTTAAGAACACTAGCTTTCGGCTTCACCCAGTCTAAGGTACACGTCCGGCTGACCCGGCAGTAACAACCGCAGAGGTGCTCCCTTTACCACCTAGCCGAACAATCAGGAACGTAGGGGTAAGCACAGGAGCCAGGCAACCCAACTTGGCCAAAACTTAAGTCATATCGATGCATATAATGGTGAATAAAAGGTACATGCGGAAGTGTGACACATGTGTTGGGCATGAAGCCCGTATAAATAAGCTTCTGTTTGAAGAAGCCCCCAGGTTTAATGAGCGCGGATAGCGCATCACTTTATGAGTCTTTAAAGGTTATAAGAGAGAGGAAGGGGTGAAGGGGATAAATGTAAGACAGACAGTATATCTAAAAAATGGACAGGGGAAGGAGACGAACACAAAGTCTGGCGCTAGGCATAGAATCTTCGGAGACGGGCTGCGTTCCATGGGTTCGGCTTGAGTCGGTTATCCGATACATCTCGCAGGCAGTACGCTCCACCAGTCAGGACTTGGTCAATTATGAAGGGACCTTCCCACTTGGGCTTGAGTTTGTCCTTTTTCTTGTCCAGCAGGCGTAGAACTAAGTCGCCAACGTTGTAATTTTTGGCCCGTACTTCTCTGCTCTGGTATCTTCGAGCCTGCTGTTGATAAAATGCAAAACGGGCTTTTGCTATGTCGCGCTCCTCCTCCAATGCGTCCAAACTATCCTGCCGATCGAGCTCGGCTTCTCTTGCTTCGTACATGCGCACTCGAGGTGAGTCATGAATTATGTCGCAAGGCAAAACTGCCTCTGCGCCGTACACCATAAAGAATGGTGTGTATCCGGTGGTGCGATTCGGCATGGTCCGCAGCCCCTAGAGTATGGAGTCAAGCTCCTCTACCCAGTGCGTGTTAGATTCCTTGAGGGACCACACTAATCTGGGTTTGATGCCGCTCATGATAAGACCATTTGCACGTTCAACCTGGCCGTTAGTTTGTGGGTGATAGACGGAAGCATAATCGAGCTTGATGCCCATGTTTTTGCACCAGAGTTTTACCTCGTCGGCTGTGAAGTTCGTGCCATTATCAGTGATGATGCTGTGGGGGACGTTGTAACGGTGTACAACCCCGGATATAAAGTCTATCACCGGTACAGATTCGGCCGTCTTAACAGGCTTGGCTTCTATCCATTTGGTGAACTTATCCGCCATGACCAGTAAGTATTTTTGCTTGTGGGTTCCGCCTTTAAGGGGTCCAACCATGTCAAGCCCCCAAACCGCGAAGGGCCAAGTAATGGGGATACTTTGGAGGGCGGTGGGTGGCATATGGCTTTGGTTTGCAAAGAGCTGGCAACCGGTGCATCGTTGGACTAAGTCTTGAGCGTCTGCCCGGGCCGTCGACCAATAAAAGCCTGTACGGAAGGCCTTGCTTACAAGGGACCGAGCTGCAGCGTGATGACCACCGAGTCCGGCATGAATTTCAGCCAGGAGGTTCCGCCCCTCCTCTTCGGAGATGCACCTTTGAAGGACTCCGGTAGTGCTTTTCTTATAAAGCTCTCCCTCGTGGACTCTGTAGGCTTTGGATCGCCGCACTATGCAGCGTGCCTCATTTTGGTCCTCGGGGAGTTCCTGCCTAGTAAGGTGGGCGAGGAATGGTTCCGTCCACGGGGCGATAACAGCCATTATTACGTGGGCCGAAGGTGTTATTTCATTGGCAGAGCCTCCGATTGTGTCGGAATGTTCGGTGTCGGGCAGTGCGGTTGGGTCCGGGCTATTATTGTTTGGCTCCCCTTCCCATACTACGGATGGCTTGAACAGCCTTTCCAAGAAGATGTTGGGGGGGGCTACATCGCGTTTTGCGTCGATGCGTGCCAGGACATCTGCTGCCTGATTATTTTCCCGGGCTACATGGTGGAATTCAAGCCCTTCGAACCGAGCTGACATTTTTAGGACGGCGTTGCGGTAAGCTGTCATTTTTGGATCCTTGGCATTGAAGTCTCCATTTATTTGGGATATTGCGAGTTTCGAGTCCCCGCGCACCTCTAGGCATTGAATTCCCATGGATACTGCCATCCGGAGACCATGTAAAAGGGCCTCATATTCGGCTGCATTGTTGGAGTCCGTGTACATAATCTGGAGTACATATTGAACTGTGTCTCCTGTAGGGGACGTCAGAACGACGCCAGCCCCTAGTCTGGCCAACATCTTGGAGCCGTCGAAATGCATGATGCAATTTGAATATGTGTCGTACTCTTTAGGGAGTTCGGCCTCCATCCATTCTGCGACAAAGTTGGCCAAGACTTGCGACTTGATGGCTCACCGTGGCTTATAAGTTATGTCGAATGGAGGAGCTCAATGGCCCATTTTGCAATCCGGCCCGTTGTGTCACGGTTGTTTATAATATCGTTAAGTGGTACTTCCGAGGCTACTGTTATTGAACACTCTTGAAAGTAGTGTCGTAGCTTCCGGGATGCCATGAATACCGCGTACGCAATCTTTTGATAATGCGGGTACCATGATTTGTAGGGAGTGAGGACAGTGGACACATAATAGACCGGCTTTTGAAGGGGGGATTTGTGTCCGTCCGCTTCTCGTTCGACGATGAGCACTGCGCTTACAACCTGATGTGTTGCTGCAATGTATAGTAGTATTGGTTCGCCAATGTTTGGCGCGGCCAGGACTGGGTTTGTTGCCAGTATGGCTTTTATTTCGTCGAGTCCGGCCGTGGCTGCATCCGTCCATTCAAAGTGTTCGGTGCGCCGAAGGAGGTGGTAAAGGGGTAGGGCCTTTTCTCCCAAGCGGGACATAAAGCGGCTTAGAGTCGCCACGCATCCGGTTAACTTTTGTATTTGTTTGAGGTCCTTTGGGATATCCAGTTGCGACAGAGCTCGGATCTTGGCTGGATTTGCTTCAATTCCTCTACCGGATACAATGAAGCCCAAGAGCTTTCCGGCTGGAACGCCGAAAACGCATTTTTCCGGGTTGAGCTTGATGTCGTATGTTCGGAGGTTATCAAATGTGAGCCTCAAGTCGTCTACTAGAGATTCGATATGTCTTGTTTTGACGACCACATCATCTACATATGCCTCCACTGTTTTGCCGATCTGGCTTGCCAGACATGTCTGAATCATGCGCTGATATGTTGCGCCGGCGTTTTTGAGCCCGAAGGGCATCGTGTTGAAGCAGAATGGTCCGTATGGTGTGATAAATGCCATTGCGGCTTGGTTTGGTTCTGCCATCTTGATTTGATGGTAGCCGGAATATGCGTCGAGGAAACACAACGAATCGTGTCCTGCGGTAGCGTCGATAATTTTATCGATGCGGGGGAGGGGGAAGGGATCCTTTGGGCAAGCCTTGTTAAGGTCTTTAAAATCAACACACAGGCGCCAAGATTTGTCCTTCTTTGGTACCATCACCAGGTTTGCTAGCCAGTCCGGATGTTTTATATCTCTGATGAATCCGGCCTCCAACAGCTTTGCTAGCTCCTCTCCCATGGCCTGTCTCTTAGGTTCAGAAAAACGCCGAAGAGCCTGTTTGACAGGTTTGAATCCGGTTTGGATATTTAAGCTGTGCTCGGCCAGCCTGCGTGGGATTCCTGGCATGTCTAAAGGGTGCCAGGCGAAAATGTCCCAGTTCTCTCGTAGGAACTCTCGCAGTGCGGCGTCTACATCAGGGTTTAGCTGTGCCCCGATGGAAGCTGTTTTATTGGGGTCCGTTGGATGGACTTGGAATTTGACTATTTCGTCCGCCGGTTTAAAGGAGGTGGACTTGGATCTTTTGTCGAGTACCACATCATCCCTATTCACGGTAGAGCGCAGCGCAGTCAGTTCCTCAGCCGCTAGGGCTTCGGATAGTGCCTCGAGGGCCAGTGCGGCTGTCTTGTTTTCGGCGTGGAGTACTATGTCCGGATCACTAGCGAGAGTGATGATCCCGTTAGGCCCGGGCATCTTGAGCTTCATGTGCCCGTAATGGGGTATTGCTTAGAAGATTGTAAACGCTTCCCGCCCTAGCAGAGCGTGATAACCGCTGCTGAACGGAGCCACATGGAACGTGATCTCTTCGGACCTGTAATTATCCAGCGTGCCGAACACCACATCTAGTGTGATTTTTCCTGTACAGCGCGCTTCCCGACTGGGGATTATTCCTCTAAAGGTTGTGCTGCTTCGCTCAATGTGGTTCCAATCTATTTCCATTATTTGAAGGGTTTCCTCATAAATGAGGTTCAATCCGCTGCCGCCGTCCATGAGTACCTTGGTAAGACGAAAGTCGTCCACTATTGGACTGAGGACCAATGCGGCTGGTGCTCGGGCAGTTCGGAATTTAGGTTCATCACTGGCGTTAAAGGTAATAGCCGTGTCGCTCCATGGGTTTATTGTTGCTACTTGGTAGACTTCGGCGAGGCTGCAGAGTGTCATTTTTCGCATATTATTTGATGTGAAAGTCTCGAAGACTGTTAATACCATATTGGTGTCTCTGGGGTGGCTTTCTGTGGCCCCCGGAATTAGGAGATTTTCGCCAATTTTGGCCACCTGCCGGAGTATCCAACATGCTCTAAGGCTGTGAGTTGGTGTGGCGTCCTTTGTACTGTGAATTTTACAGGGTCCATTAAGCCATCCTTCCAATACGGTTCCATGCCTTGTATAGGGTTTTTGCTTTTTGGTGTTTGACCCAGGTGTCTGGTGATGATGCACCCTTTTATTTCGGACTGGGTTTGTATTCAGGGTCGGATCGTCCCAAAATTTTATTTCGGTTTTCCAGGCGCTTTCCATCGCACAGTACTTTCGTACGATGGACGCCAAGTCAGCGAAGCGTGTAATATCACGGTGACTTATGGCGTTGAGGATTCCCTTGTCCGTGCAATTATTGCAAAATATTAAGATTGTGTCTTCCTCGCGGCAGTCCTTTATCCTGTTCCTAACCAGGAGGAATCTGGCCCAGTAATGATGTACTGTTTCATCAGGCTCTTGCCTAATTTGGGATAGATCGCTTATGTTCGGGTGGGTGGGCGGAATTAAATCCGAAGCCTCACCCCATCTGAGGCTCAGAGGCCGAGGAATTTCCGAACTCGAAAATTTGGATTCCTGGATGCTGTCCAATGAATCCAGCCCGTCGCCTGACTCTAAGTTCAGGTCTTGAGTGATGTCCTCCCCTTCGCGGGTATTCGGCTTGGAGGGATCGGGAATCCGGACGTAGCTAGTCCTTAAGATAGATGAAGGGTCGCCGCACTGTCCCTCTACCACGGCAACGTGATGGGTGACTTGGGGAGAGTTAATCTCTCTTAGATCGGGTTTAGGCCCAATCTGGTCGTAATCCGTAGCGACTCCCAGGGCGGCGATGCGGTCCAAGAGCTCATTTATCGAGGAGAGCTCCATTGGATCTAACTGCTCGGCGAGTTCCGAGCTGACGTGAAGATTGTTTTCGATGGCTCGAGAGGTCATCATCGGCGCAGAAGCCGAACAGGCGGTCATAAGAAAACCACCTAGCTGGAGGGTTTGGCCGATAGCCAAAGCTCCTTTAGCAACGGTGCCGTCTTTAAAGACGGGGCGAGGCATCCTTCCTGATGGCGATGACACAGAGGAACTCTCAATGAAAGCACCAATGTCGGTGTCAAAACCGGCGGATCTCGGGTAGGGGGTCCCGAACTGTGCGTCTAGGCCGGATGGTAACAAGAGGCAAGGAACACGAAGTTTTACCCAGGTTCGGGCCCTCTCGATGGAGGTAAAACCCTGCATCCTGCTTGATTAATATTGATGATATGGGTAGTACAAGAGTAGATCTACCACGAGATCGAAGAGGCTAAACCCTAGAAGCTAGCCTGTGGTATGATTGTTGTTGTGTATGTTGTCCTATGGACTAAAACCCTCCGGTTTATATAGACACCAGAGAGGGTTAGGGTTACACAAAGTCGGTTACAATGGTAGGAGATCTACGTATCCGTATCGCCAAGCTTGCCTTCCACGCCAAGGAAAGTCCCTTCCGGACACGGGACGGAGTCTTCAATCTTGTGTCTTCATAGTCCAGGAGTCCGGCTGAAGGTATAGTCCGGCCATCCGGACACCCCCTAATCCAGGACTCCCTCAGCATGGTTCGCACGTGTCAAATGATTCGTAATCAAGAGACTCCAAAAGTCCATCTACATGGAGCTTCTTCATGCGTTTGACACCTATGTGACCAAGGCGGCAGTGCCACAAGTATGTGGGACTATCATTATCAACTTTACATCTTTTGGTATTCACACTATGAATATGTGTAACATTACGCTCGAGATTCATTAAGAATAAACCATTCACCAACGGAGCATGACCATAAAACATATCTCTCATATAAATAGAACAACCATTATTCTCGGATTTAAATGAGTAGCCATCTCGAATTAAACGAGATCCTAATACAATGTTCATGCTCAAAGCTGGTACTAAATAACAATTATTGAGGTTTAAAACTAATCTCGTAGGTAAATGTAGAGGCAGCGTGCCGACGGCGATCACATCGACCTTGGAACCATTCCCGACGCGCATCGTCACCTCGTCCTTCGCCAGTCTCCGCTTATTCTGCAGCTCCTGCTTTGTGTTACAAATGTGAGCAACCACACCGGTATCAAATACCCAGGAGCTACTACGAGTACTGGTAAGGTACACATCAATTACATGTATATCACATATACCTTTAGTGTTGCCGGCCTTCTTGTCCGCTAAGTATTTGGGGCAGTTCCGCTTCCAGTGACCACTTCCCTTACAATAAAAACACTCAGTCTCAGGCTTGGGTCCATTCTTTGGCTTCTTCCCGGCAGCTTGCTTACCGGGCGCGGCAACTCCCTTGTCGTCCTTCTTGAAGTTCTTCTTACACTTGCCTTTCTTGAACTTAGTAGTTTTATTCACCATCAACACTTGATGTTCCTTTTTGATTTCCACCTCTGCTGATTTCAGCATTGAATATACCTCGGGAATGGTCTTTTCCATCCCCTGCATATTGAAGTTCATCACAAAGCTCTTGTAGCTCGGTGGAAGCGACTGAAGGATTCTGTCAATGACTGCGTCATCCGGAAGATTAACTCCCAGCTGAGTCAAGCGGTTATGCAACCCACACATTTTGAGTATGTGCTCACTGACAGAACTATTTTCCTCCATCTTACAACTGAAGAACTTGTCGGAGACTTCATATCTCTCGACCCGGGCATGAGCTTGGAAAACCATTTTTAGCTCTTCGAACATCTCATATGCTCTGTGTCTCTCAAAACGCTTTTGGAGCCCTGGTTCTAAGCTGTAAAGCATGCCGCACTGAACGAGGGAGTAATCATCAGCACATGACTGCCAAGCGTTCATAACGTCTTGGTTCTTTGGGATGGGTGCGTCACCTAGCGGTGCTTCTAGGACATAATCTTTCTTGGCAGCTATGAGGATGATCCTTAGGTTCCGGACCCAGTCTGTATAGTTGTTGCCATCATCTTTCAGCTTGGTTTTCTCTAGGAACGCGTTGAAGTTGAGGACAACGTGGGCCATTTGATCTACAAGACATATTTTAAAGATTTTAGACTAAGTTCATGATAATTAAGTTCATCTAATCAAATTATTCAATGAACTCCCACTCAGATAGACATCCCTCCAGTCATCTAAGTGAAACATGATCCGAGTTAACTAGGCCGTGTCCGATCATCACGTGAGACGGACTAGCCAACATCGGTGAACATCTTCATGTTGATCGTATCTTCTATACGACTCATGCTCGACCTTTCGGTCTTCCGTGTTCCGAGGCCATGTCTGTACATGCTAGGCTCGTCAAGTCAACCAAAGTGTATTGCGTGTGTAAATCTGGCTTACACCTGTTGTATTCGAACGTTAGAATCTATCACACCCGATCATCACGTGGTGCTTCGAAACAACGAACCTTCGCAACGGTGCACAGTTAGGGGGAACACTTTCTTGAAATTATTATGAGGGATCATCTTATTTAAGCTACCGTCGTTCTAAGCAAATAAGATGTAAAACATGATAAACATCACATGCAATCAAATAGTGACATGATATGGCCAATATCATTTGCTCCTTTTGATCTCCATCTTCGGGGCTCCATGATCATCGTTGTCACCGGCATGACACCATGATCTCCATCATCGTGTCTTCTTGAAGTTGTCTCATCATCTATTACTTCTACTACTATGGCTAATGCTTTAGCAATAAAGTAAAGTAATTACATGACGTTTATGTTGACACACAAGTCATAAATAAATTAAAGACAACTCCTATGGCTCCTACCGGTTATCATACTCATCGACATGCAAGTCGTGATTCCTATTACAAGAACATGATCATCTCATACATCACATATATCATTCATCACATCCTTTGGCCATATCACATCACAAAACACTTGCTGCAAAAACAAGTTAGACGTCCTCTAATTGTTGTTGCAAGTTTTTACGTGGCTCTATAGGTTTCTAGCAAGAACGTTTCTTGCCTACGCCAAAACCACAACGTGAATTGCCAATTTCTATTTACCCTTCATAAGGACCCTGTTCATCAAATCCGATCTGACTAAAGTGGGAGAGACAGACACCCGCCAGCCACCTTATGCAACTAGTGCATGTCAATCGGTGGAACCAGTCTCACGTAAGCGTACGTGTAAGGTCGGTCCGGGCCGCTTCATCCCACAATGCCGCCGAATCAACATAAGACTAGTAACGGCAAGATAATTGACAATATCGACGCCCACAACTGCTTTGTGTTCTACTCGTGCATAGAAACTACGCATAGACCTAGCTCATGATGCCACTGTTGGGGAACGTAGCAGAATTTTAAAATTTTCTACGCATCACCAAGATCAATCTATAGAGTCATCTAGCAACGAGGGAGAGAGGAGTGCATCTACATACCCTTGTAGATCGCGTGCGGAAGCGTTCAAGAGAACGGGGTTGATGGAGTCGTACTCGTCGTGATTCAAATCACCGATGACCAAGTGCCGAACGAACAACACCTCCGCGTTCAACACACGTATGGTTGGGAAGACGTCTCCTCTTTCTTGATCCAACAAGGGGGAAGGAGAGGTTGATGAAGATCCAGCAGCATGACGGCATGGTGGTGGATGCAGCAGGATCCCGGCAGGGTTTCGCCAAGCGCAAGCGGGGAGGAGAGGTGTTACGGAGGGAGAGGGAGGCGCCAAGAGCAAGGGTTGTGCGGCTGCCCTCCCTCCCCCCTCTTTATATAGGGGCCTTGGGGGGCGGCGGCCCTGGAGATGCAATCTCCAAGGGGGGCGGCGGCCAAGGGGTGGCTTCCCCCCCAAGCCAAGTGGGGGGCGCCCCCACCCCTAGGGTTTCCCAACCCTAGGCGCAGGGGAGGCCCAAGGGGGGGCGCACCAGCCCACCAGGGGCTGGTTCCCCTCCCACTTCAGCCCATGGGGCCCTCCGGGATAGGTGGCCCCACCCGGTGGACCCCCGGGACCCTTCCGGTGGTCCCGGTACAATACCGGCAACCCCCGAAACCTTCCCGATGGCCGAAACTGGACTTCCTATATATAAATCTTTACCTCCGGACCATTCCGGAACTCCTCGTGACGTCCGGGATCTCATCCGGGACTCCGAACAACTTTTGGGTTACTGCATACTAATATCTCTACAACCCTAGCGTCGTCGAACCTTAAGTGTGTAGACCCTACGGGTTCAGGAGACATGCAGACATGACCGAGACGCCTCTCCGATCAATAACCAACAGCGGGATCTGGATACCCATGTTGGCTCCCACATTCTCCATGATGATCTCATCGGATGAACCACGATGTCGAGGATTCAATCAATCTGTATACAATTCCCTTTGTCAATCGGTACGTTACTTGCCCGAGACTCGATCGTCGGTATCCCAATACCTCGTTCAATCTCGTTACCGGCAAGTCACTTTAATCGTACCGTAATGCATGATCCCGTGATCAACCACTTGGTCACATTGAGCTCATTATGATGATGCATTATCGAGTGGGCCCAAAGATACCTCTCCGTCATGCGGAGTGACAAATCCCAGTCTCGATTCGTGCCAACCCAACAGACACTTTCGGAGATACCTGTAGTGTACCTTTATAGTCACCTAGTTACGTTGTGACATTTGGCACACCCAAAGCACTCCTACGGTATCCGGGAGTTGCACAATCTCATGGTCTAAGGAATGATACTTGACGTTCGGAAAAGCTACAGCTAACGAACTACACGATCTTTGAGCTATGCTTAGGATTGGGTCTTGTCCATCACATCATTCTCCTAATGATGTGATCCTGTTATCAATGACATCCAATGTCCATAGTCAGGAAACCATGACTATCTTTTGATCAACGAGCTAGTCAACTAGAGGCTCACTAGGGACGTGTTGTGGTCTATGTATTCACACATGTATTACGATTTCCGGATAACACAATTATAGCATGAATAATAGACAATTATCATGAACAAAGAAATATAATAATAACCATTTTATTATTGCCTCTAGGGCATATTTCCAACAAATTGCCCTCCCCAAGTTGGGAGAGTTGTTGGTGATGATGATGACGATGATTTCCCCTTCCGGGAGGGAAGTTCCTCTGGCGGAATCGCTTCGCCAGAGGGCAAAAGTGCTCCTGCCCAAGTTCCGCCTCGAGGCGGCGGCGCTTTGTACCAAAAGTCCTCTCCTTATTTTTTTTTCTAGGTCAAAATGACCTATATACCAGAAGATGGGCACCGGAGGTGGGCCGAGGAGGCCACAACCCACGAGGGCGCACCTGGGGGGGCCTGGCGCATCCAGGTGGGTTGTGCCCACATGGTGGCCCCCCTCTGGTGTTTATTGGCTCCAGTATTTCTTAAATAATCCATAAAAAAATCTCCATGAAGTTCCAGCTCATTTGGAGTTGTGCAAAACAGGTGGCCTGGCGTAGCTTTCACAGGTCCAGATTTCCAGCTGCCGGAATTCTCCCTCTTGGTGTGTTCCTTACAAATTATGAGAGAAAAGGCATTAGAATTACCCCAAAAAGCATTATTATGGATAAAAACATTATAAATAACAATAAGAAAACATGATGAAAAATGGGTGTATCACACAACACCATCACCGTCACCACGCCGTCTTGCTGACAAAACTCTCCCTCGACACTTTGCTAGATCAAGAGTTCGAGGGACGTCATCGAGCTGAACGTGTGCTAAACTCGGAGGTGTCGTACGTTCGGTACTTGATCAATTGGATTGCGAAGACGTTCGAATACATCAACCGCGTTAACCTTTCGGTCTACATGGGTGCGTGGACACACTCTCCCCCTCTCGTTGCTATGCATCTCCTAGATAGATCTTGCGTGATCGTAGGAATTTTTTGAAATTGCATGCTACGTTCACCAACACCTACATGGGCCATAGGGGAGAGAGAGGGGAGCCTGCAAGGGGTGCCCCCCATGGGCTGTCCGAATTGGACAAGAGGAGGGGGCGCGGCCCCCCTTTCCTTCCCCCTCTCCCTCTCCTTCCCTTTTCCCCTCCGAAATAAAGGAAGGGGGCAACTAGGACTAGGAGCCTAGTCGGTTCCTCCCCCCCCCCATGGCGCGCCCCCTATGGCCAGCCTCCTCCCTCTCCTCCTTTATATACGGGGGCGGGGGCACCCCAAAGCACATCAGTTGTTCTCTTAGCCGTGTGCGGTGCCCCCCTCCACAGTTTACTCCTTCGGTCATATCGTCGTAGTGCTTAGGCGAAGCCCTGCGCGGATCACATCACCATCACCATCACCATGCCATCATGCTGATGAAACTCTCCCTTGACAGTTTGCTGGATCAAGAGTTCGAGGGACGTCATCGAGCTGAACGTGTGCTGAACTCGGAGATGCCGTACGTTCGGTACTTGATCGGTTGGATCGCGAAGACGTTCGACTACATCAACCGCGTTAACCTAATGCTTCCGCTTTCAGTCTACGAGGGTACGTATACACACTATCCCCCTCTCGTTGCTATGCATCTCCTAGATAGATCTTGCGTGATTGTAGGAAACTTTTTGAAATTGCATGCTACGTTCCCCACAACATGGTCAAAGGGCATTACTTGTGATCCCAAGTTCTCTGAGTCGGATCGAGCCAAGTTGGTGACGATCATGTGGGCTATATGGACTTCTTGAAACAATACAAATCATGATAAAGGTGGTCTTGCCCCGATACAGTCCATGAAAATGACCAGAGATACTTTAGCTTTGCTTGATCTACCTAAGGAACATGCTCGTTTGCTTCCGGGTCATGGTTGGAGGCCACCCGAGGAGGGTGAGATCAAGATAAACACTTATGGCAGTGTTGCTTTGGAAGCTCGAAGAGGAGGGGTGGGAGGAATCGCTCGTTCCCTCTCCACTTTTAGAGCTGTGTGGTGTAAACCTTATCAGGGGATTGCTGACCCCCTCATCTCTGAAGCCCTAGCAATCCGGGACGGCGTCATTTTTGCAAAGCTCAGGGGCTACGAGAAAGTCGTGATGGAATCCGATTGCTTGGAGGTCATTAATCTCTGGAACTCACGTCATGATGATAGGACAGTTGTGGCGCCTATCCTATCCGAAATACTGGAACACTCTACTAGTTTTAGGTCTTTCTATATTCAACATATTCCTAGATCAGCCAACTACCCTGCTCACCTGTGTGCTAGACATGCAAGCACATTGGAAGTAACAAAATGTTGGTTTGACTCTGTACCTAGCATCATTGTAACTAGCCTTCTTGCAGATTCTGCAGAGGCTTCGTTTGTTGAATAAAGCTCCAGATATTTCCCGTCAAAAAAGATGGGGACGGCTAGTCATGGCCCGGACAAGGGCTAAACATGCCTGGCACGACATGGTTTCTACACGCCCATGTCGTGTCGGACCGTGTGCCATGCCCTTAGACCCAGGCACAACCTCTTTCTAGTAAACGGGTTGGCTCGACACACGTTTAGCCTGCATGGTCGTGCTTTTCGATCTAATTGATTGTTTTGGGGGCTATTTGGATTGATTTCGATGCATCGTGTCGTGCCAGCATGTCGAATTGGCTTTGCAGCCCAGGCATAGCCCAAAGTGTGTCGCGTGCCGGCACAACTAGTTTATGCACGTGACGGACCGAGAATGCATGACAACGGACCGCCACATGACATGCGACCCATGTGGCCAAGTTTGTCTTCAACAGGCTGCCCGTAAATTGGCACTATCCGTTCGTGAATGGATCCTGATGGGTCCATGGACGGATATGGGAGCCGGCCACCCAACAACATGTCTAAATCATCAGCCTGCATTTCAGATGAAAATGAAACTAAAAGGATAAATTTCATGCAAATCGAACGAATTTCATGCAAACTGGACCTAATTCATGCAAAGTTGGGCATATTACATTAAATCGGACGATATTTAACATGTTCAACTAAATGGTTTAATACCTAAAAAACTAAACGAGGTATCGAATGATAACCTCGTACGCATGGACTCCCTGGCCGACGGGACCTTCTTCGTCGGAGTCGCCATGGCCCTTCCAGCGACAGAAGGACGCGTAGGGGCGGCGGCATCCCTAATTGGCCGCTCGACTTCCTCCGCCGTCGCGTGCATGACTACGGACGTTACCCCGATTCGCCTGCCCCTCGTCTTGCCATTGCCTGCGACGAGAACGACGGCACGTAGCGAATCGTCCGTGCCAATCGTGACAAGTTGGTCACTGAGGCGCTGTCGTCGGCTTGTGGCCATCTCTGTGATGATCCTAGATAGGTCCTCCACCCAGGCCAATGCAAGGCCATCAAGGGCCTAGTTCGAGGCAATGTCTGACATCGCGAATGCGGCCTGGCGCTTCATGCTGCACCATCGACTCGGCCTCCGTCATGGTGTTGCGCGATGACATGTTGCCGCCTCCGTGGCCGAGGTAATGCAAGAGGCCCACACGCGTTCGCAAGCCCCAGGGATGGCTCCTTCACAACAACAGGGTGGTGATGGTCGTACCCTCTCCTTGTCGCGCGAAAGATGTCTCGACGGTGATGTCGGCCGGTCTAAGCCGCCTAATGTGTTGCCGGCGACGAGGGTAGCTCCTCCTTCATCCCTTACGCGGAGTCCGATTTAGACGCCACGGTAGCACAGGGAGGGCGGCTCCTCCTTCACCTCCTATTTAGGCGGCGACAATGGCGGGGCCAATCCACAGTCACAAAGCAACTAGGACCTCCAGCTGCCACTGGAACTTCAATGATGGCACAATCAAGAATGATCATGCTTTGGCCCATGGATGTTTCCCATAGTATTTGGCTCTAAATTTGGCTAACACAGTTCTCTGTTAAATTCTACAATTTGATAAGGGCAATATTGTGCAGCAAAGCTGAAAAAAATATTTCCATGATTCAAAGCGGCTAAAAAAATATTTCCATGATTCAAAACAACTGAAAAAATATTACTTGGATAACCTTGTTCCGAATGAAAAATTAAACAAACGCACATGTATCAGTTATTATTTAAAAAAACTCAAACAAGCAGCAAATGTACGCCAAAATGACCAGTATCATAGTCACTTTCTTTTGCGGTGACAGTATTATAGTCACAACTGGAGAGTAGATCAACAAATCTGCATTGTAACTTACTCTGCAGTATCAATTCCACAGGAGCTTGCACAATCTACTCAAAGATACAATACTAAATACTAATTGACCATCATTGTCTTGCTTAAGCTTCACAACTGCAAAGAGAACATACTAAACTGACCGGTGATTACATAACTTTTGTCCTTGTTTCAACTGCCACACTGTAAATTAAACATACTAACATTGACCATGGTAACTACTTAGACAGTCCAGCTTGGAAGCAAAACACTTGGAGCGCCATCTATGCAACAAGCCAAGGGCAGCAGATCCTTGTTACAGGATAACAGTGGGTCCTCATGGCGATGGCAGTTTGCCCATAGCACGATCTGAAAAGATACAATTGATTAAGCTTATAACCATGCTGTAGCTCTTTATTCCGACTAGTTAGGTATGAAATCTAAAATAATAACATTATTTAGATTTACTCCCTCCGTCCCATAATATAAGAGCTTTTTTTTACACTAGTGTATTATACTATGGGACGGAGGAAGTACTATATCTAAGCCAATGTCGAGAATTGTCGATAAAATTTGAATGAAACAGGTTCTCCAAGGAGAAGCTGAAACAAACAAACAACCTGAAGATTACATATACTAGGCAGTAGGGGCAAGGAGATGCATACAAGATTACAGCCTTGCGCAACCTGCCTATGAACAAGACTGCAAGAGCAGCTCAGAGCATATGGCATTGCAAATATTCACACATCATAATTCTCAAACGTGCATCAATACGTACCTGGAGTGCAGAAGCTCATGTAGGGAACAACGATGACGTCGTAGTTTCTTGACCTGCAGGTGTATACCTTACGGACATGGCCTGACTTGAGCTCCATGGAGAATACCGTGTTGCCTGTCCTAACGAAAATGAGTCCGTGGCCGTCCGCGAAGCCAACGACCTCAGGTGGCGTCGAGAGGCCACGAGTGCGGAGCATCGACTTGTGCTGGATAACTCTGCGCTGCACCCATTCCACCTCTCCGTCGGCGCCATCCTTCATCGACCAGAGGTAGAGCGTGCCATTCCGCACGCCGGCGAACCCCAGCCTGCCATCCTCAGCTTTCACGAGGACTGTGCAAGAGTAGTACTCGTGCTGGGACGGCGGCCAGATCACCGAGAGTTCCTGCCTGACGATGTCGTACCCCAACATTTTGAAATTGAGGTACGGGTCGCAGGTGAAGTAGAGCGTGTTCCCCACAAGGACGCTCGGTCGCCCGTCAACAAACGCCGGCTGCTCGATCTCAACTCGCTGGCTCCAGGCACCGGCCTCCGACGAGTAGGTGCAGGCGAACGTGATGCCACGTTCGCCGCATCCCACGAAGGCGACACGGAAGGGTCCGCCATGACAGTCGAGGTGGTCGCAGCCGACCGCGGCGCAGAGCACGGCCGCGTTGAAGCCGAGCGCGTAGGCCGGCACGCGGGGGATCTTGAACTCCTCACCCGTGACGGGGTCCCAGACGACGAGGCGCTGGCCCTGAGCGGTGTGGAGGAGCACGCGGCCGTGGCGGGCGTCCAGCACATTCAGGCCGGGGCGGTCGGAGGCAGCGGGGCGGAAGGAGGAGGTGGGGACGAGCTGGGCCATGCCTTGGTAGTGCTGCTTCAGGTTGAGGACGAAGCCGAGCATGGGAGGTGTTCGATGGAATGCGCGGTAGCGGCGGAGGTACGCCAGGTCGGTGAGGAGGTGGCGCCAGCGCCAGCAGACGAGGGAGGCGCGCACAAGGCGCGCAGGGTCGTCCGGAGGGAGGCGGAGGAGGATCTCCGGGGCCATGTCGACGATTGTCCGAGGCGCCGGCGCCGGTGCCGGCACGAGGCGAGGCCGTTTCGGCACGGGCGTGTCCATGGGTGGTTGCTTGCTTCGTTTGGTGCTGGTTTCCCGGCGCTACGGTTAGGTTTTAAGCAGGCTAGTGGCTAAGAGGACGGCGACCGGAATGGGAGGGTCACGCACGCGGCTTGCGGAGGGCGACGGTGGCGGCGTGGGAGGGGAAGTTGGCTCGAGAAGTGCGCGGGCCGGGAGTTGGCGCGTGATTTTAACACCGTTTGGCGGGCAGCAAATTCAAGCACTGCCGCCAACCAGAATATTGTGCAATCTGCCGCTTGGCGCCTACCGCGGATCAGGGCACACTAGTGGAGGAGCACGCGGCCGTAGCTACTGGTGCGGCTCCCATATTGGGCCTCTTCGAAGCCATCACTTTTTTCTGGACAAACTTTTTTTTCTTTTTTCTTTTTTTGAAACTACAAACTTTTTTTTCAAGAGTACGTCAATGGGTACCATATTTTTATAAAAGACAGAACAATATCTACAAGAGACCAAACTGAGATGCGAACATCCAAAATGGCAAACACCACTCCGACCCCAACCCAAACTCACGCGGTTACATTCTCACGAAAGGATCTAGACCTCCAATACCGAGCCCTGCACTAGTCCAATCTACGATCTCAGAACGAATTGACGCTACCAATTGGGGAGGTGTCTTCTGATCGCGCGGCCTGTTGAACACCCTAGCGTTACGCTGCTTTCATAGAGCCCATGCCGTCCCTATGACAAAGGAGTCGAATCCTCGTCGCACTATGCCTGTTAACCTCATCTTTGCTCCAGCCACCATTCGGAAAAGGTAGTGTTGGTGGTCGGCGCGTGGATGTTAAGCTGGAAAGAATCGAGGCATAGGTGCCACACCTCTCGTGCGTCGACGCAATGCACCAAGATGTGATCCGCGTTATCTTCTTCTTGAAGGCACGTGATGCACAACGACGTCTCATCTTGGAGGCCTTGTCTGGCTCGCCTGTCAGAAGTCCAAAGCCGATACTGCACCGCAAGCCAAGCAAAAAATTTGCACCGTAAGGGTGCCCAGCTCCTCCAAATGCCTTCTGCCGTTGCCCATGCATAACCTTTGGTAGACCGACCTTGCTGTGTAAGTTCCTGAGATGTCTGCCGGCCAAGAAAACTGGTCCGGACTCTGATCATTAGTCGGGACCGTGGCGATGGCTAGGCATAGATTGGCCACCTGCATGTGCGCAGTGAAGGAGATGTCGCCCTGAACGTCCACCGTCCATGCATTCCCCGACAAGGCCTGTTTTACTGTCCTTCTGTTGCGTGCCCTCGTGTTCACCATCTCGAGGATGAGGGGAGCAATCTCACTGACTGTAAACCCATGGATCCATACAAAACAACACCCTCTTGCCATCGCCCACATTGATCTTAACAAGACTGTTGAACACAAGCCTGGCCTTTGCATCCTCTGTCATAGGAATACCGTGCCAAGGTCTAGATGGGTCAGACCTGCGTAACCATTCCCACCGCACACGCAGCGCAATCTCCTGCACGCGTAGATCTCGGACTCCCAGGCCACCAAAACATGTTGGACGGCACACCGTATCCCAAGCCACAAGTCATTGCCCACCATTTACCTTGTCTTTGCCAGCCCAAAAGAACGCCCTCATCCATTTCTTCATGTCTTCAAAGACCCATCCAGGGGCGTCAAGCACCATGAGCTGATGTACCGGCCTTGCAGAGACAAGTGATTTGGCAAGGATCAATCTTCTAGACCTCCGAATCAACCCTCTTTGCCATGTAGGTACCACCTTCCTAACTTGATCAAGCAACGGTTGCCAGTCCGTATGTCCCAATTGGTGGATCGCGAGCAGGATCCCAAGGTATTTGCAAGGGAATGTGCCTAGCTGACATTGCAGCACTGCCCTCACTCTACGCCCATCCTCCTCCGATCCCCTTATCAAAATCGCAGCCGATTTTGTGAAATTAATCCTTAAGCCTGAAGCTTCACCAAAAACCTCCGACGGCTCCTTTACGCAATACAGATCTTGCACTGAAGGCTTCACAAACATCGCTACGTCGTCAGCATAAACCGAAAGCCTCTACATTGGCTCGATCCCTCTGAAGGAGCTGAGGACACCCTCGGTCGTGGTTGTGTTGATGAGGGAAGAGAGAGTGTCCATGGCGATCACCAAAAGCAGAGGGGAGACGGGGTCCCCTTGCCTTAGACCCTGAGCGTGGTAGATGATGCTTCCTGGGACTCCATTGAAAATGATCCTGGTGCTCGCCGTGGATAGCAACACAGTCACCCAACTAATCCATCTCCATACGAACCCTCATGCCCTTAGTACTGAAGGAAATATGCCCTAGAGGCAATCATAAAGTTATTATTTATTTCCTTACTTCATGATAAATGTTTATTATTCATGCTAGAATCGTATTAACCGGAAACATAATACATGTGTAGATACATAGACAAACATAGTGTCACTAGTATGCCTCTACTTGACTAGCTCGTTGATCAAAGATGGTTATGTTTCCTAACCATAGACATGAGTTGTCATTTGATAAACGGGATCACATCATTAGGAGAATGATGTGATTGACTTGACCCATTCCGTTAGCTTAGCACTTGATCATTTTAGTTTACTGCTATTGCTTTCTTCATGACTTATACATGTTCCTATGACTATGAGATTATGCAACTCCCGATTGCCGGAGGAACACTTTGTGTGCTACCAAACGTCACAACATAACTGGGTGATTATAAAGGTGCTCTACAGGTGTCTCCGATGGTACTTGTTGAGTTGGCATATATCAAGATTAGGATTTGTCGCTCCGATTGTCGGAGAGGTATCTCTGGGCCCTCTCGGTAATGCACATCACTATAAGCCTTGCAAGCAATGCAACTAAAGAGTTAGTTGCGGGATGATGCATTACGGAAACGAGTAAAGAGACTTGCCGGTAACGATATTGAACTAGGTATTGAGATACCGACGATCGAATCTCGGGCAAGTAACATACCGATGACAAAGGGAACAACGTATGTTGTTATGCGGTTTGACCGATAAAGATCTTCGTAGAATATGTAGGAACCAATATGAGCATCCAGGTTCCGCTATTGGTTATTGACCGGAGACGACTCTCGGTCATGTCTACATAGTTCTCGAACCCGTAGGGTCCGCACGCTTAAAGTTCGGTGACGATCGGTATTATGAGTTTATGTGTTTTGATGTACTGAAGGTAGTTCGGAGTCCCAGATGTGACCACGGACATGACGAGGAGTCTTGAAATGGTCGAGACGTAAATATTGATATATTGGACGGCTATATTCGGACACTGGAAGTGTTCCGGATGATTTCGGAGAAAACTGGAGCGCCGGAGGGGTTACCGGAACCCCCCGGGGAAGTATTGGGCCTTAGTGGGCCTGAGGGGAGAGAGAGGGCTGCAGCCCAGGAGGTGGCGCGCACCCTCCCATGGGGAGTCCGAATTGGACTAAGGGAGGGGTGCGCAGCCCCTCTTTCCCTCTCCCTCTCCCTCTCTTTCCTTCCCCCTCCCCTCTTCCTAGTTGGACTAGGAAAGGATGAATCCTCTTCCTAGTAGGAAGAGGATTCCTCTCCTTGGGGCGCACCAAGGCTGGCCGGCCTCCCCCCTTGATCCTTTATATACGGGGGTGGGGGGCACCCAAAGACACACAAGTTGATTGTTCCAAGCGAAAGAACGAGGATGTCGCCTGGAGGGGGGTGAATAGGCGCTTTAAAATAATTACGGTTTAGGCTTGAACAAATGCGGAATAAAACTAGATGTCAAGCACAAAACCTATAACAACTAGGCTCACCTATGTGCACCACAAACTTATGCTAAGCAAGAAAAACTACTAGGTGATAGCAAGATATATGACACGAAACAATATGGCTATCACAAAGTAAAGTGCATAAGTAAAGGGCTCGGGTAAGAGATAACCGAGGCACGCGGAGACGACGATGTATCCCGAAGTTCACACCCTTGTGGATGCTAATATTCGTTTGGAGCGGTGTGGAGGCACAATGCTCCACAATAAGCCACTAGGGCCACCGTAATCTCCTCACGCCCTCACACAATGCAAGATGTCGTGATTCCGCTAAGGGACCCTTGAGGGCGGTCACCGAACCCGTACAAATGGCAACCCTTGGGGGCGGTCACCGGAACCCGTCAAATTGCTCGGGGCGATCTCCACAACCTAATTGGAGACCCTGATGCTTGATCGGAGCTTTACACCACAATGATTGAGCTCCGAACACCACCAACCGTCTAGGGCGCCCAAGCACCCAAGAGGAACGAGCTCAAAGGTACCAAGCACCCAAGAGTAATAAGCTTCTCAACTTGTATCTTACACATATCACGTGGAGAACTCAAACGGATGCACCAAATGCAATGGCAAGAGCACACGGAGTGCCCAAGTCAGTCTCTCTCAAATCCCACCGAAGCAACTAGTGCTAGGGAGGAAAATGAGAGGAAGAACAAGAAAGAGAACACCGAGAACTCCAAGATCTAGATCCAAGGGGTTCCCCTCACATAGAGGAGAAAGTGATTGGTGGAAATGTGGATCTAGATCTCCTCTCTCTTTTCCCTCAAAAACTAGCAAGAATCCATGGAGGGATTGAGAGTTAGCAAGCTCGAAGAAGGTCAACAATGGGGGAAGGACACAAACTCAAAAGATAAGGTTCAATGGGGAAGAAGATCCCCTTTTATAGGACCTCCCAAATCCAACCGTTATGTGCTCAGGTTGCGTACTAGCGGTACTACCGCTTGGAGGAGCGGCACTACCGCTTAGCATGGGCAAAACAGCCCAACGAGAGAGAAAAACACGAGCTGTAGTTCTGCCAGAGAGGTAGTACCGCTCTGGGGAGAGGTAGTACCGCTTACTGCTTATAAGAGGTACCACCGCTCGGGTGGAGAGGTAGTACCGCTCACCGCATATAAGAGGTACCACCGCTCGGTTGGAGAGGTAGTACCGCTCATCGCATATAAGAGGTACTACCGCTCGGGTGGAGAGGTAGTACCGCTTACCGCTTATAAGAGGTACTACCGCTCTACTACCGCGAAACTTGACACGAAAAAGGCGCATCCCCAGAAGCGGTGGTACTACGCACGGCACAGGGCTGCGGTACTGCCGCTTACAAGCGGTACTACCGGTCTAGAGAGCAGTTCTACCGCTTGAGGCTTTCAAGAACACGATAGAGAAAATGGAGGATGCAATAAAGCCTAAACTGCCACAACTTCTGCATATGAGCTCCGAATTGAGCAAACTCAAGCTTGTTGGATAGATGACGACGAGTAGCATCCAACAACGAGTGATTATAGTAAGAAGAGGTAGGGGAGGAATGCCTAACAAATGGAGGAGTGAAACATCCAACAGAGAAGAACGAGCATAACCTCCAACATCGAAAACATCATAAAAGATGCAAGTGAACTCCATTTTCGATGAACTTGAGCTTGTCATCAAGATGACCATAAGCTCCAAAACTCACAAAGAGAACCAAACAAGAACCAAGAAAGATGATGCAAGGATGCAATTGTTTGAGCTCTCTATGAATGATACGATCAAGCTACTCATCGAGAGCCCCCCTTGATAGTATGGCAATTGATCCTATAACCCGGTCTCCCAACTACCACCATGAGAACGGTAAAATAGAAAACCTATCAAGGGCAAACCTTTGCCTTGCACATAGTCCACTTGAGCTAGATGATGACGATCTTGACTCCCTCAAGTTGGACCACCTATCTTGATTGCGTTGGCTCGATGAAGACTAGTTGATTGCTCCCCCATACTCCACTATGGGTGAGCCACTCTTTGGCACATCTTCACAAGTCCATTGACACCACAATGGACATCAAGCTTCAAGGATGATCTCTTCATGATGCTCCACTTGAACTTGCATACCGCAATCTTGATGACGATCACCACTTGATGTCATCCTCTCCATGGGTTGTATGATATATTCCTCTTGATGCAAGACCATGGAAACATACCATACCATGAGATCACTTGATCCCACTTGCTACATCTTCTACGCTTTGTGTGTTGATAAACTCGAATAACTCTTTGTACATACTCTTGATCAACCTTGAATATTTCCAGCTCTCTTCATTTGGATGATGTCTTGAAGGTATACATGAATGATCACACCATCTTCTTCTTCAAGACATGCTTGCAATAAGCTCAACACTCACATGACCAATCTTTGGATAATTCCTTAATAGCACCTTGGTCCACGCATAAACTCCTTGAAACGAACACATGGACTTCAAGACATGTCTATGGACAAATCCTTCAAATAGAACTCAATGCAACCATTTGTCCATAGAGAATGTCATCAATTACCAAAACCACACATGGGGGCACCGCATGTCCTTTCAATCTCCCCCATTTTGGTAATTGATGATAATCACTTTCAAGAGAGTTTAATTATGCATCACGATGCAATGCAACAACCAATGATGCAGGAGAATGAGATGCAAATGATTAGGAACAAAACCAAAGCAAGGAGAAGACTCTGAAAACCCTCTCCACAAAACTCTCTGAAACTTCTCCCCCATTGGCATCGATTGCCAAAATGGGCGAAAAGCTTAGAAGGCCAATATAAAAAGTGTTCCTCCATAAATTGTGTATTTCTCAACAAGATAGTGGAATGCCATACACATATTCAAAGGTAAATACTTGGAGGAACACAAACTATATTGAGGCACATAGATTGCTAAAGAAATATATGCCATAAGGACATAACAAAGAGAGACACAAGCAATCAAGCAATCAAAAGATACCAATTTAAGCAAGCAATCAAAGGATATCAATCGAACCAACTAGACCAAAGATCCTACGAGCCACATGAATAAAGGATATTATGATATGCGCAGAGAAGTGTTCTAAGGAAACTAGAGAAGCTCCCCATGATTTGTGCACACATAAGAATTTTTGTATTTGGATAGAAAGTGCACAAAATAGGATCATAGCTCCCCCAAAATCAATAGAAAATTACAAAAAGTGCAAGTGAGCAAATAGGAAACTAAGCCTAGTAGTTGCAACAAACACATGGTTGAGCAACAAGTGAAAGAGGCAACTTAAGAATGGGCTCAACCAAAATGATGTGTGTGAGTCAAGGCAATGCACTTGAGAAGACTAATGTACGGATGAGCATTAAGCATCAATAAAGTCTTGAAAGAATGAGGCAACATGGTGCAAGGCCTATCATTCCCACACACAACAAGTAAATGGGTTCACAAGCTTACTAATAAGCATATAAAGAACTTATGCTTGTGACAACCCGTGGTGAAGATAGAAGATGAAAGCCTCATCAAGACGAGGGATACCAATTAAGATGGCAAAAGCCTCGTAAAGATAAGCATGAGGAAAATAATCTTCACCACACAAGAGTGCATCAAGATGCAACGAGATAAGACACGCACTCAAGGCAAAAGCTTTCACGGAGCCACCAAAGAAATAACATAAGAAAGACAAGGTGGATGTGAAAGAAAGGATATCAACCAGATATGCAACTTCTCTCAAGTGTATAAGATTCTAGGTAGACGAAATCATGATGATATATATCTACAAAGAAGGATATACACATGAAATAGTTACAAAAAGGAAAGAACAAGATATCCACAAGGAAATCATAAATATACCAATAAGATATTTGCTTGAAAGCATATCACATGGCTAGATATGGTCTTATTGTATATAAATGAATTCCTACTACACAACCATCAAAGACATCACAACTAGCAACATGAGATCATTGTTGAGATGCTTTGAGAAAGGAAACAAGTATCACAAGATGGAATGAATATCATGCCAAGATGCAACCTACACAAGGTTGAATGCAAGAAAAGAATGCATGAATAGATACTTGTTACCGAGATATCATTGGAAGGATGTAGAATAAACCAATTGAAGGTAATAGATAGTAGTTCATTAAGCATCCTAGCTTGACTCCAATAAGCACATGGTGACACCACCTTCCTTGTGAGTGAGCCGAGCATCCAATGCATCTCCAATTGTTCCTAGAACAACAACACAAACAAAAATGGTACCCAAACTCATTGGGACCAAAGAGTTAGAAACACCAACAATACATAGGACAAACTTGATACGTCCATTTTGCATCATGCTTTTATATCAATATTTATTGCATTATGGGCTGTTATTTCACATTATGTCACAATACTTATGGCTATTCTCTCTTATTTTACAAGGTTTACATAAGGAGGGAGAATGCCGGCAGCTGGAATTCTGGGCTCGAAAAGGAGCAAATATTAGAGACCTATTCTGCACAACTCCAAAAGTCCTGAAACTCCACGGAACACCTTATAATAAAATAATGAAAAATCCTCGCCAAAGATGAAGACCAGGGGGCCCACACCCTTCTCACGAGGGTGGGGGCGCCCCCTAGGGCGCGCCCCCTACCTCATGGCCCCCCTGGTGGCTCTCTGATGACCATCTTCTCCTATATGAAGTCTTTCATTGAGAAAAAAATAAGAAGCAACCTTTCGGGATGAAACTCCGCCGCCACGAGGCGGAACCTTGGCGGATCCAATCTAGAGCTCCGGCAGAGCTGTTCTGCCGGGGAAACTTCCCTCCCGGAGGGGGAAATCATTGCCATCGTCATCACCAACGCTCCTCTCATCGGGAGAGGGCAATCTCCATCAACATCTTCATCAGCACCATCTCATCTCAAAACCCTAGTTCTTCTCTTGTATCCAATTCTTGTCTCCAAGTCCGGGATTGGTGCTAGTAGGTTGCTAGTAGTGTTAATTACTCCTTGTAGTTGATGCTAGTTGGTTTAATTGGTGGAAGATCATATGTTCAGATCCTATATGCATATTAATACCCCTCTGATTATGAACATGTTTATGCTTTGTGAGTAGTTACGTTTGTTCCTGAGGACAAGGGAGAAGTCTTGCTATTAGTAGTCATGAGAATTTGGCATTCGTTCGATATTTTGATGAGATGTATGTTGTCTAGCCTCTAGTGGTGTTATGTGAACGTCGACTACATAACACTTCATCATTATTTGGGCCTAGAGGAAGGCATTGGGAAGTAATAAGTAGATGATGGGTTGCTAGAGTGACAGAAGCTTAAACCCTAGTTTATGCGTTGCTTCGTAAGGGGCTGATTTGGATCCATATGTTTCACGCTATGGTTAGGTTTACCTTAATACTTTTGTTGTAGTTGCAGATGCTTGCAATAGAGGTTAATCATAAGTGGGATGCTTGTTCAAGTAAGAACAACACCAAAGCACCGGTCCACCCACATGTCAAATTATCAAAGTACCGAATGCGAATCATATGAACGTGATGAAAACTAGCTTGACGATATTCCCATGTGTCCTCGGGAGCGCTTTTCCTTATATAAGAGTTTGTCCAGGCTTGTCCTTTGCTACAAAAAGGTTTGGGCCACCTTGCTGCACTTTATTTACTTTCGTTATTTGTTGCTCGTTACAAATTATCTCATCACAAAACTATCTGTTACCACTTATTTCAGTACTTGCAGAGAATACCTTGCTGAAAACCGTTTATCATTTCCTTCTGCTCCTCGTTGGGTTCAACACTCTTACTTATCGAAAGGACTATGATAGATCCCCTATACTTGTGGGTCATCAAGACTCTTTTCTGGCGCCGTTGCCGGGGAGTGAAGCGCCTTTGGTAGGTGGAATTTGGTAAGGAAAAATTTATATAGTGTGCTGAAATTTACTGTCACTTGTTACTATGGAAAGTAATCCTCTGAAGGGCTTGTTCGGGGTATCTTCACCCCGACCAGTAGAGCAAAGAGTTGCTCCTCAACCTACCGAACCTATTGAAAATGAAATTCCTTATGAGCATCCTTCGAGTATAATAGAAAAATTGCTAGCTAATCCTTTTACAGGAGATGGAACAAAGCATCCTAATGAACACCTAATATATGTGGATGAAGTTTGTGGATTATTTAAGCTTGCAGGTATTCCCGATGATGTTGCTAAGAAGAAGGTCTTCCCTTTATCTTTGAAGGGAGACACATTGACATGGTATAGGCTATGTGATGATATGGGATCATGGAACTATAGAAGATTGAAATTGGAATTTCATCAAAAGTATTACCCTATGCATCTTGTTCATCGTGATCGCAATTATATATATAATTTTTGGCTTCGCGAAGGAGAAAGCATCGCTCAAGCTTGGGGGAGGCTTAAATCAATGTTATATTCATGCCCCAATCATGAGCTTCCAAGAGAAACAATTATTCAAAAAATTTATGCTCGGCTTTCTGATAACAATCGCACCATGCTTGATACTTCTTGTGATGGCTCTTTTATGATGAAGACTATTGAATTCAAATGGGATTTATTGGATAGAGTTAAACGCAACTCTGAAGATTGGGACCTCGATAATGGTAAGGAGTCAGGTATGACACCTAAGTTTGATTGTGTTAAATCTTTTATGGATACCGATATTTTTCATAAGTTTAGCACTAAATATGGACTTGATTCTGAGAGAGTAGCTTCTTTCTGTGAATCATTTGCTACTTATGTCAATCTCCCTAAGGAGAAGTGGTTTAAATATCATCCTCCCATAGAAGTAAAAGTAGCTGCACCTATTAAAGTTGAAGAAAAGACTGCCACTTATAATGATCCTATTGTTCCTACTTATTATTCTGAGAAACCACCTTTCCCTGTTAGGATAAAGGATCATGCTAAAGCTTCAACTGTGGTTTGTAAAAGCAATATTAAAACATATACACCTCCTGAGCAAGTTAAAGTTGAACCTAATATTGCTATTATTAAAGAGCTCTTGTCTGATAATATTGATGGGCATGTTATTCAGTTCTGCGGTGAAACTGATAGAATTGCTAAACCCTGGGCTAAAGATAAACATAGACCTGTGGTAGGCGTGCCTGTTATTTCTGTTAAAATAGGAGATCATTGTTATCATGGCTTATGTGATATGGGTGCTAGTGATAGTGTTATACGTTATGACTTGTATAAAGAAAACAAGCATGAAATTGCACCTACTGAGTTAGAAGATATTGATGTCACAATTAAACTTGCTAATAGAGATACTATTTCAGCAATGGGAATTGCTAGAGATGTTGAATTCTTGTGTGGGAAAACTAAATATCCTGCTAATTTTCTTATTCTTAGTTCTCCACAAGATAGCTTTTGTCCCATTATATTTGGTAGACCCTTCTTGAATACAGTTAATGCTAGGATAGACTGCGAAAAGAATGTTGTTACTATTGGGTTGGATGATATGACTCATGAGTTTAATTTCTCTAAATTTAGTAAACAACACCGCGAAGAAGAATTGCCTAGTAAGGATGAAATTGTTGGTCTTGCTTCTATTGTCGTACCTCCTAATGATCCTTTAGAACAATATTTGCTAGACCATGAGAATGATATGTTTATGAATGAAAGAAGGGAAATAGATGAAGTATTCTTTAAACAAGAACCTATGCTAAAACACAATTTGCCTGTTGAAATCCTAGGGGATCCTCCTCCACCTAAGGGTGATCCCGTGTTTGAGCTTAAACCATTGCCTGATAATCTTAAATATGTTTATCTTGATGAAAAGAAGATATATCCTATTTATTATTAGTGCTAACCTTTCAGAGCATGAAGAAGAATTATTGAAAACTCTGAAGAAGCACCGTGCTGCTATTGGATATACTCTTGATGATCTTAAGGGCATTAGTCCCACTCTATGTCAACATAAAATAAATTTGGAAGCAGATGCCAAACCAGTTCGTGATCCTCAACGACGTCTGAATCCTAAAATGAAAGAAGTGGTAAGAAAAGAAATACTAAAGCTTCTAGAGGCAGGTATAATTTATCCCGTTGTTGATAGTCAGTGGGTAAGTCCTGTTCATTATCTCCCTAAGAAGGGAGGTATTACTGTTGTTCCTAATGATAAAGATGAATTGATTCCACAAAGAATTATTACCGGTTATAGGATGGTAATTGATTTCCACAAATTAAATAAGGCTACTAAGAAAGATCATTACCCCTTACCTTTATCGATCAAATGCTAGAAAGATTATGCAAACATACACATTACTGCTTTCTAGATGGTTATTCTGGTTTCTCTCAAATACCTGTGTCGGCTAAAGATCAATCAAAGATTACTTTTACATGCCCTTTTGGTACTTTTGCTTATAGACGTATGCCATTTGGTTTATGTAATGCACCTGCTACCTTTCAAAGATGCATGCTGGCTATATTCTCTGACTTTTGTGAAAAGATTTGTGAGGTTTTCATGGACGACTTTTCCGTCTATGGATATTCTTTTGATGATTGCTTGAGCAATCTTGATCGAGTTTTGCAGAGATGTGAAGAAACTAATCTTGTCTTGAATTGGGAAAAGTGCCACTTTATGGTTAATGAGGGTATTATCTTGGGGCATAAAGTTTCTGAAAGAGGTATTGAAGTTGATAAAGCCAAGGTTGATGCTATTGAAAAGATGCCATGTCCCAAGGACATCAAAGGTATAAGAAGTTTCCTTGGTCACGCCGGATTTTATAGGAGGTTCATTAAGGACTTCTCAAAAATTTCTCGGCCTCTGACTAATTTATTACAAAAAGATATACCATTTGTCTTTGATGATGATTGTGTGGAAGCATTTGAAATACTTAAGAAAGCATTAGTCTCTGCACCTATTGTTCAGCCACCTGATTGGAATTTACCCTTTGAAATTATGTAAGATGATAGTGATTATGCTGTAGGTGTTGTTCTAGGGCAAAGAGTTGATAAGAAATTAAATGTTATCCATTATGCTAGTAAGACTCTAGACAATGCTCAAAGAAATTATGCTACTACTGAAAAAGAACTTTTAGCAGTTGTATTTGCTTGTGATAAGTTCAGACCTTATATTGTTGATTCTAAAGTAACTATCCACACTGATCATGCTGCTATTAAATATCTTATGGAGAAGAAAGATGCTAAACCTAGACTTATTAGATGGGTTCTCTTGCTACAAGAATTTGATTTCCATATTGTTGATAGAAAAGGAGCTGAGAACACCGTTGCAGACAAGTTATCTAGGTTAGAGAATGTTCTTGATAACCCACTACCTATTGATGATAGTTTTCCTGATGAACAATTAAATGTCATAAGTACTTCTCGTAGTACCCCTTGGTATGCTGATTATGCTAATTATATAGTTGCTAAATTTATACCACCTAGCTTCACATACCAACAAAAGAAAAAGTTCTTCTATGATTTGAGACGTTACTTTTGGGATGACCCACATCTTTATAAGGAACGAGTAGATGGTGTTATTAGACGTTGTGTACCTGAGCATGAACAGGAACAGATCCTACACAAGTGCCACTCTGAAACTTATGGAGGACACCACGCGGGAGATAGAACTGCACATAAGGTATTACAATCCGGTTTTTATTGGCATACTCTCTTCAAGGATGCCCGTAAGTTTGTCCTATCTTGTGATGAATGTCAAAGAATTGGTAACATTAGTAGACGTCAAGAAATGCCTATGAACTATTCACTTGTTATTGAACCGTTTGATGCTTGGGGCTTTGATTATATGGGACCTTTTCCTGCCTCTAATGGATATACACATATTTTAGTTGCTGTTGATTACGTTACTAAGTGGGTAGAAGCTATTCCAACTAGTAGTGCTTATCATAACACTTTTATTAAAATGCTTAAAGAAGTTATTTTTCGAGGTTTGGAGTCCCTAGATATTTAATGACTGATGGTGGTTCACATTTTACTCATGGTGCTTTCCGTAAAATGCTTGCTAAATATGACGTCAATCATAGAATTGCATCTCCGTATCACCCACAGTCTAGTGGTCAAGTAGAATTGAGTAATAGAGAACTCAAATTAATTTTGCAAAAGACTGTCAATAGGTCTAGAAAGAATTGGTCCAAGAAACTTGATGATGCATTATGGGCCTATAGAACTGCATATAAAAATCCTATGGGTATGTCTCCGTATAAAATGGTATATGGAAAAGCATGTCACTTACCTCTCGAACTAGAACATAAGGCATATTGGGCTATTAAAGAGCTCAACTATGATTTCAAACTTGCCGGTGAAAAGAGGTTATTTGATATGAGCTCACTTGATGAATGGAGAACCCAAGCTTATGAAAATGCCAAGTTGTTTAAATAAAAGGTTAAAAGATGGCATGACAAAAGGATACAAAAGCGTGAGTTTAATATAGGTGATTATGTATTGCTATACAACTCTCGTTTAAGATTTTTTGCAGGGAAACTTCTCTCTAAATGGGAAGGCCCCTATGTTATCGAGGAGGTCTATCGTTCCGGTGACATAAAAATCAACAACTTCGAAGGCACAAATCCGAAGGTGGTAAACGGTCAAAGAATCAAACATTATATCTCAGTTAATCCCATAAATGTTGAAACCAATATTATTGAAACCGTAACCCCGGAGGAATACATAAGGGACACTTTCCAGAACGTTTCAGACTCCGAAAAGGAATAGGTATGTGGTACGGTAAGTAAACCGACTCCAAAACAATTTTTAAGGAAATATTTCTCCGTTTTGGAATATTTAGAAAAATAGAAAATTAAGTAGCAGTCCGGGAAGGACACGAGGGCCTCACGAGGGTGGAGGGCGCGCCCCTACCTCGTGAGCTCCTCATGTGCCTTCCAGATTCCGTTTTCTTGCACGATACGTATTTTGGTCGGTAAAAATTCATTATGTATTCTCCCGAAGGTTTTGAATCCCGTATCACGCAAAAATCCCTTGTCTTTGCTTTGAGCTGTCCTGCTGCAGACAGAGCAACATGTCGTCCCAGGATTCGGAAGGAGAAAGCTATGTGGCTGATTACCTTGCAGATCCTAAGGTTTATGGGGATGTGGAGCCTTGTGGTTGGACTACAGAAGAAGAAGAAGACTATGAACCCAATAGAAAGGAGGAGACGAGCTCAGATGAAGATGAAGTCCCACTACCTCAGCCTGGGGACATGCATGTGGAGTTCAAAAAGTCAAGCCTCCCGGATAGGATAAAGAAATCTAAGATCGAGTTTATCCCTTTTCGCCTCTTGCAGGAGAACAAGCAGGAACTATGCAAAAAGATACTGAGCTTGGAGCAGGAGATCGAGGACCTAAGGGACCAAAATTCTGTCCTCAAACGGAAATTAAGGAAGAAGCCTACGCCATCAACAAAATCACCACCGTCTCCTCCAACAAAGAAGAATTGAGTATCTGGGTATGGGCACTCCACTTGGCAACAATCAAGCTTGGGGGAGTGCCCCGGTATCGTATCACCATCACTTTTATCTTTACCGTTTTCCTTAGTTCGATCTTATTAGTAGTATTTTCATCTAGTAGAATAAAGTTTATGGCATGATCTAGTTGTGAGTTTTGCTTTATTATCCTTCTATGTAATCGAGTCCGTGAGCTATATAATAAAGATTAGTGTTGAGTCAAGGGCTTGATTATTTTGCCATGATCTTAAGTGAATAAAAGAAAAGAGAAAGAAATAAAAAGAAACAAAGAGATCATATGGATCTCATGGAGAGTAATGAGCTCACATTGAAAAAGTATAATGAGTAAAAGTTGTTGAGAGTTGACAAGCATAGTTTTGGTCATCATTGCAATTACTAGGAAGTAATAAAGAAAGAGAGGTCCTCACATATAGATATACTATCTTGGACATCTTTTATGATTGTGAACACTCATTAAAATATGACATGCTAAAGAGTTGACATTGGACAAGGAAGACAACGTAATGGGTTATGTTTTCTTACATCTGAGATAAATTATATTGTCTTGGATCCTCCAACATGTTTGTGACGCCCGGATAATTAAGGTACAGTAATTCCCTGCTAATGATGCCACATCACCATGTTGCCGATCCCGCGATGGTTCAAAAACCGATTCAAATTCAAATTTAAAATAAAGTCAAATAATTAAACATTCCAAATGATAAAAGTAAAATGTAAAACACGTGGCAAATAATCCATAGATAATTATTGTGGAGATATCATCTTTTATAAATATTTAAATGCCTTTAAACAATTAAAACAGGGCAAAACAGTATTTTTATTGCTTTTTAATTTATCAAAATTACCAACGTATTTTAAATAAATCCCAAACTTTTTATGGCATTGTCTAATTTTGCAATATGAATTATGAGACAAGTTCTCTATTTTACTAAACCTATTTGCTTTTTAAAATAAGTACAAAGCTTAACAAAAAATGAAAGAAACCAAAAGGAAAGAAAGAAAGAGAAACAGAAAAAGGGAAATAGGAACAAACCTAACCTACTGGCACTTGGACCATCTAGCAAAGCTCACGGCCCAGTCCACCAGCGCCCTCTCCTTCTTCCCCTGTTCACCCGAGCGTGGTGGTCGCTTGAGCATCGTCCATGGAGGGGATCCGCCACGTGCCGGCCATCCCGCTGTTGCCCGAGCTAGATAAAAGGTCCACTCGACCCTAGATGAACCCTAGCGCGCCCACTGCCCTTTTCTTACCCCTCTCCCTCTCTGACCTCGCTCGCCCGAGCGCATCAGTCGCCGCGCCTCGACGTTGGCGTGGCCATCGGCCACCTTCCGCCGTTCCAGGCTGCCTAGGACGACCACCGTGGTCGACCACATCGCCTTCGCCTTCCGGAGGACACCGGGACACCGCATCGACGCCGCCCGCGCCGATCCCCTTCCTCGAGCTTCGCCTCTGCTTCGACCGGATCGGGACCGTCTTCAACCTCCAGTCGCCGGCGATCTTCCTCGATTTGGTCATCCCCTGCTGCCCCTAATCACTCGTCGGGCCTCCATGTGCCTCCGCGGTGAGCACCTCCACCGATTCCCCCCTTTTCTCGTCGAGTTCGTCGCCGTAGAACCTGTACGCCGCCGCGCTGGAGCTCGCGCTCACGCGCGCCTCTGGCCGCCCGTGGCTGTGCTCCCGCACACCCCTGGCCACGCCCGCGCAGCACCTCCTGCTGTCGCTGCTCGCGCTTGCCCGCCCGTGTATCCCGTCGCTGCCAACTACAGCCGCAGCTGCTCTGCTCCCCTCGTGCTACCTACTGCCCCCGCTTCGCTCGAAGCCCGCCGCATGCTCCCGCCGTGGCTCGCCCACCTACAGCGCCACCGCCATCACCTCGCGCGTTCGTCGTCGCAGCAGCCGGCGCGCCCTGCTTCGCCCGTGGTCGCCGCACTTCCTCGGCCACGAGCTCCGCCGCGCCCGCCATCGCCTCCCGTGCGCGCTCCCGCCAGAGCCCCTGGCCTCGGCACCGCCCCTGCCCGTGCTTGCCGTTGCGCTGCAGCGCTGCGCCCTGGGGCGCCCCGCGCCACACCCTGCACCCATCGCCGGAGCCCCGCTCCCACCGCTGTCGCTGCCAGGTGCAGCTCCGGCCGGCCGACCTCGCGCGGCCGCGCCTCCCTGGACGGGTTCGCCCGCCCCGTTAGCCCAGCGCCCGTGTGGCTCGGTTGAGCCACTGGACAAAGGGCCCCACACCTCCTGTTAAAAAAAGATTTAAAAATATATTTATATAAATATTTATTTAATTAATTAGGTTTAATTAAACTAATTAAAAATTATTAGTCTAATAACCTAGTTAGACTAAATTAACTAGTTAGTTAATGTAACAGTCAATGATAGGGGCCCCACCCCCTGTTGACCAGTCAAACGTTGATTGGTCAACTGGGACCCCCTGGCCCACCTGTCAGCCACTGGGTGTACTTTTGTGTACCCTGTGCTGGGTGTGTTTAGCAATTTAACCTTTATTTTCGAATTAAAATAAAATCTAGAATATTGTTAAATCTTTGAAAAATTATAAAAAATTAACCGTAACTTGGATGAAAAAGTTCTATACATGAAAGTTGCTTAGAACGACGAGACGAATCCGAATACGCAACCCGTTCGTCTGCCACACATCCCTAGCATGGCGAACACGCAACTTTTCTTGTTCGGTTCATTTGTTCGAAAACGCGAAACACCGGATATACTTTCCCGGATGTTTTCCCCTTTGTCGGTATCACCTATCTCTATGTTAGATCACCCCTGGCACCGCGTATTTGCCTTGTTATGCTTGTAATGCTTTGATTGCTCTATTATTTATTGTATTCCCCCTCTGTTACTTCTTTCTGATAGACTCCAAGACCGATGCCGCTGCTACTCAGTACGACTACGGTGTTGACGACCCCTCTTGCTAGAGCAACCAGGCAAGCCCCCCCCCCCTTGATCACTAGATATCGCCTATTCTTCTCTATATTGCTTGCATTAGATTAGTGTAGCATGTTACTGCTTTCAGTTAATCCTATATTGCTGCATAGCCTGTCATTGCTACTACTGTTGTTACCTTTACCTGCTATCCTACTGCTTAGTATAGGATGCTAGTGTTCCATCAGTGGCCCTACACTCTTGTCCGTCTGCCAAGCTATACTACTGGGCCATGATCATTTCGGGAGGTGATCACGGGCATATACTATATACTTACACTGTTACATTACCGGTGATACTGTTTGGAGATGGGGGCTGAAGGGGCAGGTGGCTCCATCCAGGTAGTGGTGGGCCTGAGTTCCCAACGGCCCCCGACTGTTACTTTGTGACGGAGCGACAGGGCAGGTTGAGACCACCTAGGAGAGAGGTGGGCCTGGCCCTGGTCGGCGTTCGCGAATACTTAACATGCTTAACGAGATCTTGGTATTTGATCTGAGTCTGGCTACTGGCCTATACGTACTAACCATCTACACGGGGACAGTTATGGGTACTCGACGTCGTGGTATCAGCCGAAGCCTTCGCGACGTCAGCGACTGAGCGGCGCGCGCCGGGTTGGACCACGTAACACAACTTCCTTTGTAATGGAGGTTGCTAGGTCTGCTCACCGGTCGCGTACGCAACGTGCAGGTGTGCAATGGGCGATGGGCCCAGACCCCTGCGCCATAGGATTTAGACCGGCGTGTTGACCTCTCTGTTGTGCCTAGGTAGGGCTGCGACATGTTGATCTTCTGAGGTCGGGCATGACCCAGAAAAGTGTGTCCGGACAAAGGGGATCGAGCGTGTTGGGTTATGTGGTGCACCCCTGTAGGGAAGTTAATCTATTCGAATAGCCGTGATCTTCGGTAACAGGACGACTTGGAGTTGTACCTTGACCTTATGACAATTAGAACCGGATACTTAATAAAACACACCCTTCCAAGTGCCAGATACAACCGGTGATCGCTCTCTCACAGGGCGACGAGGGGAGGATCATCGGTTAGGATTATGCTATGCGATGCTACTTGGTGAACTTTCCATCTACTCTATTCTACATTCTGCAAGATGGAGGTGGCCAGAAGCGTAGTCTTCGACAGGACTAGCTATCCCCCTCTTATTCCGGCTTTCTGCAGTTCAGTCCACATATGATACCCTTATTCCATTTGATACCAATGCATACATATGTAATGTAGCTCCTTGCTTGCGAGTACTTTGGATGAGTACTCACGACTGCTTTGCTCCCTCTTTTCCTCCTTTCTATACTCGATTGCTGTGACCAGACGATGGATCCCAGGAGCCAGACGCACTGTCGATGACGACTACTACTACTCGGGAGGTGCCTACTACTACGTGCAACCCGCTGACGACGACCAAGAGTAGTTTAGGAAGATCCCAGGCAGGAGGCCTGCGCCTCTTTCGATCTGTATCCCAGTTTGTGCTAGCCTTCTTAAGGCAAACTTGTTTAACTTATGTCTGTACTCAGATATTGTTGCTTCCGCTGACTCGTCTATGATCGAGCTCTTGTATTCGAGCCCTTGAGGCCACTGGCTTGCAATATGATGCTTGTATGACTTATTTTATTTATAGAGTTGTGTTGTGATATCTTCCCGTGAGTCCCTGATCTTGATTGTACACGTTTGCGTGTATGATTAATGTACGGTCAAATCGGGGGTGTCACAAGTTGGTATCAGAGCCGACTGCCTGTAGGAATCCCCCTTTCCAACTCCCTGGCCGAAGTTGAGTTTAGTCATTGCAAAACCTTTACTAACATGGCTGTGTGGCCTATGGGCCCACGTCGCCATTGGGTGGTAATAGGATCTTTTATTCCTCGTCTATACTCTGGGACTCTGTTCTCTTTTCTATTCAGGTTAAATGATTTTACTAACTACATTAGGTTCTCATAACGACTTTCCCCAGAGAGCCCCTTCATTCCAGATGGTTGCCTGCTTCACCAGAAGACTTCGAAGATATTCTCCGATCTACTCCCGAGAACTTGTGTTGATTTCTTTTGAAATCCTTAACACCGTTGAATCCTTGTGGATAACTGTGTACCCTCGCCGTTCATACTTTCATCCCTAGTTGTTCTTGTTATTACAAGATACCCGAAAGTATTCACCGACTTTCGAGAATCCTTTTTTCGACTGCCATGCAGCTCTTTTCCGCCTGAATAACCCTATGGATAATTCCTCACACTTATCGAGCATCTTCTCATCCCCAGTTGTTCATGTGTTTTGCAAAAGTCTTCGAAATACCATTCGGTCTTCCGAAAATCCTGAGTAGTCTATTGCTCTTGAAATTCTTGCTTGCTTGTGTTATGGTTAATCCCATAAGTCTCATAATCTTATTAGCATCCCTTTTTATTATCATTTTGACTCCATTGATTCAATATGTTGTGAATGCTCGCGATCCTTAATCAAATCCTAGAATTCATCCTTCCAGCTCAGATGTCATTTTAAACATGAGCTGGATCTCGACCAATCAACTTGCAATCGATTGTACCCCTAAGCCTATTCAACTTATCCATCCTTAATCAGAGCGTTTGCTTCTGGTCCCTTGTCTAGGAATTCATAATTCCTTTGCATTTGAGCTTTGAGTTATTCAGTTGTTTCCATAATCTGATCTCCTTTCATTGTTTCTTCTTCTGATTGTGTGCCGATGCTCACATCAACTCCATTGTGGACCGTCAGATCATTTGTTGAATTATCTTCTGACAGTGTCCTTTGTATACAAAAACCTCAAGAAGTTCTTTCGCTGGTACATAATGCCATTGGTAAATCCTATTCTCTGATTTGGCCGGCCATGCTCTGCTTTCGAGCTGGTGATATTTGCTATTGAAGCTTGTGGTATATGTTTCCACGATGCCCCAGTGGATTGAACCTATGTCTTTCCCTAATTTGTGTGAACCCGAAAACTTCTACGGGTCACACTCTACTATTGTTTCGTCATATAGTTTTTCAACACTACAACCTCTTGGAATGTGAGAAGTGAATGAAAGGTTATACATTGAACAAGTGGGAGTCGACCTGGAACTTTGTGTTCCTGCCCATGGACATGATGTATATCCTATCATGGAAGCTTCTTGTAATAGTAGCTATTCCCTTGATATAATATCATTTGGTATCTGTGAATTGAGCCTTTGCAATAGTGGTTCCGATCATACTTTCTCCTTTATTCCATTTTCTCGGACTAGTTAAAGCACTTGTCTTCGGCAGATCAATACACCTCCGCAACCTCTATTATGTTCTACCTTCGAGTATTACCCCGTGGAATCTCGATAAAATCACATAACCATATTACTTCTTATGAGTTCTTCTTCAAGTATTATTTCTCACCGATTCCAATTTTTCCCCGGGTTCTGAGTTGTTAGACACTCAGGGACACCGATAGTGAATCGAGTCCGTAATCCGATTCATTAACTCTAAGTAATTTACGTTGCTTATGACTTTAATAGTCCTTCAAGTCATTCCTAGCCCGCTCGGCTATATCATTATCGTGCTAAATTTTAATTGTGCTACCTGGTCCTTCTCGCTGCACAATTTTCGATGACGAGCTAATCTTACGTCGAACTTCCTCGTCATATCATTTCTCCTTGAACATCGAACTTGATTTTGAGTTTATGTCGTACCCTTGGTTCCCATAACTTTTCGCTTCATCATCATTTGACTTGATGGCATCGCCGACCGATTACATCTTCATGAAATCTCTCGACAACTGTGTCGTGATCATCATCAACATCCTAAGCTCTTCCAAGATATATATCGAATTCTTGATGGGCAATACCATCCTTGCCCCTCGATGATTCGTGTTATCATCAACCACTTTATTGTCTTCTGTTCAACACAAACTTGTTCGTGTTTTGTGTTATACCTTGAGATCATGCTACCTAAGCCCATATTTCGGGTGCACCTTTCAATCAATGATTAACTGTGTATGTTTTCCTCGAGCATACCTCATTATATCATTTGATTTGACAAATTTTATATCCCTGTTCAAATACTGGTAGGAATCCATCTTTTGAAAATCTCAACGCATTGTCGCTGAGTTCATCAGCCACCCCCTCATCCTCTCCTTGGGTTAATGATGAACTCATGATTCGGAACTTGCTTCCATAGTTCATTTCCCGAAAATCTTACAATGTCATCTCGTCAATTGCGTTGCACCTCTTCTTTCTCAGGCATCTTGAGTCTGAAGTATCCTGACACCAATCAGACCTGAATCTCGGTCAGGTACGATGGTTGGAACATATTTCCAAGAGTTATAACATTGGTCTTTAACCCGATAAGGTGATGTCATCCTAACACACCTGGCCGGAGGGCCTATTGTTATAGTTTCCTTTCTAGCAAGGTTAGTCATTCTTCCATGAGTAATTTGTAAGACTTATTCTATGAGTTGTTCCGGATGGATCCCTTGTGTATCCAAGGTCCGATCTTTACCCAGTGACCATGTCAATGATATCTCGAAGCTTGTCTGTGGTACTCCGATTTTCAACAAGAACGTTTGAAGCACACTACTAACTTTTCCTTATCAATTATCCAAACACCGTTGTATGGGTAATGTCATGAAATTTCTCTCGCCTTACCTAAATGGTTTTCTACATTATATCCTGTCATGGATATCATGCTCTGCTGGTCCTTGGGTAGGTTATACCCCTGAAATATGCGTTTAAACACATTTTCCTTTCCATTGTTTTATTTAACCTTTCTTGTAATCTAACTTAGATGAGCATTGATAATTCCATTATTAGGTAAGCACCTCGTTGTGCCACTCTGTCAGTAAGACCATGTTACTTTTATTGATGACACTCCGGTAACCGCCGATGGACGAGAACTTTGCGTATTGGTCCGCCTCGTTCAACGAGCAGGAAAATGGTTCTCTTCGTCCCTCGCACTTGGTACTGACGTTGTTGCCGACATAACTGACATGCTACCCTTTGACATGCCTTGCTATCATGACCGTGCAAGATGTCACCGCACCTCCTACTTTTAACCCACAGTTCCACATGATCTAAACCTGACTCCCCTGTACCCCTATACCCAAGGTTGTTCTTCACGAGCCACCTTCCGAGAGATCATCAATTCTGGTATCAGACATAGTACTTATTCGCGTTGCTTTGAACCCCTTTCATGCCCTGTATCAGGCATCGAACGATTGCTTGCCCCCTGGAAACTTCCCATGATACCTCCTTACTTTGCTCTTGACATTTTCTTAAGTTTCAAATTCGAGAGTTACTTTCCACCACCTTCCCTGATATTATTCTCTAGATTAGCAACCTTGTAGAGGTCTGCTCTTTCAAAGATACCCTTATCCTTTTCATAAGTACGATGGAGTTCCCAAAGAAAGGATGACGACTTCATCAAGATGAACAGAAGCAGAGAAATGAAGACATCAAAGTAATGGATCGACCTCTTCGAGAACAGCAACCAAGACCGAGAAGAATCGTTAGAATTTCGTAACCTAGTCTTTCCCCCTTGCTCCACCCCCTTAAATCTCGGGACGAGATTTCTTGTAGTAGAGGAGAATTGTGACGTCCGGATAATTAAGGTACAGTAATTCCCTGCTAATGATGCCACATCACCACGTTGTCGATCCCGCGATGGTTCAAAAACCGATTCAAATTCAAATTTAAAATAAAGTCAAATAATTAAACATTTCAAATGATAAAAGTAAAATGTAAAACATGTGGCAAATAATCCATAGATAACTATTGTGGAGATATCATCTTTTTATAAATATTTAAATGCCTTTAAACAATTAAAACAGGGCAAAACAATATTTTTATTGCTTTTTAATTTATAAAAATTACCAAAGTATTTTAAATAAATCCCAAACTTTTTATGCCATTGTCTAATTTTGCAATATGAATTATGGGACAAGTTCTCTATTTTACTAAACCTATTTGCTATTTAAAATAAGTACAAAGCTTAACAAAAAAAATGAAAGAAACCAAAAGGAAAGAAAGAAAGAGAAACAGAAAAAGGGAAATAGGAACAAACCTAACCTACTGGCACTTGGACCATCTAGCAAAGCTCACGGCCCAGTCCACCAGCGTCCTCTCCTTCTTCCCCTGTTCACCCGAGCATGGTGGCCGCTTGAGCATCGTCCATGGAGGGGATCCGCCACGTGCCGGCCATCCTGCTGTTGCCCGAGCTAGATAAAAGGTCCACTCGACCCTGGATGAACCCTAGCGCGCCCACTGCCCTTTTCTTACCCCTCTCCCTTTCTGACCTCACTCGCCCGAGCGCATCTGTCGCCGTGCCTCGACGTTGGCGTGGCCACCGGCCACCTTCCGCCGTTCCAGGCTGCCTAGGACGACCACCGCGGTCGACCACATCGCCTTCGCCTTCCGGAGGACACCGGGACACCGCATCGACGCCACCCGCGCCGATCCCCTTCCTCGAGCTTCGCCTCTGCTTCGACCGGATCGGGACCGTCTTCAACCTCCAGTCGCCGGCGATCTTCCTCGATTTGGTCATCCCCTGCTGCTCCTAATCACTCGTCGGGCCTCCATGTGCCTCCGCGGTGAGCACCTCCACTGATTACCCCCTTTTCTCGTCGAGTTCGTCGCCGTAGAACCTATACGCCGCCGTGCTGGACCTCGCGCTCACCGTTGCGTGGTCGCGCTCACGCGCGCCTCTGGCCGCCCGTGGTTGTGTTCCCGCACACCCCTGGCCACGCCCGTGCAGCACCTCCTGCTGCCGCTGCTCGCGCTTGCCCGCCCGCGTATCCCGTCGCTGCCAACTGCAGCCGCAGCTGCTCTGCTCCCCTCGTGCTACTTGCTGTCACCGCTTTGCTCGAAGCCCGCCGCATGCTCCCGTCGTGGCTCGCCCACCTACAGCGCCACCGCCATCACCTCGCGCGTTTGTTGTCGCAGCAGCCGGTGCGCCCTGCCTCGCCCGCAGTCGCCGCACTTCCTCGGCCACGAGCTCCGCCACGCCCGCCATCGCCTCTCGTGCGCGCTCCTGCCGGAGCCCCTGGCCTCGGCACCGCCCCTGCCCCTGCTTGCCGTTGCGCTGCAGCGCTACGCCCTCGGGCGCCCCGTGCCACACCCTGCACCCATCGCCAAGCCCCGCTCCCATCGCTGTCGTTGCCAGGTGCAGCTCCGGCCGGCCGACCTCGCGCAGCCGCGCCTCGCTGGACGGGTTCGCCCGCCCCGTTAGCCCAGCGCCTATGTGGCTCGGTTGAGCCACTGGACAAAGGGCCCCACACCTCCTGTTAAAAAAAGATTTAAAAATATATTTATATAAATATTTAATTAATGAATTAATTTAGTTAATTGGGTTTAATTAAACTAATTAAAAATTATTAGTCTAATAGCCTAGTTAGACTAAATTAATTAGTTAGTTAATGTAAGAGTAAATGATAGGGGGCCCCACCCCCTGTTGACCAGTCAAACGTTGACTGGTCAACTGGGACCCTTGGCCCACCTGTCAGCCATTGGGTGCACTTTTGTGTACCCTGTGCTGGGTGTGCCTAGCAATTTAACCTTTATTTTCGAATTAAAATAAAATCTAGAATATTGTTAAATCTTTGAAAAATCATAGAAAATTAACCGTAACTCGGATGAAAAAGTTCTATACATGAAAGTTGCTCAGAACGACGAGACGAATCCGAATACGCAACCCGTTCGTCCGCCACACATCCCTAGCATGGCGAACACGCAACTTTCCCCGTTCGGTTCATTTGTTTGAAAACGCGAAACACCGGGTATACTTTCCCGGATGTTTTCCCCTTTGCCAGTATCACCTATCCCTACGTTAGATCACCCCTAGCACTGCGTATTTGCCTTGTTATGCTTGTAATGCTTTGATTGCTCTATTATTTATTGTATTCCCCCTCCGTTACTTCTTTCCGGTAGACTCCGAGACCGATGCCGCTGCTACCCAGTACGACTACGGTGTTGACGACCCCTCTTGCTAGAGAAACCAGGCAAGCCCCCCGCCTTATCACCAGATATCGCCTATTCTTCTTTATACTGCTTGCATTAGATTAGTGTAGCATGTTACTGCTTTCAGTTAATCCTATACTGCTGCATAGCCTGTCATTGCTACTACTGTTGTTACCTTTACCTGCTATCCTACTGCTTAGTATAGGATGCTAGTGTTCCATCAGTGGCCCTACACTCTTTTCCGTCTGCCAAGCTATACTACTGGGCCGTGATCACTTCGGGAGGTGATCACGGGCATATACTATATACTTACACTGTTACATTACCGGTGATACTGTTTGGAGATGGGGGCTGAAGGGGCAGGTGGCTCCATCCAGGTAGTGGTGGGCCTGAGTTCCCTGTTGGGGAACGTAGCAGAATTTTAAAATTTTCTACGCATCACCAAGATCAATCTATGGAGTCATCTATCAACGAGGGAAAGAGGAGTGCATGTACATACCCTTGTAGATCACGAGCGGAAGCGTTCAAGAGAACGGGGTTGATGGAGTCGTACTCGACGTGATCTAAATCACCGAAGATCCTAGCGCCGAACGGACGGACCTCCGCGTTCAACACACGTACGGTTGGGAAGACGTCTCCTCCAGCTTGATCCAGCAAGGGGGAAGGAGAGGTTGATGAAGATCCAGCAGCACGACGGCGTGGTGGTGGAAGCAACGGTGATCTCGGCAGGGCTTCGCCAAGCACAAGGGAGATGGAGGAGTGTCACGGGAGGGAGAGGGAGAGGCCAGGGGCTTGGGTGTGCAGTCCTCCCTCCCCCCACTATATATAGGGTGCCTAGGGGGGGGGGGGCGCCGGCCCTAGGAGATCCAATCTCCTAGGGAGGGGCGGCGGCCAAGGGGGGTGCCTTGCCCCCCAAGGCAAGGGTGGCGCCCCACCCCTAGGGTTTCTAACCCTAGGCGCAGGGGAGGCCCAAGGGGGGGGGGGGGGCGCACCAGCCCACTAGGGGCTGGTTCCCCTCCCACTTTAGCCTATGGGGCCCTCCGGGATAGGTGGCCCCACCCGGTGGACCCCCGGGACCCTTCCGGTGGTCCCGGTACAATACCGGTGACCCCCGAAACCTTTCCGATGGCCAAAACTGGACTTCCTATATATGAATCTTTACCTCCGGACCATTTCGGAACTCCTCGTGACGTCCGGGATCTCATCCGGTACTCCGAACAACTTTCAGGTTACCGTGTGCTAATATCTCTACAACCCTAGCGTCACCGAACCTTAAGTGTGTAGACCCTACAGGTTCGGGAGACATGCAGACATGACCGAGAAGCCTCTCCGGTCAATAACCAACAGCGGGATCTGGATACCCATGTTGGCTCCCACATGCTCCACGATGATCTCATCAGATGAACCACGATGTCGAGGATTCAATCAATCCGTATATAATTCCCTTTGTCAATCGGTACGTTACTTGCCCGAGACTCGATCGTCGGTATCCCAATACCTAGTTCAATCTCGTTACCGGCAAGTCACTTTACTCGTGCCATAATGCATGATCCCGTGATCAACCAATTGGTCACATTGAGCTCATTATGATGATGCATTACCGAGTGGGCCTAGAGATACCTCTTCGTCATACGGAGTGACAAATCCCAGTCTCGATTCGTGCCAACCCAACAGACACTTTCGGAGATACCTGTAATGCACCTTTATAGTCACCCAGTTACGTTGTGACGTTTGGCACACCCAAGGCACTCCTACGGTATCCGGGAGTTGCACAATCTCATGGTCTAAGGAAATGATACTTGACATTCGGAAAAGCTACAGCAAACGAACTACACGATCTTTGAGCTATGCTTAGGATTGGGTCTTGTCCATCACATCATTCTCCTAATGATGTGATCCCGTTATCAATGACATCCAATGTCCATAGTCAGGAAACCATGACTATCCTTTTGATCAACGAGCTAGTCAACTAGAGGCTCACTAGGGACGTGTTGTGGTCTATGTATTCACACATGTATTACGATTTCCGGATAACACAATTATAGCATGAACAATAGACAATTATCATGAACAAAGAAATATAATAATAATCATTTTATTATTGCCTCTAGCGCATATTTCCAACAGTCTCCCACTTGCACTAGAGTCAATAGTCTAGTTACATTGTGATGAATCGAACACCCATGCAGTTCTGGTGTTGATCATGTTTTGCTCTAGGGAGAGGTTTAGTCAACGGATCTGCCATATTCAGGTCCGTATGTACTTTACAAATCTCTATGTCTCCATTTTGAACACTTTCACGAATGGAGTTGAAGCGACGCTTGATATGCCTGGTCTTCCTGTGAAACCTGGGCTCCTTGGCAAGGGCAATAGCTCCAGTGTTGTCACTGAAGAGAGTCATCGGGCCCGACGCATTGGGTATGACTCCTAGGTCGGTAATGAACTCCTTCACCCAGACTGCTTCTTGTGCTGCCTACGAGGCTGCCATGTACTCCGCTTCACATGTAGATCCCGCCACAACGCTTTGCTTGCAACTGCACGAGCTTACTGCCCCACCATAAAATATACATGTATCCGGTTTGTGACTTAGAGTCATCCAGATCTGTGTCGAAGCTAGCATCGACGTAACCCTTTACGACGAGCTCTTCGTCACCTCCATAAACGAGAAACATTTCCTTAGTCCTTTTCAGGTACTTCAGGATATTCTTGACCGCTGTCCAGTGTTCCATGCCGGGATTACTTTGGTACCTTCCTACCAAACTCATGGCAAGGTTTACATCAGGTCTGGTACACAGCATAGCATACATGATAGACCCTATGGCCGAGGCATAGGGGATGACACTCATCTTTTCTCTATCTTCTGCCATGGTCGGGCATTGAGCCATGCTCAATCTCGTACCTTGCAATACAGGCAAGAACCCCTTCTTTGACTGGTCCATTTTAAACTTCTTCAATATCTTGTCAAGGTACGTACTCTGTGAAAGACCAATGAGGCGTCTCGATCTATCTCTATAGATCTTGATGCCTAATATATAAGCAGCTTCTCCAAGGTCCTTCATTGAAAAACACTTGTTCAAGTAGGCCTTTATGCTTTCCAAGAATTCTATATCATTTCCCATCAACAGTATGTCATCCACATACAATATGAGAAATGCTATAGAGCTCCCACTCACTTTCTTGTAAATGCAGGCTTCTCCATAAGTCTGCCCAAACCCAAACGCTTTGATCATCTCATCAAAACGAATGTTCCAACTCCGAGATGCTTGCACCAGCCCATAAATCGAGCGTTGGAGCTTGCACACCTTGTCAGCACTCTTAGGATCGACAAAACCTTCCGGCTGCATCATATACAATTCTTCCTTAAGGAAACCATTAAGGAATGCCATTTTGACGTCCAGTTGCCATATCTCATAATCATAGAATGCGGCAATTGCTAACATGATTCGGACGGACTTCAGCTTCGCTACAGGTGAGAAAGTCTCATCGTAGTCAACCCCTTGAACTTGTCGATAACCCTTAGCGACAAGACGAGCTTTATAGATGGTCACATTACCATCCGCGTCTGTCTTCTTCTTAAAGATCCATTTATTTTCTATGGCTCGCCGATCATCGGGCAAGTCAGTCAAAGTCCATACTTCATTTTCATACATGGATCCTATCTCGGATTTCATGGCTTCCAGCCATTTGTCGGAATCCGGGCCCGCCATCACTTCTTCATAGTTCGAAGGTTCACTGTTGTCTAACAACATGATTTTCAAGACAGGGTTACCGTACCACTTTGGTGCGGAACGTGTCCTTGTGGACCTACGAAGTTCAGTAGCAACTTGATCTGAAGTTTCATGATCATCATCATCAACTTCCTCTCTAGTCGGTGCAAGCACCTCAGGAACATTTTCTTGAGCTGCGCCACTTACCGGTTCAAGAGGTAATACTTCATCAAGTTCTACCTTCCTCCCACTTATTTATTTCGAGAGAAACTCTTTCTCTAGAAAGGACCCATTCTTGGCAACAAAGATCTTGCCCTTGGATCTGAGGTAGAAGGTATACCCAATAGTTTCTTTAGGGTATCCTATGAAGACGCATTTTTCCGATTTGGGTTCGAGTTTTTCAGGTTGAAGTTTCTTGACATAAGCATCGCATCCCCAAAATTTTAGAAACGACAGCTTAGGTTTCTTCCCAAACCATAATTCATACGGTGTCGTCTCAACGGATTTCGACAGAGCCCTATTTAAAGTGAATGCGGCAGTCTCTAAAGCATAGCCCCAAAATGATAGCGGTAAATCGGTAAGAGACATCATAGATCGCACCATATATAATAGAGTGCGATTACGACATTCAGACACACCATTACGCTGAGGTGTTCCAGGCGGCGTGAGTTGTGAAACTATTCCACATTTTCTTAAGTGTGTGCCAAATTCGTGACTCAAGTATTCTCCCCCACGATCTGATCGCAAGAACTTGATTTTCCTGTCACGTTGATTCTCAACCTCACTCTGAAATTCCTTGAACTTTTCAAAGGTCTCAGACTTGTGTTTCATTAAGTAGACATACCCATATCTACTCAAGTCATCAGTGAGGGTGAGAACATAACGATAGCCACCGCGAGCCTCAACACTCATTGGACCGCACAGACCAGTATGTATGATTTCCAATAAGTTGGTTGCTCGCTCCATTGTTCCTGAGAACAGAGTCTTGGTCATTTTACACATGAGGCATGGTTCGCACGTGTCAAATGATTCGTAATCAAGAGACTCTAAAAGTCCATCTGCATGGAGCTTCTTCATGCGTTTGACACCTATGTGACCAAGGCGGCAGTGCCACAAGTATGTGGGACTATCATTATCAACCTTACATCTTTTGGTATTCACACTATGAATATGTGTAGCATTACGCTCGAGATTCATAAAGAATAAACCATTCACCATCGGAGCATGACCTTAAAACATATCTCTCATATAAATAGAACAACCATTATTCTCGGATTTAAATGAGTAGCCATCTTGTATTAAACGAGATCCTGATATAATGTTCATGCTCAAAGCTGGCACTAAATAATAATTATTGAGGTTTAAAACTAACCCCGTAGGTAAATGTAGAGGTAGCGTGCCGACGGCGATCACATCGACCTTGGAACCATTCCCGACGCGCATCGTCACCTCGTCCTTCGCTAGTCTCCGCTTATTCCGCAGCTCCTGTTTTGAGTTACAAATGTGAGCAACCGCACCGGTATCAAATACCCAGGAGCTACTACGAGTACTGGTAAGGTACACATCTATTACATGTATATCACATATACCTTTCGTGATGCCGGCCTTCTTGTCCGCTAAGTATTTGGGGCAGTTCCGCTTCCAGTGACCACTTCCCTTGCAATAAAAGCACTCAGTCTCGGGCTTGGGTCCATTCTTTGGCTTCTTCCCGGCAGCTTGCTTACGGGGCGCGGCAACTCCCTTGCCGTCCTTCTTGAAGTTCTTCTTACCCCTGCCTTTCTTGAACTTAGTGGTTTTATTCATCATCAACACTTGATGTTCCTTTTTGACTTCTACCTCTGCCGATTTCAGCATTGAATATACCTCAGGAATGGTCTTTTCCATCCCCTGCATATTGAAGTTCATCACAAAGCTTTTGTAGCTCGGTGGAAGCGACTGAAGGATTCTATTAATGACCGCGTCATCCGGGAGATTAACTCCCAGCTGTGTCAAGCGGTTATGCAACCCAGACATTCTGAGTATGTGCTCACTAACAGAACTATTTTCCTCCATCTTACAGCTGAAGAACTTGTCGGAGACTTCATATCTCTCGACCCGGGCATGAGCTTGGAAAACCATTTTCAGCTCTTCGAACATCTCATATGCTCCATGTCGCTCAAAACGCTTTTGGAGCCCCGATTCTAAGCTGTAAAGCATGCCGCACTGAACGAGAGTAATCATCAGCACGTGTCTGCCAAGCGTTCATAACGTCTTGGTTCTGTGGGACGGGTGCGTCACCTAGCGGTGCTTCTAGGACATAATCTTTCTTGGCAGCTATGAGGATGATCCTCAGGTTCCGGACCCAGTCCGTATAGTTGCTGCCATCGTCTTTCAGCTTGGTTTTCTCTAGGAACGCGTTGAAGTTGAGGACAACGTTGGCCATTTGATCTAAAAGACATATTGTAAAGATTTTAGACTAAGTTCATGATAATTAAGTTCATCTAATCAAATTATTCAATGAACTCCCACTCAGATAGACATCCCTCCAGTCATCTAAGTGAAACATGATCCGAGTTAACTAGGCCGTGTCCGATCATCACGTGAGACGGACTAGCCAACATCGGTGAACATCTTCATGTTGATCGTATCTTCTATACGACTCATGCTCGACCTTTCCGTCTTCCGTGTTCCGAGGCCATGTCTGTACATGCCAGGCTCGTCAAGTCAACCAAAGTGTATTGCGTGTGTAAATCTGGCTTACACCTGTTGTATTCGAACTTTAGAATCTATCACACCCGATCATCACATGGTGCTTCGAAACAACGAACCTTCGCAACGGTGCACAGTTAGGGGGAACACTTTCTTGAAATTATTATGAGGGATCATCTTATTTAAGCTACCGTCGTTCTAAGCAAATAAGATGTAAAACATGATAAACATCACATGCAATCAAATAGTGACATGATATGGCCAATATCATTTGCTCCTTTTGATCTCCATCTTCGGGGCTCCATGATCATCGTTGTCACCGGCATGACACCATGATCTCCATCATCGTGTCTTCTTGAAGTTGTCTCATCATCTATTACTTCTACTACTATGGCTAACGCTTTAGCAATAAAGTAAAGTAATTACATGACGTTTATGTTGACACACAAGTCATAAATAAATTAAAGACAACTCCTATGGCTCCTGCCGGTTATCATACTCATCGACATGCAAGTCGTGATTCCTATTACAAGAACATGATCATCTCATACATCACATATATCATTCATCACATCCTTTGGCCATATCACATCACAAAACACTTGCTGCAAAAACAAGTTAGACGTCCTCTAATTGTTGTTGCAAGTTTTTACGTGGCTCTATAGGTTTCTAGCAAGAACATTTCTTACCTACGCCAAAACCACAACGTGAATTGCCAATTTCTATTTACCCTTCATAAGGACCCTGTTCATCAAATCCGATCCGACTAAAGTGGGAGAGACAGACACCCGCCAGCCACCTTATGCAACTAGTGCATGTCAATCGGTGGAACCTGTCTCACATAAGCGTACGTGTAAGGTCGGTCCGGGCCGCTTCATCCCACAATGTCGCCGAATCAAGATAAGACTAGTAACGGCAAGATAATTGACAATATCGACGCCCACAACTGCTTTGTGTTCTACTCGTGCATAGAAACTACGCATAGACCTAGCTCATGATGCCACTGTTGGGGAACGTAGCAGAATTTTAAAATTTTCTACGCATCACCAAGATCAATCTATAGAGTCATCTAGCAACGAGGGAGAGAGGAGTGCATCTACATACCCTTGTAGATCGCGCGCGGAAGCGTTCAAGAGAACGGAGTTGATGGAGTCGTACTCGTCGTGATTCAAATCACCGATGACCAAGTGCCGACCGAACAACACCTCCGCGTTCAACACACGTACGGTTGGGAAGACGTCTCCTCCTTCTTGATCCAACAAGGGGGAAGGAGAGGTTGATGAAGATCCAGGAGCATGACGGCATGGTGGTGGAAGCAACGGTGATCTCGGCAGGGCTTCGCCAAGCACAAGGGAGATGGAGGAGTGTCACGGGAGGGAGAGGGAGAGGCCAGGGGCTTGGGTGCGCAGCCCTCCCTCCCCCCACTATATATAGGGTGCCTAGGGGGGGCGCGGGCCCTAGGAGATCCAATCTCCTAGGGGGGCGGCGGCCAAGGGGGGTGCCTTGCCCCCCAAGGCAAGGGTGGCGCCCCCACCCCTAGGGTTTCTAACCCTAGGCGCAGGGAGGCCCAAGGGGGGGGGGCGCACCATCCCACTAGGGGCTGGTTCCCCTCCCACTTCAGCCCATGGGGCCCTCCGGGATAGGTGGCCCCACCCGGTGGACCCCCGGGACCCTTCCGGTGGTCCCGGTACAATACCGGTGACCCCCGAAACCTTCCCGATGGCCGAAACTGGACTTCCTATATATGAATCTTTACCTCCGGACCATTCTGGAACTCCTCATGACGTCCGAGATCTCATCTGGGACTCCACTTTCGGGTTACCGTGTGCTAATATCTCTACAACCCTAGCGTCACCGAACCTTAAGTGTGTAGACCCTACGGGTTCGGGAGACATGCAGACATGACCGAGAAGCCTCTCCGGTCAATAACCAACAACGGGATCTGGATACCCATGTTGGCTCCCACATGCTCCACGATGATCTCATTGGATGAACCACGATGTTGAGGATTCAATCAATCCGTATACAATTCCCTTTGTCAATCGGTACGTTACTTGCCCGAGACTCGATCGTCGGTATCCCAATACCTAGTTCAATCTCGTTACCGGCAAGTCACTTTACTCGTGCCGTAATGCATGATCCCGTGATCAACCACTTGGTCACATTGAGCTCATTATGATGATGCATTACTGAGTGGGCCCAGAGATACCTCTCCATCATACGGAGTAACAAATGCCAGTCTCGATTCATGCCAACCCAACAGACACTTTCAGAGATACCTGTAATGAACCTTTATAGTCACCCAGTTACGTTGTGACGTTTGGCACACCCAAGGCACTCATACGGTATCCGGGAGTTGCACAATCTCATGGTCTAAGGAAATGATACTTGACATTCGGAAAAGCTACAGCAAACGAACTACACGATCTTTGAGCTATGCTTAGGATTGGGTCTTGTCCATCACATCATTCTCCTAATGATGTGATCCCGTTATCAATGACATCCAATGTCCATAGTCAGGAAACCATGACTATCCTTTTGATCAACGAGCTAGTCAACTAGAGGCTCACTAGGGACGTGTTGTGGTCTATGTATTCACACATGTATTACGATTTCCGGATAACACAATTATAGCATGAACAATAGACAATTATCATGAACAAAGAAATATAATAATAACCATTTTATTATTGCCTCTAGGGCATATTTCCAACATTCCCGACGGCCCCCGACTGTTACTTTGTGGCGGAGCGACAGGGCAGGTTGAGACCACCTAGGAGAGAGGTGGGCCTGGCCCTGGTCGGCGTTCGCGAATACTTAACATGCTTAACGAGATCTTGGTATTTGATCTGAATCTAGCTACTGGCCTATACGTACTAACCATCTATGCGGGGACAGTTATGGGCACTCGACATCGTGGTATCAGCCGAAGCCTTCGTGACGTCAGCGACTGAGCGGCGCGCGCCGGGTTGGACCGCGTAACGCAAATTCCTTTGTGATGGAGGTTGCTAGGTCTGCTCACCGGCCGCGTACGCAACGTGCAGGTGTGCAATGGGCGATGGGCCCAGACCCCTGCGCCATAGGATTTAGACTGGCGTGCTGACCTCTCTGTTGTGCCTAGGCAGGGCTGCGACTAGTTGATCTTCCGAGGTCGGGCATGACCCAGAAAAGTGTGTCCGGACAAAGGGGATCGAGCATGTTGGGTTATGTGGTGCACCCCTTCAGGGAAGTTAATCTATTAGAATAGCCGTGATCTTCGGTAACAGGACGACTTGGAGTTGTACCTTGACCTTATGACAACTAGAACCGGATACTTAATAAAACACACCCTTCCAAGTGCCAGATACAACCGGTGATCTCTCTCTCACAGGGCGACGAGGGGAGGATCATCAGTTAGGATTATGCTATGCGATGCTACTTGGTGAACTTACCATCTACTCTATTCTACATTCTGCAAGATGGAGGTGGCTAGAAGCGTAGTCTTCGACAAGACTAGCTATCCCCCTCTTATTCCGGCTTTCTGAAGTTCAGTCCACATATGATACCCTTATTCCATTTGATACCAATGCATACATATGTAGTGTAGCTCCTTGCTTGCGAGTACTTTGGATGAGTACTCACGGCTGCTTTGCTCCCTCTTTTCCTCCTTTCTATACTCGATTGCTGCGACTAGACGATGGAGCCCAGGAGCCAGACGCCACTGTCGATGACAACTACTACTCGGGAGGTGCCTACTACTACGTGCAGCCCGCTGACGACGACCAGTAGTAGTTTAGGAGGATCCCAGGTAGGAGGCCTGCACCTCTTTCGATCTGTATCCCAGTTTGTGCTAGCCTTCTTAAGGCAAACTTGTTTAACTTATGTCCGTACTCAGATATTGTTGCTTCCGCTGACTCGTCTATGATCGAGCTCTTGTATTCGAGCCCTTGAGGCCCCTGGCTTGTAATATGATGCTTGTATGACTTATTTTATTTGTAGAGTTGTGTTGTGATATCTTCCCGTGAGTCCCTGATCTTGATCGTACACGTTTGCGTGTATAATTAGTGTACGGTCAAATCGGGGGTGTCACAATGTTGAGCTTGCCTTCCCCCCTCATGCTAGCCAAATTCTCAGCACCAAGTAGAGATACTACTTGTGCTTCCAAATACCCTTAAACCAGTTTTGCCATGAGAGTCCACCATATCTACCTATGGATTGAATAAGATCCTTCAAGTAAGTTGTCATCGGTGCAAAGCAATAAAAATTGCTCTCTAAATATGTATGATTGATTGGTGTGGGAGAAATAAGCTTTATATGATCTTGTGATGTGGAAGTAATAAAAGCGACGGACTGCATAATAAAGGTTCATATCACAAGGGGCAATATAAAGTGACGTTCTTTCACATTAAGATTTTGTGCATCCAACTATAAAAGCGCATGGAAACCTATGCTTCCCTCTGCGAAGGGCCTATCTTTTATCATTATCTTCTACCTTATGCAAGAGTCATGGTGATTTTTACCTTTCCTTTTTACACTTTATCCTTTGGCAAGCACAATATGTTGGAAACATCCTGGTATATATGGCTAATTGGATGTGAATTTTCATGAACTATTACTGTTGACATTACCCTTAAGGTAAAACATTGGGAGGCAAGACTATAAGCCCCTATCTTTCTCTGTGTCCGATTAAAACTGCACACCCATAAATATTGCATGAGTGTCAGCAATTGTGAAAGATTATATGATAGTTGAGTATGTGGAATTGCTGAAAAGCTCTTATACATTGACTCTTTCCTATGTTAAGATAAATTGCAATTGCTTCAATGACCGAGATTGTAGTTTGTTAGTTTTCAATGAAGTTTACGGTTCATACTTGATATTGTGATTGAATTATTACTCTAGCATTAGAGATCATATGACAAAAATTATATAAGTTGCTATTATAAGAATGATCATGATGCCCTCATGTCCGTATTTTATTTTTATCGACACCTTCATCTCTAAACATGTGGACATATTTTTCGATTTCGGCTTTTCGCTTGAGGACAAGCGAGGTCTAAGCTTGGGGGAGTTGATACGTCCATTTTGCATCATGCTTTTATATCAATATTTATTGCATTATGGGCTGTTATTTCACATTATGTCACAATACTTATGTCTATTCTCTCTTATTTTACAAGGTTTACATAAGGAGGGAAAATGTCGGCAGCTGGAATTCTGGGCTGGAAAAGGAGAAAATATTAGAGACCTATTCTGCACAACTCCAAAAGTCCTGAAACTCCACGGAACACCTTATAATAAATAATGAAAAATCCTCGCCAAAGATGAAGACCAGGGGGCCCACACCCTTCTCACGAGGGTGGGGGGCGCGCCCCCTACCTCATGGGCCCCCTGGTGGCTCTCCGATGATCATCTTCTCCTATATGAAGTCTTTCGTCAAGAAAAAATAAGAAGCAACCTTTCGGGATGAAACTTTGCCGCCACGAGGCGGAACCTTGGCGGATCCAATCTAGAGCTCCGGCAGAGCTGTTCTGCCGGGGAAACTTCCCTCCCGGAGGGGGAAATCATCGCCATCGTCATCACCAATGCTCCTCTCATCGAGAGAGGGTAATCTCCATCAACATCTTCATCGGCACCATCTCATCTCAAAACCCTAGTTCTTCTCTTGTATCCAATTCTTGTCTCCAAGTCCAGGATTGGTGCTAGTAGGTTGCTAGTAGTGTTAATTACTCCTTGTAGTTGATGCTAGTTGGTTTAATTGGTGGAAGATCATATGTTCAGATCCTATATGCATATTAATACCCCTCTGATTATGAACATGTTTATGCTTTGTGAGTAGTTACGTTTGTTCCTGAGGACAAGGGAGAAGTCTTGCTATTAGTAGTCATGTGAATTTGGCATTCGTTCGATATTTGGATGATATGTATGTTGTCTAGCCTCTAGTGGTGTTATGTGAACGTCGACTACATAACACTTCACCATTATTTGGGCCTAGAGGAAGGCATTGGGAAGTAATAAGTGGATGATGGGTTGCTAGAGTGACAGAAGCTTAAACCCTAGTTTATGCGTTGCTTCGTAAGGGGCTGATTTGGATCCATATGTTTCATGCTATGGTTAGGTTTATCTTAATACTTTTGTTGTAGTTGCGGATGCTTGCAATAGAGGTTAATCATAAGTGGGATACTTGTTCAAGTAAGAATAGCACCCAAGCACCGGTCCACCCACATGTCAAATTATCAAAGTACCGAACGCGAATCATATGAACGTGATGAAAACTAGCTTGACAATATTCCCATGTGTCCTCGGGAGCGCTTTTCCTTATATAAGAGTTTGTCCAGGCTTGTCCTTTGCTACAAAAAGGATTGGGCCACCTTGCTGCACTTTATTTACTTTCGTTATTTGTTGCTCCTTATAAATTATCTCATCACAAAACTATCTGTTATCACTTATTTCAGTACTTGCAGAGAATACCTTGCTGAAAACCGTTTATCATTTCCTTCTGCTCCTCGTTGGGTTCGACACTCTTACTTATTGAAAGGACTACGATAGATCCCCTATACTTGTGGGTCATCAAAACTCCACATAAATATGTGCATATAGATATGAAGTAGAATTTCATGCACATCTCATTCAATTTGAGACTTGGTGGAGTTTCCCCTATATATTGGGTCAAAAAGAAAGCATGCCAAAGATACTACATGAAGTTAATATGCATGCTCAATACTCTCAATAACCGATACCAATTGACAAAGAAATACCAAGGAATAAGAGATACCAAATGAATAAAACATCACTTGGAGGATATCCATTGAAAGATACATCAAGGAATGAGACATCCATTGATACACTCGAAATAAAAGATATCAAACTCCCAAAGGAGAGGATGGTTCCAAACAAACCAAGCTCTCTACAAAGTTTCATGATGGCACAAGTACCAAAACAAAAATGGCTTGCCTTCCACCAACACACACTTGATAAGGATCGCGAGATGAGTGTTTTTATAGAAAATAGGATAACTCCCCCAAGACTAGTGCATTATAGCGAATTTGCATTTGAATACAAAATGCACAAGGTGGGATCACCACTTTCACTATATCTAGAAAACACTAGACAAGATCAAGAAATAAATAAGATCCACAAGTGGTATGGAAGACAAAGGTAGTTTATACAATCCCTGGCAAGAGAAAAGGCAAATAAAAGCAAAAGCCAATGTAAAGATGATCAATAATTTCTACCACACATAAGAGAGTACCCATTGTCAAAAGACAAGAAGTATTTGGAAATAATTCCCGGTGGTAGATAGCAAGGATATCCAACATCATCTTTACACCAAACACAACAAAATTGCAACTTGTAGAGCTAACATGCCACCTAGGAACAAGATAATCTACAATATCAACACTAGGTGACAATATCTCAAATGTACACATTTTCTAGGCTAGTAATATACATAGCATATTACTCCCCCATAATGTGATACCAATTAAAGATAGACAAGAGGCAATTAAAAGGATCCAACAAGAGATAATTAATGGACTACTTAGAATTTGAATTTCTCATGAGAAGACATACCATGTAGCGACTAGATAATCTTGTAATATCAATACTAAGTGGTATTACCCATGTACCCACCTTTATAGGATTGTGAAGTGCACAAAGCACATCACTCCCCCATAATGGGATATTCCATTAATCTCTCACAAGAGCCAACTAAGATATGACGAAGATGCACAAAGGCTCAACGAACGACACACATGCACATGATGTGCAAAACAACATACACAAAAGCAATTTGGAGACACATCATATACAAACACATGCAAGGAACAAAACCAAAACATGCAAGGGGGCAAGTAACTTTTAATGTAAGCAATTTAAGTACAAGTTACTGCAGGGAGGAACATTGGATATAAGATAGAAACTTGATAATTCGAATGACTTGGCTTGAGAAAATATGAATGGTGAAAACCCCCTTAATTCTTCATAATGTAGCCAAGTCTCCAATGCCCTCCATAGACACCTATTGATCAAGTTTGAGCTAGTTGGTCCCCAACCAAGTTGGGTCCAAGGAGGTTAGTCACAATAGGCTTGGCTACCCAAATGGTTCTTTGCTTGACACCACTTTGAGTACCAACAAACTTGGCAAACACATTGCCACCCTTATCCTTCCCAAGGGAATAGATATCATCAATAATAATTGGGTTGGATAAGTTACCACTAGTGCATGAGGAGGCAAGGTGACCTTTCTCACGACATAGGTAGCAACGTCTACTCTTCACTTTCTTCTCACTTGATTTCTCAACTTGAGAAGCACTAGCTTGAGGTTTCTTGGGAAGAGGCCTTTCTTCAACTTGAGGTTGAGCATGAGAATGAACTTGTGGCCGCTTCCCTTGTTGCTTGTCACTAATGGCCTTCTTCTTCAAAGGGAAAGATCTAACATGATGTCCTTCAATTTTGCACTTGAAGCAAATGATCTTGACCGAATTCTTGACTTGCTTTGGGCCCTTCTTCTTGTTGCTCTTGGACTTCTTCTTCTTATTGGAGTTGAATCCAAGTCCACCTTTGTCATTGGGGGATTTTTGCACACTCAAGATATTGCCGAGTGTGGCCTTCCCTTCATGACACTTTTCCAAGTCTTTCTTCAAAGAAGTGACTTGGGCCTTGAGCTCTTTGATTTCCTCTACATGGTTAGTCTCAACACAAGTACTAGATGAAGTATAAGCTTCATCGTTAGAGCAACAAGGCAAGGAAAGCAATTCATCACAAGATGTACCAACATTGTGAGTAGATGAATTACAAGGACTAGCACATAGCAATATAGCATTTTGACTAGAAGTAGTGCTAGTATCCACATGAGGCTCACTAGATGTTACCTTGGAAAGCATGGCCTCACGAGCCATCTTTAGCACATTATGGGATGCTAGAAGATCATCATGAGAGTTTGAGAGCTTTTCATGACTTTCTTCCAATTTCCCATATTTGCTAGATAGCAACTCAAGTTGAGCCCGTAGCTCAACATTCTCCTTCAAAATGGATGCTTCACATGTAATAGAGTTAGTAGAACAAGCATCATCAATAATAGCAAGAGGAGAAGGCAACTTTACAAGCTCTTTTGAATATGAGGCTTTAAGTTGTGCATGAGACTCGGTGAGTTTGATGAGCTCACCCTTGACGACCCTTGAGCCATTTTCGAGGTGCTCAAAATCCTCAAGGAGTCTAGCATGAGCAACTTCAAGCTTAGCATTTTTCGTTTCAAAAACATTGGCCACCTCAAGAGCTCTATCATGAGATTCCTTCACTCTAGATAATTCTAGAGCAAAAGTCTCCTCGAGAGATTCCTTGGTGGTTTGTTCAAGTTCAAAAGCTTGAGAGAGGTCCGCAATCTCATTAGCGTAATCATGCACATGACCTCCCATTTTATCAATGGTGACCTCATGCTCCTCAAGACGAGATTCCAACTCATCAATTTTTTTTGCCCTCAATAGCAATAGACATGATTTCCATGAAGTTGGAACGAGCGATGTTATTCTTAAGAAGAGCTTTAAAAATCATTTCCCCCTTAATTTTTAAGGAGGCAACATCATCATTCTCTTCATCATAATCAACATCATCATCACTCTTGTCATCAACAATATCATCACAAGATATCTTGGGATTCAAAGTGGGAGATACCTTTGAAGCCTTAGCTAAGGCAAAACGCAATCGATGATGATGTAGGATCCCTTGAGGCACCTTTCAAGACCACATCTTGTTCCATGGGGTGTTAGATTTCCTCTACATTGTTAGCACAACGATTCGAGGAAATAGATGCATTTTTATCATGACAACAAGATATAGCAAGCACATCATTATGAGATTTAGTAAAGCAATTTCTACATGATATGCAAGGACTGTCAACACAAGCATGTGAAACATTTAGAGAGCTCGAAGTGTTGAAGTCCAAAGATGGAGCATTGCAATAAGGTAGTAATGAGGAATCATCAACGATAACCACACTATCATCATTGCAATGAACACCACTACTCACCATATCATTACCTTGTGGCAATCCACATGTAGGTGAAGTAGAAGAAGTTGAGAAAGCAACATGGCCGGTGGTGGAGGGAGAACAATCATCCCCACAAAACTTGGACACACCATATTTATCTTGAAGCTTTGTCCACAACTCATGAGCATCCCGAAATGACATGAGTTGAAAAATAACTACATTGCTCAAAGCATAGAAAAGCACATTAGAAGCTTGAGCATTGAGATAAGAGTTTTTATCATCCTCTAAAGATAATCTTTGGGGATTCTTTGGAGGAGAAAAACCCATATCTACAATTTGCTCTAAATTTGGGTCCATGACCCTAAAGAGATTAAGCATGCGAATTACCCAAACATCAAAATTTGTGCCATCAAAACTAAGAGTGTCAGAGAATCCTAAACCCCTAGTCGGCATCCTTACTCTCTAGGCGGTTAAGCCCTATAAAGAGAGACGAGGCTATGATACCAATTAAAAGAACAAGGATGTCGCCTAGAGGGGGGGGGGTGAATAGGCGCTTTAAAATAATTACGGTTTAGGCTTGAACAAATGCGGAATAAACCTAGCTGTCAAGCACAAAACCTATAATAACTAGGCTCACCTATGTGCACCACAAACTTATGCTAAGCAAGAAAAACTACTAGGTGATAGCAAGATATATGACACGAAACAATATGGCTATCACAAAGTAAAGTGCATAAGTAAAGGGCTCGGGTAAGAGATAACAGAGGCATGCGGGGACGACGATGTATCCCGAAGTTCACACCCTTGCGGATGCTAATCTCCGTTTGGAGCGGTGTGGAGGCACAATGCTCCCCAATAAGCCACCAGGGCCACCGTAATCTCCTCACGCCCTTGCACAATGCAAGATGCCAAGATTCCACTAAGGGACCCTTGAGGGCGGTTACCGAACCCGTACAAATGGCAACCCTTGGGGGCGGTCACCGAACCCGTACACTTTGGCAACCCTTGGGGGCGGTCACCGGAACCCGTCAAATTGCTCGGGGCGATCTCCACAACCTAATTGGAGACCCCAATGCTTGCTCGGAGCTTTACACCACAATGATTGAGCTTCGAACACCACCAACCGTCTAGGGCACCCAAGCACCCAAGAGGAACAAGCTCAAAGGTACCAAGCACCCAAGAGTAATAAGCTTCTCAACTTGTAACTTACACGTATCACCGTGGAGAACTCAAACCGATGCACCAAATGCAATGGCAAGGGCACATGGAGTGCCCAAGTCCTCTCTCAAATCCCACCGAAGCAACTAATGCTAGGGAGGAAAATGAGAGGAAGAACAAGAAAGAGAACACCAAGAACTCCAAGATCTAGATCCAAGGGGTTCCCCTCACATAGAGGAGAAAGTGATTGGTGGAAATGTGGATCTAGATCTCCTCTCTCTTTTCCCTAAAAAACTAGCAAGAATCCATGGAGGGATTGAGAGTTAGCAAGCTCGAAGAAGGTCAACAATGGGGGAAGAACACGAGCTCAAAAGATAAGGTTCAATGGGGAAGAAGACCCCCTTTTATAGGACCTCCCGAATCCAACCGTTATGTGCTCAGGTTGCGTACTAGCGGTACTACCGCTTGGAGGAGCAGTACTGCCGCTTAGCACGGTCAAAATAGCCCAACGAGAGAGAAAAACATGAGCTGTAGTTCTGCCAGAGAGGTGGTACCGCTCTGGGGAGAGGTAGTAGCGCTTACTGCTTATAAGAGGTACTATCGCTCGGGTGGAGAGGTAGTACCGCTCACCGCATATAATAGGTACTACCGCTCGGGTGGAGAGGTAGTACCTCTTACCGCTTATAAGAGGTACTACCGCTCTACTACCGCAAAACTCGACACGAAAAAGGCGCATCCCCAGAAGCAGTGGTACTACGCACGGCACAAGGCCGTGGTACTGCCGCTTACAAGCGGTACTACCGGTCTAGAGAGCAGTACTACCGCTTGAGGCTTTCAAGAACACAATAGAGAAAATAGAGGATGCAATAAAGCCTAAACTGCCACAACTTCTGCATATGAGCTCCGAATTGAGCAAACTCAAGCTTGTTGGATAGATGACGACGAGTAGCATCCAACAACGAGTGATTATAGTAAGAAGAGGTAGGGGAGGAATGCCTAACAAATGGAGGAGTGAAACCTCCAACAGCGAATAACGGGCATAACCTCCAACATCGAAAACATCATAGAAGATGCAAGTGAACTCCGTTTTCAATGAACTCGAGCTTGTCATCAAGATGACCATAAGCTCCAAAACTCACAAAGAGAACCAAACAAGAACCAAGAAAGATGATGCAAGGATGCAATGGTTTGAGCTCTCTACGAATGATACAATCAAGCTACTCATCGAGAGCCCCCCTTGATAGTATGGCAATTGATCCTATAACCCGGTCTCCCAACTACCACCATGAGACCGGCAAAATAGAAAACCTATCAAGGGCAAACCTTTGCCTTGCACATAGTCCACTTGAGCTAGATGATGACGATCTTGACTCCCTCAAGTTGGACCACCTATCTTGATTGCGTTGGCTCGATGAAGACTAGTTGATTGCTCCCCCATACTCCACTATGGGTGAGCCACTCTTTGGCACATCTTCACAAGTCCATTGACACCACAATGGACATCAAGCTTCAAGGATGATCTCTTCATGATGCTCCACTTGAACTTGCATACCGCAATCTTGATGACAATCACCACTTGATGTCATCCTCTCCATGGGTTGTATGATATATTCCTCTTGATGCAAGCCCAGGGAAACATACCATACCATGAGATCACTTGATCCCACTTGCTACATCTTCTACGCTTTGTGTGTTGATCAACTTGAATAACTCTTTGTACATAGTCTTGATCAACCTTGAATCCTTCTAGCTCTCTTCATTTGGACGATGTCTTGAAGGTATAAATGAATTATCACACCATCTTCTTCTTCAAGACATGCTTGCAATAAGCTCAACACTCACATGACCAATCTTTGGATAATTCCTTAATAGCACCTTGGTCCACACATAAACTCCTTGAAATGAACACATGGACTTCAAGACATGCCTATGGACAAATCCTTCAAATATAACTCAATGCAACCATTAGTCCATAGAGAATGTCATCAATTACCAAAACCACACATGGGGGAACCGCATGTCCTTTCACCAAGCCGTGTGCGGTGCCCCCCTCCACCATAATCCACCTCGATCATATCGTAGTGGTGCTTAGGTGAAGCCCTGCGTCGGTAGCAACATCATCACCGTCATCATGCCGTCGTGCTGACGGAACTCTCCCATGAAGCTCTGCTGGATCGGAGTTCGTGGGACTTCGTCGAGTTGAACGTGTGCTGAACTCGGAGGTGCCGTGCGTTCAGTACTTGGATCGGTCAGATCGTGAAGACGTTCGACTACATCAACCGTGTTCTCATAACGCTTCCGCTTAGGGTCTACGAGGGTACATGGACGATACTCTCCCCTCTCGTTGCTATGCATCACCATGATCTTGCGTGTGCGTAGGAAAAATTTGAAATTACTACGTTCCCCAACAAGTACCTCCACCAGGAACGACCAAGATAAGGAGTCGAAAGCTCTAGCAATATCCAGCTTGAGAAAGAAACATGGTATCTTGGAGGCGTGGATTTTCCTAGCAACCTGCCAGACTAGCAGGTAATTATCGTGGATGCTCCACCCTTTGATGAAAGCGGACTGATTGATGTCGACTACTTCATGCATGCGCTTCCTAGCTCTCGTGGCCATCAGCTTCGCGAACAGCTTGGCAAAACTGTGGGGGAGGCTGATGGACATGTAGTCCTTAACGTTTAGAGCCTCTGGAGATTTGGGGATGAGAACGATATGAGCTTTGTTGAGTTTGGCGAACCCCCTGTAATCGCCAACAAACAGCTTTAGCAGCGCTGGCATGATATCAGACTTGATGACACGCCAGGCTTTGAGGTAGAAAAGCCCAATGAAGCCGTCCAGCCGAGACGCACGATCTTGCAGCAATTCTTTGATCACCTGCCAAACTTCCTCCTCTGTAAAAATCCCTTCCAAATCCAAAAGATCAAGCTCCAACATGCCCAGAAGGTCCAGCTCCAACGAGTGTCCTCTAGCGATGGCCTTTCCCAAGATGTTGTTGTACGCGTCCGCAAACACGTCCATGATTTTGTCCTGATTCGTGATAATCTTCGTGCCTTGCCTGATCTTGGGTATGAAGTGTAACACCCAAATTTTTAATTTGGAATGTTATACACTAGATCATCATGCATATCATATCTTCTTGCATTTTGCCTTTTGGTTGATCCTAGAAATTTCACGCAGCTCAAGGACCCTCGGAGAGAGTTGGAGATTTCGTTATTTTCATATTTGAGTCTTCTCAAATTTTGAAGAAAGGATCATTGGTTTTGTCGGAGTTTATTTGCCTTTTGTTTGGATAGGGAAAAACGCGTGTTTTCAAAAATTGCATTTTAGGCCCGGAGAAAAGTTCATTTTGTTCGACTCATTTTTAGGAGTCGGGGAAAATTTACTTTGTGAGTTTTGGAGTCCGGTAGAATTGTTTTTCTGTGTTTTTCCGAGCGCAGAACCGTTTAAAAAAAAATCCCGCGCGCCCCTGGGCCAAAGGCCCAGCCGGCCGGCCAGGAGGCCAGCGCCGCGCCGCGCGAGCGCCCAGGCCAGGAGCCGCCGCCGCTGCCTTTTGGAGTCCTAGTAGGACTTTGTCCTACTCCGTTTTTTTCTAGATCTTTCCTATTCCTACTCTTATTCCTTGATCCCTCCTCCAAGCAAACCCTCCCCCTCCCCAATATAAATACCCAAGCCCCCCCTCTAATCCCACACCAAAACCCCAAGCCCCAAGCCACCGCCGCGCCTCACCCCGCGCCGCGCCTAGAGCCGCCGCCGCCCTGCGTCACCGCCGCCGCCCTGCATCGCCGCCGCCCAATCCCGTTGCCGCCATTCACCGGAGCCCACGCCGGAGGTACCGCGCCGCATCTTTTCTTTTTCCTCGGATCGGTTTTCTCTAAATCGTTCTGTTTCTTCTCTAAACCGTTCCGGTTTTCTAGATCGGTTTTTCGTTCGGTTTTCTTTTCCAAAACCCTAGATCGGATTCGTTTTCTTTTCCGATTTAGTTGCCTCGAGACCGTTTGCCGGACCGTTCGTCCTAATGAACGTGATCACCGGATTCTTCTAGGTTAACGAACGTCCGTTCGTTCAACCATTCTTCTTTTTCTTCTCGTCGGATTTATTCCGCGATCGCGATCTCAGATCCAATCTTCGTTCTAGTCTATTTTCTCGCTCGTTTATCGGAATCAGGTGATTCAAGCGCTTGGAGTTTCGTTTCGAAACCGCCGTTCCGACTAATCAACTTAAACCAGTTTTTGCTATGGTAAAATTTGACCTAGTTTCAACTTGCTAGAACCGAGTAGTTTTCCGCCGTTTGTTTTCGGTTTCTTTGTTCGGTTTGTTCTTTCTTTGCAACCGGAGTTCTTAAGTTGAACTTTCTGGTTCGATCTTTTGTTCGAGTTTTACCTGTGCATTAGATGAGTACTTATTGTATGCTTGTTGTTTGTCTGCGATAGATTACCCGGATTGCGCCGCTTGTTACTTCGAATCTCTAGGACTCGCGGATCATCAGCAAGGCAAGTAACACTTTGATCATACCTTTTCTACAACCCAGTTTTATTGCATTAGATCCATCCTCACACATTGCATGATTAGGATCTAATTAAATTGTGGGATGGGAAGTAGATGAGGTAGTACCTATTACCTGTTTGCTATGAAACCTTTGGGAGTTACTTCTACGTTTGCTTATTATGTCATGCTATGCTAGTAGACGTGGATTGGGTGAGTGATATCCATGACAGATGTGAGATTGATAATTTTAATGGTTTATCTAAGGTGGCAACTTAAACACACATCTGGGTGGATTGAGGCACCTGATGTCTATCAGGACTTGCCTGTTTTATTTTGGACCGCCACCCAGGCTCAAAGGGATCATAAGATCTTTCATGCTAAATACTTACGTGTGCAGCCACAAGCCAATATGGGCTCTGGCATAGTTGACTAAGTCGTGCGAACTCTTATAGGGGTAGACTAGCAGATGTAGGGGATGTAGGTGGTACGGTCTACTCCATCGTAAGGTGCTAGCGCTTCTGAAAGACTGTCTCGGTCATCCGTTTCTCAAACACCAGTAGTGCGAGAAAACCAACGGAGGCGATCGAGTCTTGTGGGGAAAAGTGCGCAAACCTCTGCAGAGTGTAACAAACTAATCATGATTAGCCGTGTCCCCGGTTATGGACAATCTTGAGTATCTTGTACTTGAATATCATGTGAATCTCATCATGTTACTTCTAATTAATATTGTTGGGTTATTAATGATTACTTTTAATTGGGATTGAGAATGCTGTCAACCATTCTCAATGTTTAACAACCACCATGATAGTTAAATAAATTTATTCCTTTGCAGTAGGGAAAAATTGGCTTTACACAAAACAGTAACCATAGAGCTTTCCACCAGCCACATATGCATATAGTATAGCTGTTTCATTCCATTACTCTCTATGCGTTACTTTGCCAGCATATTCCATGTGCTGACCCGTTTCGGGCTGCAACGTTAATGTTGCAGACTTTCCAGACAACGATTAAGGTGCTTTTAGGTCGTGGTTCTATACTCAGTGATGCTGTTGGAGTTGATGGACCCATTTACCTTCCAAGTCTTCCGCTGTTATCGATATTAGATGGCCTTAAGCCATGTTATTGTAATAAGTTCTCTTCGGAGACATCGATGTATTAAGTGTGTGATTGCCACTCTGCTATAAATCCTTCGATGTACTGTGTGGTGTCAGCATTACTGATCCAGGGATGACACCGGAGCACAGTAGACTTGATCCATTCGGGTCTGGTCGCCACATGAAGTTTTTTGACATTCTGTCGTTGGCCACTGCTTGGAACAACTTAGTGCCCGCATATCCCTCCCGCAACCATCTAATCCACAATCTTTGGCGGTCAATGGTCCTCTCTAGGGACGGCAAACCCAGCAAGGCCAACTTTAGCGTTCTCCGCAATCAGCACTCCATGTCGGTTAAGATCCTTACTTCTTGCACCTGGTCGAATCTGAAAATGATCCAATTCGCTACTGCCATCAGGGTCTTGATGTTGCCCGACTTGCGTTGGCCCCAAGCTTGAAGATAGGTAGCCGTATTACGGAATAAAGCATCCAACCATTTGAAAGGGTCTACGATCTCCTCATCGCATGCCCATGCCTCGCGGATGGCTTTGTCGAAACCCTCCAATTTAGTCCAGTACACCTTAAAGCGGAGTCGCTTTTTGTGATACATGTGGACACTCCTCGATAGATGCAACGACACATGGTCCAACACGCCGGAGAACCCCCTCGACAAACTTTCAATCTATTTGTCTTTGGTAGTACAATGAATAACAAAAGTAATAAAAATTACAATCATGTATGTGGACCACCTAGCGACGACTACAAGCACTTGAGCGAGCCGAAGGGGCGCTGTTGTCATCGCCCCTCCCTCACAGGTGCCGGGCAAACCTTGTTGTAGTAGACAGCCGGAAAACCGTTGTGCTAAATCCTAATAAGACTAGCGCCCCAGAACAGCAGCCATCACCGATGAAGAAAGTCATATATCAGAAGAATCAAGCCAACACATTAAGCATTAAGGGACAATTCTTTTTGACTCGATTATGAAGAATCATGGTCTGGAAAATCAAAATTGTAAAAAAAAACTCATTTCTTTCTTAGGAATTGTCTAGAATCATCAAAAATCGCAGTGTATTTTAGAATCATCAAAAGTTGACAATTTTGGCGATTCCCACGAGACCCTTAAAAAACGATTCATTTTTAATGTCTATCCCTATAGGACATCATAATTATGACCGAAATGTCACTCGGGCCTAAAATGAGCCTATCCGGCGAAAAGCCCCATGTCCGCCCCTACTCTCGTTCGTCCCTAGCCACAAGCACTCAAATCAAGCTAGGCTTCTCTCGCCAACTGGCGAGCCGACCCGGCACTGTCAGATCCGTCGATGGCAGTTCCCCTATGACACTGCCCTGTCAAGTCCGCTGCCATCCCCGTCACCTGCGTCCGGCCTTCCTGTCTTCTCCACAACCATCCCAGTCCCATCCCCCGCCATCCCTGCCACCTCCACGCTCGGCCTTCCCGTCTCCTCCACAACCATACATGTCACCTCGCGGTCGCCGCCCCTCTACATCCTCCCTGCAGGAGGCGTCATTTGTGCTTTCCCTCTGCATCATTGTCGTATGCTTGTACCTTGAGATCATCCTTCTATTTGTAGTTTGCAACTCACTTTTTAAAATGTAATATCAATCTCTTTATGATATTTGCAACCCGCTTTAAATTATAATATTAAACACTTCATGAGATTTGCAACTCGCTTTCATGTTCATATTAGACGTGAAACTATTTGAATTACCCAGTGTTCGCAATTCAACACGCAGTTTCAATCTAGGAGGCGTTACAAATATTTTAGCACACAACTCATACAACAATCACAGGCTAGTGTCTTAGAAAAGAACTAGACGACTGATTATTTGGGCACGTGATTCTGTGGGCAGTTTTCAGAATCAGATTCCGAAGAATCACGAGGCCAAAAGGACTAGCCCTTAATAATAATTTTAGTCATGATTTATATTCTAAAATTAATTACAAAATTGTTGAATTATCCAACAGTCGATGCGCACTAATAAATAGAAAACGTATGCAACAACATCGCATATGCAACAGTAACCATATCACAGACATGAACAGGCCACGACACACATACTATTTGTTTGTAGCCGTGACTGTTGTAAGAGCGATGTTATTGACGATGACATTGGTGAATACTAGTCGAAGTAGATGACATTGGAGACATCGATACGTGATGATGAGTGTTATTTTTACACTTCCCTAACCTGAGTTTAAACAAATATATTTCATTAAAACCAAGATATTTCGCTCCAATATTGCCACTAATGACTAATAAATGCATAGAATTCTAAAAATTCTTTATTTATTTTGTTTCCATGGGAAATGGGCTATCTATGGACGAAATCAAGCCAATACTTGGAAAGAAGTAAAGTGGAGATAGAAAGAATCAAGTGGGAGGCACACCAGAAGAAACAGAGCAAAAGGCGGCATCCCATGCGACCGAGCCCGCTCGTATGAGTGGTCGCATGGCATGGAAACCGAGTCTCCTCATCCACCTGGACAACATTTACAAAGGGGCCAATGCTAAATGGATAACAGAACATCACAGAACAAACCAGTCTTCGTCATCATCACCATAGCCATCTTCATCACCCCAAGCCGCCGTCTGATGAGTGGATTTTATGCATACATTTTAGCGTATATTATAGTGCCAAAAACCCTCATATCATATCCATCTAGCACTTATTCATTTCTCCAATGCATAGTTTTCGGTGTTTACTTGTTTTACCAAGTTCCTTGCACACCTTTTATTTTTATTTAGCTTTCCTTTGTTTAGTAGTCTTTGTAAGTGTGTTGACATGTTCATGGACTTGGGACATCAAAATAATGGAGCTAGGGGTCAAACTGGAGAAGTTCCAAGCACCAGATCAAGGCCCTTTGGAGAGATTTGAAGATTTGGCATTTATAAAAGTGTACAAAATGAAGATCTAATTCCACAAATGCATCATACTTTTTGCTAGCAATCCAACGAGCCTAAGAATGTCGAAATTGGAGTTCGTATGTAGAAATGGCAACCAAAATAAAGAAGCAGCTCCCGAAGTCTAGATGGAAAGACAACCTTTCATGCGAGCGGAGCCGCTCGTTTGAGCTCTAGACTGGCACAGAAATTGGCCATATCTCTCCAAATTTTGCTCTGATTTCATCCCCACTTTCCCTACGAGATCCTTGATGACCAAGGCTTGTTTGGTACGTGGATTTGGCTCCCCTTGAGCCCATGGATGAAGGGGATGAGGCTAGATCAACGGATGCCACCCGAGGAGCACCCCTATATGAAGACCTCCAACCCTAGCCGTCAGCTCATCTCATCTTCATCCTCCAAAAGTTCCATCTACAGCCACCACACCTTCATTGCAGCAAACTCCACCATAGAGAAGGGCCAAGACAAGGAAAGGAGAAGGGAGGAGGTGCCTCCCACGTTCAGCACTGGCCGGAAGGCCGGTGCCCTCGTCATCATTGTCGTCATGTTTCTCTCCATCTCCAACTTCATGTTGGCTTGTAACTTGTCCCTCACATCTATGTACTTGATACGTCTCCGTCGTATCTATAATTTTTGATTGTTTCATGCCAATATTCTACAACTTTCCATATACTTTTGGCAATTTTTTATACTCTTTTTGGGACTAACATATTGATCCAGTGCCCAGTGCTATTTCCTGTTTGTTGCATGTTTTTTGTTTCACAGAAAATCCATATTAAACAGAGTCCAAACGGGATAAAAACTTACGGAGTTTTTTTTGGAATATATGTGATTTTTGGGGAAAAAATCAACGCGAGATGATGCCCTGGGCCCTTGTGGCCACTCCGTAAGGCGGTTGGCGCCCTTCTTCTTGCGCAAGAAAGCTAATGCCTGGATAAAAATCGTGTTAAAGTTTCAGCCCAATCGGAGTTAAGGATCTCCCGGAATTTAAGAAATAGTGAAAGGCCAGAATCGGGGAACGCAGAAACAAAAGGAAAGAGAGAGAGATCTAATCTCGGAGGGGCTCTCGCCCCTCCGCCACCATGGAAGCCAAGGACCAGAGGGGAAACCCTTCTCCCATCTAAGGGGAAGGTCAAGAAGGAAGAAGAAGAAGGGGGGAGGGGGCTCTCTCCCCCTCTCTCCCGGTGGCGCGGGAACACCGTCGGGGCCATCATCGTGACCGCGATCTACACCAACAACTTCACCACCGTCATCACCAACTTCCCCCCTTCTGTTGTAACATCCCAATTTTCAATTTGGATGTTTATAATAGATCATTCATATGCACCCATGATTTATGCATTTTTGCCCCATTTGTTTTATTTGATTTTTGATCCAAGGAACTTTGAGCAACTCAAGGACCAAAAGAGAGAGTTAGAAGTTTGCCCAAAACCCACTTTTGAAATTTCAAAGTTGGGATATGGATCAAATTTGGTTTCACCAAATTAATTTATTTCCATTATATCAAAAATAAAATAAAGAGAGAAGATAAAATGACTTCTTCAAAAACAGAAGGAAAATATTGGAAATTGAATTTGGAATCAAAATATAATTGTTGGGTTTTATTTGCAATTTATTTTATTAGTTTAGCAAAAATATTTATTTTTTAAAACTTGCATTTTAGGCCAGATAAAAGTTCACTAGGTCATATATAAGACCATATAACTATGTGAATTTTCTGGGATTTTTAGGCTAACTTTTATTTGTATTTTAGGTGTTTCTTTGCTTCTATAAAAAACGTTTAAAAAAAATACGCAGCCCAGCAGGCCCAGGCCTAGGCGCTATCTCCTTCTTCCTCCTCTCTGTACGTGAACACTGACAGAACGTTCATCCATGGCGCCTCTACCTCTTCCTCCCCTCATCTTCCTCCCCCCCGCTCCAAAACGCCTCTGAACGGAACCCCCTCGCCTCCCTCGACCCCTCCCATTCCCTGGTGCGCCTCAAAGACAACCATAATGTCCATCATGAGCGCTTGAAACTGCAGCCATTAACACATCTCGCCCCACCCAACTCTGGACCTCCCCCGCCCTATATAAAGCACCCCTGGGAGCCCCTCTCAACCCTCGTCCGAAGCCCTCTCCTTCTGGAGTTTTTGCCCCTCCCTAACCTCGCCAATTGCTCGCCAGAGTTCATGAATTCCGGCGACCTCTCACCATGCATACAAGAAGCAATCTACCACCACAACTTGTTCAAGTGGTTCACCTCATCCTCCTCTACATCGTTTCGCATGCGTCCTTCGTCGAAGCACACCGGAGCCACCTTCTTCCTCGTCTCCGGCGACAAGTCTGGTGAGCACCCAGCCAGCGAATCACAGAGCACCACTTGTCTCTGGCCGAATTTTTTTCTTTTTCAGGAATTTTCCAAATTCAGATTCTTTACCAAATCTTCTTTCTTGTTTATCTTTTAGTCTATAGATCCGATTTAGTTGATTCTTTTTCCTACTAGTTCATAGAAATCCCATCTATCCAGAGAACCAAACAAAAAATATTTTTGAAAATTTTAAAATTTGAATTCAAACATATTTGAATTCAAACTTTGTTAGGCAATAAATTGAGTTTCGTAACTCCATTTTAGGTGATTCTTTTTGCAAATCGAAGCTCGTAATGTGTACTTTCTGTTAGACCCAAACACACATATTTTTGCTACTGTAAAAATTTGTTATGTACAGAAACTTAATTTGGTTGTTTTGGAGTTTTTCGAAGTCTTTCATTTGTTTTCTTTTTGGATCTTTGCTTGTATGCTTATGTATGTTATTGCTTGATTACGTTAGATCATCCGGAGTGCGAAGCTTGCTACCACGAATCTTTACAGTTCAGCGAACGTCAGCAAGGCAAGTTCACACGTTGATCATAATTTTCAATACCCACTTTTTACTATGCATTAATTTCACCCTCAAAGATTGCATGAGTAGGATTGGGAACATGTGGTTATGCTTTGTAGTTCTTGTGGTAGGAACCTATGACCTTTGATCACCCCAGGAATATTCGTTATATCATATATTGCTTAGCCATGCTCGTAGATGGGGATTGGTATGTGTGATCCATGCAAGTTGTGAGAGATGATAATTTTGGGACAACATAAGGTGGCAACTTTAATACACATCTGGGTGGATTGTTTGGGGCACCTGGAGTAACCAGTGCTTGCCCAAGGGGAATACCGAAGTACCCATGTGATTACCCTAGGTCCGCCACCCAGGCTCAAAGGGATCATAAGATATTTCATGCCTAGAAACTTCCGTGTGCAGCCACAAGCCATTATGGGCTCTGGCATAGTTGAGTAAGTTGTGTGACCTCTTTCCATGGTAGACTAGCGGATGTAGGGGAAAGTAGGTGTACCGGTCTACCCAGGGTTAAGGGGAAACGCTTCTGAAAGGCTATGTCTCCATCTTCCGATCATGGGGGCGGTCAAGTCTTGTGGGGGAAAGTGTGCAAACCTCTGTAGAGTGTACAAACTAATCATGATTAGCCGTGTCCCCGGTTATGGACAATTTGAGTATCTAGAAGTGAATTATTGGTTGATCTCATCACTCTATTTAATGAAATTACTAGGTTACTAATAACTTGGGAATTTTTGGATTGAGTTGGAGGAACCTTCTCAATAATGGCATTTTAACTTAGTAGTAATAAAAAAAATTCCTTTGTTGTAGGGTAAAATTAGCTTTATGCAAAATAAAACTTAGAGCCTCCACAAGCTAAATTTGCATATAGAGATAGTCTTTTCATTTATTATTATTCTATGGTGTGAAATTGCCAGCATATTCCATGTGCTGACCTGCACGGCTGCAACGTCTCATGTTGTAGACTTTTCGACGAAGATTAAAGGTGCGATAGGCCGTTGTTCTACACTCAGTTTGCCGTGGAGTTGGATGGACTCATTTACCTTCAATGCTTCCGCAGTTATTTTTATTGAGATGGCCTTTGGCCATATTATTGTAATAAATACTCTTTTGAGAACCTCGATGTAATAAAGTGTGATTGAACGCTGTTATAATTCCTCGTGTACTGTGTGTGTCAGCATACCGATCCAGGGATGACACTTAAGCACAGAGACTTCGATCCATTTTGGGTCGGGTCGCTACATCTGTGTAGGGGTGTAACACCTCTTATCCTTACTGTAATCTCTACTTAAACATGGTACTCAAGGCTATATATTATTTCCCAATGATGTATGGCTATCCAATGGTGTTTGAGTAGATCCGTTTTGTCCTATGGGTTCATTGATGATCGTGATTGGTTTGAGTTGCATGTTTTATTATTGGTGGTGTCCTATGGTGCTCTCCGTGTCACGCAAGCGTGAGGGATCCCCGCTATAGGGTTTACAATATGTTCATGGTTTGCTTATTGTCTACGTTGCGTGAGTGACTGAAACACGAACACGGATAAGTGGGCTATGACGTATGGGAATAAAAAGGACTTGATACTTTAATGCTATGGTTGGGTTTTACCTTAATGATCTTTAGTAGTTGCGGATGCTTGCTAGAGTTCCAATCATAAGTTCATATGATCCAAGAATATAAAGTATGTTAGCTTATGCCTCCCCCTCATATAAAATTGCTATAATGATTACCGGGCTAGTTATCGATTGCCTAGGGACAAATAACTTTCTCGTGACAAAAAGCTCTCTACTAAAACTAACTTAGCTGTGTCTTTATATAAACAGCCCCTAGATTTTATTTATATGCTCTTTATTATCTTGCAAACCTAGCCTACAACACCTACAAAGTACTTCTAGTTTCATACTTGTTCTAAGTAAAGCGAATGTTAAGCATGCGTAGAGTTGTATCGGTGGTCGATAGAACTTGAGGGAATATTTGTTCTACCTTTAGCTCCTCATTGGTTTAGACACTCTTACTTATCGAAAGAGGCTACAATTGATCCCCTATACTTGTGGGTTATCAAGACCTTTTTCTTGCGCCGTTGCTAGGGAGCAATAGCGTGGGGTGAATATTCTCGTGTGTGTTTGTTTGCTTTATCACTAAATAGATTTTATTTGCTATTCTGTTTTATATCTTTAGTTATGGATATGGAACATGAAATACCAAAAACATTAGGTGTACTTGCTACTGGTGGAGATGGGGAACCTCCTAAAACCCTCGATGCTCATTATGTGAAAGATATTATGCACTACTTTAATAATCCTGAGAAAACCACATTCAATTATATAATGGGAGACATGTCGGATCAACGTGAATACTTTAGGGATTATCGCTTGACACAAAAAGGGAAACTATTATGGGATCAAATTCATATGTTGCATTGGTATGCTCGGGAACTATGCTTGAGATATGATTGTACTTGTTGCTCTAGGATGAAGGCTCCACACCTTCCCTTTTCATGTAAATTTAATGATAATAAAACCTTGGCTTCTTATGCTAATGGTATATATGATTACCATGATGTGGAACGAATAGAAGAATTCGTTGCTTTTAAGGGTGCTTATGAAATTGAATCTTTGTTTAAAAAGTGTGAAGATCTTTATGATGCTGTTTACAGACCTGAAAATTTTGCTATACTTAATTATTGCTATGAGAATTATTATTGAGGACTCCTCCGCTGTCCAAGAGGAGACTAATATTTTGCAGGAAACTATGGAAGAAGAAATTGCTAAAACTGTGAGCTCATTGGATGAAAAAGATGATGAGGAGAGCGAAGAACAAAAGGTGGAAGAGCGGATTAGCTACCTGTACCCACCTTCTAATGAGAGTAACCCTCCAACTCATACATTGTTTAATGTCCCTTCATCCTTACCGAAGGATGAATGCTATGATAATTGCTATGATCTCGTTGATTCATTTGAAATATCCCTCTTTGATGAACTTGATAATTGCTATGCTTGTGGCCATGATGCCAATATGAGTTATGCTTATGGATATGAACTTGCTATAGTCCGTTATGTTAAGAATCAAAATTGTTGCTATTGCACCTACGCATGATAGTCCTATTATCTTTTTGAATTCTCCCAACTACACTATATCGGAGAAGTTTACTCTTATTAAGGATTATATTGATGGGTTGCATTCTACTATTGCGGATGATGATTTTGATAAATATAATATGCATGTGCTTGCTGATCCTACTTGCAATTATTATGAAAGAGGAACTACATCTCCGCCTCTCTATGTTTCCAATCCGATAAAATTGCAACAAACTGTTTATACTATGCATTGGCCTTTACTTTGTGTGCATGAATTGTTCTTTTATGACATACCGATGCATATGAAGAGAGTTAAACTTTGTCATTACATGATATATATTACTTTGTGTTCACTACTAAATCACCAATCATTGTTAATTAAAATTGGCTTTGATATACCTTGGGATCCGGGTGGATCCATTACTTGAGCACTATATGCCTAGCTTAATGGTTTTAAAGAAAGCGCTACCAGGGAGACAACTCGGAAGTTTTAGAGAGTCATTTATTTCTGCTGAGTGCTTTTATATAGTTTAAAAATAAAAAATATAGAGGGGAACTTAAAACTTCACAAAAAGAGAAGGATTGAAAGGTGATGCATTGGTGAAGTGAGGGTCGACCTTGAACACTTGTGTTCATGCTCATGGAAACAATGTAGAATTTTTCATGAAGATTCTCACAAAAATAATTGTACCCTTGTAAAATTCCATTGTATTATAAAAATAATGTTCCAAGATTTTCCTTTAGGATGATTAGATTGCTTGTTTGGTTTGTGCGGTGCAAAAACTGTGGCTGTAGTGCGTGATTTTAATTTTTTTACTGGAAAGTCAAACGCTTCTAAAACTTTTTGCATAGTACTTATATACAAATTGTTTATTTTTTCCTAATTTTTCAGAATTTTTGGAGTTACAGAAGTATGGTTGATGTTTAGATTACTACAGACTATCATGTTTAAGACATATTCTGTTTTGATGCATTGTTTTGCTAGTTTTGATGAAACTATCGATTTTATCGATGGTATAAGCCATAAAGAAGTTATAATACAGTAGCTACAATGAAAAAAAATAAAATATGAATGAGTTTGCAGTAGTAATTGAAGTGGTGATTTGTTTTATTATACTAACGGATCTCATGAGGGTTTTGTTAAGTTTTGTGTGATTGAAGTTTTCAAGTTTTGGGTAAGATCACGATGGATGAAGGAACAAGGAGTGGCAAGAGCCCAAGCTTGGGGATGACCGAAGCACTCCAAGGTAATATTCAAGGACTCCCAAGCAACTAAGCTTGGGGATGCCCCGGAAGGCATCCCCTCTTTCTTCTAACGGTCATCGGTAATTTTACTTGGAGCTATATTTTTATTCGTCACATGATATGCGTAAATCTTGGAGCGTCATGTGTTTTTTATTTTTCTTTTAATAATGCACCATGCTGGTATGAGGTAGTACTTGGTTGATTTATAGAATGCTCTTTGCACTTCACTTATATCTTTTGAGTATGGCTTTATAGAATGCTTCATGTGCTTCACTTATATCATTTGAAGTTTGGATTGCCTGTTTTCCTACACATAGAAAACCGCCATTTGTAGAATGCTCTTTCGCTTCACTTATATTTGTTAGAGTGTGGGCACATCTTTTGTAGAAAGAATTAAACTCTCTTTCTTCACTTATATCTATTTAGAGAGTTGACATGAATTGGTCATTCACATGGTTAGTCATAAAATCATACATAAAACTTGTAGATCACTGAATATGATATGTTTGATTCCTTGCAATAGTTTTGCGATATAAAGATGGTGATATTAGAGTCATGCTAGTGGGTAATTGTGGATTGTAGAAATACTTGTGTTGAAGTTTGTGATTCACGTAGCATGCACGTATGGTGAACCGTTATGTGATGAAGTTGGAGCATGATTTATTTATTGATTGTCTTCCTTATGAGTGGCGGTCGGGTACGAGCGATGGTCTTTTCCTACCAATCTATCCCCCTAGGAGCATGCACGTAGTACTTTGTTTCGATAGCTAATAAATTTTTGCAATAATTATGTGAGTTCTTTATGACTAATGTTGAGTCCATGGATTATACACACTCTCACCCTTCCATCATTGCTAGCCTCTTCGGTACCATGCATTGCCCTTTCTCACCTCGAGAGTTGGTGCAAACTTTGCCGGTGCATCCAAACCCCGTGATACGATACGCTCTATCACACATAAGCCTCCTTATATCTTCCTCAAAACAGCCACCATACCTACCTATCATGGCATTTCCATAGCCATTCCGAGATATATTGCCATGAAACTTCCATCATCATCATATACATGAGTTGAGCATTCATTGTCATATTGCTTTGCATGATCGTAAGATATCTAGCATGATATTTCCATGGCTTGTCCATTTTTTCTATCTTTCCTATGCTAGATCATTGCACATCCTGGTACACTGCCAGATGCATTCATATAGAGTCATACTTTGTTCTAGATATTGAGTTGTAATATTGAGTTGTAAGTAAATAAAAGTGTGATGATCATCATTATTAGAGCATTGCCCCAGTGAGGAAAGGATGATGGAGACTGTGATTCCCGACAAGTCGGGATGAGACTCTGGACGAAAAAAGAGAGGGCCCCAAAAAAAATGAATGAGAGAAAAAGAGAGAAGGGGCAATGCTACTATCCTTTTACCACACTTGTGCTTCAGAGTAGCACCATGTTTTTCATATAGAGAGTCTCTTGAGTTATCACTTTCATATACTAGTGGGAATTTTCATTATAGAACTTTGCTTGTATATTCCGATGATGGGCTTCCTCAAATGCCCGAGGTCTTCATGAACAAGCAAGTTGGATGCACACCCACTTAGTTTTCAATTTGAGCTTTCATACACTTATAGCTTTGGTGCATCTGTTGCATGGCAATCCCTACTCCTCGCATTTACATCAATTGATGAGCATCTCCATAGCCCGTTGATTAGCCGCGTCGATGTGAGACTTTATTCCTTTTTGTCTTCCCCACACGACCTCCACCATCATATTCTATTCCACCTATAGTGCTATATCCATGGCTCACGCTCATGTATTGCATGAAAGTTGAAAAGGCTTGAGAACATTAAAAGTATGCAACAATTGCTTGGCTTGTCACATGGGTTGTGCATGATGAAATACTTTGTGTGATGAAGATGGAGCATAGCCAGACTATATGATTTTTGTAGGGATAAATTTCTTTGGCTTATTTTGAGAAGACATGATTGCTTTATTAGCATGCTTGAAGTATTACTGTCTTAATTTCAAATGATAGACTATTGCTGAGGGAGTCCTGGATTAGGGGGTCTCCGGACAGCCGGACTATATCCTTTGGCCGGACTGTTGGACTATGAAGATACAAGATTGAAGACTTCGTCTCGTGTCCGGATGGGACTTTACTTGGCGTAGAAGGCAAGCTAGGCAATACAGATATGTATATCTCTTCCTTTGTAACCGACCTTGTGTAACCCTACCCCCTCTGGTATCTATATAAACCGGAGGGTTTTAGTCCGTAGGACAACATACAATCATACCATAGGCTAGCTTCTAGGGTTTAGCCTCTCTGATCTCGTGGTAGATCAACTCTTGTAATACTCATATCATCAAGAACAATCAAGCAGGATGTAGGGTTTTACCTCCATCAAGAGGGCCCGAACCTCGGTAAACATCATGTCCTCTGCCTCCTATTACCATCCGCCTTAGACGCACAGTTCGGGACCCCCTACCCGAGATCCGCCAGTTTTGACATCGACATTGGTGCTTTCATTGAGAGTTCCACTGTGTCGTCATCATAAGGAAGATGGCTCTCCTTGTTGTCAAGGACAACATCACCTCTAGGGGAGCCCTGGCTGTAGGCCAAACTCTCCGACTAGGCGGCTTCGTCATGACCGCCCGCTCGGCCGCTGCGCCGATGATGACCTCTTGGGTCATCGAAAATAGCCTCCACATCGGCTCAAAATTTGCCGAGCAGATGGATCCAATGGAGCTCTCCTCTTTGAACGAGATCTTGGATTGCATTGCCGCTGTGGGAGTCACTACGGACTATGATCAGATTGGGCTTAAACCTGACCAAAGGGAGATTAACTCTCCGCCGGTCACCCATCAGATAGCGGTGGTGGAGGAGCAATGCGGCGATTCTCACTCTATCCTGAGGACGAACTATGTCCTGATTCCCGAGCTCTCCGAACAGGATACTCGCTCATGGGAGGACGCCGCCCTAACCCTGAATCCAGAATTAGGCTGCATACCGAACCCGCAGGGCAACATCCCGGAGCCCGAACTTCCAAGATCGGAAACTCCCCTGCCCCGGGATCACAGATTGGGTCAAGGTCTGGACTTAAATCCACCCACCCACCCAGATAGAAACTATCTTTCCCACATTAGGCAAGCGCCGCAAGAGACAGTACACCACTATTGGGCCAGATTCCTCCTTGTAATGAACAAGGTCAAGGACTGTCGCGAGGAAGATGCAATTTCGTTCTTTTGCAACAATTGCACGGACAAGGGAGTCCTCAACGCCATAAGTTTCCGCGACGTAGCACACTTCGCTGACTTGGCGGACATAGTACGAAAATACTGTGTGATGTAAAGTGCCTGGAAAACCCAAACGCAATTTTGGGATAATCCGGCTCTGACAAAACTCCTAGTCTGAACTAAAAGGGCGCACTCTCATAAGTCGCCCGACTCAATTACAAACAAGCAAAAGCCCACTATAGGGCGTGGAACCGTATTGGAGGGTTGGCTCAACGGGCCCTGCAAAATCCATAGTACAGCAGATACCATATCAACACACAGCCTTAGAGCATGTTGGGTACTCCGGCAGGTGGCCAAAAGCGGTGAGGATCTTCTCACCCAAAATACCTCAGAGCACCTTCCCACAGATAAAAACACAATATTAACGGTCTTCGAGACCTTCACCTCAAATAATAGGCGTAAGCGAGCACTCTGCGGCCTTGCCGAAGTCTGCCACGTGGCAGCAATAAATCCATGGAGCGACACGGCTATTACCTTCAAAGCCAGTGACGAACCTAAATTCCGAACAGCCCGAGCACTAGCCGCTTTGGTCCTCAGTCCAATTGTGGATGGCTTTCGGCTCACTAAGGTGCTCATGGATGGCGGCAGCGGATTAAACCTCATCTATGAGGAAACTCTCCAAAAAATGGACAACAACCATATTGAGCAAAGCAGTACAACCTTCTGAGGAATCATCCCTAGTCGGGAGTCACGTTGCACTGGGAAAATCACACTTGATGTGGTATTCGGCACTCCGGAGAATTACAGGTCTGAAGAAATTACATTCCAAGTGGTCCCGTTTAGTAGCGGATACCACGCCCTTCTAGGGTGGGAGGCATTCACGATTTTTCAAGCCATACCCCATTACGGGTACATGAAGCTCAAAATGCCCGGACCCAAGGGAATTATCACTCTAGCTAGTGATCCGGCCATAACACTCCGCGCCGAGAACAAAATAGCCGCACTAGCCCTCGAGGCATTATCTGAAGCCCTTGTGGCAGAGGAGTTAACCGCGTTGTGCTCCATGGTGGGCAGGGACGACGTGATACTAGACAAAAGATCCAGGTCCACCTCCTTTAAACCAGCAGACGAAATAGTTAAATTCCAAGTCCATCCAACGAACCCTACAAAAACAACATCCATTGGGGCACTGTTAGACCCCGCTGTAGAATTGGGATATATTCGCCTGGCATCCTTCAGACATGCCAGGAATCCCACGCAGATTGGCCGAGCATAGCCTTAATATTCTAAAAGGATTCAAGCCGGTCAAGCAGACTCTTCGGTGTTTCTATGAACCTAAGCGACAAGCCATGGGAGAGGAGCTGGCCAAGCTACTGGAAGCTGGATTCATTAAAGAAATTAAACATCTGGATTGGCTAGCAAACCTGGTGATGGTACCAAAGAAGGACAAATCCTGGCGCCTATGTGTCGACTTCAAAGACCTTAACAAGGCTTGCCCAAAGGATCCCTTCCCACTCCCTCACATTGATCAAATCATCGACGCTACTGCAGGACACGAATCATTGTGCTTCCTCGATGCATACTCCGGTTACCACCATATTAAGATGGTGGAGTCTGATCAAGCCGCAACAGCATTTATAACACCATACGACCCCTTATGCTTTAACACAATGCCCTTTGGGCTCAAAAACGCCGGTGCAACATATCAGCGCATGATCCAGACATGTCTGGAAAAGCAGATCGGTAAGACTGTGGAGGCATATGTAGATGTTGTGGTCATTAAAACCAGACACGTCGACTCTTTAATAGACGACTTGAGGCTCATGTTCACCAATCTCCAAACATATGACATTAAGCTCAATCCGGAAAAATGTGTTTTCGGCGTTCCCGCCGGAAAGCTCTTGGGCTTCATCGTCTCCAGTACAGGAATTGGAGAAAATCCGGCTAAAATCCGAGCTCTGTCACAGTTGGCTATCCCAACTGACCTCAAGCAAATCCAGAAATTGACTGGATGCGTGGCGGCTTTAAGCCGCTTTATCTCCTGATTAGGAGAAAAGGCACTTCCTCTTTATCGCCTTCTTCGGGGCACCGAACACTTCGAGTGGACGGACGCAGCCACGCCCGGACTGGAAGAAATCAAAGCCATCCTGTCCGCCAACCCAATCCTGGCCGCGCCAATTGTTGGCGAACCAATGCTATTATGTATAGCGGCAACTCACCAAGTTGTAAGCGCAGTGCTCGTCGTCGAACAAGAGATGGACGGATATAAATTCCCGCTTCAAAAGCCGGTATATTATGTATCCACCGTCCTCACTCCATGCAAATCACAGTACCCACATTACCAAAAGATAGCATACACGGTATTTATGGCATCCCAGAAATTACGACACTACTTTCAAGAGTGTTCGATTACGGTGGCATCCGAAGTACCACTCAATGACATAATAAACAACCGTGATGCCACGGGCCGGATTGCCAAATGGGCCATCAAGCTCCTCCCGTTTGACATAACATATAAGCCACGACGAGCCATTAAGTCGCAAGTACTGGCCGATTTCGTAGCCGAATGGACAGAAGCCGAACTCCCTAAAGAGTCCGGCGCATACTCCAATTGGATCATGCACTTCGACGGCTCTAAATTGCTGGCTGGTCTAGGGGCTGGCATCGTCCTGACGTCCCCCACTGGAGACACAGTGCAATACGTGCTCCAAATACTATATACGGACTCCAATAACGCAGCCAAATACAAGGACCTATTACACGGCCTCCGGATGGCAGTCTCCATGGGCATCCAATGCCTAGAGGTGCGTGGGGACTCGAACCTTGCAATATCCCAAATAAATGGAGACTTCGATGCCAAGGATCCGAAAATGGTGGCATATCGCAACGCCATCCTCAAAATGTCAGCCCGGTTTGAGGGGCTGGAATTCCACCATGTGGCTCGGGAAAACAACCAGGCAGCGGACATCCTAGCACGTATCGGCGCTAAACGCGACCCTGTCCCACCAAACATCTTCCTGGAAAGACTGTTTAAACCATCCGTGGTATGGGAAGGGGACACCGGCAAAAATAGTCTGGACCCGGCCACAACCCCAGATACCGAATACTCTGACACAATCGGAGGCTCTGCCACCGAAATAACACCTTCAGCCCACGTGATAATGGCCGTCATCGCCCCGTGGACAGAACCATTCCTGGCCTACCTAACCAGATAGGAATTACCCGAGGGCCAAAATGAGGCTCGCTGCATAGTGCGGTGAACTAAAGCCTACAAGGTCCATGAGGGAGAGCTTTATAAGAAAAGCACAACCGGAGTCCTTCAAAGGTGCATCTCCGAAGAGGAAGGGTGGAGGCTTTTGGCAGAAATCCATGCCGGACTCGGCGGCCACCACGCAGCAGCCCGAGCCCTTGTAAGTAAGGCCTTCCATACAGGTTTTTATTGGCTGACGGCCCGGGCAGATGCACGACATCTGGTTCAACATTGTGTTGGTTGCCAGCCTTTTGCAAACCAAAGCCACATGCCACCTACCGCCCTCCAAACAATCCCCGTTACTTGGCCCTTTGCGGTCTGGGGGCTCGATATGGTCGGACACCTCAAAGGGGGAACCCATAAGACAAAATACTTACTGGTCATGGTGGAGAAATTCACCAAATGGATAGAAGCCAAACCTGTCAAAACGGCTGAATCCGGACCGGTGATAGACTTCATATCCGGGGTTGTACACCGTTATGGTGTCCCCCACAGCATCATCACTGACAATGGCACGAACTTTACAGCCAACAAGGTGAAACTTTGGTGCAGCAACATGGGCATCAAGCTCGATTATGCTTCTGTCTATCATCCGCAAACTAACAGTCAAGTCGAACGAGCGAATGGTCTTATCATGAGTGGTATTAAACCCAGATTAGTCCGGTGCTTAAAGGAATCAGACACCCATTGGGTAGAGGAGCTCGACTCCGTACTATGGGGGCTGCGGACCACGCCGAATCGCACTACCGAATACACACCATTTTTTATGGTGTACGGCGCTGAGGCGGTGCTGCCATGCGACATAATTCATGACTCACCTCGAGTGTGCATGTACAAAGAAAGAGAGGCCGAGCTTGATCGACAGGACAGTTTGGATGCCCTGGAGGAGGAGCGCGACGTGGCAAAAGCCCGTTCCGCATTCTATCAACAACAGGCTTGAAGGTATCAAAGCAAATAAGTGCGGGCCAAAACCTATAATGTTGGTGAACTAGTTCTGCGCCTGCCGGAGAAGAAAAGAACAAGCTCAAGCCCAAATGGGATGGTCCCTTCATTATCAACCAGGTTCTGACCGGTGGAGTGTACCATCTGCGGGATGCATCGAATAATCGACTCGAGCCAAACCCATGGAACGCAGCCAGACTCCGAAGATTCTATGCCTAGCGCCAGACTCTATGTTCGTCTCCTTGCCTCCATGAATTTTTTGCACATCTGTTTTCTCTCTCTCTCTCTATTTCTTTCTCTCTTTTCTCTTCAAAGCCCTAACGGGCTAAACCTGTGTCTTGGTTACACAATCTTGACGCGCTAACCGCGCTCAATATACCTGGGGGCTTCCTATACAGAAGATTAATCTAATTATTTTTTTGGGCTTCATGCCCCGCACATGTGTTATTCTTCCGCATGTACCTTTTTTGCCATTATATGCATCGATATGACTTAAGTTTTGGCCAAGCTGGGTTGCCTGGCTCTTGTGTTTATGCCCTACGTTCCCGTTAATTCGGCTAGGGCATAAGGGGAGCACCTCTGCGATTGTTACTGCCGGGTCAGCCGGATGTGTACCTCAGACTGGGTGAAGCCGAAAGCTAGCGTTCTTAAGGGAATATTTGGTCGGTGAACAAAAGGTGACTTTCATTTAAATTACTACATGCCCCTAGATGTTTTTAGCCTGCGTCTCGCAGTTCGGACATGCACATTAGGGCATGCGTACCCAGGGAAAGGAACCCTTAACGGAACTACTCTCCCTGGAATATGTTTCTTACTATCCATGTAATATAACATAGCTAGTTGGGTACTTGTCTGTTCAAGCACTTATGACCCCTATGCCCGGTTTCCATGCATACCCCAGTTTTTATATAACCGAGTGGGTATTCCGATACACTCCAGACTATCGGGTCCAGAGGTCGAAGCGAAAAGGTCCGCCATGACAAATGATTTACAATCCGGCTAGGGACATTACATATGTCACTTGAAGTACACAGTCACTAAGACTGATTAAATTCTTCTTCTATACCATCCAACAGGCTGTCTAGCCTACAATCCTATTGGGAATACTTTGCGGCTAATTCTACTTGATCATACACTAAAATGACGGGGGATCTCTTTCCCATCGGGCCCCATAGGTCCGACCTCGGCCATGTGGTTTGGGTCAGCCTTGGTATATCGTGTCTTCACCATAGCCCAGGCTTCCCATGCACCTTGTCAACAGGCTGATATCTTCCATAATCGGAAGCGCCGCTGCGCTCCCTTGAACTTCTCTATAAGCTCCCCATGCCTCTTGGCGGGGACGCGGACGGCCACAAGGCTTGGGCAATACTCTGCATCACCTTCCGAACTTGTTCGTGCAGTTGTGAGAGCTCTGGCAGAAGATCACCCGAGGATCCGGGCATCTCCTCCATGAGACGACCAGTCAGCATATCTGCAGACATAACACTGTTAGCAGGCTTCTTCGCCAAACTCCTTTAAAAAGTTCGTTCAAGCACTTACTAAAAATGCCGCGCTGAAGCCGTTTATTCTCCTTCACGGAGTCCGCAAGCTGGGCTCGGACATCCTTCAGTTCCACGCCCAGCCGGATATTGGCATCTTGGAGATCATTTTTCTCATGCCTGACTCGCGTCAGCACGCGTTCGCCAACATTTTGCTGTCGATCATCACATGCCGTATCCGCCTCCACGGCCTCCGGATTCACTCCGGGGCCACCTGCAACATCTATTGTTAGGTGTGCATATACGCCGCATACTACCTGGTACTGATATTCTTTGCAATAGACAAAAGAGTTACCAGGGGGACCCTTTTTGGAACCCTTCAATGCGGCAACAGCGGCTTCCAGCTGGGCCTTGCACTCGTCTAGCTCTTGCGACAGTTGGGAATTCTTCTCCGTAAGAACCTGCACAAATAATGATCCTTCAATCAGTTGCGTCAACTGTTTCAAGTCTGAGGGGCTACTGATACATATAATCGTCAGATTTGCTTACCCGTACATCCCTTACATGCTGGTCCATGGCTCTGGCTAGACCATTTTGAGCAGCACGGAGGTACGCGTCTCTAGAATTGAAGGCATCAAATGCCTCTGGTGAGAAGCAAGCGTCACGGAGTACGGTCCGGCGACGCCTATGATTCATGGCGTCTCCACTTATGAATTTGTAGCGGACAGTCTATCCGCATCCTCTGTAGGAGGAGTATCCGGCGTCCGCCCCATGTCGGCTTCTGCCTCTATGTCCGTCCCTGGAGCCCGACTGGTGGAAGCGTGATCGGCAGCCTCTCCGGACATATTCCGGCGAGCGTTTTTTCTATTAAAGAAACATGGATGTCATTACATTTTGAGAAAGACGACAACCACGGAGCGGTTTTTTTGCCATACCTCTGTGCCGGCGTCTCCGTCCTGACCGCCTTCCTTTTTGGCCTACCCGGCCTCCGTGCCTCTCGTTGGCGAGTTGCTGCAGGTTTGGCACGGCGTCCTGAATGCCTTCCCTATAAAACACCATATGTATATGGTAGGTGAAGTGTCTAAACGGGGATCCTAGTTTTTGGAGTTGGGATTTTGTTTTTTCTTACGTGCGGCGCAGGGAGCAGTCCGGGATAGTTGGCCATAATGGCCACCATGGCGTCATCACAGCTCAATTGATAGAACTGCCTGTCTATCAGCTCCACGAATATATCCGGATCTTCTTCGAGTCTGGGACCAAGGGCCCGGTCAGGGTCCTCTGGTTGTGGAGATGGGCTGTTGACCTCCCTTGTGGCTTTTCGCGGTTCCTGCCGTAAAATGGCAATGTGAGTACCTACGACAAAGAATGCGGGAAGAAGGGGAGTAAGGAGATATAACTCACCCAACTTGGAGGGTTGTACATGGAGAATCCATCCCGTGGCTTGATGTAGATGAACTCCTCTTCCTCTCCCTTGAACAACTTGGACAGAATTTTTGCTAAAGCAACAGCGGAGTCTGGTCCCTTACGCCCGCAACGGGTGGCATCATCTTCCCCGTTAAAACACCACAGGGGGTGCCCTCGATATTCAAATGGCTGCACTCCCCGCATTATGCATATTGACATAACCTCGATTACTGTCAATCCTGATTGAGCCAGCGCTTTAATCCGGTTCATCAGGTAAAGGACTTCTCCATTGTCTTCCTCCGAGGGGCTCTGTGGGCGCTAGCTTCAGCATTTCTTCAGAGGAGCATTGTTGAACTCAGGAAGACCCCGCCGAACAGGGTCCGGAAGGGGGACGTCCTCCATATAAAACCATTCCAAAGGCCAGTCTTCGGACGTATTCTTCGGAGTACCGGACATGTATCTGGTTTTGGCGATGCGCCATATTTCGGCTCCGCCCACTTGATAAAGTGACCCCTTCTGTGTGCGGGGGACGAGGCAAAATAACCTTTTCCACAGCTCGAAATGAGCCTCACAGCCCAGGAATAACTCGCAAAGGGCAACGTAGCCGGCGATGTGTAATATGGAAGCACGGGTGAAATTATGCAGTTGGAGGCTGTAAAACTCCAGGAGCCCACGGAGGAACGGATGAATTGGAAATCCGAGTCCCCTTAATAAGTAAGGAACAAGGCACACCCGCTCCCCCGTAGAGGGGCTGGGGAAGCTCTCCGCTTGCTCCCCGCCATTGTAGGTGGCGAGCCCGGCTCGGACGGGAACCATATACGCTGGAGGGAGAAATCCCTGAGTCTGCAGTTCGACTAATCGAGTGTGGGACAGAATACCTCTCCCAATCACCGGGCTTAGGGTTACGGGGGCGAGAGGAGGAGCTGCGATGGTCGGCCATGTTGTGGATTTTTTCGAAGCGCGCTTCGATGGATTCTCGCTATGGGAGGATGGTATGGGTTGGATCTAAGAATCCCCATCCCTTTAATAGACAATTTATTTATCTGGCTAGGGGGGGGGAATGTAAAAACTCCCTAGCTCCTCATATTCATTCGACGCGTGGAAGATAGCCCTTATTGGGCGCAGAAGCCAAGAAGTCCAACATTTATGGGGTCGGACGCTACTTAACAAACATTCGAAATTTGGAGAAGAACCCGCCTTGCAATGCTGAAGACAATACTGCGCTCTGGACTCATCGTCATTGAAGCCTGGTTCAGGGTCTACTGAGGGAGTCCTAGATTAGGGGGTCTCCGGACAGCCAGACTATATCCTTTGGCCGGACTGTTGGACTATGAAGATACAAGATTGAAGACTTCGTCTCGTGTCCGGATGGGACTTTACTTTGCGTAGAAGGCAAGCTAGGCAATACGAATATGTATATCTCCTCCTTTGTAACCGACCTTGTGTAACCCTAGCCCCCTCCGGTGTCTATATAAACCGGAGGGTTTTAGTCCGTAGGACAACATACAATCATACCATAGGCTAGCTTCTAGGGTTTAGCCTCTCTCATCTCGTGGTAGATCAACTCTTGTAATACTCATATCATCAAGAACAATCAAGCAGGACATAGGGTTTTACCTCCATCAAGAGGGCCCGAACCTGGGTAAACATCGTGTCCCCTGCCTCATGTTACCATCCGCCTTAGACGCACAGTTCGGGACCCCCTACCCGAGATCTGCCAGTTTTGAAACCGACAATTGCTTTGAATCACTCGTGTCTTAATATTCATGCCATGATTAGATTATATGATCAACATTATGCTAGGTAGCATTCCACATCAAAAATTATCTTTTTCTATCATTTACCTACTCGAGGACGAGCATGAATTAAGCTTGGGGATGCTGATACGTCTCCATCATATCTATAATTTTTGATTGTTTCATGCCAATATTCTACAACTTTCATATACTTTTGGCAACTTTTTATACTCTTTCTGGGACTAACATATTGATCCAGTGCCTAGTGCCAGTTCCTATTTGTTGCATGTTTTTTGTTTCACAGAAAATCCATATCAAACGGAGTCCAAACAGGATAAAAACTTACGAAGAAGTTTTTGGAATATATGTGATTTTTGGGAAAAAGAACCAGCGTGAGACGATGCCCTGGGCCCTTGTGGCCACTTCGTTAGGCAGTTGGTGCCCTTCTTATGGCGCAAGAAAGCAAATACCCGGATAAAATCGTGTTAAAATTTCAGCCCAATCGGAGGTACGGATCTCCGGGAATTTAAGAAATGGTGAAAGGCTAGAATCAGGGAACGCAGAAATACAGAGAGAGAGAGAGAGAGAGAGAGAGGGAGAGAGAGAGATCCAACCTCGGAGGAGCTCCCGCCCCTGTGCCTCCATGGAAGCCAAGGACTAGAGGGAAAACCTTTTCCCATCTAGGGGGAAGGTCAAGAAGGAATAAGAAGAAGGGGGCTCTCTCCCCCTCTCTCTCGGTGGCGCCGGAACACCGCCGGGGCCATCATCGTGACAACGATCTACACCAACAACTTCACCGTCATCACCAACTCTCTCCCCCTCTATGCAGCGGTGTAACTGTTGGAAATATGCCCTAGAGGCAATAATAAATTGGTTATTATTATTATATTTCCTTGTTCATGATAATCGTTTATTATCCATGCTAGAATTGTATTGATAGGAAACTCAGATACATGTGTGGATACATAGACAACACCATGTCCCTAGTAAGCCTCTAGTTGACTAGCTCGTTGATCAATAGATGGTTACGGTTTCCTGACCATGGACATTGGATGTCGTTGATAACGGGATCACATCATTAGGAGAATGATGTGATGGACAAGACCCAATCCTAAGCCTAGCACAAGATCGTGTAGTTCGTTTGCTAAAGCTTTTCTAATGTCAAGTATCATTTCCTTAGACCATGAGATTGTGCAACTCCCGGATACCGTAGGAGTGCTTTGGGTGTGCCAAATGTCACAACGTAACTGGGTGGCTATAAAGGTACACTACAGGTATCTCCGAAAGTGTCTGTTGGGTTGGCACAAATCAAGACTGGGATTTGTCACTCCGTGTAAACGGAGAGGTATCTCTGGGCCCACTCAGTAGGACATCATCATAATGTGCACAATGTGATCAAGGAGTTGATCACAGGATGATGTGTTACGGAACAAGTAAATAGACTTGCCGGTAACGAGATTGAACAAGGTATCGGGATACCGACGATCGAATCTCGGGCAAGTATCGTACCGATGGACAAAGGGAATTGCATACGGGATTGATTAAGTCCATGACATCGTGGTTCATCCAATGAGATCATCGTGGAACATGTGGGAGCCAACATGGGTATCCAGATCCTGCTGTTGGTTATTGACCGGAGAACGTCTCGGTCATGTCTGCATGTCTCCCGAACCCGTAGGGTCTACACACTTAAGGTTCGATGATGCTAGGGTTATAAAGGAAGTTTGTATGTGGTTACCGAATGTTGTTCGGAGTCCCGGATGAGATCCCGGACGTCACGAGGAGTTCCGGAATGGTCCGGAGGTAAAGATTTATATATGGGAAGTCCTGTTTTGGTCACCGGAAAAGTTTCGGGGTTTATCGGTAACGTACCGGGACCACCGGGAGGGTCCCGGGGGTCCACCAAGTGGGGCCACCAGCCCCGGGGGCCACATGGGCTGTAGGGGTGTGCGCCTTGGCCTATATGGGCCAAGGGAACCAGCCCCAAGAGGCCCATGTGCCAAGAGATAAGGGAAAGGAAGAGTCCTAAAGGGGGAAGGCACCTCCTAGGTGCCTTGGGGAGGATGGACTCCTCCCTGGCCGCACCCTTCCTTGGAGGAAGGGCCAAGCCTGCGCCCCCCTCTCCCTTGGCCCTATATATAGTGGGGGGAAGGGAGGGCAGCCGCACCAAAGCCCTGGCGCCTCCCTCTCCCTCCCATGACACATCTCCCTCCTCGTCTCTTGCGGTGCTTGGCGAAGCCCTGCTGGAGTACCACGCTCCTCCACCACCACCACACCATTGTGCTGCTACTGGATGGAGTCTTCCTCAACCTCTCCCTCTCTCCTTGCTGGATCAAGGCATGGGAGACGTCACCGGGCTGTACGTGTGTTGAACACAGAGTTGCCGTCCATTCGGCACTAGGATCATCGGTGATTTGGATCACGACGAGTACGACTCCATCAACCCCGTTCACTTGAACGCTTCCGCTTAGCAATCTACAAGGGTATGTAGATGCACTCTTCTTCCCCTCATTGCTGGTCTCTCCATAGATAGATCTTGGTGACACGTAGGAAAATTTTGAATTTCTGCTACGTTACCCAACAGTGACATCATGAGCTAGGTCTATTGCGTAGATTCTATGCACGAGTAGAACACAAAGTAGTTGTGGGCGTTGATTTTGTCAATTTACTTGCCGTTACTAGTCTTATCTTGATTCGGCGGCATCGTGGGATGAAGCGGCCCGGACCGACCTTACACGTACTCTTACATGAGACTGGTTCCACCGACTGACATGCACTAGTTGCATAAGGTGGCTAGCGGGTGTCTGTCTCTCCCACTTTAGTTGGATTGGATTCGATGAAAAGGGTCCTTATGAAGGGTAAATAGCAATTGGCATATCACATTGTGGTCTTTGCGTAGGTAAGAAACATTCTTGCTAGAAACCCATAGCAGCCACGTAAAACATGCAAACAACAATCAGAGGACGTCTAACTTGTTTTTGCAGGGTATGCTATGTGATGTGATATGGCCAAAAGGATGTGATGAATGATATATGTGATGCATGAGATTGATCATGTTCTTGTAATAGGAATCACGACTTGCATGTCGATGAATATGACAACCGGCAGGAGCCATAGGAGTTGTCTTTATTTATTTATGACCTGCGTGTCAACATAAACGTCATGTAATTACTTTACTTTATTGCTAACCGTTAGCTGTAGTAGTAGAAGTAATAGTTGGCGAGACAACTTCATGAAGACACGATGATGGAGATCATGATGATGGAGATCATGGTGTCATGCCGGTGACAATGATGATCATGGAGCCCCGAAGATGGAGATCAAAAGGAGCAAAGTGATGATGGCCATATCATGTCACTATTTGATTGCATGTGATGTTTATCATGTTTATGCATCTTATTTGCTTAGAATGACGATAGTAAATAAGATGATCCCTCTTTAAAATTTCAAGAAAGTGTTCCCCCTAACTGTGCACCGTTGCGAAAGTTCGTCGTTTCGAAGCACCACGTGATGATCGGGTGTGATAGATTCTTACGTTCGAATACAACGGGTGTTGACGAGCCTAGCATGTACAGACATGGCCTCGTAACACATGCAAAACACTTAGGTTGACTTGACGAGCCTAGCATGTACAGACATGGCCTCGGAACACAAGAGACCGAAAGGTCGAGCATGAGTCGTATGGTAGATACGATCAACATGAAGATGTTCACCGATGTTGACTAGTCCGTCTCACGTGATGATCGGACACGGCCTAGTTGAATCGGATCATGTAATCACTTAGATGACTAGAGGGATGTCTATCTGAGTGGGAGTTCATAAGATGAACTTAATTATCCTGAACATAGTCGAAAGGTCTTCGCAAATTATGTCATAGCACACGCTTCAGTTCTACTGTTTAGATATGTTCCTAGAGAAAATTTAGTTGAAAGTTGATAGTAGCAATTATGCGGACTAGGTCTGTAAACTGAGGATTGTCCTCATTGCTTCATAGAAGGCTTATGTCCTTAATGCATGGCTCAGTGTGCTGAACCTCGAACGTCGGCTGTGGATGTTGCGAACATCTGACATACACATTTTGATAACTACGTGATAGTTCAGTTAAACGGTTTAGAGTTGAGGCACCGAAGACGTTTTGAAACGTCGCGAAACATATGAGATGTTTCGAGGGCTGAAATTGGGATTTCAGGCTCGTGCCCACGTCAAGAGGTATAAGACCTCCAACGATTTTCTTAGCCCACAAACTAAGGGAGAAAAGCTCAATTGTTGAGCTTGTGCTCAGATTGTCTGAGTACAACAATCATTTGAATTGAGTGGGAGTTGATCTTCCAGATGAGATAGTGATGTTTGTCCGAAGTCATTACCACCAAGCTGCTAGAGCTTCGTGATGAACTATGATATATCAGGGACATATATGATGATCCTTGAGATATTCGCGATGTTTGACTCCGCGAAAGTAGAAATCAAAAGGGAGCATCAATCGTTGATGGTTAGTAAAACCACTAGTTTCAAGAAGGGCAAGGGCAAGAAAGGGATACTTCATGGAATAACAAATCTGTTGTTGTTCTAGTGAAGAAACCCAAAGTTGAACCCAAACCCGAGACTAAGTGCTTCTGTAATAAGGGGAACAACCACTGGAGTAGAATTACCCTAGATACTTGGTAGATGAGAAGGCTGGCAAGGTCGATAGAAGTATATTGGATATACATTGTGTTAATGTGTACTTTACTAGTACTCCTAGTAGCACCATGGTATTAGATACCGGTTCGGTTGCTAAATGTTAGTAAACTCGAAATAAAAGGCTGCGGAGTAAACGGAGACTAGCTAAAGGTGAGCTGGCGATATGTGTTGGAAGTTTTTCCCAAGCTTGATGTGATCAAGCATCGCACGCTCCCTCTACCATCGAGACTGGTGTTTGCGTTGAGCATAGACATGATTGGATTATGTCTATCACAATACGGTTATTCATTTAAGGAGAATAATGGTTACTCTATTTATTTGAATAATACCTTCAATGGTCTTGCACCTAAAATGAATGGCCTATTGAATCTCGATCGTAGTGATACACATTTTCATGCCAAAAGATATAAGATAGTAATGATAGTACCACCTACTTGTGGCGTTGCCACTTAAGTCATATCGGTATAAAACTCATGAAGAAGCTCCATGTTGATGGATCTTTGGGCTCACTTGTTCTTGAAAAGTTTGAGACATGCGAACCATGTCTATTGGTGTATATGCATGAAGAAACTCCATGCAAATGGACCATTTGGACTCACTTGATTTTGAATCACTTGAGACATGCAAATCATACCACATGGGCAAGATGACTGAAAGCCTTGGTTTCAGTAAAATGAAACTAGAAAGCAACTTGTTGGAAGTAATACATTTTTGATGTGTGCAGTCCAATGAGTGCTGAGGCGTGTAGTGGATATCGTTATGTTCTTACTTCATAGATGATTTGAGTAGATGTTGAGTATATTTACTTGATGAATCACGAGTCTGAATTATTGAAAGGTTCAAGTAATTTCAGGGTGAAGTTGAAAGATCATCGTGACAGGAGGATACAAGATCTATGATATGATCATAGAGATGAACATCTTAATTACGAGTTTGGCACAGAATTAAGACATTGTGGAAATTGTTTCACAACTAATACAGCCTGGAACACCATAGTGTGATGGTGTGTCCGAACATCATAACTGCACCCTATTGGATATGATGCATACCATGATGTCTCTTATCGAATTACCATGATAGTTTATGGGTTAGGCATTAGAGACAACCACATTCACTTTAAAGAGGGCACCACGTAATTCCGATGAGATGACACCATATGAACTATGGTTTAGAGAAACCTAAGCTGTCATTTCTTAAAAGTTTGGGGCTGCGACGCTTATGTGAAAATTTTTCAGGCTGATAAGCTCGAACCCAAAGCGGATAAATGCATCTTCATAGGACACCCAAAACAGTTGGGTATACCTCCTATCTCAGATTCGAAAGCAATAAGGGATTGTTTCTAGAATCGGGTCCTTTCTCGAGGAAAAGTTTCTCCCGAAAGAATTGAGTGGGAGGATGGTGGAGACTTGATGAGGTTATTGAACCATCTCTTCAACTAGTGTTTGGCAGGGCACAGGGAGTTGTTCCTGTGGCACCTACACCAATTGAAGTGGAAGCTTATGATAGTGATCATGAAACTTTAGATCAAGTCACCACCAAACCTCGTGGGATGACAAGGATGCGTGCTACTTCAGAGTGGTACATAATCCTGTCTTGGAAGTCATGTTGCTAGACAACAATGAACCTACAAGCTATGGAGAAGCGATGGTGGGCCCGGATTCCAATAAATGGCTCGAGGCCATATAATCCGAGAGAGGATCCATATATGAAAACAAAGTGTAGACTTTGGAAGAACTACTTGATGGTCGTAAGGCTGTTAGGTACATATGGATTTTAAAAGGAAGACGGACAATGATGGTAAGTATCACCATTAAGAAAGCTCGACTTGTCGTTAAGATGTTTTTCGACAAGTTCAAGGAGTTGACTACGATGAGACTTTCTCACCCATAGCGGTGCTAAGAGTCTGTTGGAATTATGTTAGCGATTACTGCATTATTTATGAAATCTTGCAGATAGGATGTCAAAACATTGTTTCCTCGACGATTTTCTTGAGGAAAGGTTGTATGTGATACAATCGGAAGGTTTTGTCAATCCTGAAAGATGCTAACAAGTGTGCAAAGCTCCAGCTATCCTTCTAAGGACTGGAGTAAGCATCTCGGAGTTGGAATGTATGCTTTGATGAGATGATCAAAGTTTTTGGGTGTATGCAAAGTTTATGAGAAACTTGTATTCCCAAAGAAGTGAGTGGGAGCACTATAGAACTTCTGATGAGTGTATGTTGTTGACATATTGTTGATCAGAAATGACGTAGAATTTCTGGAAAGCATATAGGGTTATTTGGAAAGTGTTTTCAATGGAAAGCTTGGATTAAGCTACTTGAACATTGAGCATCAAGATCTATAAGGATAGATCAAAACGCTTAATGGTACTTTCAAATGAGCACATACCTTGACATGATCTTGAAGGTGTTCAAGATGGATCAGTCAAAGAAGGAGTTCTTGCCTGAGTTGTAAGGTATGAAGTTAAGACTTAAAGCTCGACCACGGCAGAATAGAGAGAAAGGACGAAGGTCGTCCCCTATGCTTAAGACATAGGCTCTACAGTATGCTATGCTGTGTACCGCACCTGAAGTGTGCCTTGCCATGAGTCAGTCAAGGGGTACAAGAGTGATCCAAGAATGGATCACAGGACAATGGTCAAAGTTATCCTTAGTAACTAGTGGACTAAGGAATTTTCTCGATTATGGAGGTGGTAAAAGAGTTCGTCGTAAAGGGTTACGTCGTTGCAAGCTTAACACCTATCCGGATAGCTCTGAGTAGAGATACCGGATACGTATAATGGAGCAACAATTTAGAATAGCTCCAAGTAGAACAGTTATTTGGAATAGCTCCAAATGTAGCGTAGTAGTTGCATCTACAAGATGACATAGAAATTTGCGAAGTACATACGGATCTGAATGTTGCAGACCCGTTGACTGAAACCTCTCTCACAAGCATAACATGATCAAACCCAGAACTCTTTGGGGGTTAGTCACATGGGGATGTGACCTTGAGTGTTAATCACATATCGATGTGAACTGGATTATTGACTCTAGTGCAAGTGGGAGACTGTTGGAAATATGCCCTAGAGGCAATAATAAATTGGTTATTATTATTATATTTCCTTGTTCATGATAATCGTTTATTATCCATGCTAGAATTGTATTGATAGGAAACTCAGATACATGTGTGGATACATAGACAACACCATGTCCCTAGTAAGCCTCTAGTTGACTAGCTCGTTGATCAATAAATGGTTACAGTTTCCTGACCATGGACATTGGATGTCATTGATAACGGGATCACATCATTAGGAGAATGATGTGATGGACAAGACCCAATCCTAAGCCTAGCACAAGATCGTGTAGTTCGTTTGCTAAAGCTTTTCTAATGTCAAGTATCATTTCCTTAGACCATGAGATTGTGCAACTCCCGGATACCGTAGGAGTGCTTTGGGTGTGCCAAACGTCACAAAGTAACTGGGTGGCTATAAAGGTACACTACAGGTATCTCCGAAAGTGTCTGTTGGGTTGGCACGAATCAAGACTGGGATTTGTCACTCCGTGTAAACGGAGAGGTATCTCTAGGCCCACTCGGTAGGACATCATCATAATGTGCACAATGTGATCAAGGAGTTGATCATGGGATGATGTGTTACGGAACGAGTAAAGAGACTTGCCGGTAACGAGATTGAACAAGGTATCGGCATACCGACGATCGAATCTCGGGCAAGTATCGTACCGATGGACAAAGGGAATTGCATACGGGATTGATTAAGTCCATGACATCGTGGTTCATCCGATGAGATCTTCGTGGAACATGTGGGAGCCAACATGGGTATCCAGATCCCGCTGTTGGTTATTGACCGGAGAACGGCTCGGTCATGTCTGCATGTCTCCCGAACCCGTAGGGTCTACACACTTAAGGTTCGATGACGCTAGGGTTATAAAGGAAGTTTGTATGTGGTTACCAAATGTTGTTTGGAGTCCCGGATGAGATCCCGGACGTCACGAGGAGTTCTGGAATGGTCCGGAGGTAAAGATTTATATATGGGAAGTCCTGTTTTGGTCACCGGAAAAGTTTCGGGGTTTATCGGTAATGTACCGGGACCACCGGGAGGGTCCCGGGGGTCCACCAAGTGGGGACACCAGCCCCGGGGGCCACATGGGCTGTAGGGGTGTCTGCCTTGGCCTATATGGGCCAAGGGCACCAGCCCCAAAAGGCCCATGCGCCAAGAGATAAGGGAAAGGAAGAGTCCTAAAGGGGGAACGCACCTCCTAGGTGCCTTGGGGAGGATGGGCTCCTCCCTGGCCGCGCCCTTCCTTGGAGGAAGGGCCAAGGCTGCGCCCCCCCTCTCCCTTGGCCCTATATATAGTGGGGGGAAGGGAGGGCAGCCGCACCAAAGCCCTGGCGCCTACCTCTCCCTCCCGTGACACATCTCCCTCCTCGTCTCTTGCGGTGCTTGGCGAAGCCCTGCTGGAGTACCACACTCCTCCACCAACACCACGCCGTTGTGCTGCTGCTGGATGGAGTCTTCCTCAACCTCTCCCTCTCTCCTTGCTAGATCAAGGCATGGGAGACGTCACCGGGCTGTACGTGTGTTGAACACGGAGGTGCCGTCCGTTCGGGACTAGGATCATCGGTGATTTGGATCACGACGAGTACGACTCCATCAACCCCGTTCACTTGAACGCTTCCGCTTAGCGATCTACAAGGGTATGTAGATGCACTCTTCTTCCCCTCGTTGCTGGTCTCTCCATAGATAGATCTTGGTGACACGTAGGAAAATTTTGAATTTCTGCTACGTTACCCAACAGTAACACCTCTTCTCCCCGCTGCAATCTCTACTTAAACATGGCGCTCAACGCTATATATTATTTCCCAATGATGTATGGCTACCCTATGATGTTTGAGTAGATCTATTTTGTCCTATGGGTTCATTGATGATCGTGATTGGTTTGAGTTGCATGTTTTATTATTGGTGCTGTCCTATGGTGCTCTCCGTGTGTAGCAACCAGACCTCAAACGGCCCAATCTCTGTGCTCCGGTGTCATCCCTGGATCAGTAATGCTGACACCACATAGTAATTGAAGGATTTATAACAGAGTAGCAATCACACACTTATTACATCGTGTGTCTCAAAAGAGAACTTATTACAATAAATATGGCTTAAGGCCATCTAATAACGATAACAACGGAAGGCTTGGAAGATAAGTGAGTCCATCAACTCCAACGACATCACTGAGTATAGAACCACGACCTAAAAACTCCTTAATCGTCGTCTGAAAAATCTGCAACATAAACGTTGCAGCCCAAAACGGGTCAGCACATGGAATATGCTGGCAAAGTAACACATGGAGAGTAATGGAATGAAACAACTATTCTATATGCATATTTGGCTGGTGGAAAGCTCTATGGTTACAGTTTTGTGTAAAGCCAGTTTTCCCTACTGCAAAGCAATAAATTTTATTTAACTATCATGGTAGTTGTTAAACATTGAGAATGGTTGACAGCATTCTCAATCCCAATTAAGCATCATCATTAAACAAACCCAGCAAAATTAATTTTAGAGTAACATGTTGAGATGCACATGATAATCCAGGTACTAGATACTCAAGATGTCCATAACTGGGGACACGGCTAATCATGATTAGTTTATACACTCTGCAGAGGTTTGCACACTTTTCCCCACAAGACTCGATCGCCTCCGTTTGGTTTCTCGCACTACATAGTGTTTGAGAAGACGGATGACCGAGACATAGTCTTTCAAAAGCGCTAGCACCTTACGACCGGGTAGACCGTTACACCTACTTTCCTCTACATCTGCTAGTCTACCACTGTAAAAGTTCGCACAACTTAATCAACTATGCTAGAGCCCATAATAGCTTGTGGCTGCACACGGAAGTTTCTAGCATGAATAATCTCATGATCCCTTTGAGCCTAGGTGGCGGTCCATAAAGAAAACAGGCAATCCTGGAATACCCAGGTAACTCAATCCACCCAGATGTGTGTTTAAGTTGCCACCTTAAGTAAACCATTAATTAACAATCTCACATCTGTCATGGATACACTCACCCAATCCACGTCTACTAGCATAGCATGGCATAATAAGCAAACGTAGAAGTAACTCCCAAAGGTTTGATAATAAATAGGTAATAGGTACTAGCTCAACTACTTCCCAAACCCACAATTTAATTAGATCCTAATCATGCAATGTGTGAGGATTGATCTAATGCAATAAAATTGGGTAGTGGGAAAGCATGATCAAAGTGTTACTTGCCTTGCTGATGAGCCGGGAAACCTAGCGATTCGAAGTAGCGAGTGGCGCACTCCGGGTACTCTATCGCAAACAAACAAGCATACAATAAGTACTCAACTAATGCACATATAAAACTCAAATAAGAGATCTAACCAGAAAGTTCAACTTAAGAACTCTGGTTGGCAAAAAGAGTCAAATCGAACGAAGCAACGAAAGACAAACGGCAAAAGAAACAGGCTTCATTTACTATTATGGATCTAAGGAAATTTTTACAGTGGCAAAAACTTGTTTAAGTTGGTTAATCGGAAAGAGGGTTTCGAGACGAAACTCCAGGCGCTTGAATCGCCTGATTCCGATAAATGAGCGAAGAGTTAGACTAAAACGAAAATCGGGTCAGAAATCGCGATCAGAAAAATTGCGGATTTAATCCGAGAAAAAGAAAAACGACGAACGTTCGCTAGAACGAACGAACGGACGAACGCTCGCTATTTAAATAAACCGGAAAACTGATTTATTTAAAAGAAAAACCGAAACTAAAAAAACGAGCAAAATGATCGGAAAACCGAATGGTTTTTCGGGAAAAACCGGCGACTAAAAAAACTACCTCCGACAACTCCGGCGACTAATCCGGCGAGCGGCGGCGGTGCTCCGGCGGCGGCGGCGGTCGGCAGCGGCGGCGCGGGGCGGTGCAGCGCGGCGGCGGGGGCTGGGCTCCCCGGCTTATAAAGCTTGGACGGGCCTAGTGTCCGGGCCGGACACGGCCCGTAGGTCGGTTGCGTTTTTTTATATAGTTATGCTCAGAAAAAGAAAACAAATGGAATACTAAACGAACTCCAAAAATCCCAAAATAAATTTCCCCGGTTTCTAAAATCAAACCGCACAAGATGAACATTTATTTGGGGCCTAAATGCAATTTTGAAAAATGCGCATTTTCCTAAATTCAAATAAAATAGCAAATAAAACCAAAATAACATATTATTTGATTTTTTATTAAATCCTTAATATTTCTTTATTTTGGGAAAGTCATTTTATTCCCTCTCTCATATTTTTGTAATAGAAATAATTGAAGATAAAATAAATAAAATCAAATGATCCTATTTTCAAAATTTGAGACAACTCAAATATGAAAATAACGAAATCCCCAACTCTCTCTAAGGGTCCTTGAGTTGCGTGAAATTTCTAGGATCAACCAAAATGCAATAAATATGATATGCAATGATGATCTAGTGTATAACATTCCAAATTGAAAATTTGGCATGTTACAAACGTACCCCCCTTAAGATGAATCTCGCCCTCGAGATTCGGGTTGGCTAGAAAATAGGTGAGGGTGGTCCTTCAGCAAATCTTCCTCTCGTTCCCAGGTGGCTTCATCCTCCGTGTGGTGGCTCCACTGAACCTTGCAAAACTTGATAACCTTGCTGCGGGTGACTCGACTGGCATACTCTAGAATCTTTACTGGTTTCTCCTCATAGGTCAAATCACTGTCCAACTGAATTGCTTCCAGTGGTACCGTATCTCTCAGCGGTATGTCAGCCATCTCTGCGTGGCACTTCTTCAACTGGGATACATGGAACACATCGTGAACTCCCAACAATCCTTCCGGCAATTCCAACTTGTAGGCTACTTCTCCCATACGCTCCAAAACTTTGTATGGGCCTACAAAACATGGCGCTAACTTTCCCTTAACTCCAAAGCGCTTAACTCCTCGAAGTGGTGATACTCGAAGGTAAACTTGGTCTCTGACTTCGTAAACTGTCTCCTTGCATTTAGAATCGACATAACTCTTCTACCTGGATTGAGCTACCTTCAGCCTGTCGCGAATTAATTTCACTTTCTGTTCAGATTCCTTTATCAGATCCGGTCCAAACAACTGGCGGTCTCCAACTTCATCCCAGGACAATGGGGTCCTGCACCTTCTTCCGTACAAGGCTTCGAAAGGGGCCATCTTCAAACTGGATTGATAGCTGTTGTTGTAAGAGAACTCTGCATACGGCAAATTCTCATCCCAACTAGATCCGTAATCTAGTGCACAAGCTCTTAGCACATCCTCCAAAATCTGATTGACTCTCTCAGTCTGTCCATCTGTCTGCGGGTGGAAAGCTGTGCTAAACTCCAGTCTGGTTCCCAAAGTTTCATGCAACTGATTCCAGAACTTTGAGGAAAACTGGGTTCCTCTATCTGATACTATGTTCCTTGGAACTCCATGCAGACAAACGATTCTAGTCATGTATATCTTTGCCAACTTTGCACTGGTATATGTAGTCTTCATTGGAATGAAATGAGCTACCTTTGTCAAACGATCGACTACAACCATATCGAGTCATAGCCTGAACGTGTTCTGGGAAATCCTGTAATAAAATCCATGCCTAACTTATCCCACTTCCATTCGGGTATCGGCAATGGCTGTAGCAATCCGGTTGGCTTCTGATGCTCTGCCTTTACTCTCTGACATACATCACAAATTGCTACATATTCCGCAATATCCTTCTTCATTCCAGTCCACCAGAAAATATCCTTCAAATCCAAATACATCTTGGTATTTCCTGGGTGAATCGAATACGGTGAATCATGGGCCTCTTTTAAAATTAACTTCCTGATCTCCGGATCATTTGGCACATAAACATGGTCTTCAAACCATAAGGTATCGTGCTCATCCTCATGAAATCCCTTAGCTTTTCCTTTGCTCATTTTCTCCTTTATCTCGGCAATCTCCTTATCAGTCTTTTGGGCTTCTCTGATCCTATCCATCAACGTAGACTGAATCTCCAATGCTGCTACATAGCCTCCCGGAACTATTTCCAAACAAAGCTCTCGAAGATTTTCGGCTAACTCCCTTGGTAAATCTCCCATCATTAAGGTGTTGACGTGGCTCTTACGGCTCAATGCGTCAGCTACTACGTTAGCCTTTCCGGGGTGATAATGCAATTTCATATCATAATCCTTGATGAGCTCCAACCATCTCCTTTGTCTGAGATTCAACTCCTTCTGTGTGAAAATATACTTCAAACTCTTATGATCCATGTACACCTCGCAATGGTTTCCAATTAGAAAATGTCTCCAAGCCTTCAGTGCATGCACTACGGCTGCTAACTCCAAATCATGTGTAGCATAATTCAACTCATGCGGCTTAAGCTGTCGTGAGGCATATGAAACAACTCTTCCTTCCTGCATAAGCACTGCTCCAAGTCCTCGACGTGAAGCGTCACAATACACCTCATAATCCTTGGTCTAGTCTGGCAAAATCAACACTGGTGAGGTAACCAAACGTTTCTTCAACTCCTGGAAACTAACCTCACATTCCTCAGTCCATTTGAACTTGGTATCCTTCTTCAACAACTCTGTCATAGGCTTCGCAATCTTTGAGAAATTCTCAATAAACCTCTGGTAGTATCCTGCGAGTCCAAGAAAACTCCGGATCTCTCCAACTGTTGTTGGCGCTTCCCACTTGGTCATAGTATCAACTTTAGTGGGATCTACTGCTATAACTTCTCCGGATATAACGTATCCGAGAAATCCAACTTGTTTCAACCAAAACTCACATTTGCTAAATTTGGCATATAATTGATGTTCTCTGAGCTTTACAAGAACCAAACGCAAATGCTCATTATGCTCCTCTTCATTTTTCGAGTAAACCAGGATATCATCAATGAACACTACGATGAACTTATCCAAGAACTCCATAAACACTTTGTTCATCATGTTCATAAAATATGCAAGTGCGTTAGTCAGACCAAATGACATAACGATATACTCGTACAACCCATACCTGGTGGTAAAAGCCGTCTTGGGTATATCCTGTTCTCGAATCTTCAACTGGTGGTATCCTGATCGCAGATCGATCTTGGAAAATACCTTAGCTCCTTGCAATCGATCAAACAGATCATTGATCATTGGTAGTGGGTACTTGTTCTTGATGGTTACTTCATTCAATCCTCGATAATCAACAACCATCCTTAACGATCCATCCTTCTTCTCCACTAGAAGTACTGGCGATCCCCAAGGCGATGAACTTGGGCGAATGTATCCTTTATCCAGTAACTCCTTAATTTGCTTCTTAATTTCCACCAAATCCTTTGCAGGCATCCTATATGGTCTCTTTGATATTGGTCCGGTGCCTGGCAAAAGCTCAATCAAAAACTCAATATCTCTATCCGGTGGCATGCCTGGCAATTCCTCTGGAAATACATCGGGGAAATCCTTCACTACTGGTACTTCCTCCAACACAACTCCTGTTAAACAATTTACTTGAGTCCTCTTCGGCACATGCCGAGATACATACTTGATCCTTCTCCCTTCTGGGGTGGTAAGCAAGATTGACTTACTGGCGCAATCGATGTTTCCTCCATACATCGACAACCAATCCATACCCAGAATTACATCCAAACCTCGTGATTCCAATATTATCAAATCTGAGGGGAACACATGCCTACCTATACTTAATGGCACTTGAAAACATCCTTGACTAGCCATATACTCCGCTCCTGGTGAGCTTACTAACATAGGTGTTCTAAGTACTTTGGTGGACATATTATACTTATCCACAAATCCTCTTGATATGTATGAATGCGATGCACCAGTATCGAAAAGAACAAGTGTAATAAATGACTTAACCAAAAACTTACCGATCACTACATCCGGCTGCTCTTCAACCTCCTCCACATTAACGTGGTTCACCTGTCCCCTATTGAAAGGGTTCGGCTTCTTCCCAGAGCTTCCATTGCCATTTCCATTCTGTGATTTAGGACATTCATTGGCATAATGTCCGGTCTTCTGGCACTTAAAGCAAGTGACTTGGCTCAGGTCTCTCTTGGCTGGGGTCGATGGGTTGGTGCGGTTCTGGCCGTTGCTTCCTCCATTCCCATTACCATTCTTGGTGCCATTGTGATTGTGCGAGCTACCTCCTCCATGGGTATGCTGAAAATGTCCTCCCGGTCTAGGGGTAAAACATGGCTTCTGCCGAGCTCCTGAAGTGTGCTTCCCTTGTCCATACTTCCTCTTGCGGTTCTCAATCTGCTGCTGCTTCCCTTCAATCATGAGGGCACAATCTACCAACTCCTGGTAGCTGTTGAAGGTGGCTACCATCAACTGCATGCTCAACTCATCATTCAGTCCTTCCAGAAAATTTTCCTGCTTTGCTGCATCAGTTGCAACGTCATCTGGGGCATAACGTGCTAGCTTACTAAAATCCTCTACATACTGACCAACTGTCTGTCCTCCATGGCGCAAGTTGCAAAACTCTCGCTTCTTCATGGCCATAGCTCCTGCTGAAACATGGGCAGTTCGAAAAGCCTGCTGGAACTGGTCCCACGTGACAGTGTCGACAGGGAAAGTGGCTATGAAATTCTCCCACCATGATGCTGCTGGTCCTTCAAGCTGATGTGCGGCAAACTTCACCTTCTCCGCATCCGTGCATCCTGCTGTGGTCAACTCTCTAGCTATCTTGCGAGCCAATCATCTGCTACTATCGGCTCGGTGCTACTGGAAAACACCAGCAAATTCAGCCTAAGAAAACGGGCTAAGTGATCAAAGGTGGTGGTGGTGGTGGGTTGTTGTTGTTGTTGTTCCGCTGATTCTGATTCTGGACTAGCAACTGCATCAATGTGTTCTGCTACTGGATCAACTGGGTGAGCTCCGGTGGGAAGGTAAATCCGGGGTCACGTCTCAGAGGCATCTGAGGGTTTAGAAAAGATGAGATTTAAGAATAGAGGGGTCTAAAGAGAAAACACTACCCATATGCACATGAGGCAAAAGCAAACAATTCACTTCATTCAATCAATCAAACATGGGCATATAATCGATCTAACTATCACAAAAGTGCTCGGACTACTATATTTACATCGTGGACTACTACTACTGATGAGGTGGTCTACTATAAATATTCTTCGGTTGCAGACTCCATGATATCTGCTCTAGCTTCATCAACATAGTCATCATCGCTATCATCTGGATCCGAGTCGGTGTCGTCGATGATGATGTAGTCTTCCGGGCGAATCTCCTTGGGTTCTTCGTCTTCTTCTACTGGTGTAGGGCCTCCCATAAATATTCCAATCTTCATTGTTAGGTCGGCATTCTTATCCACTAATACTTCAATTTCCTCTTCATAATCTTCATGAGTAGCCTTGAGTTCTTCCTCCAGTTCCTTGATTCTTGTCTTTGCCTTCTTCAGATCTATCATGTCAGCGCACATCTGGTTCTCCTGACATCGAATGTGCTGGTTTAACTCCTGGATAAAAGCTGCAATTGATCTATCCTTCCTGGTGCTGATCATCTCCCAGTGCTCATCTCGGCACCCACAAATCTGGTAGATAGTATCCTTGAGATCATTGCGGTAGACTTCTCCAATGCGTCCCATGGCGATGTGAGCTGCCATGCTCTTTCCTAGACTCCAAGTTGGTGCATCAAAAGAAAACTCTATGGGCTCAGTGACTGGCATGAACGTCCTTCCTGGAACTTGAACTTGAATCATCCAGCGCTCTTCTTCAGGTAAAGTGGCGTTGTAGGTTCCGGTGAAGCTTGGTACTCCTATGTTCAGATATCAAGTGACTTCCTTCAAATGACGTCCAAAGGGTGCATCTTCATCTGGTTGAGTGAACTTGTTCTTTGCATCCGCCATCCTAAAAGAGTAGAAAAGAGGAGAAGACAGAAAGAGAAGAGAGTGAGTAGTGATCTAGGTCTTTTATCTTAGTGGTCGTGTCCTACAGTCAGCGTGTGCTCTGATACCATCTTGTAGCGACCAGACCTCAAACGGTCCAATCTCTGTGCTCTGGTGTCATCCCTGGATCAGTAATGCTGACACCACACAGTACTTGAAGGATTTATAACAGAGTAGCAATCGCACACTTATTACATCGTGTGTCTCAAAAGAGAACTTATTACAATAAATATGGTTTAAGGCCATCTAATAACGATAACAACGGAAGGCTTGGAAGATAAGTGAGTCCATCAACTCCAACGGCATCACTGAGTATAGAACCACGGCCTAAAAACTCCTTAATCGTCGTTTGAAAAGTCTGCAACATAAACGTTGCAGCCCGAAATGGGTCAGCACATGGAATATGCTCGCAAAGTAACACATAGAGAGTAATGGAATGAAACAACTATTCTATATGCATATTTTGCTGGTGGAAAGCTCTATGGTTACAGTTTTACGTAAAGCCAATTTTTCCCTACTGCAAAGGAATAAATTTTATTTAACTATCATGGTAGTTGTTAAACATTGATAATGGTTGACAGCATTCTCAATCCCAATTAAGCATCATCATTAAACAAACCCAGCAAAATTAATTTTAGAGTAACTTGTTGAGATGCACATGATAATCCAGGTACTAGATACTCAAGATGTCCATAACTGGGACACGAGTAATCATGATTAGTTTATACACTCTGCAGAGGTTTGCGCACTTTTCCCCACAAGACTCGATCGCCTCTGTTTGGTTTCTCGCACTACATAGTGTTTGAGAAGACGGATGACCGAGACATAGTCTTTCAGAAGCGCTAGCACCTTACGATCGGGTAGACCGTTACACCTACTTTCCCCTACATCTGCTAGTTTACCACTGTAAGAGTTCGCACAACTTAATCAACTATGCTAGAGCCCATAAGAGCTTGTGGTTGCACACGGAAGTTTCTAGCATGAATAATCTCATGATCCCTTTGAGCCTGGGTGGTGGTCCATAAAGAAAACAGGCAATCCTGGAATACCCAGGTACCTCAATCCACCCAGATGTGTGTTTAAGTTGCCACCTTAAGTAAACCATTAATTAAAAATCTCACATCTGTCATTGATACACTCACCAAATCCACGTCTACTAGCATAGCATGGCATAATAAGCAAACATAGAAGTAACTCCCAAAGGTTTGATAATAAACAGGTAATAGGTACTGCCTCAACTACTTTCCAAACCCACAATTTAATTAGATCCTAATCATGCAATGTGTGAGGATTGATCTAATGCAATAAAACTGGGTAGTGGGAAAGCATGATCAAAGTGTTACTTGCCTTGCTGATGATCCGGGAAACTTAGCGATTCGAAGTAGCAAGCGGCGCACTCCGGGTACTCTATCGCAAACAAACAAGCATACAATAAGTACTCAACTAATGCACAGGTAAAACTCAAATAAGAGATCTAACCAGAAAGTTCAACTTAGGAACTCTGGTTGGCAAAAAGAGTCAAATCAAACGAAGCAACAAAAGACAAACGGCAAAAGAAACAGGCTTCGTTTACTATTCTAGATCTAAGGCAATTTTTACAGTGGCAAAAACTTGTTTAATCTGGTTAATTGGAAAGAGGGTTTCGAGATGAAACTCTAGGCGCTTGAATCGCCTGATTCCGATAAACGAGCGAAGAGTTAGACTAAAACAAAAATCGGATCAGAAATCGCGATAAAAAAAATCGCGGATTTAATCCGAGAAAAAGAAAAACGATGAACGTTCGCTAGAATGAACGAACGCTCGCTATTTAAATAAACTGGAAAACCAATTTATTTAAATGAAAAACCGAAACTAAAAAAAACAAGCAAAACCGTTGGAAAACCGAATCGTTTTTCGGGAAAACCCGGCGACTAAAAAAAACTACCTCCGGCGACTAATCTGGCGGGCGGCGGCGGCGCGGGGCGGTGGGGCGGCGGTCGCCGGCGGCGTGGGGCGGCGGGGCGGTGCGGCGCGGCGGCGGCGGCGCTAGGCGGCGGCGGGGGCTGGGCGCTAGGGTTTGGGAGGTCCCAGGCTAGGCTCCCCGGCTTATAAAGCCTGGACGGGCCTAGTGTCCGGGTCGGACACGGCCCGTAGGTCGGTTGCGTTTTTTTTAAATAGTTACGCTCACAGAAAAAAACAAAAGGAATACTAAACGAACTCCAAAAATCCCGAAATAAATTTTCCCCGGCTTCTAAAATCAAGCCGCACAAGATGAACATTTATTTGGGGCCTAAATGCAATTTTTAAAAACGCACATTTTTCCTAAATTCAAATAAAATAGCAAATAAAACCAAAATAAAATCTTATTTGATTTTTTATTAAATCCTCAATATTTCTTTATTTTGGGAAAGTCATTTTATTCCCTCTCTCATATTTTTGTAATAGAAATAATTGAAGATAAAATAAATCAAATCAAATGATCCTATTTTCAAAATTTGAGACAACTCAAATATGAAAATAACAAAATCCCCAACTCTCTTCGAGGGTCCTTGAGTTGCGTGAAATTTCTAGGATCAACCAAAATGCAATAAATATGATATGCAATGATGATCTAGTGTATAACATTCCAAATTGAAAATTTGGGATGTTACACCGTGTTGCGCAAGCATGAGGGATCCCCGCTGTAGGGTTTGCAATATGTTCATGGTTTGCTTATTGTCTGCGTTGCGTGAGTGACTGAAACACAAACACGGATAAGTGGGTTATGGCGTATGGGAATAAAGATGACTTGAAACTTTAATGCTATGGTTGGGTTTTACCTTAATGATCTTTAGTAGTTGCGAATGCTTGCTAGAGTTCCAATCATAAGTGCATATGATCCAAGAAGAGAAAGTATGTTAGCTTATGCCTCTCCCTCATATAAAATTGCTATAATGATTACCGGTCTAGTTATCGATTGCCTAGGGACAAATAAATTTCTCATGACAAAAAGCTCTCTACTAAAACTAACTTAGTTGTGTCTTTATATAAATAGCCCCTAGCTTTTATTTTTGTGCTCTTTATTGTCTTGCAAACCTAGCCTACAACACCTACAAAGTATTTCTAGTTTCATACTTGTTCTAGGTAAAGCGAACGTTAAGCCTGCGTAGAGTTGTATCGGTGGTCGATAGAACTTGAGGGAATATTTGTTCTACCTTTAGCTCCTCATTGGGTTCGACACTCTTACTTATCGAAAGAGGCTACAATTGATTCCCTATACTTGTGGGCTATCAGTACTCCATCACCATGTTTGAGTAATTCATTAGTTCTTGGGGGAACAAGATGAATTCTAGTATGTGCTAGTACCGATTGTCTTGCGCAATATGATATCTAAAGGAAATATGCCCTAGAGGCAATAATAAAGTTGTTATTTTATTCCTTATTCAAGAAAAATATTTATTATTCATGCTAGAATTGTATTGACTGGAAACCTTAATACATGTGTGAATACATAGACAAAACACTTAGTCCCTAGTGAGCCTCTACTTTACTAGCTCGTTGATCAAAGATGGCTAAGGTTTCCTAACCATGGACATGAGTTGTCATTTTATAACGAGATCACATCATTAGGAGAATGATGTGATGGACATGACCCATTATGTTAGCTTAGCATATTGATCGTTCAGTTTTATTGCTATTGCTTTCTTCATGTCAAATACATATTCCTTCGACTATGAGATTACGCAACTCCCGGATACTGGAGGAATACCTTGTGTGCTATCAAACGTCACAACGTAACTGGGTGATTATAAAGATGCTCTACAGGTATCTCCGAAGGTGTTTGTTGGGTTGGCATAGATCGAGATTAGGATTTGTCACTCCGAGTATCGGAGAGGTGTCTCCGGGCCCTCTCGGTAATACACATCATAAGAAGCCTTGCAAGCAAAGTGACTAATGACTTAGTTACAGGATGATGCATTACGAAACGGATAAAGAGACTTTCCAGTAACGAGATTGAACTAGGTATGAAGATACTGACGATCGAATCTCGGGCAAGTAACATACCGATGACAAAGGGAATTACGTGTTCATAGAATATGTAGAAGCCAATATGAGCATCCAGGTTCCGCTATTGGTTATTGACCGAAGAGGTGTCTCGGTCATGCCTACATAGTTCTTGAACCTGTAGGGTCCGCACGCTTAATGTTCGATGACGATTTAGTATTATATGAGCTATGTGATTTAGTCACCAAATGCTGTTCGGAGTCCCGGATGAGATCACGGACATGACGAGGAGTCTCGAATTGGTCGAGAGGTAAAGATTGATATATAGGACGATGGTATTCGGACACCGGAAATGTTCCAAATAGTATCGGGTATTTATTGGAGTACCGGGGAGGGGGTTACTGATAGTATCGGGTATTTATTGATTCGACACAAGGGGAGCCAAAGAATATTCTCAAGTATTAGCAGCTGAGTTGTCAATTCAACCACACCTGGAAACTTAATATCTGCAGCAATGTTTTAGTAGCAAAGCAATATGATAGAAGTGGTAACGATGGTAAAAGGTAATGGTAGCAAAAGTAATATTTTTTGTGTTTTATAGTGATTGTAACAATAGCAACGGAAAAGTAAATAAGCAAAGAACAATATATGGAAAGCTCGTAGGCATTGGATCGGTGATAGAGAATTATGCCGGATGCGGTTCATCATGTAACAGTCATAACATAGGGTGACAAAGAACTAGCTCCAATTCATCAATGTAATGTAGGCATGTATTCCGGATATAGTCATACGTGCTTACGGAAAAGAACTTGCATGACATCTTTTGTCCTACCTCCCCGTGGCAGCGGGGTCGTATTGGAAACCAGGGAATATTAAGGCCTCCTTTTAATAGAGTACCATACCAAAGCATTAACACATAGTGAATACATGAACTCCTCAAACTACGGTCATCACCAGGAGTGGTCCCGATTATTGTCACTTTGGGGTTGCCGGATCATAACACATAGTAGGTGACTATTGACTTGCAAGATAGGATCAAGAACTCTCATATATTGATGAAAACATAATAGGTTCAGATCTGAAATCATGCCACTCGGGCCCTAGTGACAAGCATTAAGCATAGCAAAGTCATAGCAACATCAATCTCAGAACATAGTGGATACTAGGGATCAAACCCTAACAAAACTAACTCGATTACATGATAAATCTAATCCAACCCATCACCGTCCAGCAAGCCTACGATGGAATTACTCACACACGGCGGTGAGCATCATGAAATTGGTGATGGAGGAAGGTTGACGATGACGATGGCGACAGATTCCCTTCTCCGGAGCCCCGAACGGACTCCAGATCAGCCCTCCCGAGAGAGTTTAGGGCTTGGCGGCGGCTCTGTATCGTAAAACGTGATTAATCCTTCTCTCTGGTTTTTTTCTCCCCGTAAGTGAATATATGGAGTCAGGGTTGAGGTTGGTGGAGTGTTAGGGGCCCACGAGGCAGGGGGCGTGCCCAGGGGGGTAGGACGCGCGCCCACCCTCATGGACAGGTGGAGGCCCCCCTGATGTGGATCTTCCTTCCAGTATTTTTTGTATATTCCAAAATAATTCTTAGTTGATTTTCAGGTCATTCTGAGAACTTTTATTTCTGCACAAAAAATAACACCATGGCAATTCTGCTGAAAACAACGTTAGTCCGGGTTAGTTCCATTCAAAGCATGCAAGTTAGAGTCCAAAACAAGGGCAAAAGTGTTTGGAAAGTAGATACGATGGAGACGTATCAACTCCCCCAAGCTTAAACCTTTGCTTTTCCTCAAGCAATTCAGTTGATAAACTGAAAGTGATAAAGAAAAACTTTTACAAACTTTGTTTGCTCTTGTTTTTGTAAATATGTAAAGCCAACATTCAAGTTTTCAGCAAAGATTATGAACTAACCATATTCACAATAACATTTAGGTCTCATGTTTACTCATATCAATGGCATAATCAACTAGCGAGCAATAATAATAAATCTCGGATGACAACACTTTCTCAAAACAATCATGATATGATATAACAAGATGGTATCTCGCTAGCCCTTTCTGAGACCGCAAAACATAAATGCAGAGCACCTTTAAAGATCAAGGACTGAGTAGACATTGTAATTCATGGTAAAAGAGATCCAATGAAGTCATACTCAATGTAAACTAACAACAATGAATGCAAATGATAGCGGTGCTCTCCAACTGGTGCTTTTTAATAAGAGGATGATGAGTCAACATAAAAGTAAATAGATAGGCCCTTCGTAGAGGGAAGTAGGGATTTGTAGAGGTGCCAGAGCTCGATTTTGAAATAGAGGTGAATAATATTTTGAGCGGTATACCTTCATTGTCAACATAACAACCAAGAGATGGCGATATCTTCCATGCTACACACATTATAGGCGGTTCCCAAACAGAATGGTAAGGTTTATACTCTCCCTCCACCAACAAGCATCAATCCATGGCTTGCTCGAAACAACGAGTGCCTCCAACTAACAAGAGTCCCAGGGGGAGTTTTGTTTGCAATTATTTTGATTTGATTTGCATAAAGCATGGGACTAGGCATCCCGGTGACCAGCCGTTTTCTCGTGAGTGAGGAGCGGAGTCCACTCCTGTTGAGAATAACCCGCCCAACATGGAAGATACGGAAAACCCTAGTTGATACATGAGCTATTCGAGCATACAAAATAGAATGTTTATTTGAAGGTTTAGAGTTTGGCACATACAAATTTACTTGGAACGGCAGGTAGATACCGTATATAGGTAGGTATGTTGGACTCATATGGAATAACTTTGAGGTTTATGGAATTGGATGCACAAGCAGTATTCCCGCTTAGCACAAGTGAAGGCTAGCAAAAGGCTGGGAAGCGACCAGCTAGAGAGCGACAACAGTCATGAACATGCATTAAAATTAATCAACACTGAATGCAAGCATGAGTAGGATATAATGCACCATGAATATAAATATCATAGAGGCTATGTTGATCTTGTTTCAACTACATGCGTGAACATGTGCCAAGTCAAGCCACTCGAATCATTCAGAAGAGGATACTACCCTATCATACCACATCACAACCATTTTAATAGCATGTTGGCACGCAAGGTAAACCATTATAAGCTCCTAGCTAATTAAGCATGGCATAAGCAACTATAATCTCTAATTGTCATTGCAAACATGTTTATTCATAATAGGCTGAATCAGGAACGATGAACTAATCATATTTACAAAAACAAGAGAGGTCGAGTTCATACCAGCTTTTCTCATCTCAATAAGTTCATCATATAATCATCATTATTGCCCTTCACTTTCACGACCGAATGATGTGAATAATAATATTGGTGCACGTGCATTGGACTAAGCTGGAATCTGCAAGCATTCAATTCAAGAGACAAGACAAGGTAATATGGGCTCTTTTGTCAGATCAACAATAATGCATATAAGAGCCACTTTAACATTTTAATTATGGTCTTCTCCTCTCGACCCCCAAAGAAAAGAAATAAAACTATGTACACGGGAAAGCTCCCAACAAGCAAAAGAAGAACGAGAAATCTTTTTGGGTTTTCTTTTTAATTAGTACTACTACAACATGAATAGTAAACTAATTAAAAACTACAACTAATTTTTTGTTTTTCTTAAGGTTTATTAAACACACAAGAAGAAAGCGTAAAAAGGGAAATAAACTAGCATGGATGATACAGTGAAAAAGTATGAGCACCGACAACTAGCAATGAGTGTGTGAGCATGAATGTAATGTCGGTGAGAAATACGTACTCCCCCAAGCTTAGGCCTTTGGCCTAAGTTGGTCTATGGCCATGGCTGGCCTAGTGGATATCGAAAGTTGTAACTGGGGTCGTACTGTGATGCAACAACTATTGCCTCATGAGCTTCCGCTTGGAGACGGGCCGTCTCTGTCCTCCTCTTATATTTGTGTGCCTCCTCCCTGGTTATAACATATCTCCCTTTTGCCTGAGAGTCAAAGAAAGCAGGAGCAGGGAGAGCGACGTGATCGGTGCGTCGTCTGTCAAGGATTAGTCGGTACTGGCGGAACTGATTGTTCCTCTCAACAAACTGATGACGAACCATGGCCTCATAATCTAAATAAATAGGAGGCAACTGAATATCATATGCACGTATGGGCATATCAAGAAAATTAGCTAGACGGGTTGCATAAATTCCACCGAAGAAATCTCCATTAAATCTATTATTATGCACCCTACGTGCAACGATGGCTCCCAAATTATAATGTTTATCTCCTAATACAACACTCCTGAGAACACTGAGGTCAGGGACACACATGTGACATTCTTCATCCTTATCATTTATGCACCTACCTACGAAGAGAGAAAAATAATGTATAGCAGGAAAATGAATGCTCCCTATGGTAGCTTGTGTTATATCTCTAGATTCCCCCACAATTATACTAGCAAGAAAATCTCTAAACTCAGATTTGCGAGGCTCACTAGTGATGTCCCATTGTGGAAGTTTACAAGCAGTGGTAAAATCTTCTAAGTCCATACTATATGAATTTTCATAAAGATCAAATAGGACAGTTTGAGAATTACGTGATAATGAAAATTCAAACCTTCTCACAAAGGAATCAGTGAGATAGTGGTATTGGCGGCACATATCTGCCTCGAAGCTCTCAAGATCGGCATTACGCACATACACGTTAAATTCTTCCTTGATTCATGCTCGATCCATAAAGTCCTCTGACGGCCATTCACAAGCCTGCACATGAGCTTCCCTTGGTGGTTCATCGCCGGCATCGCGTATGGCAAGCCTGGGTCCTTGCTTCCTTGAAGGACCACCTTGGTACATTTTCCTAAACATATTTCTTCCAAAAAATTTCTGAAATTTTAGTAACTTCAAAATAAAAGTGAACCAAACTCAACACAATTGATAGCAACTACTACCACAAGTGCCTAGAGACTATATCATGCATTAAAACTACTTTTAACCATATAAATTTGACATGTAAGCTCAAGAACAGGGTCACCTAAGCAGCAAAAATATGCAATGAATAAAGCACTAGAACAGAAACTAATTGGACCATTGGAGGAGTCACACACAAAGGAACAACCCCCCAAAGCAGTTTTGTGAGAGGTGCTTTGAGCAAGGAGATCAAAAATGGCAGCAAGATGAGCTTGGACTCGGGTTTGAGCTGGCTAGTGATGTTTGTGGGAGGAAGAAAGAGTGTGTAGTAGCTGGAATAAGTGGAGGGGAGCCACCATGGGCCCACACGCCCTGGACCCTCGTGGCCAGGTGCTTGCTCCCCCTGCTGTGTTCTAAGTGCAAGATATTCTCAAATATTCCAAAAAAATCATATTTAAATTTTAGGGCATTTGGAGAACTTTTATTTTCGGGGTATTTTTTAATTGCATTGATAATTCAGAAAACTGACAAAAATTACTATTTTTGCTTTATTTAATATAAATAACAGAAAGTAAAAAGAGGATACAAAGAGTTGTGTTTTCTAAATTCATCCATCTCATGCTCATCAAAAGGAATCTACTAACAAGGTTGATCAGGTCTTGTTAACAAACTCATTCCGAATAACATGGAACCGGAGAATTTTCGAATAACACTAGGTTACCTTAATGGGGATATGCATGTCCCCAATAATAAGAATATCATATTTCTTCTTGACAGTACGTAGTGGAAATTCAAAACCTCCAAAACTAATCAATGGAATTTTTCCAATAGAGTTTATACTATGAACTTGAGGTTGTTTCCTCGTAAAGTGTACCATATGCTCGTTGCCATTAACATGAAAAGTGACATTGCCTTTGTTACAATCAATAACAACCCCTGCAGTATTCAAAAAGGGTCTTCCAAGAATAATAGACATATTATCGTCCTCGGGAATATCAAGAATAACAAAGTCCGTTAAAATAGTAACGTTTGCAACCACAACAGGCACATCCTCACAAATGCCGACAGGTATAGCAGTTGATTTATCGGCCATTTGCAAACATATTTCAGTAGGTGTCAACTTATTCAAATAAAGTCTACGATATAAAGAGAGAGGAATAACACTAACACCGGCTCCAAGATCACATAAAGCAGTTTTAATATAGTTTCTGTTAATGGAGCATGGTATAGTTGGTACTCCTGGATCTCCCAGTTTCTTAGGTATTCCAGCTTTAAAAGTATAATTAGCAAGCATAGTGGAAATTTCAGTGTAACGCCCTCGATGCGGCTATATCTCCCACGTGTGGAAGCACGACTTAGAGGCATAACCGCATTGAAAGCAATGTCGCAAGTGAGGTAATCTTCGCACAACCCATGTAATACATAAGGGAAAAAGATACATAGTTGGCTTACAATCGCCACTTCACACAATTACATGAATAAAGCATTACAACATCCAAATACAATCAAGGGCCGACTACGGAACCAAAATAAAAGAAGAACCCCAAATGCGACAAGGTCCCCGATCGACCCCAACTGGGCTCCACTACTGATCAACTAGAACGAAACAACATAAAGGACACGATCTTCATCGAGCTCCTCCTTGAGCTTGGTTGCGTCATCTGCTCGGTAACATCGGCACCTGCAAACTGGTTTTGGAAGTATCTGTGAGTCACGGGGACTCAGCAATCTCACACCCTCGCGATCAAGACTATTTAAGCTTAAGGGTAAGGTAAAAGGTATGAGGTGGAGCTGCAGCAAGCGACTAGCATATATGTTGGCTAACATACGCAAAAGAGAGCGAGAAGAGAAGGCAAAGCACGATCGAACAACTATGATGAAGAAGTGATCCTAGAACAACCTATGTCAAGCATAACTCCAACACCGTGTTCACTTCCCGGACCCCGCCGAGAAGAGACCATCACGGTTACACACGCGGTTGATGTATTTTAATGAAGGTCAACTTCAGGTTTTCTACAACCGGACATTAACAAATTCCCATCTGCCCATAACCGTGGGCACGGCTTTCGAAAGTTCAAATCCCTGCAGGGGTGTCCCAACTTAGCCCATCACAAGCTCTCACGGTCAATGAAGGATATTCCTTCTAGCGGGAAGACCCGATTAGACTCGGAATCCCAGTTCTACAAGACAACTTCGACAAGTCAAAACAAATCCAGCAACACCGCCCGAATGTGCCGACAAATCCCGATAGGAGCTGCACATATCTCGTTCTCAGGGCACACTCAGATTGTCCAAACTTTCGGTAGGCCAGCCCAGAGTTGCCCCTGGTGGTCACCGGCGGCTGACGAGGTGGACCAACACTCAGAGGAGCACTGGCCCGGGGGGGGGGGGGTTAAAATAATGATGACCCTCAGGAGCGTGACTCCCAAGGGAAAAGAAAAGGCTAGGTGGCGAATGGTAAAACCAATGTTGGGCATTGCTAGAAGAGTTTTATTCAAGGCGAACTGTCAAGGGGTTCCCATTATAGCCCAACTGCGTAAGGAACGCAAAATCCGGGAACATAACACCGATATGACGGAAACTAGGGCGCAAGAGTCGAACAAAACACCAGGCATAAGGCTGAGCCTTCCACCCTTTACCAAGTATATAGATGCATTAATTAAATAAGATATATTGTGATATCCCAACAAGTAAACATGCTCCAACAAGGAACAACATCTCCATGTTCCAACAAGGAACAAACTTCAATCTTCACCTGCAACTAACAATGTTATAAGAGGGGCTGAGCAAAGCGGTAACATAGCCAAACAACAGTTTGCTAGGACAAGGTGGGTTAGAGGCTTGGTTCAACAATATGGGAGGCACGATAAGCAAGTGGTAGGTATCGCAGCATAGGCATAGCAAAAGAGCGAGCAACTAGAAAGCAAAGATAGAAGTGATTTTGAGGGTATGGTCATCTTGCCTGAAATCCCGCAAGGAAGAAGAACGAGTCCATGAAGAAGACAAACGGGCATAGTCGAACGAATCCTCACAACACGACGTTATCAGAACCAACCCGAAGAAGCAACACCGGAAAGAAACACACAACATAGTAAACAACCATCACATAAACATGGATGAAGCACAACCAAGAATGATGCATGTCCGGTTTAAATCTGCATGGCATGGCGAAGTGCACAAACAACTCTACATGTTAAGTGGAGATCAATATGCAACGAGTTGCATATGGACGAAACACCACATCAAATATTTAGTTCTCTCTCGGTTAGATACTCAACAAAATTAAATGTTGGTTAACATGGCAAGAGGTGAAGCATAACAAAACTATACTATCTAAACAAATTAAATGAGGCCGGATATAACCAACAACAAATCCGGTAAATCCCCATATGCATTTATGAATTTGGTGCAACAACAATTTTAAACATTTAAATGTTATTATCATGATGCGAATGACATGAGCAAGTTTTATGCAATTTTTTATTAAGAGTTGACATGAGCATTATGAAGCATTTGGTCGTCATGGCGGAACAAAAAGGGTGCCACGCCAACTACCATGGAAATGGTGCCACGGCAACATTCTGGGTGATCCGACAACTCAATGAGATGTCGGTGCAAGAGAAAATGTGGATGAACGGATCATGCGAGGATGGTGGGGTGATCCCGGATACCGGGTTTCCCATGGGTCGACGGCATGGCAACCGAGGAGGAACGTGCAATGACAACTCAAACACGGTTCGAACAAGAGCATCTCAAACATCGCAAGCATTCGTTACACAGACGTCGTCTCGGGTTATACCTTCGAAGTGTGCAAATGGGATGGTTCTCGATCGGTGCCAAGTAGAGGAAGTAGACGTTCTCGAGACGTTCGTAGTGGAAGTAGGGGTACTCGTGATCTTGGCGGCGGTAGTCGTTCGCGTTCTTAGTTGCACAATTTTCCATAGATGTTCATGTCATCGGTGTCGTGGTACTTGGGGTCTTCGGACTTTCCAGTCCCGTTCTTGCGACGGTAGTCGTTCACGTTCATTTCGGAGAGGTACTTGATGACTCCAACGTCTTCGGGGCGACGGTAGTTGTACACGGTCCACGAGACGTCGATCATTCGGGGTCCAACTTGCGGGTCTTGCCGACATGAGGCGTTTTTGTGTAGACGAACTTGGCGCATCCGAAGAGTCACACTTGTCGTTGTGGGAACTTGGTGAATCCGAGGTTTTTGAGGGTCGTCGTGGTACTTGACGATATCTAGGACAATCTTGTGACTTGCCGATCTTGACGAACCGTCAGGGTACTTTGTCTTGGGTTTTGGCGACGGTAGCGGAACTTGCGTCGGTCGTTGTGGTACTAGGGCCCTGATCTTGGCGTGATCCAAAAAGAAGACATGATGTTGGGGAAAGACCCGAAAGTGCTCCCGGGGTCAAACACAGGGTCATGTGCAGCGGTCGAGCTACCGCTGCTCGATGCAGGGGGGCTGTCGTAGGGGAGGTCAAGGTCGCCGGAAACAGAGGCTGAGACGCGCCGGAGGTAGTGGTGCTCGCGGGTGTGGGGCGACCGGTGCTGGGGCTCCTGCTGGGCACAGAGGACGCCAGGTGCGGGGCGCAAGTGCTCGAGGAGCTCCTCTCCTCGAGCGCTTGAGCGACGGGGACTCGGCTAGGAGGAGGCGCGATTGCGGCCTGGCGCTGCAGAGGGAGGCAAGAGGTGAGGCAAGGCACAAAGGCAAGAAGGCGCGGTGGCGACCAAGGTCTCGGCGAGGGGGTCGGGTGCGGGCTCTTGTGGCGCCATGGCTACACATGCTCGCGGACGGAGCTGCAGGAACGAGCAGCCGAAGGAGGGCGTCGGCGCGGGAGAAGAAGCAGGGCACGGCGTCATGGCGGAAGCAGCAGCGAGGAGATCGGGCGCTGCGCGGCAAGGGACGTGAGGAGGCGATGGGGATCGGGCACTGGTACGAGGGTCTCCTCCCCTGTGGCGGCGCTGGATGAAGGGGATTGAGAGAATGGGGATCGAGGGGGATGGGGGAAAAGGCCTCGAGCAAAGGCCCCTGGCGGCGCTGGATGGGCATCGAGGGAGAGAAGTGGGATCCGGAGGCTGGCTAGGGTTCGTGAGCTGGTGGGGGCAGCTGGGCCTTGGGCCAAAATGGGTTTGTAGCTGGGCTCCCTCTCTCCTTACTTCTCTTCTCTTACAGAAAAAAGGAAGGAGAAAAAGAGAGAAGAGCAAAGGTTAGGGAAAGAATTGGGCATAGGGTTTGGAGAAGGTTGGAAAGGAAATTATGAAAGGCATATAATGTAAACTGCAAGTGTGTTTGAGGGTGGATCCAAATTATTGGAATATTTAATATAGCTCTCTAAATATCGAGAGTATATGTTGTAAAGAGAATCACCATGTGAATTCCCTCGGTTTAAATGTATCAAAGATCCATGCCATTTATTTAGTTGAGTAGCAAAAGATTTATGAGATGATGGCATGATGACATGATGCAATGCAAGAGAGCAAAAGAAATACACGGCGAAACTCGAAAAAACATGAAGGCATCTGAAGCTCCGGTCTTGGGGCGTTACATTCAGCTTCCGGTATCTTTCTTTTATTTGTCACAATTTCTTTCATATACTTAGCATAGGGATTCATTTTGAGCATATCAGTTAATCGCATACGCAAAATGATAGGTTTAATCATTTCAGCAAAGCGCTCAAAATCCTCATCATCCTTTTTCTTGGATGGTTTGGGAGCAAAAGGCATGGGTTTCTGAACCCATGGTTCTCTTTCCTTACCGTGCTTCCTAGTAACAAAGTCTCTCTTATCATAACATTGATTCAATCAAGATCAACAACAGGTTCAATTTCTACATCATTATTATTGCTAGGTTGAGTTTCAACATGAACATCATTATTAACATTACCACTAGGTTCATGCTCATTACCAGATTATGTTTCAGCATCAGAAATAGAGATATTATTGGGATTCTCAGGTGTGTCAATAATAGGTTCACTAGAAGCATGCAAAGTCCTATCATTTTTCTTTTTCTTCCTCTTAGAAGGACTAGGTGCATCAGTATTATTTATCTGAGAATCTTGCTCAATTCTCTTAGGATGGCCCTCAGGATACAAAGGTTCCTGAGTCATTTTACCAGTTCTACTAGCCACTCTAATAGCATTATCATTTTTACTATTCAATTCATTGAGCAAATCATTCTGAGCTTTAAGTACTTGTTCTACTTGAGTGGTAACCATAGAAGCATGTTTACTAATAAGTTTAAGTTCACCTTCAACATTAGCCATATAATCACCCAAGTGTTCAAGCATATCAGCATTTCATTTTAGTTCCCTACCAAAATAAGCATTGAAGTTTTCTTGCTTAACCATAAAGTCATCAAAGTCATCCAAGCATGGGCTAGCAAACTTAGTAAATGGGATTTCAGCTTTATCATCTCTATAGAGAGAATTTACCTTTACTACCTGTGTCGGGTTATCAAGACCATGTGTTTCTTCAATAGGTGATGGATTAAAACCATGTATTTCTTCAACAAGCGGTAAATTAAGACCATGTATTTCTTCAACTGGAGGTAAATTCTTAACATTTTCAGCTTTTAGACCTTTTTCTTTCATAGATTTCTTCACCTCTTGCATATCTTCAGGACTGAGAAATAGAATACCCCTTTTCTCCGGAGTTGGCTCAGGAGTTGGTCCAGGAATTGGATCAGGAAGTGTCCAATTATTTTCATTGGTCAACATATTATTCAATAAAATTTCATCTTCATCTGGTGTTCTTTCCCTGAAAACACAACCAGCACAACTATCGAGGTGGTCTCTGGAAGCATCGGTTAGTCCATTATAAAAGATATCAAGTATTTCATTTTTCTTGAGAGGATGATCAGGCAAAGCATTAAGTAATTGGAGAAGCCTCCCCCAAACTTGTGGAAGACTCTCTTCTTCAATTTGCACAAAAAATATATATTTCCCTTAAAGCAGCTTGTTTCTTATGAGCAGGGAAATATTTAGCAGAGAAATAATAAATCATATCCTAGGGACTACGCACACAACCAGGATCAAGAGAATTAAACCATATCTTAGCTTCACCCTTTAATGAGAACAGAAATAATTTAAGGATATAATAATAGCGAGTTTTCTCATTATTAGTGAATAGGGTGGCTATATCATTTAATTTAGTAAGATGTGGGATAATAGTTTCATATTCATAGCCATAGAAAGGATCAGATTCAACCAAAGTAACTATATCAGGGTCGACAGAGAATTCATAATCCTTATCAGTAACAAAGATAGGTGAAGTAGCATAAGTGGGATCATATTTCATTCTAGCATTTAGAGTTTTTTGTTTCAGCTTAGCCAATAGTTTCTTAAGATCACTCCTATCATTGCAAGCAAGAAAATCTCTAGCAGTTTCTTCATCCACAACATAACCCTCAGGAACAACAGGAAATTCATATCTAGGGGGAGAATCTTCATCATCACTTTCATCAATATTATTAGTTTCAATAATTTCATTCTCTCTAGCCCTAGCACGTTGTTCATCAAGAAATTCACCAAGTGGCACAGTAGTATCAAGCATAGAAGTAGTTTCATCATAAGTATCATGCATAGCAGAAGTGGCATCATCAATAACATGCCACATATCAAAATTAATAGCAGAAGCAGGTTTAGGTGTCGCAAGCTTAATCAAAACAAAAGGTGAATCAAGTGCAGAGCTAGATGGCAGTTCCTTGCCTCCCTCGTAGTTGAGGGATAAATCTTGGTTCTTGGATCTTTCAAGTTCTTCATAATGATAAGCAGATATAAATCCCATGTGACTCAAAGAATAGAGTTATGCTCCCCGGCAACGGCGCCAGAAAATAGTCTTGACAACCCACAAGTATAGGGGACCGCAACAGTTTTCGAGGGTAGAGTATTGAACCCAAATTTATTGATTCGACACAAGGGGAGCCAAAGAATATTCTTAAGTATTAGTAGCTGAGTTGTCAATTCAACCACACCTGGAAACTTAATATCTGCAGCAAGGTATTTGGTAGCAAAGTAATATGATAGTAATGGTAACGGTAACAAAAGGTAATGGTAGCAAAAGTAATATTTTTGGTGTTTTATAGTGATCGTAACAATAGCAACGGAAATGTAAATAAGCGAAGAACAATATATGGAAAGCTCGTAGGCATTGGATCGGTGATAGAGAATTATGCCGGATGCGGTTCATCATGTAATAGTCATAACATAGAGTGACACGGAACTAGCTCCAATTCATCAATGTAATGTAGGCATGTATTCCGGATATAGTCATACGTGCTTACGAAAAAGAACTTGCATGACATCTTTTGTCCTACTCTCCCGTGGCAGCGGGGTCCTATTGGAAACTAGGGAATATTAAGGCCTCCTTTTAATAGAGTACCGGACTAAAGCATTAACACATAGTGAATACATGAACTCCTCAAACTACGGTCATCACCGGGAGTGGTCCCGGTTATTGTCACTTCGGGGTTGCTAGATCATAACACATAGTAGGTGACTATTGACTTGCAAGATAGGATCAAGAACTCTCATATATTGATGAAAACATAATAGGTTCAGATCTGAAATCATGGCACTCAGGCCCTAGTGACAAGCATTAAGCATAGCAAAGTCATAGGAACATCAATCTGAGAACATAGTGGATACTAGGGATCAAACCCTAACAAAACTAACTCGATTACATGATAAATCTCATCCAACCCATCACCGTCCAGCAAGCCTATGATGAAATTACTCACACACGGCGGTGGGCATCATGAATTTGGTGATGGCGGAAGGTTGATGATGACGATGGCGACGGATACCCCTCTCCGAAGCCCCGAACAGACTCTAGATTAGCCCTCCCGAGAGAGTTTAGGGCTTGGCGGCGGCTCCGTATCGTAAAACGCGACGAATCCTTCTCTCTGGTTTTTTCTTCCTGTAAGTGAATATAAGGAGTCAGGGTTGAGGTCGGTGGAGCATCAGGGGGCCCACGAGGCAGGGGGCGCGCCCAGGGGGTAGGGCATGCCCCCCACCCTCGTGGACAGGTGGAGCCCCCCCTGACATGGATCTTCCTTCCAGTACTTTTTATATATTCCAAAATAATTCTCCATTGTTTTTCAGGTCATTCCGAGAACTTTTATTTCTGCACAAAAATAACACCATGGCAATTCTGCTAAAAACAACGTCAGTCTGGGTTAGTTCCATTCAAATCATGCAAGTTAGAGTCCAAAACAAGGGCAAAAGTGTTTGGAAAAGTAGATACGACGGATACGTATCAGTTACCGGAACCCCAGGGGAAAGATATGGGCCACATGGGCCATAGGAGGGAAGCACACCAGCCCACAAGCGTGTCCCCGCCCCCAAGGAAGGAGGCCGAGTGGGGAAAGGAAAAGAGCGGGTTTGGCCCCCTTTCCTTCTCCCCTTCCTCTTCCCTTTTCCCTCTCTGAAAATATGGAAATGAAGGGGGGTGAACCAGGCTAGGACCCCAAGTAGGATTCCTCCTACTTGGGGCACCCCAAGGCTGCGCCCCTCCCCCTCCCACGTATATATATGTGGGGAGGGGGCGCCCAGAACACACACCAACAATTTTTTGCCGTGTGCGGCACCACCTTCCACAGTTTATGCCTCCGGTCATATCTTCGTAGTGACGGAACTCATCTGCTTCCTCGACACCTTTGTTGGATCAAGAGGATGTGGGATGTCATCGAGTTGAACGTGTGCAGAACTCGGCGGGACGTCATCGATTTATTTCTCACATGGAAGACAATTCAAAATTGCAGCCTGAAGAATTGAACATCACATTTGCAGAGTTGAACCAAAAAGTTAATTAAAGATGTCAACTAATTAACAAAACAGTTAATAAGTGAGCACTGCATTGCATGACATATAGAACATATACATTAGAGCAACAGATTGCATGGTAAAATTAGATAGCACAATTCACTAGAATTTGTGAAGGAAAGGCAGGAGTAGCACACGCAACGGGTAAACTGAGCATGCTTAACCGGCGTAGCTAGCAAATGGCAAGGTGCTCCTCCAAGATCTAGGGGTCGACACGAATGGCAGCCATCGCGACCTCATCCACGCGTGCGGCCACGATTTGCTTCTCTGCTGCGAAATGCTTCTTGAGATCCTAGCTATACTACGTGCACCAAGGGTTAGGGTGGCGCTTATTTGGTGGAGGGGTCGGTGATTTGGGTGGAAGGTGTCGTGCTCGCGCTGGCGGTCGGGGCATGTGGGATGTGGAAGGAGGAGGAGGAGGAGGAGGATGGGGGTCGAGCATGGATTACCTGCCTAGATAGTTGAGGCCGAGCAGCGTGAAGGAGGGTCGCCGATGAGGAGGTGGCACTACAAGCAAAGAGTGAAGGTTTCAACTTGGAAAGGAAGGTGGAAACAGGGGATATGTGGCTTTTGGTAAGGGGGAGGGGGCGAGGAGGTAGATATTTCTGCGGAAGCCGAAAATTTGGAATCACTTCAGCAAAAATACTGGCGCGCAAAGTGTCATGAGACACTGTCCCTTATTCCAAACTATGTACGATATGTGAACATCACAAACGATTCAGATAGCTTAACCCGTGTGTGATGAGTTTGAACGTCAAAAATTTTGGTTCGAGTTTCCATGGTTACAGTGGTCATCCACGTCATTGCATAATTTGGGTACACAAAGGAGACTACAACACACCCACACTTCTTAATCGAGGAAGTTCAACAATTAAACAGAGCTAGCTGACCTAAACATTACTCTAACAAATTAAAGACGGGCGCTCTTAATTAAACAAAACAAAGAGTACTACTACGGCTGGTGCTCGTCGATCTCCGCCGCCGCTTCCATGTCCAGCTCGCGCCCGATGGTCTCTTAGGGAAGGGGCTCCATGGCATCAATTCCACCATACTCCGCAAGCATCTCGCCATCCACATCCGCCATATCTTTGGAATAGGTCACCACGAGCTGGGCGTGGGCGGCCGTGATCTGGGATTTGGCGGGCTCCGTCGTGGCAAGGTATGCTGCGCAGGAACGAACGACTGCTCGAACTCTCTCGGCAATTGCCAACTCTTCGGCCGTGGGTTTCCGACCATTGTCGGAGAAGCTTCGTTCGATTTGTGTGGTGACCGCCACGAGGTGGGCGTGGACGGCCTCGACATGGTCGTGGGCGGCCACCATCAGGGCTAAGGCCGCCGCTACGGAACGGACAGCTGTTGTGCCGCTCTAGCCAGTTGTTATCCCCGAGGCAGATGCTGCTGCCGCCGCTTGAGAAGCAACAACGACTGTTTGGGCTGCCTTGGCCGCCTAGACGCAGATTGCGGCCGCCCTCATGAAGCTTGTTAGCACGCGCCTGGCAGTTGCGGCCGTGCTCTCGCCGGAGTGGGTCACTGAAGTTGCCCTTACGATGCAGGTCCACATCCCCATCTTTCACCGGCGATGATTGAACAGTGAAATGATATTTTGAGGAGCGGGCTAGTGTGCTTGACACTCCGACGGTGCTCCAAGATATTTTGTGCTTCATCTCACACGGTTGGTGATAATAAACTGTGTGCGATCTACTTGATTTTTTGTCTCGATTTGAATTACGTAATGGGGTCACAGCTACGAAGGATGGTGTTTGAATTGCTAGAACTTTTATCTGTAGTGAACATGCAACTATAGGTGTGTCGTCAAAAAATTGGAATTATTCAGGGTTTGTTTGAACATTTTTATACATTAACTTGGTTTTGTAGGCATTTCAGGTGCATAATTCAAATTTGAACTACATGCACATGCTCTAGTGAATATAAACTGGTTGAAAAATCAAATCTGTGTCCTTGGTTGCATGCTTAGGTCGCATGCAAGACATGGGAATTAATGTCAAACACGCTGCCACCGTCACTCGGTCGCAAACATTGAGATACTTTGTTTTTAAATTCTAGTAAATCCAAAACTCATCTGAAATTCATGAAACTTGGCATGCTATCATGGAGTGGCATCAACATGCCGTGGTAAAAAAATTGTCCCATTTGGGGCAGGTTTGGGTATAAGCTTCTCCCAAACCAGAGCTTCTCACAACAAGCATGATGGTTTCGGTAGGGAACTGCCACCTTTGGGGACGAAACGATATCAGTTGCCTCTTATTGCTTCCAAAAGATTTCTAGTGTCAACATAGAACAACAGGAGTGTTGTGTTTAATTTTGGGATTTTTCGGGGTTCGTTTGGACATTTTTATACATTAACTGTGTTTTGTAGGCATTCCGGGTGCATAATTCAAATTTGAACTACATGCACATGCTCCGCTGCATATAAATTGGTTGAAAAAACAAATCTCTGTCCTTGGCTGCATGCTTTGGTCCCATGCAAGAAATGGGAATGAATTTCAAACACCCCGCCACTGTCACTCGGCCGCAAAACATTGAGATACCTTGTTTTTAAATTCTAGTAAATCCAAAACTCGTATGAAATTCACGAAACTTGGCATGCTATCATGGGGCGGCATCAACATGTCGTGGTAAAGTTTTTGTCCCAATTGGGTTAGGTTTGGGTATAAGCTTCTCCCAAACAAGAGCTTCTCACAACAAGCGTGATGGTTTCGATAGCGAACGTGCCACCTTTGGGGACGAAACGATACCAGTTGCCTCTTATTGCTTCCAAAAAATTTCTAGTGTCAACATAGAACAACAGGAGTGTTGTGTTTAATTTTGGAATTTTTCGGGGTTCATTTGGACATTTTTATACATTAATTGTGTTTTGTAGGCATTTCAGGTGCATAATTCAAATTTGAACTACATGCACATGTTCCGTTGCATATAAACTGGTTGAAAAATCAAATCTGTGTCATTGGTTCCATGCTTAGGTCCCATGCAAGAAATGGGAATGAATTTCAAACACCCTGCCACCGTCACTCGTCCGCAAACATTGAGCTACCTGGTTTTTAAATTCTAGTAAATCCAAAACTCATCTGAAATTCATGAAACTTGGCATGCTATCATGGAGCGGCATCAACATCTCGTGGCAAAAATTTTGTCTCATTTGGGTTAGGTTTGGGTATAAGCTTCTCCCAAACCAGAGCTTCTCACAAAAAGCGTGATTGTTTCAGTAGGGAACGTGCCACCTTTGGGGACGAAACGATATTCGTTGCCTCTTATTGCTTCCAAAAACTTTATGGAGTGAACACAGAACAACAGGAGTGTTGTGTTTAGTTTTGGAATTTTTCGGGGTTCGTTTGAACATTTTTATACATTAACTTCGTTTTGTAGGCATTTCAGGTGCATAATTCAAATTTGAACTACATGCACATGCTCCAGTGCATATAAACTGGTTGAAAAATCAAATCTGTGTCCTTGGTTCCATGCTTAGGTCCCATCCAAGAAATGAGAATGAATTTCAAACACCCTGCCACCGTCACTCGGCCGCAAACATTGAGATACCTGGTTTTTAAATTCTAGTAAATCCAAAACTCGTCTAAAATTCATGAAACTTGGCATACTATCATGGAGCAACATCAACATGTCGTGGTAAAAATTTTGTCCCATTTGGGGCAGGTTTGGGTATAAGCGTCTCACAACAAGCGTGATGGTTTCGGTAGGGAACATGCCACCTTTGGGGACAAAACGATATCCGTTGCCTCGTATTGCTTTCAAAAAATTTCTAGTGTCAACATAGAACAACATGAGTGTTTTGTTTAATTTTGGAGTTTTTTGGGGTTCGTTTGGACATTTTTATACATTAACTGGGTTTTCTAGGCATTTTATGTGCATAATTCAAATTTGAACTACATGCACATTCTCCATTGCATATAAATTGTGTGCATTTTGTTAACCATTCACGTGACGCCACGCCTCACTCTTTTAATGGCTAGGAGGTGCCGTGCGGACAGGTGCTTGAGTGCTTGACTAAATGGGAGGCGTGTGAGCTGTACTCCAATGTGGAGGCTCACCGGGAAGCGTGCGAGCTGTACGCCGTGCAGGATTTGTGCAGCTCTTGATTGCAAACGTTTTAGTTTGAACACCCGTATGCAAACCGACAGCTTCCCCAGGAAGCCAAGAGAAAATGTGCCGAGCAGGATTTCTACAGCTCTTGATCGCAAACGTTTTAGATAGAACATCCGTATGCAAAGTGAGAGCTATGGCCTTCCCCCTTAAGTCGAGGAAAAATTCGCAGCGCAGGATTTGTGCATCCCTTCAATGCAAATGGTTGTTTTGGATGACCCGTGTGCAACCTCGTACAAACAATTTGGTAAGATTTGCATCTGTCATATTGGGTATGTTGCCATTTGTCAAACTGGAAAGTTTGACATTTGTTGATTTAGTAACATTGCCATTTTTCAATCCTTGTAACACTGCAATTTGTCAAAATATGCAGCTAAAAATCACTAGCACTATCTAATTTTTGCAACTAAAATTCAGTAATTAAGCATAGATTTCATTCATAGATTAAGCAGGCGTTCTTAATTTATACAAATAGTTCAACTCGATAGCTGAACCGACCAAACTTTTCCCCAATTGTTGTCAACCATGTACTAAAATAGATAGTTCAACTATATATACTAGCTAATTTTAAGTACGTTGTACAGTTCCACCACACATCTATAGTCAGATGAACGGAACAAAATAGCCCCTAAATACTACTACTACTACAGATGGTGTTTGTGCTACTTCCGACAACCTCTCCTCTGTCGAGCGCGCTCAGTAAGAGGCAGAGGAGGAGGAGCCTACCGACGAGCTGGACAAATGCAATACGATGCCTGCCGCTGCTGCATGTTCAGCGATGCTCGCCAGCTCAAACGCCCACTACCGCTCCAGACGATCCCTCTCGAAGCGGCCAGATTGCTCATAGATCTCCTGATTCCTCGCCTCTACGTCGGCGTTTGTTGCGGCCATGACAGCGGTAAGGCTCTTTGCGTGCTCAACGAGGCGCTCCTCCTCCTCCCGCAAGAACTCGATGTAGTGCGCAAGGTCGCTGACGCATGTGCGGTCCTCCACCTCCGTCTCCCACCTTCGGGCTGCGGCGGCGGAGCGGGTGATGATCCCGGCGGTCGACAGTGGGCTGGCGGCCACGCCCACCACCTCCTGCCTTCGGGCCGCGGTGGCGAAGCGGGTGATGGCCATGGTGGCCGGCAGTGGGGTGGCGGCGACGACGACCACCTCCCGCCTTCGGGCCATGGCGGTGGAGCGGGAGATGGCCCTGTCTTTCGACGGTGGTGTGGCGGCAGGCAAAAGCTGCCGACGGACAGCGACAGCGAAGCGTGTGGTCGGTGTTCCGCGCACACCCAACTGGGACGCCACGCGCATTACACTACGTCGGGGACTGCGCCGCCGCTGCGGTGTAGCCTCCCTACAGGTGCTGTCCTCTGAGGACGGTGGAGTGGCTGAGCGACGATGATGGACCAGTGCCATTGGCGATTGTGGGAGAAGCAGACGAGATAAGCTACATGGAGGGAGGGGAAAATGCGACGCAGGACTCGCTGGCCGTGAGGGTTTATATAGCAGGCCGGTAAGCATTGGGATTTTCAGGGATTTCACTGAGTCGGGCGGGAAGCTTGCGCGGGAACCTGCGAGGTTGCGCGGGAACGGGCTCACTGACGATTCATTGGCGCAACCGTTTGGCCAAAAGAACACCCCCACGCACTGGGCAAGCATGCGCTGTAAGCCATCTGCAGCAGTGGGGTGACAAGACGCACGAGAGGAGGACGAAAGGCCGAGTGCACATACGGTTAATAAAAAAACATTTGCGATTTAGTTACTTACTATACCCCCATCTTGGTTTATAAGTAGGATTTAACTAATAAAATACGAATGCATGTCGCCAAAGATTATATCGTTGGAGTCGTATTTGAACATAGTTTCCAGCTATACAATTTTTGTAACATGCATTAACACTTTTTTGGTTAAAATTAAGGTTATATACCAGCAAGCATTTGCCGGCAACACATAAGGCTTATTCCATCACAAATAGGTCGGATGGATCAACTATATGCCATGTATCGCACACGCAACTCTAATCTGATTCGTGCTTGATGTCTCCAACATCGCTCGCACAGTTTGTCTTATTTGGCACCTATCACTATGTCAGCCTCTGCTCGCATCCCTCGGCAAGCTCTGCTCGTCGTTAGGCACCACAACGCGTTGTGCTCGCCATTAGGTGCCGCGGTGCGCTCTGCTCGCGTCCGTTGGCGTGCTCTGTTCGCGTCCGTCCGCGCGCTGGGCTTGTGGACACCTTTTCCTTGCGTGTTCAACTTCTATATGCATATATCTATATGGTTGCTCGCCGTTGAGGTGACCACGGAGCGCTCTACTCGCGTCCCTCCACGCGCGCTCTGCCAGCGGTTGGGCGTGCGCACGATCACGTCGGGGGGCCCATATGCATGCGGTTGCGCCGCGCGCGTTGCCACGTGATGTAGTTATATGCGGCACGGTGGTGTTAAGCGCTGCAAATTAGAACTTCCATCAGGGCCTGCCAATATTCCTAGCCGTCTGGCTTCCCTTTTAATTCCCTTGGCCATTATAACCTTAGTCTCTTCAACCTTTCAATTGTGCCCCACAACAGAACAAGCACACCCACGACGACACATAGAGAGGGGATGTCTAGCAGCGCTCCAATGGAGTTCGGTGAGCATAGAGTGGAGATCCACGTGAGGGAGACAGATCTCTCGGTGGTGTACATCATCGAACCGACCGTGGTGGACGACTACATCAACAATGTTGAGCAGTTGCTTGCTCGAGACAAGTACCAGGTGGTCGGCATCGACCTACAGTACATCGCCGGTCGTACTGGCATAGATCAGAAGGTTGTCGTTGCCCAGTTGTGCGTGCGCCATCATGTCCTCATCTTGTCGGATTTCGGGTTCCGGCAGACCCTTGAGGTTCGAACACTCGGGTGCGCGCGGAGATTTCGCCTCCTACCTTCCTGCACCCCTCCGCCTCGCTAAGATCTAAGCTACGGGAAGAACGACACAAGAGGCACAGGGTTTATACTGGTTCGGGCCACCATTGTGGTGTAATACCGTACTCCAGTGTGTGGTGTGGTGGATTGCCTCTTGGGCTGATGATGATGAACAATACAAGGAAGAACAGCCTCGCGAGGGTCTGTTCTTGGCTGGGGGGGGGGGACAAACTGCTAGGAGGAGTTCAGTCACCCTTCTCTCTCTCTCTGATTTCGATCTTCTCTTCCAACCTCTCACCACCCCGATCCTGTGGGTGGCTGGTCCTATTTATAGAGGCCCTGGTCCTCTTCCCAAATATCGAGCAGGAAGGGAGCCAACAATGGCGGGCTAATTTGAAGGGGGACAGCTAGTACTAGCTATCCCGACAAAAGTAGTCCTCGCCTGCACAAAGCTCTGGTGGTGACGCCGTCTTGGGCTCCACGATGACCTCCATCTTGCAGTCCTCCTGGTCTTGGTCTTGTTGCACCAAAATGGCAACCTTTGCCTGATGCCTCGGTACTCCGCGGCTGCGCTTGCTCCCTTTGCACCAAAGAGGAAAGGAGGACACTGCGCGGGCTGGCACCTACCTGGCACCTTTGGTCGTCATGGCTTGCATCACGGGCACCTCGTGAGGTACCCCGCCTTGATCTCTCCGCCTCCTCGCGAGCCAGCCTGATGAGGCCGTGCCTGAGGAAGCTCCGTGTCGTCCGCCCCGTGAGGCTTGGCCCCTCGCGAGGGTCTTGAGTTTGTGTTGATAAAGATGGGCCGTGCTGGGCCCCCCTTTGAGCCACGTCGCAGGCCGCAGGCAGGCAAGTCTGGGGACCCCCGTTCCCAGAACGCCGACAGTAGCCCCCGGGCCCAAGGCGCGCCCGGACTTGGCCGTGCAGGGAGGCGGAAGGGCAAGGGCAAAGCGCCGCGGGCCCTAACAGCCTGCGGCCTTGGGCGCCTCATGGCAGTTGATTGGATGTGGGCGGCACCGTTCCCCCATGCCCCCTTATTTTGCGCCATGCTAGGCGGACCTGTAGTTGTACACAACCACTCCCCTTTCTGCCGCTCGAGCGCCCTCTGTCCTTCCTCCGCTCGAACTCCAGCTTCTGTTTACAACCCAATTTCGAACTCCCCCCCTTCCCATCGCCATGGCTCTGACGAAGAAGGGAAGAGGGAAGAAACCCGTGCCTCCGCCTTGCCCGCCGGCGTTGGCGGCCCCCGCCGAGGGCTTGGGCAAGGTCAGCTCGGCTCTAGACACTATCTTCAACGAATGTGGGTGGACAACGGCCTGGCCCGCGTTTGACTTCTCCATCGACAGGATAGTCACCGAGGTCCCGTATTTCGCCGACGCCCTGTGGGCGGGTCTGGTTCCTCCCTTTTCCGATTTCTTCAATGCCGTGCTTTCCCACTATCAGATCCACATGATGCATCTGGGTCCTGAATCCATCACCCTCCTTTCGGTCTTCGCCTTTGTTTGCGAGGCTATGATGGGCATCCTTCCTTTGGTTGCCTTGCTGCGCCACTTCTTCTCGCTGCGCCTTGTCGACCCTACCCAATGCTGGGCGTGCGTGAGCTTCGTTGCCGCGTCTGAGATAGCGACCTCTGGGATTGACTTCAAGCTCCCTCTGCCCGCGGCTGGGTTTCGCGAGCGGTGGCTGTATGTGGATGCAGGGGTGCCCAGCCCCCTGCTATCAGAGCCAACTTCGCCTGCTGTCCCTAATTCGGGCTGGGGCCAGGAGACGCTTGAGAGCCCCCGACTCGTCTTCGTCTGGCACCGCTTCGCGTTCTTGAGGTCGCTTGGCGTGACAGTGCCCAAGGTGGTGAAGGAGTTCCTGCTACGCCGTGTTGCTCCTCTCCAACACCACTCCCGCTGGATGTGGGCCTTCAGCGGGCGCGATGATCATATGAGGCTCCAGGAAGAGGACCTGACGCTCGAAGTGCTGAGGACAGCGCTCTTGACCCTGACTGGGGACCCCAACCCTGGCAGCATCCAGCAGGGAGGGGCCTTGCTGTACCTCTGCCAGAGCAGGGGCGATTTTGTGAAGCAGATGCCTATCTTTGATGAGTGGGTGTAGGATCAAAAGTATGTCTAGAGGGGGTGATTAGACTACTTGACCAAATAAAAACTTAGCCTTTTCCCAATTTTAGTTCTTGGCAGATTTTAGCTATCTTAGAGCAAGTCAAGCAATCATCACACAATTCAAGCAGGCATGCAAAGAGTTTTATTGGCAGCGGAAAGTAAAGCATGCAACTTGCAAGAATATAAAGGGAAGGGTTTGGAGGATTCAAACGCAATTGGAGATACGGATGTTTTCCCGTGGTTCGGATAGGTGGTGCTATCCTACATCCATGTTGATGGAGACTTCAACCCCCGGAGGGTAACGGTTGCGCGAGTCCACGGAGGGCTCCACCCACGAAGGGTCCACTAAGAAGCAACCTTGTCTATTCCACCATGGCCATCGCCCACGAAGGACTTGCCTCACTAGCGGTAGATCTTCACGAAGTAGGCGATCTCCTTGCCCTTACAAACTCCTTGGTTCAACTCCACAATCTTGTCGGACGCTCCCAAGTGACACCTAGCCAATCTAGGAGACACCACTCTCCAAGAAGTAACAAATGGTGTGTTGATAATGAACTCCTTGCTCTTGTGCTTCAAATGATAGTCTCCCCAACACTCAACTCTCTCTCATAGGATTTGGATCTGGTGGAAAGAAGATTTGAGTGGAAAGCAACCTGGGGAAGGCTAGAGATCAAGATTCATATGGTAGGAATGGAATATCTTGGTCTCAACACATGAGTAGGTGGTTCTTTCTCAGAACATATGAGTAGGAATGGTGTATGTGTTCTGATGGCTCTCTCTTCAAATGAAGAGGAGGTGGAGGGGTATTTATAGCCTCCACACAAAATCCAACCGTTACACACAATCTACCAATCTCGGTGGGACCGAATCAGAAAACTCGGTCTGACCGAAATAGTAAACCTAGTGACCGTTAGGAATTTCGGTGGGACTGAGATGCAACTCAGTAGGACCGATTCGGTTAGGGTTTGGGCATAACGTAATCTCGGTGAGACCGATCGCACAAACTCGGTGAGACCGAGTTCGGCAATTAGCTAACCAGAGAGTTGCTCAGGCAAACTCGGTGGGACCGACTTGCTCTTTCGGTGAGACCGAAAAGTTACAAGAAGGAAACATAGAGTTTACCTTGCATTCTCGGTGGGACCGATTCGCTCTTTCGGTGAGACCGAAAAGTTACGAAAGGGAAACAGAGAGTTTGCAAGCCCATCTCGGTGAGACTGAGATCCTTATCGGTAGGACCGAATTGCTAGGGTTTGGCAGTGGCAAATGACAAGTGAAACTCGGTGGCGCCGGATTGACAGAATCAGTATGACCGAGTTTGGCTTAGGGTTTAGGTCATTTGTGGATATGGAAAGGTGGTTGAGGATTTTGGAGCATATCACTAAGCACATAAAGCAAGAGGCTCATTAAGCAACACCTCATCCCTCCTTGATAGTATTGGCTTTTCCTAAATACTCAATGTGATCTTGGATCACTAAAATATAAAATGAAGAGTCTTGAACTTTTGAGCTTGAGCCAATTCTTTGTCCTTAGCATTTTGAGGGTTCCACTTTCACATCCATGCCATGCCAATCATTGAGCTTTCCTGAAATAATCATCTTGGAATAGCATTAGCTCAATGAGCTATATGTTGTTATGAATTAGCAAAACCACCTAGGGATAGTTGCACTTTCAATCTCCCCCTTTTTGGTAATTGATGACAACATATAGATCAAAGCTTCGACAAATAATAATAATCATGAAATACATCGTCGCTTTGAGAAGTATGTGATAAGTAAGAGCTCCCCCTAAATTTGTGCATATTTAAAATTTGCTTTGGACTGCAAATGCACAAGGAGTTAGAATCATGGGTTACTCTTCCATGTCACATACATCTTGGTGGAGCGCTAAAAAATGATAAGATTGAAATACATGCACTCATCACCAAGAATAGTGAATGATCACAAACGATAGATAGAATGATAATATTTAAGCAAGCATTAAGCAAACATTAAGTGTAGCTTATGATCAAACACATGATCATTGATGTCTCACAAACATAAGGACGTAGTATCGCACACGCAAGCAAACAAAGTTAGAAAAACCACCAAATAAAACAAGAGAGAATAAAAGCAACATTCTCTCTCGAAGCCTATGATCTATACATTTTCTCCCCCTTTGGCAACAAGTTACCAAAAAGTTCCTAGAGAATGCATAGTGCTAAGTCGACGCTCAGGCTTGATCTTCAGGTGGTGGTGGAGTCCGGAGCACGCCAAGGACGAAGCCTTCAGTAGAAGTGGTCGGAGTCGAGGCTGAAGTGGATGCTGGAGCTGGTGGAACTGAGGCTGTAGCTGGTGCAGACGTTGTAGCTCTAGTGTCAGCAACTGGCAGTGCAGACGACCTCAGACCTCGTGGCACCCTCGCAAAAGCATCAGTCGTGGTCCTACCTCTCCTCTCATTCATGTCCTCCTGAAGCTGCTCCACAGCGGTCTGTATCTCTGTCACCTTGATGTCCATGTCATAGAACCTCTGTTCCATGATCCTCTCTAGGCTCGCCTGGTTCTGAGTCAGGGTGGCAAGTCCTTGCTCAATACGCAGGGTGGACGCTATCAGGTAACCGAGCTGCTCTTGTTTGGTCTTCAAGAAGTAATCAGATGCCTCCACTTGAGTAAGCATCCTGGCAACTTTCTCCTTCTTCACCTTCTCCTTCTAAGCTTGTGCATGGGCAGATGAGGGTTAATTCTCAGTCATAACCACTTGGTTATCCTCAAAATCTGGACAGATGGGCAGGTGTTCCTTATCCAATAAATACACGCCCGTGCCCATCTTGGAGTTGATGAGCTCCTAAATCTGTGGGGCATACCCACAACTCCTCTTCTGGTCTGCAGCTATCCTCTTGATTGTTTCCACAATGAGACTCATGACCTTGAATTTCTGAGGCACGTCAAAGACATGAAGCAAGTTGATCGCGTGACCTCTGATCATCTTGTGATCTCCAGATTTGGGCAGAAGGGTGTGCCTAAGGATCCAGTTGATCGTAGGCAATCCTGAGAGCAGATAGTGCACTGAGCCAAACTTGAACGTGTCGAGCGCTTCATTCGGGATCTCCTTGTACATGTTGGACATGGAGTTGTGATCCATCTTTTTCTTGGCATAAATGTCCAAGTCATCAGCTTGCTCCTCTGGGGCATTTATCAACTTCGCCCATTCTTCAACAGTGGATTGGTACCTTGTACCCTCTGACATCCATGTGATCCTGCCATCCGGATAAAAGTGTGCTGTGGAGTAGAATTGCATGATCAGCTCCTCGTTCCACTTTGTGAGCTTCTGCCCAACAAAGTCTGCAACTCCACACGCACTAAAGCTGTCAAATACACCGGGGTAGTACTCTTCATTGTCCTTGATGTAGCTCCAGTCGACCCATCTCATGTCACAAACGATTGGCTTCTTGTCAAGCAAAACAGTCTCATAGAAATCTTGCTGCTCCTTGGTATGAAATCTGTAATCCACGGCAGTCCTTCTCCTAGAAGCATACGGATCTGCTTCTCTCCATTTCCTCAGCCCTGAATCTCTCCTGAGCTTCATATCCTCAGCCACAGGATGAGCATCGTTGTGGTCTGGGATCTTGGGCTTGAGCTTCCTAAGGACACTCTCTTCCTCTTCTTCGATAGCTTCAGGCACTGGGGCCTTGTTCTTTTCTGCAGCTGGGATGCTTCATGTGTTTCTCTTTGGTGCACTCTTAGGCTTCGATGCAGCCTTAGGTGCTTCCTTGGGCTTGGATGCAGCTGTTCCTGACCTTATAGCATCTCCCATGAGTTTGGCTGCCTTGGGTGCTGGTGCAGCAACCTCTTCTTCTTCTTCCTCCTCATCTACCATGATGGAGGCCTTCCCAAGCACTCTAGCTACAGTCTTCTTCACCCTCTCTTTCCTCTTTTTGCCCTCAGCAGCAATGGGCTCAACGGGAGCAGGCTTCACAGTTGAAGCTCTAGCCTTTGACATGGGCTGCCTGCCTGCTGGCCTTTTGATTTTCAGCCCTGGCTTTGTGCCTTGAGCTGGTTCAGCTCTCTTTGATGTGGCCTCTTCCTCTGCCACATAGTCTTCATCCTCAGAATCAGACGTTCTCTTCTTCCTTTGACGTGTGGCAGCCTTAGGCAGATTGCTGGGGGTGCTCCTGCTGCCATCATCAGAAGAACTTGAGGGGCTAGTGCCCTCACTCATCACAACTTGCTGCTCAGACACATTCAGGCTGTCACTTCGATCAGACATGTTGCAAACTGACTGCTGACCCTGTGAATAGATTATGGATAAGATAGAGTGGACGTGCATCACAAAAAGCAGAGATTTTTGCAAAAGATTAATTCAAAAACTTAGTTTTAGTTTTCCATAGAAAGCATCTCGGATCTACCGATTTTCAAACTCGGTGACACCGAAGCAGTTTTGGCACCAGAACTGGTGAACTCGGTCAGACCGAGTCACAGTTCGGTGGCACCGAGACTGCTAGGGTTTCACAGAATTCCAAAATCGGTCGCACCGATAAGTTATTCTCGGTCAGACTGAGTTTCACTTGTGCAATGGCAAAAGCCAGATCGGTGGGACCGAGTTTTTCAACTCGGTGGGTCCGAGATGGTTTCGGCGGAAACCTAACCCTAAAATTTTCAAATTAAACCTATTCTACGAGTTCATTGACTGGGTAGGAGTGTTTCAATCGTGGCAAGAATCATGATGATCACAATGTGCTAGGAATCGGAGTGGAGAATAGCACAAAGATCGAGTCCATACCCTAGTTCGGCGGAGACTCGCTACGGCGGGGCAGAATTCCGTTGACGGCGACGGAGACCAGCGACTGGAGGCTGCTGGCGGCGAGAAGACGATTCGGAGACCACGAAGGCAGAGCAGGCTATCGCGCGGGCGAAGAGGTTTCGGAGAAATTTCCAAAATTTTGCCCGTCACTATATATAGCCCGACCCTGTCGGTGTGACCGAGTGGAACAACTCGGTGGCACCGAGATGCAAAACTGAGTTATTGCAACTCGGTGTGACCGAAAAGTTCAAATCGGTTGCACCGAGATCGAAATCCTAGATCAACTTAATGAACTCGGTAGGACCGAAAATGGAGTATCGGTCAGACCGAGATTCATAAAGAGGTTTTGGAAGTTTAAGTCTATGACGAATCGGGGACTCCGAGCGCTCCTCACACAGAGTGGTTCGAATCTGACTTGATCAAGTTTTGTGATGCAGCATGAATAGAGTTTGAGACGAGAAAAGCATAGATAGCTAGAGGAGGTTCTTAGGCATTCTTGTCCATCCACTTGGCAAAAGAAGAAAGCTAAACAATCAAAACAACAAGTGGATGTCCTCGAATTAGTAAAATATGCAACCAAATGCAACCAACATGCTCACACAATAAGATGGCAAATGAAATATGTGGCAAAGCATGCACAACCAATTCTAGCATCTATCAAGCAATTTGCGATGACTAGGTCATCTATATATGAGTATATGGACTTAGGAGTCAAGTGAGAACACTTGATCATAGGTCATACTCATCGTTTAAGCTCAAGTGGGGTTACCACTTTTACATAAAGCATTGTTGTACTCACATCTTTAGAGTTTCTTTAGCTCAAGTCTTAGAGTAAAGCTCCCCCTAGATGTGATATGCCCCCTAAGAGGGATGAACTAACCTTGGGTTTTGTCGATGATGACTTCATGTAGATGTTGAAGATGTGGATGCTCAATGTTGATGTAGATCACTTGGAGCTATCCATTTGAGTGAATTGCACTTTCAATACCTACATGGGTTAGTCCCACAAGGAACAAACAAGGATATCCATAGGCATAGAGTGATGCACACACAAGATGATGTCCATGAAAACTTTAGGTTACCTTGTCCCTTGTCTTACCAACAAGAGGGTTTGTGACTCCTTGAACTAGTGCAAGATGTGGAAGTTGATTGCACTTGTTCTTGCCAAAATGATAAGAGTGAGGTATGTTGGCGGAGTCACCCTCAAGAACTCTCTAGTTCTTCTTCTTTTTGGATCCACACCATCTTGATGGGAATCCTTGGAGTTGTAGTCGTACTTGATGTAGTGGAACTTGACGTGGTCTTGGGAATCCACTTGACTAAGGTCTTAGGAGCTTCTTCAAATGCATCAATCTCCTCTTGAAGCTTGTCCTTGCCTTTTTGCTTGTAGTCTTGTGGTGGAAGATCATCTTGAGCTTGTGTCCCCTTGAAAGAAGTGTCATACTTCTATTGTTGAGGAACAAACTTTGTCTTGGGGTATTGATCTTCTTTCCATTCAACTCCATTGGCATTGAACTTTCGTTCAAAACCAACACCTTGATTCTTCCGGTGCATTCCTTGCTTGCGCACAATTTCCTCGAATTGCTTTCTTCCGGCAAGGCTCTTGTAAACACCTTTCTCTATAATTCCCTTCAATAAGCTATTTTCTTGCTCAAGTGTAACTTGGCTAAGAGAATCATTAGTGGAATCAAGAGAACTACTAGAAGCAACAATATTGGATTTAGCATGATCATTGTTACTACTAGAGGAAGAATCTTTCTTATTCTTGTTACTAGTCTTGACTTGAGGCATTTAAGTGGATAATAGTAAACGCTTGGCAATGTAAGAAGAACTTTTCTTGCGGAGATCATCATTGATTGCCTTTAAGAACTCATGCTCTTGCTCAAGATTAAGCTTTTCAAAGTGTAATTTCTCATGAGCTCTTAAAAGTTCTCGATGATCTTCGAAGATAGTTTCATGAGCTAACTTAAGAGTGTTTAGTTCTTTAGTTAGAGCCTCAATCTTCTCCTTATCATTGTCATTCGTTTTAGCATGATTAATTGATGTTTCACCATAGTACTCATCACTAGAGTTGTCAACAAGCAAGTCATCATCACCTAACAAGTCATCTTCATCACTATTAAAATCAACGTACTCGGGGTGTGTTACCTTAGGACCTTTGGCCATGAAGCATCTTCTAATTCCTTCATTTGGTGAGTCAAATATGTCGTAGGAGTTGGTTGACACAAGTGCTAGACTGGCAACACCTTCATCTTGAGTATCTTCGGAGTCGGAGTGATAACTTCTCTCGGAGTGGCTGTCGGAGTCGGAGCCGGATACCCATTCACCAACATGAGCTTGATGTCTTTGTTTTGTATAGCTCCTTGATGATTTTTCCTTCCTTTCCGAATCCTTGCTTCTCCGTGAGTATCTTCGTTCATAACGATCATCTCTACTCCTTCTCTCTCTTGGTGGAGATTCTTTGCTTCTTCTTTTTGGAGAATCTTCTCTTCTCTTGTAGGGAGCCGTACACTCATTGGAATAGTGTCCGGGTCTTCCACAATTATAGCAGTTTCGCTCTCGACTAGAAGATCTTTTGTCATTGTAGGACCTTGACTTGAAGCTTCTATCTTTGTTTCTACTCTTGTAGAACTTGTTGAAGTTCTTCACCATTAAGCTCAATTCTTCATTGAAGTTTTGTTTCTCACTTGATGATGTGGGGACTTCACATGACGCTTTGTAGGCACCACTTGATTAATTGTGAAGTTCCTCTTTATCCTTGAGTGACATCTCATGAGCAACAATCCTTCCAATTACTTCCGTTGGCTTGAGATCTTTGTAGTTGGGCATCATTTGGATGAATGTGCACACGGTATCATATTTCGCATCCAAGGCTCTTAGGATCTTCTTGATGATGAATCTATCGGTCATCTCTTCACTTCCTAAGCCGGCAATCTCATTTGTGATGAGAGCAAGCCTAGAGTACATTTCAGCGACACCTTCACCATCCTTCATCTTGAACTTGTCAAGTTGACTTTGGAGCACATCCAACTTGGATTCCTTGACGGAGTCGGTACCTTCGTGCATATCAATCAAAGTATCCCAAATTTCCTTTGCATTCTCAAGGCGGCTGATTTTGTTGAATTCTTCGGGGCACAATCCGTTGAAGAGAATATCACAAGCTTGAGCATTGTATTGCAACATCTTCAACTCATCCGCGGTAGCTTCACGGTTTGGTTCTCTCCCATCAAAGAACTCACCTTGCAAACCAACACAAACAGTAGCCCATACGGCGGGGTTATGTCCAAGAATATGCATTTTCATTTTATGCTTCCAACTTGCAAAATTAATGCCATCAAAGTAAGGACCTCTATGGTGATAATTTCCCTCGCTAGAAGCCATAATCTCCTAGGTTGTGAAACCAAGGCTATGACCACCAAAAGCTATGGAGATCAAGGCAAATGGAGACCAAAGCTCTGATACCACTTGTAGGATCGAAAGTATGTCTAGAGGGGGGTGATTAGACTACTTGACCAAATAAAAACTTAGCCTTTTCCCAATTTTAGTTCTTGGCAGATTTTAGCTATCTTAGAGCAAGTCAAGCAATCATCACACAATTCAAGTAGGCATGCAAAGAGTTTTATTGGCAGCGGAAAGTAAAGCATGCAACTTGCAAGAATGTAAAGGGAAGGGTTTGGAGGATTCAAACGCAATTGGAGACACGGATGTTTTCCCGTGGTTCGGATAGGTGGTGCTATCCTACATCCACATTGATGGAGACTTCAACCCACGGAGGGTAACGGTTGCGCGAGTCCACGGAGGGCTCCACCCACGAAGGGTCCACGAATAAGCAACCTTGTCTATGCCACCATGGCCATCGCCCACGAAGGACTTGCCTCACTAGCGGTAGATCTTCACGAAGTAGGCGATCTCCTTGCCCTTACAAACTCCTTGGTTCAACTCCACAATCTTGTCGGAGGCTCCCAAGTGACACCTAGCCAATCTAGGAGACACCACTCTCCAAGAAGTAACAAATGGTGTGTTGATAATGAACTCCTTGCTCTTGTGCTTCAAATGATAGTCTTCCCAACACTCAACTCTCTCTCATAGGATTTGGATCTGGTGGAAAGAAGATTTGAGTGGAAAGCAACTTGGGGAAGGCTAGAGATCAAGATTCATATGGTAGGAATGGAATATCTTGGTCTCAACACATGAGTAGGTGGTTCTTTCTCAGAACATATGAGTAGGAATGGTGTATGTGTTCTGATGGCTCTCTCTTCAAATGAAGAGGAGGTGGAGGGGTATTTATAGCCTCCACACAAAATCCAACCGTTACACACAATCTACCAATCTCGGTGGGACCGAATCAGAAAACTCGGTCTGACCGAAATAGTAAACCTAGTGACCGTTAGGAATTTCAATGGGACTGAGATGCAACTCGGTAGGACCGATTCGGTTAGGGTTTGGGCATAACGTAATCTCGGTGAGACCGATCGCACAAACTCGGTGAGACCGAGTTCGGCAATTAGCTAACCAGAGAGTTGGTCAGGCAAACTCGGTGGGACCGACTTGCTCTTTCGGTGAGACCGAAAAGTTACAAGAAGGAAACATATAGTTTACCTTGCATTCTCGGTGGGACCGATTCGCTCTTTTGGTGAGACCAAAAAGTTACGAAAGGGAAACAGAGAGTTTGCAAGCCCATCTTGGTGAGAACGAGATCCTTATCGGTAGGACCGAATTGCTAGGGTTTGGCAGTGGCAAATGACAAGTGAAACTCGGTGGCGCCGGATTGACAGAATTGGTATGACCGAGTTTGGCTTAGGGTTTAGGTCATTTGTGGATATGGAAAGGTGGTTGAGGATTTTGGAGCATATCACTAAGCACATAAAGCAAGATGCTCATTAAGCAACACCTCATCCCTCCTTGATAGTATTGGCTTTTCCTAAATACTCAATGTGATCTTGGATCACTAAAATATAAAATGAAGAGTCTTGAACTTTTGAGCTTGAGCCAATTCTTTGTCCTTAGCATTTTGAGGGTTCCACTTTAACATCCATGCCATGCCAATCATTGAGCTTTCCTGAAATAATCATCTTGGAATAGCATTAGCTCAATGAGCTATATGTTGTTATGAATTACCAAAACCACCTAGGGATAGTTGCACTTTCAGTGGGGGTCGCGCCCCGCCAGCCTCCAGGGACCTCGCGAGAACCCAGTGATGGTGACCGCCCTTCCAGTCGGCCACGGTGACTCTTTCTCAATTGGTGGAGCAGGGAGGCATGAGGCGCTAGAGGCCGAGGGGGCTCCCGGCAGGGTGACAGCGCAGGGCGATGCTCATGAGGGAGCAGCTCTTGGGGCCCGTGCCGCTGAGGCTGAGGGTGGCAAGCAGCTGCCCTCAGCGCCTGTGGAGGAGGCCCCTGGGGCTCCAGCTGCTTCTCTTGGCGAGGCGATTGGCAGCGCGCATCAGGCCGGCGCCTCTGACGCAGATCGCCTTGACGCTCCGTCTTCGTCGAAGGTTGATCCCTGCGCCCAACTCTTGGGCTGCTTCCGCGTGGACTTTGAGGCCCTTCGGAAGAGAAGGGAGGCCCTGGGCAACGATTACCCTTGTCGCTTGCTGAAGCGTAGGAAGTACTTTACCCCTGATGAGTAAGCCTTCTCCTTTCCCAGCTCCCGATCCTTCTGTTGCTTTTACTGACCCTTGCTCCGCAGGCCCCTTACAGCCGAGCTCGCGGAGACGGCTGAGGTGCCGTCCCCCTTGGATTCGCCCCCTCCACCGTCTTCAAGCACTCCTAGCAGCAGAGCCCTTGTGGTGAGGGCGATCGAAGAGGCGAACCGTCCTGAGGCGCATCGTGGCCCTGCGCACCTCACGATCCTCCTTCGTGGGCCTTCTCGTGGCATAGCCAGCCTGCCGTGGGCTTCTCGCCTGGTCCTGGACTGCGATTGGCTGAGGCGCTCCCTGCGCTCTTGACCTGGGGACGGGCTGGCTCCAGGCCGGGCTTCTGGCGTGGCGTGCCCGGTTGTCGCGAGGGTGCCAGCCCCCAGCCCCCTGCCCGGAGGGGGAGTGCTGATTCGTGGCCCCCGGCGCTAGCTTGGGGCAGATGATGGTGTGGAAGACGTGCTCGAGCGCACTCAGGAGCGTCGCGCTCTCCGCCAAGGATTCCTTTGAAGGGCGGCTGACGCCGTAGGCCAGCTTGGTGAGGAGCTTGCTGATGAAGACGCGCGCCTTGAGGCCGAGGGCCTGCGCCTGACGGCAGAGAGGCGCGAGCTGGAGGGTGCCATTGCCCTTGTGCGTCGTCAGCGTGATCTTGACGACGCAGAGGCCAAGGCGTCGCTGGTGGCCTCTCGGGAGGCCCAATTTTGGGCCGCCGAGGAGGCCCGGGAAGCTGACCCGCGGCGAATGGCGGCGGAGGAGCGGGCTCGGGAGCTCCTGGCCTGGTGCCACTCACTGGAGGAGCAGGTGGAGCTGTGCGAGGCAGCCCTCGAGTCGATGAAGGTGGCCTCTGGCGACTCAGCAGAGCTCCAGAAGCGTGAGGAGGCGCTGACGCTGGAAGCCGCCGAACGTACCCGTGAGTACGAGCGTCTGGAGACGAGGGAGCGCTTGGTGACGCAGGCGGAGGATGATGTCGCTGCACAAGAAGCCCGTGTCCTGGAGGAGGTCGGACGTCGGGTGGCGATGGCGCATTTGAACCTCGAGCACGAGTTCGAAGAGAAGCTGGGGTTGATCCGGGCCGAGGCTGAAGGCATGACTGCTGCCTTGAGGGCCAAGCTGGAGGAGGCGACGCGGCGGGCCGATGCTTTCCGGGCCGCCCTTGAGGTGGCACAAGGTGAGTTAACCACCTCCCAGGCCGAGGTGCTCCTTCTCCGCCAGCGGGTGGAGGAGGCTGAGGTCGTTGCGTGCCAGAATGCGGACGAGATACGTCAGCGGCGGATCCTGGACCGTGAGCACGGCCCCATGCTCACCACGCTTCGGGAGAGAGCCAACACAGCCTTGGGCAACATTTGCGAGGCGGCTGTTGGCGAGCCGCACGCAATCAACTACGCCGGCAATCTTTAGTTCTTCACTGACGTGGTGACGCAGCTGGAGGCGCGATCGGTCAGGGCTGACAGGTTGGTGGAGGAGAGGAGCCGCGCCCTGCTCGGGCGCGCCTTTTCTCGCGTCTTCAGCCATCTCCGGAACATGGATCCCCACTTCGATTTCGACGCCGCCATCGCCCTAGTCCCCCACGCCGTCCGAGACGATCTGGCGCACTGGGTGGAAGACAATGTGGATGCTCTTATCAGGGCCTTCGCTTCACACAACGATGGCGTGATCGTGGCTGCCGACGAGGGCGGTGTGGTGAACGGCCCTGACGCCGCTGGCAGCGATGCGGACAGCGACGACGAGTTCAGCGACGCCAGCAACGGCTCGGGTGGTGCTCCTGAGGACGCATTAGGGGATTTATCCGACTGATTGTGCATCGTTCCTACTTACACTGCATGAATAGAACTCAGGTTTTGGCCTGATGGCGGTGAGAGCATTTTGGAGGGGGAGCCCCTTATGTAAAACTTGTGTTCATCGTATTAGTAGACGCTACATTGCCCATGCGCCCGCGCCAATTGGTTGGCTTAAGCGACGCGCTGGTCGGCTAGTTTACCTTTGTCCCGTGCTGGCCCTGAGGTAGCCCGTGGGAGGCTGTGGTGCCCTGAGTGTTCCCTGATTGAATCCGTAGGATCTATAGTAAAACACCCTCCTGAGAGGACGCGACGGCGGTAGTCTGGGCTGCGCGCAAGCTAGGCCTGACCCGGCTCCCGAGGGGCTCACGAGGGGAGGCAGCTGAGGCGAAGTGGTAACCAAAACACGAGAAATTGCTCGAACGAGACTAAGCACCCCTTCCCCGAACACACGCAAATCTCAAATTCGAATCTAGCTTGAATCCAGCGGGGGAAAGCGACAACCAAAGGGAAAAGCAATGAAAGCAGACAAAAGGCCACGTCCGCCACCTAATCTAGTCTTGGACGTCTTCTCACCAGCGCGGAGCTAAGTGCTGCCACTGGGCGTGGGAGGGAGCCCCAGGGCCTGAGGCCGGCACCCCTGAGACTCCGGGGCATGTACCGCCCACTCATTATTATGTGAGAGTGTCACGGGGCGGCGAGCTTCACAGGCACTGGGCCTTCTTCACAGGTAACGGCCTTGCTTCATATCGCCAGACGAGGGCCCCGCCTTGCGCCACACTCTAGTGCCATCAATGACGACCGGAAACTAGGACGCCGCCGATGGGGTAGAGCGGTCACCAGCGGTTCCCTCGACGACCACGGGTCCTCCGCCAGGGGCAGGCCCTGAGGCACCTCCCCAGCGGAGGGCCTACCTCTTGAGAACACCTTGCTCCGAACGCCGCGGTGGTGATGTCGGATCTCGGCCCCTCCCCTGCAGCCCCCTGTGCCCTACTCCCGAGGGGTAGGAGACTGTGGGAGCGAGGCAGCTGCTCGATGTGGCGACCTACACCTCCTGCAATCCATGGTTAGCGTATGCCTGCTCCTGAAGAATTAGCGGTACCCGATAATCGTTGCCTCCAGCGTGCCCAGTGGGACCGTCCCGGGACTCCTGGAAGGGCTCAGCTTCTGGCGCCTCGTCCCCCCAGCTTGGGCTGAGGGGCGAGCCTTGTTCGCCCTCATGAGGGTGTCCTTGGTCCATCATGAGGGCCACGTATTCTTCTGGTGCCATCATCCCGAAGGTCGTGCCGTGGTGCTCCGCGAGCCACGCAACTCTGCTTGACGCGCCCACCGCGGGTGGTAGCGCGACTGCCCACTTGGGCTGTGGGTCGCGTCGCGCCCTCCTTCTTCGCGGACCGGGAGCGGGGGCAGCGCCGCCGCCGGTCCGGTACTGACAGCTTCGCTGGCGTTGGACTAGCCTTGGAGCCCGCGGGCGCGCGCGGAGCCCCCGCGCGGGCCGCCCTGAGCTTGAGATGGGAGCTGGGTGCAGAAGGGGTGAGCCCCTGAGGCGGCGAAGCCCAGGAGCTCTGCCACCCGCTCCAGCAGCACGTCGGGGCCGCCCTCCAGCAGCCTGCACTGCAGCAGCTCTCGGGCCACCGTGAGCGCGGCCCTCGAGTTCGCCTGCTCCCGGCGGGTGTACGACGTCATGGTCGCGGCGTGATTGGAGGCCCTTGCTGCCGACCGCGCCTGCCGCGGTGTGAGAGCTGTCGAAGCCTGTTCGCGTCGCCCGCGGCTCGCAGCGCCCTGCGGACCGCGAGCTGCCTGGGGCACGGGGTCGCCCGAGGCGAGTGGCTCTGCGCGGGCGGCCCACACCGCCCATGGATCGGGGTTGCCCGCTCGGTCACCGGACATGGCGATGACGACGCGACGCGGCACAAAGCGGTGGAAGGTGGATTCCGGTGCACCCCTACCTGGCACGCTAAATGTCAGATTTCGGGTTCCGGCAGACCCTTGAGGTTCGAACACTGGGGTGCGCGCGGAGATTTCGCCTCCTACCTTCATGCACCCCTCCGCCTCGCTAAGATCTAAGCTATGGGAAGAACGACACAAGAGGCACAGGGTTTATACTGGTTCGGGCCACCATTGTGGTGTAATACCGTACTCCAGTGTGTGGTGTGGTGGATTGCCTCTTGGGCTGATGATGATGAACAATACAAGGAAGAACAGCCTCGCGAGGGTCTGTTCTTGACTGGGGGGGACGAACTGCTAGGAGGAGTTCAGTCACCCTTCTCTCTCTCTGATTTCGATCTTCTCTTCCAACCTCTCACCACCCCGATCCTGTGGGTGGCTGGTCCTATTTATAGAGGCCCTGGTCCTCTTCCCAAATATCGAGCGGGAAGGGAGCCAACAATGGTGGGCTAATTTGAAGGGGGACCGCTAGTACTAGCTATCCTGATAAAAGTAGTCCTCGCCTGCACAAAGCTTTTGTGGTGACGCCGTCTTGGGCTCCATGATGACCTCCGTCTTGTAGTCCTCCTGGTCTTGGTCTTGTTGCACCGAAATGGCAACCTTTGCCTGATGCCTCGGTACTCCGCGGCTGCACTTGCTCCCTTTGCACCAAAGAGGAAAGGAGGACACTGCGCGGGCTGGCGCCCGCCTGGCGCCTTTGGTCGTCATGGCTTGCGTCACGGGCACCTTGTGAGGTACCCCGCCTTGATCTCTCCGCCTCCTCGCGAGCCAGCCTGATGAGGCCGTGCCTGAGGAAGCTCCGTGTCGTCCGCCCCGCGAGGCTTGGCCCCTCGCGAGGGTCTTCAGTTTGTGTTGATGAAGATGGGACGTGCTGGGCCCCCCTTTGAGCCATGCCGCAGGCCGCAGGCAGGCAAGTCTGGGGACCCCCGTTCCCAGAACGCCGACACATCTACCACTATTGCATGGCCACAGAGTCTTGCGACCGTTTCAACAGGTTTGTCAATAGCACTGACTACAAGTTCGCCACGGGGGAAACCTACGATGATGTAAAAGCGCTCAGTGTTACGGGCTTGGCCTGCAAGAACCTTGTTGAAATCCGTGACCACTACAGGGTCTGGGGCAGCACGAAGAAGGAATCCCTGGTCGAACTTGCCTCGGCCATCATTGACCCCTACTATGAAAAGATGAAGCAAGATGCCTAGAGAACAAGTCCACTATCCTGGCACATGGCCTGGATGCGGCAACTGGATGAACCTCACCTCAGGTTCTCGGCCAAGAGCGTGTACACATGCTACGAGATGTACATGTGGATCGTTGACATGAGGAAGTGCCTCGTTACCCAAATTGACGAGCCCGGATCGAGCCACAAGCAAAGCAAGCATCACAAGAAGTAGATGATGATCAGATGATCGTTTATGCTAGTTAGTCATGCATGTAATATATTGTTTACTTTATTGGTGTGTGGAAATGTCATGTGTGTAGTAGCCACCTATGTAATTATGCATGTAATAGTTTACTTTGGTGTGTGTAAATGCCGTGGTTGTAGTAGCCACCTATGTAAGTGGATGTTTAATTTGATTATCCAACCGTGTCCTTATAAGGGTGTATATAATGTTGTTGTTTTGTATGCAATCCCATTGCACAACACACACGTCTTATTAGCAGCAACCGTCTGTGTTGTTATCGGTCTTGGTACACATTTCTGAGTACAGGCCTGTTTGCCGCGTATCACACACATCTTGTTATATCGAACCGTTTCTGTTCTCTTGTCTCAACAGAAACAGTACATCTGAGTGAACCGCATGCCGTATATCGCACACACCTTTGATCTGGCTGAGCGTTTCTTTTATGTTGCCTAATCACAAACAGTTCATCCGAGCTGTATATCGCACACACCTTCATCTGGCTGCCCGTTTATTTTGTTCCTCCTCATCGCAAATAGTTAATTGAACTGAACCGTATGCCCTGCACCGCACACGCAACAAAAATCTGAACCGTGTTTGATGCATCCTCCATCGCAAACATTTTGCACCTTTTTTACAGGTTTTTACACCACCATTTGCGATTATGGCATCACACATAGTTTGTTCGAAGGGTCTCCGATCGTAGTGTCGCATTAGCAGCATCCTGCGGTAGTTTAAGTCTCTAATCATGACCTTGCAAAAGAACAAGGAGACATGTATGCTTAGTTTGGTGCATTGGTTCCCGCTTGAGAGCGAGGACCTCTTTACATACATGATGCCGATGCACTGCAAGAAGGTACGACTCTGACTGCACTTTACTATGAGGTGCTACAAACAACTGTCGAAGGCAACTCCAACTACACACCGGGTGATATCTCTTGGGATCCAGGTTTATGGAGCATCCAAGCCTAGCTAAATGGCTCTAAAGAAAGCACCATCGGGAGGCAGCCAAGAAGTAAGTAGGAGTTTTCTTAGTTTTGAGTCTTTGTATTTAGTTTGCATTCATATGTTTGCATTGGCACTTTGCATCAATTGCTATTAAAGTTAGTTTGGTTTAAGTCATCACTAGGTGAAATGTTTTGTCTGCTCAAAATTTTATATGTGGTACAATTGCATTGTTGGATATTCTTAATATTTTCCTTATAAGTGTTAGAACTAACCCGCAAGAATTTTTGGGGAAAACAAAGTTCCAGGCGAAACAGAGGAAAATATGACGTATTAAACGACCGCCCGTGGTTGTATCAAGCATGGAGGCGCCAACACAAACATCCATAGGCAACAAACCCAAAGATGGCATCCCCATACGGGCGTGTGCGCTCATATGAGCACTCGTATGAAGCTTGGGCAGAAAGCAACCGGAGATCCAGAGGACAAGACGGTGTTTTGTGTGAGCGCGAGCGCTCATTGGTGCGCTCATATGGCTTGGTGCTAGCGCCATGTGCCACAACAGAGCAGAAGATGGTGGACCATACGACCGTAAGCGGTCGTACAAGCACTCGTATGAAGGCTAGAAAATACCCATTTTGTTTATTTCTCTGAGCCAAGGTTAGTGGGGTATATTTTAACCATCCATTTGCACTTCTATGTTTATTACTTACTTTTGAAGCCTCTGAACCAATAAAATTTTGTAGTTATTCTTGTTTTCTTTTATTTCTTTTACGAATTTCGTTCGTATACTATTGGGGATGTAACTATCAGATATGACACGCCTAGGAGGGGCCGGGTCAACCACAATGGTGGTTCATCTAAATGAAGCCTAAGAGTATACAAGATGGCGGTTCACAGTTAGGCTTATAAGAGGCCCAGGCCCAGAGGCGGCTTAAGGCCCGTAAGTATAAAACCGCCATGTATGTGTAGGCTTGTAATGTAAGGCATGTAAGATACGTCACCGAGCCGGACACGTTGTAGAGCCAACCGGGACTCTGTAGGCCACAGGGCGTCAACCCATGTATATAAGGGGACGACCCTTTGGCGGTTTAGGGCAAGAAACATCAGATCGAGAGCCAGGCAAAGCGTGTTTGATCCCTGGTAATCAAAACCCTAGCAATACCACCTCAAACTGGAGTAGGCCTTTACCTTCACCGCAAGGGGCCGAACCAGTATAAACTCTCCGTGTTCTTTGTCCCGTTTAACCCCTTTAAGCTAACCTCGTCGCAATAGCTCCACAACTAAGTCCTTCCATGGGGACATCTGTCGTGACACTTCCACGACAATTGGCACCCACTGTGGGGCCAGTGCACGGTGGTTTCGAGTTCTTAAAGGACAACTTCGAAGGGCTCAAGGGATATGTTGTGGGCTGGATGACCAAGAGTCGTCGCGGCAAGCTCTACATCGACGATGTAGGCTGGGGCCACCAGGCCGTCTCAATTGAGTACGGGTACAGGGTCCCCTTCGGCGGAATTGACATCTTCATCGGCAAGATTGGTGAGCCGGGCCCTGAGCCGGACATCTGCACCAACATCATCGAGATGGCTCAGCATGCACGACCCGCCCGGGCTCAGCCACCATAAAGAATGTCTTCATTGGATTCACCCATGGGGCTGAGTTGGAAGGCTCTGTCTCCGGCGGTGCGACGGAAATCTGCTCTGATGACGAGTCCACGAGCGAGAGGAATTCAACGTATCAGCTGCAAGATGGAAGGCTTGGGGGCTGTTTCGATGGCGACAGTATTGCGGACCCCCGTGAGCCACCAAACAAGGTGGTGATCTTCATTGCTGGCACACAACCGGTTCTTGGCTCAACAGCCGCCGCGGCTATGATTTCTAGTGCAGCTGCGGTTACGGCAGCCGGGGCTGGCGGTTTAGCTCGTCCGCCGGCTCAAGTCTTAACAGATCTATTGGATGCTCTGGCGACTCTGATGGAGGTTGAGGTAACCCCAGAAAACCAGGAGCAACAGAAGGTAGAAGTGGCTAAATTACGTGATGGAATAGCGTAGGATGGCTGCAGAACAAGCCGTTTTGGACGCCCAAGCACAGCGGATTCATGCAGATTCATATAGGCTTAGGGTAGATCAGAACGCTTCACACGAAGTCTTGAGGAGGAAGCACCGGAGTCATTTTCCCTTGGTTTACGAGTCGAGGGATCTCTTCAACACCCCGGGAGCTGGGGCTAGTAACCCGCCGGTGGTGAATCGGATAGTTGAACCACCAGGCCAGCCGCATATAAACGGCACTCCGTCTCAGTGTGTGGTGACACCACCGGGTCATTACTCCACCCCTCTAGACAACATGATTGTTGCGGCTACCCGATTGGCGGCTCTGCCTATTGAGGGCGAAACTCCAGCGGCGGTTGAAACCCGAAGGGCCAGGGAGCTTCTTCAAACAGCTCTGGTGCAACAGCAGTCTTATTCTTATAGTCATGATCTGATTCATGCGACCCCTCACGCAAGCCGGAGCTACAACAGGCACATTGAATCGCCAGCGGTCTCTAGTATTGAACGACGTCGTAACCAACCTCATGGACATGACCCGGCACACAATGGAGTCAATGCGCAAGATTTGGTGGACCAGGCCAGAGCACGTCGGGAGGCTGAGCTGGCGGCTCAACTGGCGGCTCATCAGCACACGCCGGTTTACCCGACAGCTTCAATTGAGGCGGGTGTGACTTCCGAAGCTTTCAGTGTGCCATGTCTAACGACGGCTATACGAAACAAGCGTCTACCCAAGGACTTCAAAGGCCCTCGTAAGGTGCCTAATTACACAGCTGATCAACCCCCTAAGGTGTGGGTGGAGAGTTATGAGATGGCCATGGAGATGCTGGATGTTAGTGAAGCTGCTTACGCCAAGTACTTCACCATGATGTTAGAAGGGACGGCTCGTACCTGGTTAAAGGGATTGCCGGCTAATTCCATCGGGTCATGGGCAGAGCTGAAGGCCCGGTTTATCCAGAATTTCAAAGATACATGTAAGCAGCCTATGTCAATATTGGATTTGGTTTCGTGCGTGCAAGCCGAGGGCGAGTCAACAACCAGCTGGGTGCAGCGGGTCTCGACTATCATTCATTCTTCAGATAATATCAACGTCGGCTCAGCGGTTCTGATGTTGGAGAAAAATTGCCGGTTCATTTCACTCAAGCAGAAGCTTGGGCGGCTGAAGCGTCATTGCAATGACATGGGGGAGTTGATGGCGGCTCTTGTTAAATATGCCGACTCTGATGGTACCAAGGACCCTGACTCATAGGACGAAATATTAGGAAAGGGAAAGAAGAGTAACGACATGAAGGGACAACAGTACAACCCTACCAATCAGGGCGGCAACGGAGTGCAAAGCTGATGACTTTGTAGCCAACACAGGTACGCGCAATGATAACCAGCGTCGTAGACCGCCGGCTCCAAGGACAGGATTCTGAAAGATCGTGGATGTCGCCTAGAGGGGGGGGGGGTGAATAGGCGATTTGAAATATTTACGGTTGAGGCTTGAACAAATGCGGAATAGACCTAGCGGTTAATTTGACAAGCACAAAACCTACAACAACTAGGCTCACCTATGTGCACCAACAACTTATGTTAAGCAAGATAAACTACTGAGTGATAGCAAGATATATGACAAGAAACAATATGGCTATCACAAATTAAAGTGCATAAGTAAAGGGCTCGGGTAAGAGAGAACCGAGGCACGCGTAGACGATTATGTATCCCGAAGTTCACACCCTTGCGGATGCTAATCTCCGTTTGGAGTGGTGTGGAGGCACAATGCTCCCCAAGAAGCCACTAGGGCCATCATAATCTCCTCACGCCTTCACACAATGCAAGATGCCGTGATTCCTAAGGGACCCTTGAGGGCGGTCACCGAACCCGTACAAATGGCAACCGTCGGGGGCAGTCACCGAACCCGTACACTTTGGTAACCCTTGGGGGTGGTCACCGGAACCTGTCAAATTGCTCAGGGCGATCTCCACAACCTAATTGGAGACCCCAATGCTTGCCCGGAGCTTTACACCACAATGATTGAGCTCCGAACACCAACAACCGTCTAGGGCGCCCAAGCACCCAAGAGGAACAAGCTCAAGGGTACCAAGCACCCAAGAGTAATTAGCTTCTCAACTTGTAACTTCCACGTATCACGTGGAGAACTCAAACTGATGCACCAAATGCAATGGCAAGGGCACACGGAGTGCCTAAGTCCTTCTCTCCCAAATCCCACCAAAGCAACTAATGCTAGGGAGGAAAATGAGAGGAAGAACAAGAAGGAGAACACCAAGAACTCCAAGATCTAGATCCAAGGGGTTCCCCTCACATAGAGGAGAAAGTGATTGATGGAAATGTGGATCTAGATCTCCTCTCTATTTTCCCTCAAAAACTGGCAAGAATCCATGGAGGGATTGCGAGTTAGCAAGCTCGAAGAAGGTCAACAATGGGGGAAGAACACGAGATCAAGAGATAAGGTTGAATGGGGAAGAAGACCCCCTTTTATAGGAGCTCCCAAATCCAACCGTTATGTGCTCAGTCCGCGCACGAGCGGTACTACTGTTGCTGGGGTGGTAGTACCGCTGCCACAGCGGTACTACCGCTGTGGCAAGCAAGCAAAGGACAACCAGGGCTGAGAAAGAAGAAGTACGTGCACAAGAACGGTACTACCGCCCTGCGGGCGGTACTACCACTAGTGAGCGGTACTACTGCTCCCTACAGCCGCTGGAAAAACAGAGGAGGGCAACGAGCAGTGCGGCCGTTGGAGCGAACGTAGGAGCGGTACTACCGCTTAAACAAGCGGTACTACCGTGCCCTACTGTCGTCCCTACTACCGCTCCCCTGCTTGGTCTTTTATGAAAACCCGACACGAAAAAGTCGAGACCACAGCAGGGGTGGTAGTACCAGCTGTACATAACAAGCGGTACTACCGCCCTGGCCGCGGTACTATCGCAAAGCACAAGGCACCCCTTGTTTTGCACAACACGGAAACGCCAATAGGCAGGAAGACAACGAGGGTGCAAGGAAAATGTGTATGTGATGATTCCACCCATACTCTTCCAAAACAGATCCCATAAAACCAGAACTACCATAACTTCTGCAAAAGAGCTCTGAATTGAGCAAACTCAAGCTTGTTGGATACAAGACGACGAGTAGCATCAAAACAACGAGGTATGCCTAACAAATGGATGAGTGAAACCTCCAACAGAGAAGAACGAGCATAGCCTCCAACATCAAAAACATCATAGAAGATGCAAGTGAACTCTGTTTTCGATGAACTCAAGCTTGTCATCAAGATGACCATAAGCTCCAAAACTCTCAAAGAGAACCAAACAAGATCCAAGAAAGATGATGCAAACATGCAATGGTTTGAGCTCTCTACGAATGATACGATCAAGCTACTCATCGAGAGCCCCCCTTGATAGTATGATAATCGATCCTATAACCCGGACTCCCAACTACCACCATGAGACCGGAAAGATAGAAAACCTATCAAGGGCAAACCTTCGGCTTGCACATGGTCCACTTGAGCTAGATGATGATGATCTTGACTCCCTCAAGTTGGACCACCTTTCTTGATTGCGTTGGCTCGATGAAGACTAGTTGATTGCTCCCCATACTCCACTATGGGTGAGCCACTCTTCCACACATCTTCATAAATCCATTGTTACCACAATGGACGGCAAGCTTCAAGCATTTGATCTCTTCATGATGCTCCACTTGAACTTGCACACCGCAAACTTGATGACGACCACCACTTGATGTCATCCTCCATGGGTTGTATAATATCTTCCTCTTGACGCTAACCCATGGAAACATACCTAACCCCACATAGTACTCTCATGTAGACCATGGGTTAGTACACAAAGCATAAAGGACAATGCTTACCTTACCATGCGATCACGCGATCCCTCTCGGTACATATTCTACGCGTTGTGTGTTGATCAACTTGATTCACTCTTTGACTTAGTCTTGATCAACCTTGAATCTTTCCAACTCTCTTCATTTGGATGATGTCTTGAAGGTAAACATGAATGACCACACACACTTCTTCTTCAAGACATGCTTGCAATAAGCTCAACACTCACAAGACCAATCTTTGGATAATTCCTTAATAGCACCTTGGTCATCACAAACTCTCCTTGAAACCAACAAATGGACTCCAAGAAAATCCTATGGACAAACCCTTCAAATATAACTCAAGGAAACCATTAATCCATAGAGATTGTCATCAATTACCAAAACCAAACATGGGGGCACCACATGTTGTTTCATATTCGACCTTGAGGCAATGTTAAATCAGCCGTGTCCTAAACACGGAACGGATTGTAAGACGACTACTCATTCATGGATGGATTGCAGCATAATGAGAAGCTTTCGGGAATCCATCCAGCGCCACCATGGCCCAAATGGCGGATCAGGGTCCGGTTCTCATGGTCCGGGTCATGGAGGCGGCGGTTCAAGTTCTTATTTTGAAGGTCATGGTAACCAGGGTGATTACAATCAGTAGAGTAATCAGGGGAGTCAACAGCAGCAACAGTCTGGTTATTAGACCAACCCGAAGCAGTTGAATAGTGGGCAGTATCATGTCTTCACCACTAGCTTATGTAAGCAGGACCAGAAGCTTCATAATAGGACCGTGAACGCGATTGAGCCAGCGGTGCCGCGTTATTTGTGATGGTCAGAGCAGCCTATTGTGTGGAGTCGAGAGGATCATCCACCCCGTGTTGATTATCCCGGTCATCAGGCTTTGGTGGTGGAGCCTCAGGTTGGGGGTTATAAGTTTACCAAGGTGCTCATGGATGGAGGTAGCAGCATCAACATACTTTATTATGAGACCTTCCGCCGCATGGGACTAACAGATAAGAACCTTAAGCCGTCAAACACTATCTTCCATGGCGTGGTGTCGGGAAAGTCAGCCTACCCAGTGGGTAAGATATCTTTGGAAGTTGCCTTTGGAGATGAGCATGATTCCAGGGCCGAAACCTTAACATTCGAAGTGGTCAAGATCAAGAGCCCTTATCATGCTCTGTTTGGGCGGCCGGCTTATGCTAAGTTCATGGCGAGGACTTGCTATGTGTACTTGCAGCTTAAGATGCCGGGTTATAAGGGTACCATCACAGTGCATGGGAGTCGCAAGGTGGCTTTGGAATGTGAGGAAGGAGATGCGGCTTATGCTGAATCGGTTTGTGCAATGGAGGAGTTGAAAATTTACAAAGATAATGTTGACCCACCAGCCATGACGTCCTTGAAAAAGCCAACCACGGAGCACGATCCTTTGTTAAAGTTTAAGTCGGCAGATGATACTAAGTTGGTTGATTTGGTTCCTTGCGACTCATCTAAGCAGTTCAGCATCAACGCTAATCTGGATCCGAAATAGGAAAGCGCGCTCATCGAGTTTATCCGTGAGAACCGGGACATCTTTGCATGGGAGCCTTCAGACATGCCGGGTGTACCAAGGGAACTCGCTAAGCACACTCTTAATATTGATCCGAAGTTTAAACCCGTCAAGCAATTTCTTCATCGATTTAATGAGGAGAGGCGGAAGGCCATTGGTGAGGAAGTGGCCCGGCTCCTGGCGGCCGGGTTTATCATTGAAGTTTTTCATCCTAAGTGGTTGGCTAATCCGGTGCTGGTACTCAAAAAGAACGGCACTTGGCGAATGTGTGTGGATTACACGGACTTAAACAAAGCTTGTCCGGCTGATCCGTTTGCTCTCCCTCGTATTGATCAAATCATTGATGCTACGGAGGGTTGTGAGCGTTTGAGTTTTTTGGATGCTTGTTTTGGTTATCATCAGATGAAGATGGCAGTTAAGGACCAAGAGAAGACAACCTTCATTACTCTATTTGGAGCCTTCTACTATGTGTCTATGCCTTTTGGGCTCAAGAGTGCCCAGGCGACTTATCAACGGTGTTTGCAAAATTTCCTTCACAATCAGATTGGGCGCAATGTTCATGCTTATGTAGATGACATTGTGGTGAAGTCAAGAGAGAAGGAGACCCTGATTGATGATTTGAAGGAGACGTTTGAAAATCTTCGGGTCTACAAGATGATGCTCAACCCGGCTAACTGTGTCTTTGGTGTGCTACCAGGCAAGCTCTTGGATTTCCTGGTCTCTAACAGAGGCATTGAAGCTAACCCGGAGAAGATCAAAACCATTACTTCATTGGCTAAGCCGGCGTGTGTTAATGATGTTAAACGTCTGGTAGGTTGGATTGCAGCTCTGAGCCGGTTCATAAGCCGACTGGGGGAGAAGGCTATTTCCTCTTTATCCGATGATGAAGAAGACATATCACTTCGTTTGGAGTGATGCTGCTAATCAAGCGTTTGAGGATCTGAAGAAACAGCTGGCTGAGCCGCATGTGCTTGCTGCCCCCGTTGATAAAGAGCCTCTGTTGTTATATGTGGTTGCTAATAGTCGGGCTGTCAGTGTAGCCATCATGGTGGAAAGAAAGGAGGCAGGCAAGGAGTACCCGGTCCAGCGGCTGGTTTATTACATCAGTGAGGTGCTTATTGAGTCTAAACAGAGGTATCCGCACTGGCAGAAGCTTGTGTATGTGGTTTTTATGGCAAGCTGGAAGCTTAAGCAATATTTTCATGGTCATCCTATCACTGTCATTAGTTCTGCTCCTTTGGGAGATATCATCCAAAACAGGGAAGCCACAGGCCGGGTTGCTAAGTGGGCCATTGAGCTGGGGCCTCACAATTTAAAATATGTGCCTCGTACGGCCATCAAGTCCCAAGCACTTGTGGATTTCATCAATGACTGGACAGAGCTGCAGGCACCTGAGGAAAAGTCGGATAACACATACTGGATCATTCATTTTGATGGATCTAGACAGTTGGAGGGCTCGGGGGCTAGAGTCATCTTGACTTCCCCACGAGGTGACAAATTTTGTTATGTTCTCCGGTTAATGTTCCCCTGTACGAACAATGCAGCGGAGTATGAAGCTTTACTCCATGGTCTTCGGATGGCTAACAAGACGAACTTAAGCCAGGTAAGGTGCTTAGGCGATTCAGATCTAGTGGCTCAGCAAGTTTCTGGTACTTGGGATTCTAAAGACCCACTCATGGCAGCTTACCACCGAGAGGTTGATGCCATTGTGGGTCATTTCAAGGGATATCAAGTTGATAATATTGATCGCTAGAAGAATGAGGCGGCTGATACTTTAAGCTGGCTAGGGTCTCAGCGTAAGCCGGTGCCACCTAACACGTTCCTGGACATTTTGCTTAACCCTTTTGTCAAATTGCCTACAGAGGAGGACCTTGCTGTTCCTGACCCGAAAGCACAATTGGTGGCGGCTCTCCATGCTATTCCTGATTGGACGGTTCCTTATTTGGCTTACATGACCCAGGGTGAGTTGCCAGAGGATGAGGTCTTGGCCAGACATATAACCCGGCGGTCTAAGTCAATAATGATTGTCTATGGGGAGTTACACCATTGCAGTGTCACGGGGGCGTTTCAACGTTGCGTCTCTCCTAAAGAAGGTTGTGAGATTCTACGAGAAATCCACGAAGGAGATTGTGGTCATCATGCCGGCTCTAAATCTCTTGTAGCCAAGGCTTTCCGTCATGGGTTCTATTGGTTGACGGCTCACGCTGATGCTGAGGATTTGGTAAGGAGATGTGATGGCTGTCAGAAATTTGCACGACGAGCTCATGTGCCGGCTCAAGAATTAAGGATGATTCCAATTACTTAGCCGTTTGAAACTTGGGGGCTTGATATGATTGGGCCTTTTAAGACGTCCAAGGATAAGAAGACGCACCTCTTGGTGGCAGTGGATAAGTTTACTAAGTGGGTTGAAGCAGAGCCGGTTAGTAAATGTGACGTGACAATGGCAGTTCAATTCATGAAGAAAGTCATCTCCCAATTTGGCTGTCCACACAACATTATCATAGACAATGGCACTAATCTTTCCAAAGGAGCTATGGAAGAATTTTGTCAGCGAGAGCATATCCGGCTTGACGTTTCCTTTGTGGCTCACCCTCAATCCAATGGGCAGAAGAACGAGCAAATCAGGAGATTCTGCGAGGTATCAAGCCCCAGCTTATGGTTCCTTTGCAGAGAATGCCGGGTTGTTGGGTGGAGGAGTTACCCTTAGTATTATGGAGCATCAACACGACCCCTAACAGATCTACGAGTTACACACCTTTTTTCATGGTTTATGGGGCAGAGGCGGTTCTCCCTAGTGACATCCATCATGATTCACCCCGGGTGGTGGCTTATGTTGAGGCTGACAATGAAAAGGCGCGTCAAGATGCACTTGACTTATTGGATGAGGAGCGTGATCTCGCGGCGGCTCATTCGGTGATTTACCAGCAAGACCTACGGCGTTGTCACAGCCGCCAGGTCAAAACCAGAACCTTTCAAGAGGGCGACTTAGTACTCGAGCTCATCCAAGATCAGACAGATATGCACAAATTATCACCACCTTGGGAAGGACCTTTTGTGGTCAGCAAGAACTTACATAATGGGTCATACTACCTTATCGACGTTCGAGACAACAAGGACTCATGCACATCGGAGGAGGAGACCCGTGGGCCGTGGAACATTTCATATCTTTGGCCCTACTATACTTGAGCCTCCGGCTCTCATGATGTACACAATTATCTGATGTATATATTATCAGTAGTATAATAAAGCCGGCATCCCTGACAATTCAGGGCCTCTGTCGTTTCACTTTTTCAAAGCTGAAGTCTTTATCATCATTTAAAGAGGCTGAACGCCCACAACTTCAAAGGCCAAAGAGAGTTGGATGCACAACACATCTTAAACATAGGTCCTTGATGATCATTTGGGGGCTTCCTGCTCCTCGAGCATAGCTGTCGGTACCCTCTTGATCGGTGCAATGCCAAAGTTCATGTGATCACTTGGGGGCTTCCTGCTCATCGAGCATAGCTGCCGGTACCCTCTTGATCGGCGCAAGGACAAAAGTTTATATGGTCACTTGGGGGCTTCCTGTTCAAACATAGGTGTATTCACCAAAAAGAACATAACTGTCGGTACCCTTTTGATCGGCTCAATGCCACGCTTGTAAGTATGTCACTTGGGGGATTTCTGTTCAAACATAGGTGTATTCGACCAAAGAGAACATAGCGTTACTACCCTCTTGACCAGGTTTGTTCAAACATAGGCATATTCGACCAAAGAGAACAAACTCTGACCGGGTCGTCCTACCTGTACACCAGCTGCTTCAACTCCATCAAGTCATCCTGATTGACCCGCCGAACTCCTAACGATCAGTCTTTACAGCGTATTCGACCAAGTTCTGAGCTCGATTAAGGTTCAAATGGCGGCTTGTCATGCGAGAGCACGGTTTACAGAGTCAGATGGATCCAGGCTTCATAAGCCGCCTTCCTTGGAACTTGGATAAGTCGGCCCATGATACAGTTACTCTGGCCCCGCGTACTCCTGGTAAGTCTTTGAGCAAGACCAGACTTATTCCAGGGTTCAAATGTCGATTGGGCACACTGTGAGTCAGGATCACGGCAGCACGAACAATCCAGTGGCTCTGGCTAGTTCCATTGAAGAAGACACTTTAATTTGACAGCCTACAAAAGCCTCGAATTTCTTTTGATTTCTTATTTGTATTTGAGTTTTTCGCTGTCTTCCGGTTTTTATAAGTCATGCCCAGCTGCCCTATTTACGACTCATATTGGAAGCACACTTTGGGTTTATACAACCCGCCAGCAGGACAGACTCTAAATCGCCAAAGCGTGATGAATACTATGGTTGGAGTTATAGTTCTAACACCTCTAAATTACACAAAGCTGATAAGCCGGTAGTTTAAGTATATACCACAAGTATGTTGTTTTACTTAGCAGTTATCATACCGGCTCTGGTTATGGACTATTCATCCCCAACGGCTTTAATTGGGTATCATGACCCGCCCTGCGGTAAGCCGCCAGGGCCTTTGTGTTTTCTTTATGTACATGATAATAATAATCATTCAAATCTGCTCAAGTCAAAGACTATCATACCCATAATGGTTTTTTAAACCTGTGGATCAACAGTATTACACAAAACAGAAACGTGCACGATGGCACGATAAAGACAAGTTTTAAACTGCCCTATTACATGGCTCCATGAGCCAAAATGAGGTCAAGTGTTTTTTCAAAGATTAAGTCTCTAAACCGCCCGGTGGTTCAATCTTCTTGGCCATGCTGATGGGAGGCCTCTAGTTCATCCCTTGTCGGTTCTTCGTCCTCCTCCACTATATGGAAGTTTGGTTTGGACCAGTCAGAGCCTCGAAGGCGTAGAATTCAGCTTTCTCATCAACAAGATTGGACGGGTCAATTTCAGGGGCGAAGGCGTGCTTATGAATTGGAGGAATCGGATCCATCACTTTATATGCTTGGGTAGACATCTTCTAATTATCTGCATCGTAAGCCGGCTGATATTTGGAAAGATTGGTCTCTTCAGCGATGACTGTTGCATGAGGACGAATCTCTTTGACACAAGCGGCAAAGTCATGCTGATCAAAAGAGGTTCCATCTTCCTTTAAGCTAGGATACCCACTGGCCACATCTACCGGGTCTAATTCCAGTACCCATGCTTTGGCATGGCTCAAGGCTGTTACAGCTCCAGCTCCCGCACAAGACCGTTTGATTTCTTGAAGTCTGGTGGACAAGATGGACAATTTCGTCAACACATCACTTAACAGGTTTGGTCCTTGATTCGTTGGGGAGATAGTAGCAAGAGTCCGCTGAGCTCCGGTGTACAATTGTTCAACAAGGGTATAAACTGCCTTGAGCTTAACAAGTATATCCTGATCAAGATTGCTACCCCTCGGACCTGACGAAAATACAGATCGGTTAAATGGCGACTTACATTATGGCGACAAGTACTCACTCTGGATGAATAACAAGGCGACTCACCGAAGATAGCCAAAACCATCTGAGACACACGGTGTTTTAAACCGGAGAGCTCAGTGGTCACCTCCTCAAGAGTTGCTTCTGCTTTCTCGGCCTGCTACATTAAAGTAGTCCTTTCTTCAACCCAAGTCTTTTTCTCCGCCTCAAAGCTGGTCTTCAACTTTTCTGATTCAGTCACACTAAATTGGAATTTTGACTGAGCCTTCCGGGTTTCATTTTCTTGAGCCGCCAGCCGGGTCTTGGCATCGTTCAGTTGAGATTTCAATTCAGCAGTCGCAGCCTGCATGCAGCACAGATTTATCAAACATATTTCATGGCGGATTACAACAATATAAGTCCCAAGTCCTTTGCAGGCAACAACACTTGGCACTTGGGGGCTAATGTCTGTCAAAACAATTTTTCACAGAAACGACTCTTATGAATAAAGTCCCAAGCACTTTGCAAGCAACACTACTTGGCACTTGGGGGCTAATGCATATTGCTCGTATCTTAGTAATGATGAACCAGATATGCTGTAACCAGTTTCAGCCGATTCATGGGGACTATGCAGTTAAGCTCTATTCTTTTACATAGTGATTAATAGGACCGACTCATTCATACTGATTAAACCGGCCCTTGGGGACTACCAATGCAAAATTATGCTATTTCAGCATCCGGTTTAGTTTTAAACCAGACTTGGAGGGAGTCTAGGACAGAAGCTTATGATTCTTCTAAGTCTACAGATTATTCATTCTTATCATAATCAGAAGACTTGGGGGCTAGCAGGATATACATAACTTATGTAAGCTGGATGACATACCTCATACTTTTGGTGCATTTGTTTCACCATTTCAATTTCCAAATCACGGCTGGAGTGTACTTGATTGAGATAACCAGACAATACTTCATTACTGCTCAATTGAGCATAGTAGGAGACATCAAATCTCACTTTTTGTCTCTCCATGACTTCTTTCTTGGCAGAATGTCTGGCTAACACAGTTGGGTTCCCCGGTTTAGTAAAACCAGTGCCAATGATCAGAATGTCATCAGCATAAGTCTATGGCGGGTTAAGTGAGATGGATGGTTCAGTAGTTGAAGGGTCAATGTTGGTTTGATCAACAGACAACTCAGGCATTTCGGTTTGAGTGTTGGAAGCAGGATCTTCTGGTTGTTGTTCAGAGGCTTCTGGTGTAGAAGCTTGCTGGTCCGGTTCAGCAACTTTAGGGTCTTCGGCCGGTTTTGTCACTTTCGACTTCTTGTTGGGATTTGTTTGACAACTAAAAGAATTCGGACAAGTCAGCATAATGATGAGGATATTAAAGTACAGGAGAAAGGTAAATGCTCTTACCCAGGGGCAGTCTTGAAAGCCGGCAACTGGGTCTGAGATGAATCGCCAGAGGAAGAACGAGAAATTTCCTGCAAAATTTAATCAAAGGAATTGAGTGGCTGGTGAAAAAGATCCACCAGTAAATAAAAGAGTTAAGGTTAAAAAGAACCTCATTTCAGCGTTTTCGAGGAGTGTTCGGTAAACCAGAGGATAATTCTTCACCTCCACTGGTCCAGGCCTGGCAGCGATTCTCGTGTTTAGGGATGGCAATTTTATCCATGGGTCTGGATACGCATGGATACCCGACCCAGTTGGGCAAGGGTATGGAACACATTTTTGCCAATGGGTCCATAGATATGGATACCCAGGAACAGCTGGGTTGGGCACGGTTATAGTTTGTTCTCCATGGATATCCAATGGATACCCGTATGACATGTGGGGCCATATGCCAGTGACGGTAGAAAGAACGAATCAATGGGAAATGGCAGGCAATATGCAACTGGTGCCATAAGCTATATGCTGCAAAATCAACCTCTGGTATGTCACACTTAAGGACTCATTGTATTACTTGTTTCCTACTTATGCATGTAGCTTATGTTGACATTTGTGAGTGAATGATGTTGAGTTAATTTGATCTTTGCGAAGGCTTCATGCTGAAATTTCTATGCCCGTGGAGCTCCATGAGTATGTGGGTATCCAGCGGGTTTGGGCATGGGCACAAGTTGTGCCCATGGATAAATTGGTGGATGGGCAGAGGGTAGGAAGATGGGTCGTGGGTTGGATTTGGACTAGCTCCACCCGCCCCAAACCCGACCCATTGCCATCCCTACTCGTGTTGCTATCGTTTCAAAAGAAAATAAGGATCCAAATAAGCCAAGGGGTGTGAAAACCTTACTTTCTGGATTACTCGCCGAAGTTTCTGTCTTGGCAAAGGGTCTGAGTCAGAGGAAATAATAGTTACCTCTTCTTCAACTACTTGGCTGGCTCCCGTGTCATCCTGGTAATAGTCTGTGTCAATAAGATGGTTGAAAAACAAGCCAAGAGAGTCAAGGTCTACCTCCGACTTAGAGGTGTCATCCAGCTTAAGCAGATCAGAGGCGCTTGATTTCTTCTTAGGTTTCTTGCTGGTCTTTCTGGCAGCTTTTGCGGTAGCCCTAGCCTTTTTGGCGGCTTTGTGATCATATTTTGCCTTCCAAAAGTCAGACTTAGCCTGCGGAAGAGTAACATACTTGAGCTCGCATAATATTTGGACAAAGCGATAAAGTAAGGGAAATCAAGAGACTTACATCTGGCGGCGGGTTAAGCTTGCAGAGAGGGTTTAGACCCACTTTGCTGCAGTCTTCGAATTTTCCATTTACAAGGGTTGTTGCCATTTCAACAATGCCCTCTTCAGACAGACGCAAAGAGCTATGGTGTAATGGATCGTCTCTTTCTCCGGTATAGGTACACATCAAGCCAGATCGGTGGATTAAGGGTATGATCCGCCACGAGACCCAGCATCGGACCAAATCCACTCCGGTTAAACCGTTTCCTAGCAGGGCTTTGACCTTTCTGATAGCAGGGGCGAGTTTCTTGCGTACGGTGGCGGTAAGTTTCTCAGGGAGTTGATGTTTGGGGTCAAGACGTTCAGCACGATAACCCGGCAAGGGCGAGATATCTTTACAATAGAACCATGTCTGATTCCGGTCCTTGGGGTGACTTGGTAGAGCTGCTTGAGGGAAGATGGCATCTCTTCTGCGTTGAATTGAGATCCCACCAAGTTCCAAGCTGGGCCCGTTTGTGAACTCATTTTGGCGGTTCAGATAGAAGAATTCCCTGAAAAGCTCGACACTAGGCTCTTCTTGAAGGTATACTTCACAAAAAACTTGAAAGTTACAGATGTTTGACACGGAGTTGGGTCGAATGTCTTGAGGATGGAGTTTGAAGAAGTGCAGAACATCTCGAAAAAACGTAGAACCGGGTGGTGAGAAGCCCCAATTCATATGATCAGTGAATACAATGACTTCACCGTCCTTTGGCAGAGGTCTCTCTTCGCCTGGGTCAGGAGCGCGGTAATGCATGACATTCTTCTCTGGTAGATATCCAACCTTGACAAAATCTTTTAAGGTACCCTCAGTAACGATGGAAGGAACCCAGTTACATGTGGTAATTGTCTTTGGCGGCATTGTGAAAGAAGGACAACCTAAAAGAAGGGAATAATTTGCCGGTTCAAGTCAGTTGGTGAAACCACAAGTTAAGAGTTGCAGTGTACATTCAAAATGGCAGCTTAAGCAAGGGCTAATGATATATGAAGTAACGATAAGACGGTAAAGTAAGCCACCATGACTAAGATATTCAAGATCTAAAAAGAGCAAAATTTGCTAAGGTGTTGGGACAAACAGGTTCCACAAGTTAAAGCTATAAATTCGGATCTGCAACTATTCAGAAAAAGGAAATAAATTTTGAACCTACAAAGGCGACAGCAGAAAAGTGGAGGTACCCTAGAGGAGATCTGTCGCAATGAGGATGTGTTCTAATATCAAAAACGGGTGCTAAAACTGCTACCGCATAGGACCTATGTTATTTCAGATCAAACTACGCAATCAAGAAAGGAGAAAAGGAAGACTTGTGATGAACACCGATGAACAGCGAAACCCTAAAACAGATCTATGAAGGGAAAATGGGAAGACTTACTGACGCTGACGCACAGTGGAGGAGCACCACGACGTTTCTGATCAGTTCAGGGTGATGCGGCGGCTGGAGTTGATGAAGAGGACGAAGGTCGACGGTGGTGGAGCTTGTACGGGCTGGTACATCACTAGGAGGAAGAAGACGAGAAGGAGAAGAGAGGAGAATGAGAAAGGGGCGATTTGACCCTATTTATAAGGAAAGGAATAACAGACAGGCACAAAAAACGAGGAGGCCAAATGAAGATTATCGAATTAATTGAACGCCTCGATTTTCGGAAGGTCATTAAAGATAAAAGATCCGTTAAAGATGACGTCGTGGCAGCTTTCCGAAATTTCTAGAGATGACGTCATGGCGTTACAATGTTTCAGAGTAGAGGAAGAATGATTTTTTCTAAGTGTTGAAGATTGACATGTACAAGTTCAAATCAACCTGGGCCTAATGTTGGGGATGTAACTATCAGATATGACCCGCCTAGGAGGGGCCGGGTCAACCACAATGGCGGTCCATCTAAATGAAGCCCAAGAGTATACAAGATGGCGGTTCACAGTTAGGCTTATAAGAGGCCCAGGCCCAGAGGTGGCTTAAGGCCCGTAAGTATAAAACCGCCATGTATGTGTAGACTTGTAATGTAAGGCATGTAAGATACATCACTGAGCCGGACACATTGTATGAGACGACCGGGACTCTGTAGGCCACAGGGCGTCAACCCATGTATATAAGGGGACGACCCGGTGGTGGTTTAGGGCAAGAAACATCAGATCGAGAGCTAGGCAAAGCGTGTTTGCTCCCTGGTAATCAAAACCCTAGCAATACCACCTCAAACTAGAGTAGGCCTTTACCTTCACCGCAAGGGGCCGAACCAGTATAAACTCTCCATGTTCTTTGTCCCGTTTAACCCCTTTAAGCTAACCTCATCGCAATAGCTCCACAACTAAGTCCTTCCATGAGGACATCTGATGTGACACTTCCACAACATATACCAAACCATGTTGTTTTTATCTTGTGTGTTATTTTTGCAGAGGTTTGGACCTAGTGTGGTGACATGTATGGTATAGTGCCAACCTTATGCAAATCCACACAAGGCACTCGGTCACTTCGATTCAACAAAGTCTTCAACTACAAGTGCCTGGTTCTACCAGATTGCATCAACATTGTTTGATGAAGCATATGTCTATATCCATTAAAGGGGAGGTTATTTGCACCTCATTGGTAAAAAGTTTTATTACCCTTGCTTATTTTTAAGCTTGGGGAGGTAACCACTTTCCATACTATCCTTTAATAAACTGCACTTTCTCTTTTCATATTTTTCTTTAGACTAGTTCTTGCAAAGTCCTTGGCATGGTGTAGGACCTTGAAGTAGATGTGTCTAGAGGGGGGTGATTAGACACTTAATGCCAAAGTTGCAATTTTTAAGCCTTTTTGGTTTAAGTGGAGTTTAGGCATAATTTCAACATTCACAATACATATCAAGCAAGCATGCAAAGAGTGAATAGGCAGCAGAAAGTAAAGCATGCAACTTGCAAGAATGTAAAGGGAAGAGTTTGGAGAATTCAAACGCAATTGGAGACACGGATGTTTTCCCGTGGTTCAGATAGTTGGTGCTATCCTACATCCACATTGATGGAGACTTCAACCCACGAAGGGTAACGGTCGCGCAAGTCCATGGAGGGCTCCACCCACGAAGAAGCAACCTTGTCTATCCCACCATGGCCATCGCCCACGAAGGACTTGCCTCACTAGCGGTAGATCTTCACGAAGTAGGCGATCTCCTTGCCCTTACAAACTCCTTGGTTCAACTCCACAATCTTGTCGGAGGCTCCGAAGTGACACATAGCCAATATAGGAGACGCCACTCTCCAAGAAGTAACAAATGGTGTGTTGATGATGAACTCCTTGCTCTTGTGCTTCAAATGATAGTCTCCCCAACACTCAACTCTCTCTCATAGGATTTGGATCTGGTGGAAAGAAGATTTGAGTGGAAAGCAACTTGGGGAAGGCTAGAGATCAAGATTCATATGGTAGGAATGGAATATCTTGGTCTCAACACATGAGTAGGTGGTTCTCTCTCAGAACATATGAGTTGGAAGTGTAGATCTGTTCTGATGGCTCTCTCCACGAATGAAGAGGAGGTGGAGGGGTATATATAGCCTCCACACAAAATCCAACCATTACACACAGTTTTCCAATCTCGGTGGGACCGAATCAACAAACTCGGTCAGACCGAAATAGTAAACCTAGTGACCGTTAGAGATTTTCGGTGGGACCGACTGGATCAACTCGGTGGGACCGATGTGCTAGGGTTAGGGTAAATCCAAAACTCGGTTTGACCGATTACTCAAACTCGGTGGGACCGATTTGGGTAATAAGCGAAACAGAGAGTTGCCAAGCAAACTCGGTGGGACCGATTGCATATCTCAGTGGGACCGAAAGTATTGCAATAGGTAACAGAGAGTTTGCAAGCCCATCTCGGTGAGACCGAGATCCCATCGGTGAGACTGAACTGATTAGGGTTTCTGGCAGTGGCTATGACAAGTGAAACTCGGTGGCGCCGGATAGAAGTAATCGGTAGGTCCGAGTTTGGCTTTGGGTTTAGGTCATATGTGGAAGTTGGAAAGTAGCTGAGGATTTTGGAGCATATCATTAAGCACTTGAGCAAGAGGCTCATTAAGCAACAACTCATCCCTCCTTGATAGTATTGGCTTTTCCTATGGACTCAATGTGATCTTGGATCACTAAAATGGAAAATGAAGAGTCTTGAGCTTTAAGCTTTAGCCAATCCTTTGTCCTTAGCATCTTGGAGAACTTCCCACAACCTTTAGTCCATGCCACTCCATTGTTGAACTGATCTGAAACATACTAGATAGAAACGTTAGTCCAACAAGAGATATGTTGTCATTAATTACCAAAACCACCTAGGGAGCACTTGTGCTTTCAATCTCCCCCTTTTTGGTAATTGATGGCAACATACATCAAAGCTTTAGATAAAGATATAAAGAACAGCAAGTAAAGCTTTGGAAGGACATGTAACAAGCATAGGCTCCCCCTACATGTATGCACTCATGTAAATGTGAAATATAGAGGCATGTGAGAGCATAACCATGACAGAGTAGGCAATGTGTTACAGGTATCTTGGACATATGCATCAGAGCAAAAGATTATCAAGGAAAATACCTTCATGCTCACGAGTCCTTCTTGCAAACAGTATGTACATAAGCAAGAATTCCTCATACTCATGATTTTGATGCATACACTTACCTTGTAGTCCTTAGCTGGCTTAGGATGGAATGAACCTGCACAAACAAGGTTAGATAACACAGGTACCTCCACTAGCCAGAGGAAACCAAAGAAGCCACAAGAGAACCAAGACTGGGATGACATGTGGAGAGTGAGTACAAGGTACCACATTGGATTCAACATGTCCCCAAGAGTAAAGATATGCAATGAATTTGACTGATTTCTTTCCCTTAGGTATCTTGCTCCCCCTGAATCTTACATGGGATATTGGGAGAAGATAGGGAACAGAAAATCAGAGCTGAAAGATACAAATGGATAGAACTAAATGCAAATAAGCACATATGAACATGTCTTTCCCCCAAAAAGACATGTGACATCTCTCCTCTTGAACATCAAGCATCTGGGGCATCTGGGATCCTTGAGTATTCTCTCCCCTAGAAATCTCTTTCTCCCCCTTAATACTTTCTCTCTTGTAGGTTTGGTCCTTGAGACTTTATTTCCCCCTTGAGATTTGATGTGATCTCTCTCTCCCCCTTTGACATCAATTTCCAAGAAGGGTTTTCTGGAATCCGTCGTATAGGTTTGGTCCTTGAGACTCAGCACAAAGCAATGGATAAAACTGTGATGCTTGTAGAGGACAAGATTCATTGAGTAGAGCTGGATCAGAAGAAATATAGAACAAGTGGCAAACTGTTTTTCCTGTTACGAAGTCGGTGGCACCGAGTGGCAAGTTTCGGTGGTACCGAAAAGATTCGGTTGGACCGAAAATTACAAGTCGGTGAAACCGAGTTCACACATAGAAAAACACTTGTCACCTCAGCTCACTAGACATGTAGGATCTCACAAAGATTTGCAATGAATTGAATGCAGAAAATGCAGAACAAAAACAAAAAGAAAAAGAGAAGAAACTGAAGGTTCTAGATGAAGTTGAAAAAGAGAAAGAAAAAATAAACATGCATGAGACAAATGCAATAACACACAAAAGAACACAAGAGAACTTCATCTAGAGTTGGGCGGTGACATAGTCACCTATGTTAGAGTATATTGACTTAGGAGTCAAGTGAGAACACTTGATCATAGGTCATACTCATCGTTTAAGCTCAAAATGGGGTTACCATTTTTCGTTTAAGCATCTTGATGTATTCACATCTTGTTGAGTTGCTTTGACTCATGTCTTGGAGTAAAGCTTCTCTAAGATGAAATAACATACCTTGGGTGGTGGTGTGGTTCTTGCTCATGTAGTTGAACTTGTGTGGGTGCTCAAGGTTGATGTAGCTCATCAAGAGTTGGGAGCACCACTTAGAGTTTGAGTTCATCTACCTACATGGGTTAGTTCTTGCAAGGAAGAGCACTTGTGTATCCAAAAATGACAATCATGAAGCTCAACATAGAATTTGTCAAAGGATATGTTTGAATGGTTTTGTGCTTCCTTGTCTTCAACCACCATTGTGTAGAGACTTGGTGATGTAGAGATTGCTCAAGATGTGAGTGAGTCGCAATCTCATGGAATTAGATTCAACCAAGCACCTACATGGGTTAGACAACATGCAAGGTACAAATATATCCAAGACATAAGATAGTCATTATAAGAGATATATCATGGATTAGTCATAAGCTCATGTCTTGCAAGTATCCAATGGAGTTCCTACTCCAAGTTCGAAGCATCAATGATGTTCAATTCACCTCTCAACCTGCAAAATACTTTCTCATCAAGGGGTTTAGTAAATATATCCGCTAATTGCTTATCGGTACGAACATGCTTAAGATCAATGTCACCCTTAGCAACATGGTCTCGAATGAAATGATGACGAACTTCAATATGCTTAGTTTGAGAATGTTGTACAGGATTATGACCAATTTTGATAGCACTTTCATTGTCACAAAGCAGTGGAACATGTTTCACATAGATCCCATAATCTTTAAGAGTTTGGGTCATCCGAAGTAATTGAGCACAACATGAACCAGCGGCAATGTATTCCGCTTCGGCAGTGGATAAGGATACCGAGTTTTGTTTCTTGGAAGACCAAGACACAAGAGATCTACCAAGAAATTGACAAGTACCCGAAGTGGACTTTCTATCAACCTTGTCTCCGGCATAATCCGAGTCGGAATAGCCAACAAGATCAATAGAAGACCTCTTAGGATACCAAATGCCAAAGTTTGGTGTATGAATTAAGTATCTCACTATCCTTTTCACGGCCTTAAGATGACATTCTTTAGGATCAGCTTGATAACATGCACACATGCACACACTTAGCATAATGTCGGGACGTGAAGCACATAGGTATAACAAAGAACCAATCATAGAGCGATAAACCTTTTGATCAACCGGTTCACCATCTTTGGTCAAATCAAGATGTCAACTAGTAGGCATGGGTGTGGGCATACCTTTGCTTTCTTGCATATTGAACTTCTTGAATAAGTCCTTGGTGTACTTCGTTTGAGAGACAAATGTACCTTCCTTAGTTTGCCTGATTTGCAAACCGAAAAAGAATTTGAGTTCACTCATCATAGACATCTCAAACTTCTCTGACATTAGCTTTCCAAACTTTTCACTAAAGAGAGGGTCAGTTGAACCAAATATGATATCATCAACATAAATTTGGCATACAAATAGTTCTCCATTAACCCTTTTAGTAAAAAGAGTAGAATCAATTTTACCAATTTCAAAACCACTTGCAATAAGAAACTTGGTCAAGCATTTATACCATGCTCTAGGAGCTTGTTTAAGACCATAAAGAGCTTTGTGAAGTTTGTAAACATGATTTGGTTTCTTAGGATTGATAAAGCCGGGAGGTTGTTTGACATAAACTTCCTCCTCTATTTCACCATTTAGAAAAGCACTTTTAATGTCCATTTGGTACAAGGTGATATTATGGTGATTAGCATAGGCAAGTAAGATGCGAATGGACTCAAGTCTAGCAACAGGAGCATATGTCTCACCATAGTCCATACCTTCGACTTGTGTGTACCCTTGGGCGACGAGACGTGCTTTGTTGCGAACCACTTGTCCATCTTCATCTTGCTTGTTGCGAAACACCCATTTGGTACCAATGATGTTGTGGTTGTTGTCAGGCTTCTCAACCAATGTCCAAACTTGGTTTCTCTCAAAGTTGTGTAGCTCTTCATGCATAGCGTTTATCCAATCCGGATCTTCCAATGCTTCTTCAACCTTCATAGGTTCAATGCTAGAGATGAATGAATAGTTTTCACAAAAGTTAGCTAAACGAGTTTTTAAGCGAGTGATTCTCCCGGTTTGTATATCATTGAAGATTTGCTTGATGGGATGATCTTTGGCAATTCTTGCTCGAACTCGTGAGAGCTTTTGCTTGGGTCTTCGTTGAACATCTTCTTCATCTTGTTCTTCTTCTTGGCCTTCTTTATTGTTGACGTTGTCGTTCTCTTGTCGTGGTGGAGAAGGAGGTTGTTGATGTTCGTCTTAATGCATTTCCTTGTCTTCTTCATCTTGGTGTGTCCCACTTGTGGATGCTTCCGTATCAATTCTTGGTTCACCTTGTCGTGAAGTAGAAGCTTCCACTTGGACGGGTGAGGTACTCTCCTTCACCTCCGTTGGACGAATTTTGCCAATAGACAAGTCTTGGATTGCTTCTGAAGGGTCTTTGTCTCCTACATCAATTGGCAATTGCTCTACTTGCGAGCCATTAGATTCATCAAACTTCATATCTACCGTCTCTTCAACCTTTCGGGTGAAATTGTTGTAGACACGGTAAGTGTGAGAGTTTGATCCATAACCAAGTAGAAAACCTTCATGAGATTTAGGAGCAAACTTTGAACGACGATGCTTGTCAAGAATGTAGCACTTTGAGCCGAATACTCGAAAGTATCCAACTTGGGGTTTGTTACCGGTGAGGAGCTCGTATGCCGTCTTGCCGAGTAGCTTGTGAAGATACAAGCGATTTGTTGCATGACAAGCTGTCTCAACCGCTTTTGCCCAAAAGTGCTTCGGCGTCTTGTATTCATCAAGCATCGTTCTTGCCATTTCGATGAGCGTCCGGTTCTTCCTCTCAACAACTCCATTTTGTTGAGGTGTGTACATAGCCGAGAACTCGTGTGAAATCCCTTCTTCATCAAGAAAGGTGTCCACATTTGCGTTCTTGAACTCCGTTCCGTTGTCACTCCGAACCTTCTTGATCTTCACGTCAAACTGATTTTGGGCCTTCCTAGCGAAGTTTTTGAAGATCTTCTGGACCTGCGACTTGTCATTAAGAAATAACACCCACGTAAATCTTGAAAAATCATCAACTATAACTAGACCAAAAGAATTTCCACCGAGACTCTTGTAGGCGTTGGGACCAAAAAGATCCAATATGAAGTAGCTCGAGTGGCCTCCTTGTGGTCATGATGTTCTTCACGGGATGCCTTCCTCCAACCTGTTTACCTGCTTGACAAGCACTGCAAAGTCTATCCTTATCAAATATGACATTGTTAACTCCAAGGATATGATTTCCTTTAATAAGCTTGTCAAGGTTTCTCATGCCAACGTGACCTAGTCGTCTGTGCCACAACCAACCTTTTGAGGATTTAGCAATAAAGCAAGTTTTAGGTTGTGCCTTTTTAGAGAAATCGACAATGTAAAGATCACCTCTACGCATACCGGTAAAGACCATTTTATGATTGTCTCGACGAAATACTTGGCAATCTACCTCAGTAAATAGGACATTCAAATAGAAATCAGCAAGTCTAGATACTGAAAGTAAGTTGTAACCGAGAGATTCAACGAGCATGACATTTTGAATGGAACTATCATGTGAGATGGCCACCTTACCAACGCCAACCACTTTACCCTTTGAATTATCACCAAAGGTGACATATTTCCGAGGGCCGTAATTTTCAGCAAGCTCACGGGACATCTCTTCATCTCCGGTCATATGATCAGTACATCCACTATCAAGAACCCATTCCTTTCCTCCTGACGCATATCCCCGAAGATTTGCCATAAGACCAAAATGTCTCATTGCATCATCAAGATCGAAGTCACTATCATCATCATCATAGTATCCATGTTCACCATGATCTTGTGACTCATCATTTCCTAGAGAGGGTAATTCATTAGATAAATGATCATCAAAGTAGTCACTTTTATGGATTCTTATAGCTTCGGATATAATAATTCCAACATCTCCTTTAGCATGCTTGAGATTGGTAAGCTCAAATAGACAATCACCAAAACTAGGATCACTAGAGTTCATCTTACTCAAGGCAATAGATTTATGGAGAATTTCATCCAAATTTTTCAAGGAATGATCGGGAAATCGTTCCTCAAGAAATTTCCATATAGTGTAGGCACAATTAAGAGTAGGCAAACTAGCAATCAAATTTTTGGGCAATCCTCTAATGATGAGCTCAATAGTTCTAAGATTGCGAATCATGTCAATATCTTCATCTAGGGTAGGATGCAAAGGATCAATATGAGGTGCACAAGGGCTAGCAATATACTTGTTCAAATGATATTGATTGAAAATTACAAGCATCTCATTTTTCCACCGATGAAAATACTCTCCATCAAGAATAGGCACTCTATGTCTAAGACTCCCTAAAGTAGACACATCCATCTTCCTCCAATGGTGATTAAACCAAGGCAATGGAGACCAAAGCTCTGATACCACTTGTAGGACCTTGAAGTAGATGTGTCTAGAGGGGGGTGATTAGACACTTAATGCCAAAGTTGCAATTTTTAAGCCTTTTTGGTTTAAGTGGAGCTTAGGCATAATTTCAACATTCACAATACATATCAAGCAAGCATGCAAAGAGTGAATAGGCAGCGGAAAGTAAAGCATGCAACTTGCAAGAATGTAAAGGGAAGGGTTTGGAGAATTCAAACGCAATTGGAGACACGGATGTTTTCCCGTGGTTCGGATAGGTGGTGCTATCCTACATCCACGTTGATGGAGACTTCAACCCACGAAGGGTAACGGTCGCGTGAGTCCACGGAGGGCTCCACCCACGAAGGGTCCACAAAGAAGCAACCTTGTCTATCCCACCATGGCCATCGCCCACGAAGGACTTGCCTCACTAGTGGTAGATCTTCACGAAGTAGGCGATCTCCTTGCCCTTACAAACTCCTTGGTTCAACTCCACAATCTTGTCGGAGGGTCCCAAGTGACACCTAGCCAATCTAGGAGACACCACTCTCCAAGAAGTAACAAATGGTGTGTTGATGATGAACTCCTTGCTCTTGTGCTTCAAATGATAGTCTCCCCAACACTCAACTCTCTCTCATAGGATTTGGATCTGGTGGAAAGAAGATTTGAGTGGAAAGTAACTTGGGGAAGGCTAGAGATCAAGATTCATATAGTAGGAATGGAATATCTTGGTCTCAACACATGAGTAGGTGGTTCTCTCTCGGAACATATGAGTTGGAAGTGTAGATCTGTTCTGATGGCTCTCTCCACGAATGAAGAGGAGGTGGAGGGGTATATATAGCCTCCACACAAAATCCAACCGTTACACACAGTTTTCCAATCTCGGTGGGACCGAATCAACAAACTCGGTCAGACCGAAATAGTAAACCTAGTGACCGTCAGAGATTTTCGGTGGGACCGACTGGATCAACTCGGTGGGACCGATGTGCTAGGGTTAGGGTAAATCCAAAACTCGGTTTGACCGATTACTCAAACTCGGTGGGACCGATTTGGGTAACAAGCGAAACAGAGAGTTGGCCAAGCAAACTCGGTGGGACCGATTGCATATCTCGGTGGGACCGAAAGTATTGCAATAGGTAACAGAGAGTTTGCAAGCCCATCTCGGTGAGACCGAGATCCCATCGGTGAGACTGAACTGATTAGGGTTTCTGGCAGTGGCTATGACAAGTGAAACTCGGTGGCACCGGATAGAAGTAATCGGTAGGTCCGAGTTTGGCTTTGGGTTTAGGTCATATGCGGAAGTGGGAAAGTAGCTGAGGATTTTGGAGCATATCATTAAGCACTTGAGCAAGAGGCTCATTAAGAAACACCTCATCCCTCCTTGATAGTATTGGCTTTTCCTATGGACTCAATGTGATCTTGGATCACTAAAATGGAAAATGAAGAGTCTTGAGCTTTAAGCTTTAGCCAATCCTTTGTCCTTAGCATCTTGGAGAACTTCCCACAACCTTTAGTCCATGCCACTCCATTGTTGAACTGATCTGAAACATACTAGATAGAAACGTTAGTCCAACAAGAGATATGTTGTCATTAATTACCAAAATCACCTAGGGAGCACTTGTGCTTTCACATGGGGAAGTAATTTTTGCATGCGTAGAGTTTTGAGTAATGATCTTCATCTGATGAATACTATGCAATCATGTCAGGACCCCGATTCCAAGTCACACCGATCTAGCATGTAACACATCATATCACTTTGTGGCCTCACGCACGGTATTTCCACGGGTGCCACCTTACCTGGCCTGGGACCGTTTGCGCCTTTTGGCTCACGTATATGATAGTGTCGCTAGCATCCATATGACAAAGAACCCGGGCCGACATGGCTAGTCGTGAACCCAAAGCGGCACAGACCTATGGAGACAGGCATACATGAATCACATCGAACATGTCGGTCATCAACGAGTGATTCCGGGCTATAGCACTGGGCTAACAGGACTCCAGGGATCCCGGGCTGTAGCAGGCTAGGCAGGACTCCAGAAATCACCGCGTGACATTTCCCCGAAGGGACAGACATAGGGACGAAGTGAAACACATGCCGGCCAGTCAAGTGTCCTAAACAGTAGTGCTGGGCTAGGAGGACTCCGGTGAACCGGGCTGTAGCGGACTACTATGGCTCGAGGAACACTAGACTACATTTCCCCATAAGAAAGGCTGCGAAGGATAAACAACTAGGTTGTCGGATCCTACACATACCAAGCATTTCAATCATACACACAATATGCTCGATATGTGTAAATACAACATGGCATCACAACAAGACTCTACGACTCAAGTATTAATTCATTAGGCTCCGTAGAGCCAGATATTACAAGCATGGGTCTCATGACCCAACAATCATAGCATACAATGCAAAACACATGTGGAAGCTTAACATGTCTGAGTACAGACATCTATAAATGAAAAAGGCTAAGAAGCCTGACTATCTACCAGATCCTGTCGAGGGCACAAGATCGTAGCTGAGGTATCAAGCTAAACGTCGAAGTCCACGCGGAACTACTAGCGAGACTGGAGTCTCTCTGCAAAACATAAATTAAGCAAACGTGAGTACAAAGGTACTCAGCAAGACTTACATCAGAAGTAGCTACATATGCATCGGTATCAACAAAGGGGGTGGTGGAGTTTAACTGCAGCAAGCCAACTTTGACTCAGTGGCTAACCTGAACTACGACTGCAAGTAACTCTTTTGAGGTGGCTCACACGAGTCCACAAATTCACCATACCAATACACCACTATGGATCTGCTCCCGTCTCCCTACGAGAACACCATCCATAGCACTCACGCTTATCTTGCACATTTTAGAGTATCCACTTTCACTTGTCTATGAACTATGCAAGGGGTCCAAGTTTCCATATCCGAGGAATCCGGCTATTCGAATAGATAATGAAAACCCTACAGGGGTGTACTTCTTCACACATGCTCTCGCCACTTATAGCCCTGTACACGTCATGTACCTCGGCAACCTTCAAGCGGAAGCCAGGCGAGGGAGTCGGCCACGACCTGACTAACCAACAAGTCTCTCGTCCAGGTTTATCACCTATTCGGGTTCCATCCGCAAGGAGATCCGGACGGGGTGTCGCTCACGGCCCCAAACGATGTGTACAGGGTTCCCAAGCCCACCATCCGGGTGCCACTTGGTACACCGGGCCACTGTGCCTAGTCTGTCCCAAGCCCACCTGTACCGGGTGCCACTTGGTAGACTACTAACACTACCTACAAACACCAGAAACTAGTTGCAACTCCTGGACAGAGATCAGGTTGATTAATAAGTCGAGAGGGGCACTTAAGCATTCCAATGCATGGTAGTAGCTTTTCATGGATCACGAACACAGAACTCAGTTCCTGAGGACGGCTGCAATGAGACAACCCACCATGTACTCCTACATGGCCTCTCACCGCTACCTTTACCAAATCGTGTTCACACACTTATCTCACACACCGTAGGACATGTTCAACACCATTCCAATTCATCCCCGATGAATCAGACCTGACCCAACTCTAAGCAGTAGCAGGCATGACAACAAGCATGAATGAGTAGGCACGTCAGGGCTCAAACAATTCCTACTCATGCTAGTGGGTTTCATCTATTTACTGTGGCAATGACAGGTCATGCAGAGGAAATGGGTTCAACTACCGCAGCATGTAATAGTTGAAACGATGTTGTCCTAATGCAGTAAAAGAGAGCAGGAGCGAGAGAGTGGGATTGTATCAGAATGAACAAGGGGGTTTTGCTTGCCTGGCACTTCTGAAGATAATATAGCTCTTCATCGGTGTCATCGATCACATCGTCGGAAACATCGTCGACTGAGAGGGGACGGTTACCGGCAAACAGAGAAGGACACAATCAATGCAATGCAACAATATGATGCAAGATCATGACATGGCAATATGTTGTGATTTGAGCTAATGCATCTAGCTACGATTTAAATGAAGTTGGCTTGAATACATGATTCAAATTCCAACTCCATATATGATTATTTAAATGCCCTTTATTTGTTTTGTCCAAAACAGAGGACAAATATTGTTCAAACATGCATGAAAATGGTACAGATGGATTCCTTGAATTTTTCTGATAATTTTTCATATATAAATTATTTCATTTGGAGTTACGGTTGAATTTCTATGAATTTTTGAAGTTTGCCACATTTTCTGGAATTTTCTGAATTGTTTTAAAGCAGAAATTAAATACTGCGTCAGCATGACATCGTCATGACGTCAGCAGGTCAACGGGGCACGGTCCAGGTCAAACCTGACCAGTGGGACCCACTGGTCAGTGACCCAGTGCCAGTTTGTCTCATAGACAGGTGGGGCAAGTCAACTACCACGTCAGCGTGGTCAACGCCGACGCGTGGGTCCCGCTGGGTTTTAACTAACTTTAAACTAAAAATTAAACTAACCTAACTGGCACAGGGGCCCACATGGCAGTGGCTCCAGAGGTGGTTTAGCTGGGTCATTAGTGGCTAATGATGAGCCATGTCATCCGTCGCCGGAGTTTCGCCGGCGACGACCATTTCGCGCGGCGGGGATCGTCGGGATGTCGCTACAGCCCACGGTTTGAGGCGGGGTTTGCTCCTACGGCTTCCTAGCATTCTCGCGCATCTAGTGGTGGTAGCGGCAGCAGCTGGGATGGCCGGGGTTGACGGCGGCGAGCACTTCCGCAGCGGCCGGAGTTCGGCACCTGCGGTTTTGGCGTTGTGGTGCACGGGAGGGGAACTGATGGGTTCTACGTGCTCCTGGTGAGGTGTGGAGCATGTTGCCGTGCTCGGTAGTGAGCTGCGGTGGCTCTGGTCTCGTCTGCATCATCACCGGCGGCGAGGAGCTCACGGCTCCGGTGAAAAGAGTGGCCAGAGTGTGGGAACGAGTGCGGGGAGGAGGGGGGAAAGGTGTGGGAGCTCACAACGATCTCGAGGGAGGACTCAGCGGGCTCGGGGACGACCGGAAGGTGGCGAATCCGTCGGTGGAGTCCGGCGGCCGTGCTCGGGGAAGACCACTCGTGGCGGCGATGTGGGGCTCCCGGGGTGGCGTGGCTCGGGGTGGAAGAAAGAGGGGGTCGAGGCGGAGCCTCTGGGCTGGTCAGGGAAGCGAGGGGGAGGCGGTGGCTGCAGCTACGGGGAACGGCGTCGGTGGTGCTCGGCGCGAGAGGGAGAGAGAACCAGAGGAGGGGAGGGGCACGGGAGAGGGTGAGAGGGGCCAGGGCTGCGTGGCGTCGCCTGGTGCATCGAGGAGGAGCCAGGCAGGCTAGGAGGGAGGAGGTGGAGGCCTCGGGCACGCTGGCGTCGACACGCCTCTGCCTACTGGCAGAGGTGGAAGAAGACCAAGGCGCCCCTGGTGGGCTGGCCGATTCTGCTGGGCCGGCTACAGGTAAGTGGGCCAGGTAGGTTCCTTTCTCCTCTCTTTGCTTTTTCTAATTTATGTTCTGTTTTCTATTTTTGCTATTATGTTTTGATTTAGTTCAGAGACCAAATCATTTAGTAGCTCCTGAAAATATTTATGTGGCTTGATGCAATATATTCAAAGCCACTCACAGGTTTTCAGGATTTTTGGACCTGCAATTCTTTTATATAAGAATTAAATCCAACTCAAATATTTATTGATTTAAATCCAAAGGGCCAAAATAATTCCTCAAAAATGTTCCATATTTTTGGTTTGGACCAAAACCCTTGCCATAAATATTAAACATCATTGGGGCGCATTTTGGAAACATTGGATACATTTCCAGGGTTATTTGCCCTTCTTTTAACTAAAATTTTGAGGCTTTCAATTTTCCTCAATTCAAGTTTCAGAATTTAGACATGATGCATGGATGCTTGTGCAACTATTTGCAAACAAATTCTAGGGCTGTGACAACTCACCCCCACTAACAAAAATCTCGTCCCGAGATTCAAGACGTGAGGTAAGAAGACAGAGGGGCACAACTAACACGGTCTTCACGATCCAGGTTGCATCTCATAAGGTTGTTGATCCGATCACCATCATTGTCTTGATGTCTTGCTCTGAGAATTTCATCCACTCATGACAATGAAAAGGAAGGAAAACCCTAAAGAGTCGATCTCCTCGAAGATCAGGCAACGCACGATCAACTCACGGAGTGAGATATAAAACATCTCTTGAGCTGAGACACAGAACACATCGAGAGGGATGGAAGAACAACGACGGGGTTTGATTTGTGGGCAACAATTCCACGCTGGAGTAGGATGATGCATGGTTTCAAGGTAGCGAGGAAGTAATTGCCATGATTCCATAACGGGACACCTTAGGGAAAGGTGACTCATAGAGCATTTCCCTTAAGTGGCAAAAAGAATTACTTTTGATACAAAGATCATTGAAACTCTTTATACCAGCCTAAGGCAATCACAGATGGTCATTTCAAGGAGTTCGAAAGAATGGCATACCCATGCCAGAATGGATGATGTGTACTAGCTTGTTGAAGACAACGCAATGGATGATTTTTGCTTATCATCGGAAATGGATGGGACCCATGGTAAGTCCACTTTTGAAGATGATCCTGAAGAAAACTACTGAGGTGCAAGCTGGGAACAAAATGCAAATGTTGGGAATGATTCTAGTAACTGGGGAGAAGGTTCACCGGCAAGGTGATTCCACCAATTGGATGGCTATCAACAACTGCGAGGACGGAGGCACATTCCAGTTAATGACAACGTCAGAACCTAGTGCCTGAGCGTGCTCTCAAGAACTTGAGCATTTCCGTATTCATCAAGGTTCTGCCAATATCCGTGTCAACGATCCTGGCAACACAACATGCTACCATGATGAATAATGGTGGAAGATGCAGATGCAAAGGAAGATAGCACTTCTCAGATTTCACCTTAGTGAGGCCAAGGAAACAAAATCTGGATAATCGATCGAGAGACATTTAGCACTCCGCTTCTAATGTTCTCCTTGATGTGCTAGGATAGCTCATTCATAGATATGGTTTGATATATAGAACATCAAGTAAAAGGCCAGACTTCAGGAGCACAAGAATCCGTAAGGATTAACTATGGAGGTAAATCCTACGAAATCCTTATGGGGAGGTGGCCAACTTCCTCAATCAAGATACTACAATAATAGGTCTTCCGGCTGGGTGTGTTGGCCACGACATCCACTTTACCGGTACGGAGAGACCAATATTATAGTTCTTGGAGTGCGTTCCAACCATCATATCTGCCTGAGATTCAGATCTGGTTGGTGTCAGGATATTCCAGACTCATCAAGTCTAGAAAGAAAATAAAAGTTTGCAACACAAATCGACGAGATGACGTTGCGAGACTCTCGGGGGAATGAACTACCGTAGCAAGCTCCAAAACATGAGCTGGTTCTGCTACACACATGTGAGCATGTTATCCAAGACAAGAATGACCACATAGTAGTCTTATAATAAAATACTACCGAGTTCAGGTGGGAAACCATCATTGCGGATAACGAAGTCCTTGATTAAGCTCGGGTTAGCTCTTAAAAAGGAACTTCTTCTCCTTGAACAGATCAATCAGTGGCTTGGTGTGCTAGGGACACATATAGAATGAAGGTTGCAAGTCTCCAAACCACAGAATACTTCGCACATATGCATGAATGATTTGGGATGATTCCAGTGGAGGCAAAACAAACTTTCTCTGATTCACGGCGGCAACTTGCATCAAATGCACATGAATTAAAGGAAGTCACTTTTTCCGTCCGAACATATGCTTCATGAACAGAACACGAAGGTAATGCTTATAAAGTTTCCAATACTAGCTGGAGGTTCAACATGAATCATGGGGGAGACAAAATGCTGCTGATGGGCTCAAACAACTCATCGGAAATTTTCATATCACTGGACTTCCACCATCATGTGAACACGGTGATAGCATTGGTCAGACCAAAAGATATAATGGTGTATGCTCGAGGGATCAACCACGAGTAAGACAACATTACGAACATCGTTGGTTCTGATTTGACTTGGCGATAGCCCATACTCAAGTCTAAGTTTTGACAAGGCAATAGATCCAACAACTGATCACGAGGACCAATCGATGGAGATATCATCTTTCTTCAACACACACACACACGGTAAAAAGATATCCCTTAACATGAACTAAGTCAGAAAAGCTTTTATCTTCCAACTCTCCAAGTTGTTGTTTAGCTTAACCAACTAGCTCAGAGTATCCAACACAGATTCTTGGAGAAGGGGTGGTTACAGGAAAGCAACTTGATCATGAGCTCAACATATCAGTTAGGGGACAACCTGGTAATACTTCCGTGAAGATATTCAGAAAATCACGAACCACCGGTATGTTACTAATCTCGAGAACAACCTTGCTTTTCAGGGCAAGATGATATGATCAAAAGAGTGAGGAATTGACACAATCCTAACTCATTGATCGAGGAGTGCACTAGAAATAAGGACTAGGTAGCACGATCAGTCTTAGAATGATAATTCAATAACCAGCACGCTAAGAATGAGAGTATTGTCCATTAACTACCAGGCAAAGGAGTTGCTAGGAGTATTGATTTCGCACATCACAGTACCCTTGTCAGCATTCCGGTTACAAGAACACGGGAACCATGGAATGAACAATGATGGCAAGAAGTATTACTGTGTTAAGAATCCATAAGAGGTGGTGCAATTCTCATGACACTCTTGACGTAAAGATGGTAGCACTCCAAGGTAGAACAGAGCAAAGCTGGAATTGCAATTTGATCTGCAGAGTACAACTACTTTGACCCAATCCTGATGAGGTACTGGAGTTTGTTTCTCCTAGCCATTCCTGAAATAGAACGGCTTGACGGACCACAAGAATAATAGGCATTGATAAACACGATTGCCAAATACTCCTTACTATCAATTGATAGATGAAGGTCGGAATATAACTGAAGGGGGGGGGGCAACTCAAGGAACATATAACTTTCTGAGTTGTGGATGCATAGATTAGTATGTCGAACGAGTTCAACATATTTCTTCCGGATAACCCATGCAGAAAGGTAGAACTGGCAGAGCCACAATATAGAATGGAGAACTCATCAAGAGCACTCTGGTTGTGATCCTTTGGTTCAAGAACTTTTGCCATAAGTGGTTCATAGTATTTGGAAGAAGGAAATACCACGGACCTCGAGGACTATCACAAAGGTTACTAATATCTTAAGGGAACTAGCAAATACTAACGACATGAAGTAGGGTGAATCTCGGGTTCAAAACCCAGGAATAGAATACCTACCACTACATGGCATCACGGGATGCTTTTGAGAATAATGGCCAGAATCACACACTGGGAATACAAAACATGGCTAGATCACTAGGTGACTCCCTAAAACACCTAGAGTCATAGTAATAGCTCCAACATATATGTCGAGGTAACGGAGTACCTCAACTCACCATTAGTGTGGTTAATCTGACCCAAAAGAATATCAGAATGGAAAGAAAGGATTTGCAAATGCCTCAGACTATTTAGAAACCTGGGATGACTCGGACAGCATAACGGCTATAAATGCTCGAAAAGATTTGAGACATCCTGCAGAAATGGTGGCATAACCACTCAGAATCATAATATCAAGGTTCTGAGGCCAGTTATGAATATATGGAAGTAGTAGGAACGGAACTAAAGCTTAAAACTATCAATTCTATAAGTCAACGGGTTAGTAACACGTCATCCTGATAGATAGATAAGAAGGCCTAGTTCTTAATCCCCGTAGAAAGGAAGAGGATGACTCAGATCAGAAGGGCATAGGGTAAAGGAGTAAAAAGAGCCTTACGTTCCCTTCCACAATCAATTCCCTTACATAGCTAAAGCATTTCTAGACTCAACTTCGACCGGTTTGGCTTGGTAATCCTACAGGCAGTCAGGCTCTGATACCAACGCTGTCAGGACCCTAATTCCAAGTCACACCGATCTAGCATGTAACACATCATATCACTTTGTGGCCTCACGCACGGTATTTCCACGGGTGCCACCTTACCTGGCCCGGGACCGTTTGCGCCTTTTGGCTCACGTATATGATAGTGTCGCTAGCATCCATATGACAAAGAACCCGGGCCGACATGGCTAGTCGTGAACCCAAAGCGGCACAGACCTATGGAGACAGGCATACATGAATCACATCGAACATGTCGGTCATCAACGAGTGCTTCCGGGCTGTAGCACTGGGCTAACAGGACTCCGGGGATCCCGGGCTGTAGCAGGCTAGGCAGGACTCCGGAAATCACCGCGTGACATTTCCCCGAAGGGACAGACATAGGGACGAAGTGAAACACATGCCGGCCAGTCAAGTGTCCTGAACAGTAGTGCTGGGCTAGCAGGACTTTGGTTAACCGGGCTGTAGCGGACTACTATGGCTCGAGGAACACTAGACTACATTTCCCCATAAGAAAGGCTGCGAAGGATAAACAACTAGGTTGTCGGATCCTACACATACCAAGCATTTCATTCATACACACAATATGCTCGATATGTGTAAATACAACATGGCATCACAACAAGACTCTACAACTCAAGTATTAGTTCATTAGGCTCCGTAGAGCCAGATATTACAAGCATGGGTCTCATGACCCAACAATCATAGCATACAATGCAAAACACATGTGGAAGCTTAACATGTCTGAGTACAGACATCTATAAATGAAAAAGGCTAAAAGCCTGACTATCTACCAGATCCTGTCGAGGGCACAAGATCGTAGCTGAGGTATCAAGCTAAACGTCGAAGTCCACGCGGAACTACTAGCGAGACTGGAGTCTCTCTGCAAAACATAAATTAAGCAAACGTGAGTACAAAGGTACTCAGCAAGACTTACATTAGAACTAGCTACATATGCATCGGTATCAACAAAGGGGGTGGTGGAGTTTAACTGCAGCAAGCCAGCTTTGACTCAGTGGCTAACCTGAACTACGACTGCAAGTAACTCTTTTGAGGTGGCGCACACGAGTCCACAAATTCACCATACCAATACACCACTATGGATCTGCTCCCGTCTCCCTACGAGAACACCACCCATAGCACTCACGCTTATCTTGCGCATTTTAGAGTATCCACTTTCACTTGTCTATGAACTATGCAAGGGGACCAAGTTTCCATATCCGAGGAATCCGGCTATTCGAATAGATAATGATAACCCTGCAGGGGTGTACTTCTTCACACACGCTCTCGCCACTTATAGCCCTGTACACGTCATGTACCTCGGCAACCTTCAAGCGGAAGCCGGGCGAGGGAGTCGGCCACGACCTGACTAACCAACAAGTCTCTCATCCAGGTTTATCACCTATTCTGGTTCCATCCGCAAGGAGATCCGTCCGGGGTGTCGCTCACGGCCCCAAACGATGTGTACAGGGTTCCCAAGCCCACCATCCGGGTGCCACTTGGTACACCGGGCCACTGTGCCTAGTCTGTCCCAAGCCCATCTATACCGGGTGCCACTTGGTAGACTACTAACACTACCTACAAACACCAGAAACTAGTTGCAACTCCTGGACAGAGATCAGGTTGATTAATAAGTCGAGAGGGGCACTTAAGCATTCCAATGCGTGGTAGTAGCTTTTCATGGATCACGAACACAGAACTCAGTTCCTGAGGACGGCTGCAATGAGACAACCCACCATGTACTCCTACATGGCCTCTCACCGCTACCTTTACCAAATCGTGTTCACACACTTATCTCACACACCGTAGGACATGTTCAATACCATTCCAATTCATCCCCGATGAATCAGACCTGACCCAACTCTAAGCAGTAGCAGGCATGACAACAAGCATGAATGAGTAGGCACGTCAGGGCTCAAACAATTCCTACTCATGCTAGTGGGTTTCATCTATTTACTGTGGCAATGACAGGTCATGCAGAGGAAAGGGGTTCAACTACCGCAACATGTAACAGTTGAAACGATGTTGTCCTAATGCAGTAAAAGAGAGCAGGAGCGAGAGAGTGGGATTGTATCAGAATGAACAAGGGGTTTTTGCTTGCCTGGCACTTCTGAATATAATATAGCTCTTCATCGGTGTCATCGATCACATCGTCGGAAACATCGTCGACTGAGAGGGGACGGTTACCGGCAAACAGAGAAGGACACAATCAATGCAATGCAACAATATGATGCATGATCATGACATGGCAATATGTTGTGATTTGAGCTAATGCATCTAGCTATGATTTAAATGAAATTGGCTTGAATACATGATTCAAATTCCAACTCCATATATGATTATTTAAATGCCCTTTATTTGTTTTGTCCAAAACAGAGGACAAATATTGTTCAAACATGCATGAAAATGGTACAGATGGATTCCTTGAATTTTTCTGATAATTTTTCATATATAAATTATTTCATTTGGAGTTACGGTTGAATTTCTATGAATTTTTGAAGTTTGCAACATTTTCTGGAATTTTCTGAATTGTTTTAAAGCAGAAATTAAATACCGCGTCAGCATGACATCGTCATGACGTCAGCAGGTCAAAGGGGCACGGTCCAGGTCAAACCTGACCAGTGGGACCCACTGGTCAGTGACCCAGTGCCAGTTTGTCTCATAGACAGGTGGGGCCAGTCAACTACCATGTCAGCATGGTCAACGCCGACGCGTGGGTCCCGCTGGGTTTTAACTAACTTTAAACAGAAAATTAAACTAACCTAACTGGCACAGGGGCCCACATGGCAGTGGCTCTAGAGGTGGTTTAGCTGGGTCATTAGTGGCTAATGATGAGCCATGTCATCCGTCGCCGGAGTTTCGCCGGCGACGACCATTTCGCGCGGCGGGGATCGTCGGGACCTCGCTACAGCCCACGGTTTGAGGCGGGGTTTGCTCCTACGGCTTCCTAGCATTCTCGCGCATCTAGTGGTGGTAGCGGCAGCAACTGGGATGGCCGGGGTTGACGGCGGCGAGCACTTCCGCGGCGGCCGGAGTTCGGCACCTGCGGTTTTGGCGTTGTGGTGCACGGGAGGGGAACTGATGGGTTCTACGTGCTCCTGGTGAGGTGTGGAGCACGTTGCCGTGCTCGGGAGTGAGCTGCGGTGGCTCTGGTCTCGTCTGCATCATCACCGGCGGTGAGGAGCTCACGACTCCATTGAAAAGAGCGGCCAGAGTGTGGGAACGAGTGCGGGGAGGAGGGGGAAAGGTGTGGGAGCTCACAACGATCTCGAGGGAGGACTCAACGGGCTCGGGGACGACCGGAAGGCGGCGAATCCGTCGGTGGAGTCCGGCGGCCGTGCTCAGGGAAGACGACTCGTGGCGGCGATGTGGGGCTCCCGCGGTGGCGTGGCTCGGGGTGGAAGAAAGAGGGGGTCGAGGCGGAGCCTCTGGGCTGGTCAGGGAAGCGAGGGGGAGGCAGTGGCTGCAGCTACGGGGAACGGCGTCGGTGGTGCTCGGCGCGAGAGGGAGAGAGAACCAGAGGAGGGGAGGGGCACGGGAGAGGGTGAGAGGGGCCAGGGCTGCGTGGCGTCGCCTGGTGCATCGAGGAGGAGCCAGGCAAGCTGGGAGGGAGGAGGTGGAGGCCTCGGGCACGCTGGCGTCGACACGCCTCTGCCTACTGGCAGAGGTGGAAGAAGACCAAGGCGCCCCTGGTGGGCTGGCCGATTCTGCTGGGCCGGCTACAGGTAAGTGGGCCAGGTAGGTTCCTTTCTCCTCTCTTTGCTTTTTCTAATTTATGTTCTGTTTTCTATTTTTGCTATTATGTTTTGATTTAGTTCACAGACCAAATCATTTAGTAGCTCCTGAAAATATTTATGTGGCTTGATGCAATATATTCAAAGCCACTCACAGGTTTTAAGGATTTTTGGACCTGCAATTCTTTTATATAAGAATTAAATCCAACTCAAATATTTATTGATTTAAGTCCAAAGGGCCAAAATAATTCCTCAAAAATGTTCCATATTTTTGGTTTGGACCAAAACCCTTGCCATAAATATTAAACATCATTGGGGAGCATTTTGGAAACATTGGATACATTTCCAGGGTTATTTGCCCTTCTTTTAACTAAAATTTTGAGGCTTTCAATTTTCCTCAATTCAAGTTTCAGAATTTAGACATGATGCATGGATGCTTGTGCAACTATTTGCAAACAAATTCTAGGGCTGTGACAAATCATGTGTCCCACTGTTCGATATGCTTGCTTAACTATGTTTGCTCTGTATTTGTATAAGGGAATCACTTGCTCAAGTTAGGCCCCATTTTTCGAATTAATGTTTTTATGCACTTTGTTCAAGTTTTTGCATAACTTGAGAACAATCGTGTGATCCTTTGAAAGACATTGCCCCAATCTCTAGTCTTACAAAAGAAAATGATGATGATCGTTGAATAAAAAGCTTGACACTTGTTAGGATTGTTTTAAAAGAAAGAATTATGGAGTAGCTTGAACCTGTGGTGTTTGATATAACAGACTCAATATCCCTTATGAATAAAGTTGTCCAGAGGAACTTAGTTGAAAGTTAAATGAGATTATGCCAAATCCATGTTGCATTTTTACACGGCGCTTCAGCTTCTCGCTGGTGCTATGGCCTTGCTACTATATGCACGTGTATGTGTGTAAATGTGGCTTCATCACCATTCTTGATGTTATGTTGAGAACTCCGCTGGCCAATGAACTATCCACCAGAGTTCGGCTCGGATTTCGGCTATGAGTTTGTTAATGCTTGTAGTGGCAACACTGCAGCGAATATTATTCGACTTTCTCTTGAGTGAGTGTGTATATATGTGGTAATAAATGAGTACTGGTCGCAAGAGATCAAAAGAGACAACATATTGGTCCATAGTACTCAAACTTAAGCCACTGCGAAACCCAAGCATGATAATTTCCTTGGCATGATCCCGTCACCTGACAATAAAAGTTTTGGCAAACAATGATTAAAGTAAGTGGCTGAGAGCCTTGAGAATGTTAGTGGGCATGAATGAAAAACTCCATATCTTGACTTTTTGACAACTCCCTGTGCTCAAGTTTGTTTAAAAACAAAAACAACAAAAAGAAATGAATGAACTAATAAGTAAGAGGATCCAAGTATTTGTTTTCATGCTAGATTAAACTTTGACAAGTAGCATAGAAAATTTCACTGAAGCTCTAGTGGCTTGGTGATCAAAATAAATAATATCTAGTTGTGCATGCATTACCTTGTACATATATGTTATATCTTGCTTATAGCTTGCAGAGAAGACAAGGATATGCCTCTGGGGCAACAATCTTTATTGATGAGCTAGATGGATCAACTTTGGTTTATCAACCCTTCTACTCGAGGATGAGCAAGGTTTAAGCTTGGGAATGTTGATGAGTGGATTTTATGCATACTTTTTAGAGTATATTATAGTGCCAAAATCCCTCATATCATATCCATCTAGCACTTATTCATGTCTCCAGTGCATAGTTTTTGGTATTTACTTGTTTTACCAAGTTTGTTGCACACCTTCTATTATTATTTAGTTTTTATTAGTTTTCCTTTGTTTTGTGGTCTTTGTGAGTGTGTTGACATATTCATCGACTCGGGCCATCAAAAGAATTGAGCCAGGGGTCAAACTCGAAAATTTCCATCCACCAGATCAAGGACCTTTGGAGAGTTAGATGATTTGAAATTTATCAAAGTGTCCAAAATAAAGATCTAAGGCCACAAGCGCATCGGGCTTTTTGCTCAAAATCCAATGAGCCCAAGAACATCAGAATCGGAATTCGTATGCAGAAAAGACAAGCAAAATACGAAGCAACTCACGAAGTCCAGAAGGAAAGACGACCTTCCATGCGACCGGAGCCGCTCGTTTGAGCTCTAGATAGACACAAAAATTGGCAAAACTCTCCAAATTTTGCTCTGATTTTGTCCCTGTTTTTTCCTATGAGATCCTTGATGACCAAGGCTTGTTTGGGACGTGGATTTGGCTCCCCTTGATCCCTTGGATGAAGAGGAGGGGGCAAGATCAACGGATGACACCTGAGGAGAGCACCCCTATATGAAGGCATCCAACCCTAGCTGCCGACTCATCTCATCTTCATCCTCCACAAGTTTCATCTATAGCCACCACATCTCCATTGCACCAAACACCATGATAACCCACAAGTATAGGGATCGCAACAGTTTTTGAGGGTATAGTATTCAACCCAAATTTATTTATTCGACACAAGGGGAGCCAAAGAATATTTGTAAGTATTACCAGTTGAGTTGTCAATTCAACCACACCTGGGGATTAAATATCTGCAGCAAAGTGATCAGTAGCACAATAGTATGATAGTTTTGATAGCAATGGTAACAGTAACAGCAGTAACAGTTTTGTAGAAGTTGTAACAGTAGCAATAGCAATAGTAACTTAGCAGGAGCAATATGTGGAAAATTCGTTGGCATTGGATCGGTGAATTCGTTGGATGATATTCATCATATAATAGTCATAACCTAGGGCGACACAGAACTAGCTCCAGTTCATAAATATAATGTAGGCATCTTGAGGGAGTCCTGGATTAGGGGGTGTCCGGATAGCCGGACTATACCTTCGGCCGGACTCCTGGACTATGAAGATACACGATTGAAGACTTCGTCCCGTGTCCGGAAGGGACTTTCCTTGGCGTGGAAGGCAAGCTTGGCGATACGGATATGTAGATCTCCTACCATTGTAACCGACTCTGTGTAACCCTAGCCCTCTCCGGTGTCTATATAAACCGGAGAGTTTTAGTCCGTAGGACGAACACCAATCATACCATAGGCTAGCTTCTAGGGTTTAGCCTCTCTGATCTCGTGGTAGATCTACTCTTGTACTACCCATATCATCAATATTAATCAAGCAGGATGTAGGGTTTTACCTCCATCAAGAGGGACCGAACCTGGGTAAAACATCGTGTCCCCTGCCTCCTGTTACCATCCGGCCTAGACGCACAATTTGGGACCCCCTACCCGAGATTTGCCGGCTTTGACACAGACATTGGTGCTTTCATTGAGAGTTCCTCTGTGCCGTCACCATCAGGAAGGATGCCTCATCCCGTCTTTAAAGACGACACTGTTGCTAAGGGAGCTTTGGCTGTTGTCTAGACTCTCAGGCTAGGTGGTTTCCTTATGACCACCCGTTCGGCTGCTGCGCCTACAATGACCTCTCGGGTCATCAAAAGCAATCTTCACGTTAGCTCGGAATTCGCCGAGCAGCTAGATCCAATGGAGCTCTCTTCCCTAAATGAGCTCTTGGATCGCTTCGCCACCCTCGGAGTCGCTACGGATTATGACCAGATTGGGTCTAAACCCGATCTGAGAGAGATTAACTCCCCCCAGGCCACCCATCATGTCGCCGTGGTAGAGGGACAGTGCGGCGACCCTTCATCTATCTTAAGGACTAGATATGTCCAGATTCCCGATCCCTCCAAGTCGGATACCCGCGGAGGGGAGGACATCACTCAAGACCTGAACTTAAAGTCAGGTGACGGGCTAGATTCATTGGACAGCATCCAAGAATCCAAACTTCCGAGTTCGGAAACTCCTTGGCCCCTGGGTCTCAGATTGGGTGAGGTTTCGGATTTGATTCTGCCCACCCACCCGTACATAAGCGATCTATCCCAAATTAGGCAAGAGCCCAAAGAAACAGTACATCATTATTGGGCCAGATTCCTCTTGGTTATGAACAGGATAAAGGACTGCCGCGAGGAAGACGCAATTTCATTCTTCTGCAATAATTGCACGGACAGGGGAATCCTCAACGCCATAAGTCGCCGTGATATTACACGCTTTGCTGACTTGGCGTCCATAGTATGAAAGTACTGTGTGATGGAACACACCTGGAAAATCGAAACAAAATTTTGGGACAATCCGGCCTTGAATACAAACCCGGTCCAAAATAAAAGGGTGCATCATCGTCAGACACCCGGGTTCAATACCAAAAAGCAAAAGCCCTCTATAGGGCACAGAACCGTACTGGAAGGATTGCTTGATGGACCCTGTAAAATTCACAGTGCAGAGGGCGCCACACCAACTCACAGCCTTAGAGCAGGTTGGATACTCCGGCAGGTGGCAAAAATTGGCGGAGATCTTCTAATTCCAAAAGCCACAGAGAGCCACCCCAGAGAAACCAGTACGGTATTAACAGTCTTCGAGACTTTTGCATCAAATAATATGCGAAAAAGAACACTCTGCGGCCTTGCCGAAGTCTACCAAGTAGCAACAATAAACCCATGGAGTGACACGGCTATTACTTTTAACGCCAGTGATGAACCTAAATTCCGAACAGCCCGAGCAGCAGCCGCATTGGTCCTCAGTCCAATAGTGGACGGCTTTCGTCTTACCAAGGTACTCATGGATGGCGGCAGCGGATTGAACCTCATTTATGAGGAAACCCTTCAAAAAATGGAAATAGACTGGAACCGCATTGAGCGAAGCAGCAGAACCTTTAGAGGAATAATCCCCAGTCGGGAAGCACGCTGTACAGGAAAAATCACACTAGATGTGGTGTTCGGCACGCGGATAATTACAGGTCCGAAGAGGTCACGTTCCAGGTGGCCCCGTTCAGTAGCGGATATCACGCTCTGCTAGGGTGGGAAGCGTTTATAGTCTTCCAAGCAATACCCCATTACGGGTACATGAAGCTCAAGATGCCCGGGCCTAACGGAATCATCACTCTCGTTAGTGATCCGGACATAGCACTCCGCGCCGAAAACAAGACAGCCGCACTGGCCCTCGAGGCGCTATCCGAAGCCCTAGTGGCTGAGGAACTGACTGTGCTGCGCTCCACTATGAATAGGGACGTTGTGATACTCGATAAAAGATCCAAGTCCACCTCCTTTAAACCGGTGGACGAAATAGTCAAATTCCAGGTGCATCCAACGGACCCCAATAAAATAGCTTCCATCGGGGCACAGTTAAACCCTGATGTAGACGTCGCACTGTGAGAGTTCCTACGAGAGAACTGGGACATTTTCCCCTGGCACCCTTCAGACATGCTAGGAATCCCACGCAGGCTAGCCGAACACAGCTTAAATATCCTAAAAGGATTCAAGCCAGTCAAACAGGCTCTTCGGTGTTTTTCCGAACCTAAGAGACAGGCCATGGGAGAGGAACTAGCCAAGCTATTGGAGGCCGGATTCATCAAAGATATAAAACATCTGGACTGGCTAGCAAACCTGGTGATGGTACCAAAGAAGGAAAAATCCTGGCGCCTGTGCGTTGATTTCAAAGACCTTAACAAGGCTTGCCCAAAGGATCCCTTCCCTCTCCCCCGCATCGATCAAATTATCGACGCTACCGCAGGACACGATTCGTTGTGTTTCCTCGACGCATACTCCGGCTACCATCAAATAAAGATGGCAGAGTTAGACCAAGCCGCAATGGCATTCATCACACAATACGGCCCATTCTGCTTCAACACAATGCCCTTTGGGCTCAAAAACACCGGCGCAACATATCAGCGCATGATTCAGACATGTCTGGCAAACTAGATCGGCAAAACAGTGGAGGCATACGTAGATGATGTGGTCGTTAAAACAAGACATGTCGGATCTCTAGTAGACTACTTGAGGCAAACATTCGATAACCTCCGAACATACGACATCAAGCTCAACCCGGAAAAATGCGTTTTCGGTGTTCCAGCCGGAAAGCTCTTGGGATTCATTGTATCCGGTAGAGGAATTGAAGCAAATCCAGCCAAGATCCGAGCTCTGTCACAATTGGATATCCCGAAGGACCTCAAACAAATACAAAAATTAACCGGATGCGTGGCGGCTCTAAGCCGCTTTATCTCCCGGTTAGGAGAAAAGGCCTTACCCCTTTACCGCCTCCTTCGGCGCACCGAACACTTCGAGTGGACGGATGCAGCCACGGCCGGACTCGATGGAATAAAAGCCATCTTCGCAACAAACCCAGTCCTGGCCGCGCCAAACATTGGCGAACCAATGCTATTATACATTGCAGCAACCCATCAGGTCGTAAGCGCAGTGCTCGTCGTCGAACGAGAAACGGACGGACACAAATCCCCCCTTCAAAAGTCGGTCTATTATGTGTCCATTGTCCTTACTCTGTGCAAGTCACGGTACCCACATTATCAAAAGATTGCGTACATGGTATTTATGGCATCCCGGAAGCTGCGACACTACTTTCAAGAGTGTTCAATAACATTAGCCTCAGAAGTGCCACTTAACGATATTATAAACAACCGCGACGCGACGTGCCAGATTACAAAATGGGCCATTGAGCTCCTCTCGTTTGACATAACTTACAAGCCACGGCGAGCTATCAAGTCGCAAGTTTTGGCCGACTTCGTCACAGAATGGACGGAGGCCGAACTCCCTAAAGAGTACGGCACATATTCAAACTGGGTCATGCACTTCGACGGCTCCAAAATGTTGGCCGGTCTAGGGGCTGGCATTGTTTTGACGTCCCCCATAGGAGACACAGTTCAATATGTACTCCTGATAATTTACACAGACTCCAACAACGCAGCCGAATATGAGGCCATTTTACATGGTCTCCGGATGGCAGTATCCATGGGCATTCAACGCCTAGAGGTGTACGGGGACTCGAACCTCGCAATATCCCAAATAAATGGAGACTTTGATGCCAAGGATCCAAAAATGGCAGCTTATCGCAACGCCGTCCTAAAAATGTCAGCTCGGTTCGAAGGCCTCGAATTTCACCATATAGCCCGGGAAAATAATCAGGCGACAGATGTCCTGGCACGCATCGGCACAAAACGTGATGTAGTCCCCCCCCCAACATCTTCTTGGAAAGGCTGTTCAAGCCGTCCGTAGTATGGGAAGGGGAACCTGGCAATAACAGCCCGGACCCAACCGCACTGCCCGACACCGAACACTCTGACATAATTGGAGGCTCTGCCAATGAAATAACACCTTCAGCCCACGTAATAATGGCCGTCATCGCCCCATGGACAGAACCATTCCTCGCCTACCTTACTAGGCAGGAACTCCCTAAGGACCAAAATGAGGCACGCTGCATAGTGCGGCGATCTAAAGCCTATAAATTCCATGAGGGAGAGCTTTATAAGAAAAGCACTACCGGAGTCCTTCAAAGGTGCATCTCCGAAGAGGAAGGGCGGAACCTCCTGGCTGAAATTCATGGCGGACTCGGTGGACATCACGCTGCAGCTTGGTCCCTTGTAAGAAAGGCCTTCCATACAGGCTTTTATTGGCCGACGGCCCGGGAAGACGCCCAAGACTTAGTCCAATGATGCGTCGGTTGCCAGCTTTTTGCAAACCAAAGCCATATGCCACCCACCGCCCTCCAAACTATCCCCATCACCTGGCCCTTCACGGTCTGGGGCTTGACATGGTTGGACCCCTTAAAGGCGGAACCCACAAGAAAAAAATACTTACTGGTCATGGTGGATAAGTTCACCAAATGGATAGAAGCCAAGCCTGTTAAGACGGCCGAATCCGGACCGGTGATAGACTTTATATCCGGGGTTGTACACCATTACGGCGCCCCCCCACAGCATCATCACTGATAACGACACGAACTTTACGGCCGATGAGGTAAAACTCTGGTGCAAAAACATGGGCATCAAGCTCGATTATGCTTTCGTCTATCACCCACAAACCAACGGCCAGGTCGAACGTGCAAATGGTCTTATCATGAGCGGCATCAAACCCAGATTAGTGCGGTCCCTCAAGGAATCTAATACGCACTGGGTAGAGGAGCTCGACTCCGTACTCTGGGGGCTGCGGACCACGCTGAATCGCACCACCGGATACACACCATTCTTCATGGTGTACGGTGCAGAGGCAGTTTTGCCCTGCGACATAATTCATGACTCACCTTGAGTGCGCATGTACGAAGAAAGAGAAGCCGAGCTCGATCGGCAGGACAGTTTGGACGCCTTGGAGGAAGAGTGAGACGTGGCAAAAGCCCGTTCCGCATTCTATCAACAGCAGGCTCGAAGATACCAAAGCAGAGAAGTACGGGCCAAAAATTACAACATTGGCGAATTATTCTACGCCTGCTGGACAAGAAAAAGGACAAACTCAAGCCCAAGTGGGAAGGTCCCTTCATAATTGACCAAGTCCTGACTGGTGGAGCGTACTGCCTACGAGATGCATCAGATAACCGACTCGAGCCGAACCCATGGAACGCAGCCCATCTCCGAAGATTCTATGCCTAGCGCCGGACTCTGTGTTCGTCTCCTTCCTCTGTCCATTTTTACATACTTTCGGTCTTACATTTCTCTCCTTCTTGTCTCTCTCTCTCATAGCCTTTAAAGGCTCATAAAATGACGCGCTATCCACGCTCATTAAACCTGGGGGCTTCTTTTAACAGAAGCTTATTTATACGGGCTTCATGCCCAACACATGTGTCACACTTCCGCATGTACCTTTTATTCGCCATGATATGCATCGATATGACTGAAGTTTTGGCCAAGCTGGGTTGCCTGGCTCCTGTGCTTACCCCTACGTTCCGGATTGTTCGGCTAGGTGGTAAAGGGAGCACCTCTGCGACTGTTATTGCCGGGTCAGCCGGATGTGTACCTCAGACTGGGTGAAGCTGAAAGCTAGCGTTCTTAAGGGAATATTCGGTCGGTGAACTAAAGATGATCTTTTTTTATCTGTACGCCCCCAGATGTTTTTCATGTGCCTCTTTTCGCAGAATGGACATGCACTTTAGGGCATGCCTCCCAGGGAAAGGAACCCCTAACGGAACTATTCTCCTTGGAAGATGTTTCTTACTAACCATGTAATATAACATAACTAGTTGGGCACTTGTCTGTTCAAGCACTAATGACCCCTACGCCTGGTCTCCATGCATACCCCAGTTCTTATATAACCGCGAGGGTATTCGGACACACTCCGGACCGTCAGGTCCCAAGGTTGAAGCGAAAAGGTCGGCCATGACAAACGATCTACAATCCCTCTAGAAGGCATTACACATGTCAATTAAAATTACATAGTCAATCTGACTGATTGTATTCCTCTTCAATACCATCTAACAGGCTGTCTACTTTACAGTCATGTTGGGAATACTTTGCGGCCAACTCTACTTGGTCGTATACTAAGCTCACGGGGATCTCCTTCCCATTGGGCCCTACGGGTCTGACCTCGGGCATGTGGTTTGGGTCAGCCTTCGTGTACCACGCCTTCACCATGGCCCAGGCCTCCCTGGCGCCTTGACGGCAGGCCGACATCTTCCACAATCGGAAGTGCCGCCGTGCTCCCTTCAGCTTCTCTACAAGCTCTCCAAGGCCTTCGGGCATGGAGACGGATGGCCATAAAGCCTGGGCGACGCCTGGCATCACCTGCCGAACTCGCTTGTGCAGTTGTGAGAGCTTGGGAAGAAGGTCACCTGTAGAACCGGGCATTTCCTCTGCAGGACGACCTGTTAGCATACCTACAGACATTACTCTATTAGTCGACTTCCTCGCCGAACTCTTTTTCAAAGTTCGTTTAAGCACTTACTATATATGCCGCATCGAAGCCGTTGATTCTCCTTCACGGAATCCAACAGCTGGGCACGAACGTCCTTCAGTTCAACGCCCAGCTTGGTGTTGGCATCTTGGAGATCGTTCTTCTCCCGCCTCACCTTTGTCAGCACGCTCTCACCAGCCTTCAGCTGGCGTTGGAGTTGTTGCACTTTCGGATTTAATCCGGCGCCATCTGCAATTTCATTTGTCAGATTTGCACCCACGCCGCACTTCGCAAAATACTTATCTTTCGAAGCGTATATTACCAGAGGGGGTCTCCTTGGGCTCCCCTGCCGCGGCTAGTGCGGCCTCAAGTTGGGCTTTGCACTCTTCCAGCTCCTGGGATAGCAGGGTATTCTTTTCTATAAGAACCTGCATAAGAGATGATCCTTAAATCAGTTATTCTAACTGTTTCAAGTCTCGGGGGCTACTGGAACATATATATAATTACCAAAAATTTCTTACCCATATGTATTTCACATACTGCTCCGTGGCTCTGGCTAGACCATTTTGAGCGGCACGGAGGTACGCGTCTCCCGAATTGAAGGCATCCAATGCCTCTTGGGAGAAACAAGCGTCGCGAAGAATGTCCGGCGACGCCTGCGGCTCATGGCACTCTCCACCTCGGAATTGGTGGCAGACAGCATGTCCGCATCCTCCGTCGAAGGAGCGTCCGGTGCACGCCTCGTGTTTGCCTCCGCTTCCGGACCAGGCTTTGGAGCCTGGCTGGTGGAGGCGCGATTGGCAGCCCCTCCGGATATAGTCCGGCGAGGTCTCTTCGTCCTAAAGAGAGCATCAGCGTTAATATGCCTCGAAGGAATAACACCTGGGAATAAGGTGGCGCGCTATACCTTTGCGCCGGTGCCTCAGTCCGGACCGCACTTCTTTTCAGCTCGCGGGGCCTTGCCGCCCCTCGTTGGCTAGTCGCCGCAGGCTCAGCCTCCCGTCTCAAGGACCTCCCCTGCAAAACACGATTGTCATACGGCAATCAAAAACATGCGAGGACAGATCCCTTTTCAAAGTGTTGGGACTCCGGTCCGAGTTACCTGTGAGGCTGGGAGCAGCCCTGGATAATCGGCCATAATGGCCACCAAGGCGTTGTCCTTGCTCAATTGATGAAACACTCCATAAATCAGCTCCACAGATAAGTCCAGATCCTCTTGAGAGGCCGGGTCGAGGGACCGTCCCAGATCCTCGGCTTGTGGAGGAGGGCTGTTTATTTCTTTAACAGCCTGGCGCAGTTCCTGCGTTGAAGTCCTTAGACTGAAAATTTAACAATGGGAATATAAAACGGATGGGCAAGTGAAAGTGTCCACTTACCCAACTTGGGGGATTGTACATAGAAAATCCACCCCGTGGGTTGACACGGAGAAATTCCTCCTCTTCTCCCTTGTAGAAAGCGGATAAGGTCTTTATTAGAGCGGCAGCCGAATCCGGCCCCTTACGACCGTAGCGGGTGGCGTCGCCTCCCCGTTGAAGTCCCACATGGGGCGGCCTCTATACTAAAGCGGCCGCACCCCTCGCATGATGCATGCGGCCATGACCCCGATCTTGGTCAGTCTGGAATGAGCTAACAACCTTATCCGACCCATCAGGTAAATAACGTCCCTGTCACTTTCCCTCTGAGGGCTCCATGGATGCCAGCTTAGGCGCTTCTTTAGGGGAGCACTGTCGAACTCAGGGAGGCCAATCCGGACAGGATCCGGCAGCGGGACGTCCTCTATATAAAACCATTCCGAAGGCCAGCCCTCGGATGCCTTCTTTGGGGTTCCAGATAGATATCCGGTCCCGGCGATGCGCCACACTTCGGCTCCACCCACCTGATATATTGACCCCTCCTTAGAGCAGGACACAAGGCAGAATAGCCTTTTCCCCAGCGCGAAATGAGCCTCGCAGCCCAAGAACAGCTCGCAATGGGCTACGAAGCCCGTGATATGCAATATGGAGGCAGGCGTGAGGTTGTGCAGCTGGAGGCCATAGAACTCCAGAAGCCCCCGGGGAAACGGATGAATTGGAAATCCGAGCCCTCTTATTAAGTAAGGGGCAAGGCATACCCGCTCTCCTTTGGAGGGATTGGGGGCGCTCTCCGCTTGCTCTCCGCCATTATAGGTGGCAAGTCTGGCTCGAACCGGGACCATATAGGCCGGGGGGAGAAATCCCTTGGTCTGGAGCGTCACTAGCTCGCTGTGCGGGATGGAGTACCTCTTCCAATCTTCAGGCTGAGGGCTGGAAGGGCGAGAGGAGGAGCTGCGGCGGCCGGCCATGATGGAATGGACCTCTGTCGGATACGCTCTGATGAATACTCGCGGAAGGGAGAAGGTGTGGTTTGGATCTAAATCCTCGTCCCCTTAAATAGGCGGCTCATTTACGTGGCTAGCTGTGTAAATATAAAAAACACCCTGACTTTTCGTATTCGTTTGACACGTGGAAAACGGCCATTATTGGGCGTAGAAGCCAAGGAGCACTACATTTACAAGAAACCGGACACTGTTTAATAGGTACACAGAATTTGGAGAAGAACCCGCCTTGCAATGCCGAAGACAATTTGCGCGACGGACTCGTCGTCATTGAAGCCTGGTTCGGGGGCTACTAAGGGAGTCCTGGATTAGGGGGTCTCGGATAGCCGGACTATACCTTCGGCCGGACTCCTAGACTATGAAGATACAAGATTGAAGACTTCGTCCCGTGTCCGGAAGGGACTTTCCTTGGCGTGGAAGGCAACCTTGGCGATACGGATATGTAGATCTCCTACCATTGTAACCGACTCTGTGTAACCCTAGCACTCTTCGGTGTCTATATAAACCGGAGAGTTTTAGTCCGTAGGACGAACAACAATCATACCATAGGCTAGCTTCTAGGGTTTAGCCTCTGTGATCTCGTGGTAGATCTACTCTTGTACTACCCATATCATCAATATTAATCAAGCAGGACGTAGGATTTTACCTCCATCAAGAGGGCTCGAACCTGGGTAAAACATCGTGTCCCCTGCCTCCTGTTACCATCCGGCCTAGACGCACAGTTCGGGACCACCTACCCGAGATCCGCCGGTTTTGACACCGACACATGTATTCCGTAAATAGTCATATGTGCTTATGGAAAAGAACTTGCATGACATCTTTTGTCCTACCTCCCCGTGGCAGCGTGGTCCATAAGGAAACTAAGGGATATTAAGGCATCCTTCTAATAGAGAACCGGATCAAAGTATTAACATATAGTGAATACATGAACTCCTCAAACTATGGTCATCACCGGGAGTGGTCCCGATTATTGTCACTTCGGGGTTGCCGGATCATAAAACAAAGTAGGTGACTATTGGCTTGCAAGATAGGATCAAGAACTCTCATATATTGATGAAAACATAATAGGTTCAGATCTGAAATCATGGCACTCAGGCCCTAGTGACAAGCATTAAGCATAGCAAAGTCAGCATAGGAAAGTATCCCGATTTCTGTCACCCCGGGGTTTACGGATCATAACACGTAGCAAGTGCATATAACTTGCAAGATTGGATATAGAACATAGATATGATGGTAAAAACATAAACGGTTCATATCTGAAATCATGACACTTGGGCCCTAGTGACAAGCATTAAGCATAGCAAAGTCATAACAACATCAATCTCAGAACATAGTGGATACTAGGGATCAAGCCCTAATAAAACTAACTCCATTACTTGATGAATCTCATCCAACTCCTCACCGACCAGCGAGCCTACGAAGGAATTACTCACTCTCGGTGGGGAGCATCATGGAATTGGTGATGAAGGAGGGTTGGTGATGATGAAGACCGAAGGTTTCCCTCTCCGGAGCCCCGAACAGGCTCCAGATCTGGCCTCCCGATGAAGAACAGGAGGTGGCGGTGGCTCCATATCGTGAAACATGATGAAACCTCCTCCCCTATTTGTTTCTCCAAAAATAGGATTTATAGCGTCGGAATTAGGGCCAGTGGGGCCTCAAGGGCCCCACAACCCACCAGGGCGCTTCCTGGAGGAGGTGGCGTGCCCTGGTGTCTTGTGGTCAGTCAGGGGGCCCCTCTGGTGGTTCTTGGTTCCTGTATTTTTTATTTATTCTGAAATAATTCTCCAAAAAGTTTTGTCGAAATCCAAGAAGTTTTATTTCTGCACAAAAACAACACCATGGTAGTTCTGCTGAAAACAACATCAGTCTGGGTTAGTTTCATTCAAATTATGTAAATTAGTGTCCAAAACAAGAGCAAAAGCGTTAGGAAAGGTAGATACAACGAAGACGTATCAACTCCCCCAAGCTTAAACCTTTGCTTGTCCTCAGGCAATTGAGTTGACAAACTGAAAGTGATAAAGAAAAACTTTTACGAACTCTTTTGTTCTTGTTAACATAAATAAGCTTAAGTAGCACCCGGGTTTTCAGCAAAGATCACAACTAACCATTTCAACAATAACTTTTAGAAATTATGTTAACTCATATCAATAGCATAATGAACTAGAGAGCAATAATAAGATATATCAAATGCCAATACTTTGTCAAAACAATCATGACATAATATTACAACAGTGGTATCTTGCTAGCCCTTTCTGAGACCGCAAAACATAAATGCAGAGCAGCTCCAAAGTTTAAGCAGCGAATAAACATTGTAATTCATGGTAGAAAAGATCCAGTCATGATGCGCCCAACATTAACTATACACAATGCATGAGGATGACAATAGTGCTATCAGGTCTGGCGCTTGTTTGAGAACATGATGACTCAACATACAATTAAATAGATAGTCCCTACGCAAAGGGAAGCAAAGATTTGCAGAGGTGCCAGAGCTCAAAGCTTTAAACAGAGATAAATATAATTTTGGGATGTACACCCGTCCTTTCAACATTACGACTAAGAGTTATCACTATCTTCCATGCTAAACACATTAGCGGCAGTTCCCAAGTGATAAAAGTAAAGGTTTACTCCCCCTCCACCAACAAACACACTCCACGGCTAGCCGAATCCACGGGTACCGTCCATACCAACAACAATCCTGGGGGAGTTTTCTTTAATTATTTGCAATTTTTGATTTCGGGACTGGGCATCCCTATTACCGCCCCTCTCGTGCAAGGATGAGTGAATAAACACTCATCATGAGAATAACCCGCTTAGCATGGAAGATACTAGCCGCCCCTATCACTCCATGAGCGGTCCAGGCACACAAAACATATGTTCATTTGAAATTTTAGAGGTGGCACATGCAAATTTACTTGGAATGGCAGGGTAATACCACATATAGGTAGATATTATGGGCTCATCTGGAATAACTTTGTTTTAAGGATTTTGGTGCACAAGCAGTACTTCCGCTTAGTACAGGCGAAGGCTAGCAGATAGGTTGAGAAGCGGCCAGCTAGAGAGCGAAAACGGTTATGAACATGCGTTATGCATAATCAACATTGAATACTAGCATGAGTAGGATATGAAAACCATGAACATAAATATCATAGAGGCTATGTTGGTTTTGATTCAACTACATGCATGAACATGTGCCAAGTCAAGCCACTTGAAACATTCCGAGGAGGATACCATGTCATCATACTACATCACAATCATTTTAAATGCATGTTGATACCCAAGATAAATCAATATCCACTCCTAGACACTTAAGCACGGCATGAGAAACTATAATCTCTAATTGTCATTGCAAACATATTTGATCATAATATGCTGAATCATGGATACTAGGTTAAACGTATTTACAAAAACAAAAACAAGTTGAGTTCATACCCGCTTTCCTCTACCACAGTCACTGAAGGAAATATGCCCTAGAGACAATAATAAAGTTATTATTTATTTCCTTATTTCATGATAAATGTTTATTATTCATGCTAGAATTTAATTAACTAGAAACATAATACATGTGTGAATACATAGACAAACATATTGTCACTAGTATGCCTCTACTTGACTAGCTTGTTAATCAAAGATGGTTAAGTTTCCTAACCATAGACATGAGTTGTCATTTGATTAATGGGATCACATCATTAGGAGAATGATGTGATTGACTTGACCCATTCCGTTACCTTAGCACTTGATCGTTTAGTGTGTTGCTATTGCTTTCTTCATGACTTATACATGTTCCTATGACTATGAGATTATGCAACTCCTGTTTACCGGAGGAACACTTTGTGCGCTACCAAACGTCACAATGTAACTGGGTGATTATAAAGGTGCTCTACAGGTGTCTCCGAAGGTACTTGTTGGGTTGGCGTATTTTGAGATTAGGATTTGTCACTCCGATTGTCGGAGAGGTATCTCTGGGCCCACTCGGTAATGCACATCACTATAAGCATTGTAACTAATGAGTTAGTTGCAGTATGATGTATTACGGAATGAGTAAAGAGACTTGCCGGTAATGAGATTGAACTAGGTACTGAGATACCGACGATCGAATCTGGGGCAAGTAACATACCGATGACAAAGGGAACAACGTATGTTGTTATGCGGTTTGAATGATAAAGATCTTCGTAGAATATGTAGGAGCCAATATGAGCATCCAGGTTCCGCTATTGGTTATTGACCGGAGACATGTCTCGGTCATGTATACATAGTTCTCGAACCCGTAGGGTCCGCACACTTAAAGTTTCGGTGACGATTGTATTATGAGTTTTTGTGTTTTGATGTACCGAAGGTAGTTCAGAGTCCCGGATATGATCATCAACATGACGAGGAGTCTCGAAATGGTCGAGACATAAAGATCAATATATTGGATGACTATGTTCGGACACCGGAATGGTTTCGGGGAGTTTCGGACATATACCGGAGTACTGGGGGTTACCGGAACCCCCCGGGGAGATTAATGGGCCAAGATGGGCTTTAGTGGAGAGGAGGAGGGGCGGCTAGGGCAGGCCGCGCGCCCCCTGCCCCTCTAGTCCGAATTGGACAAGGAGGGGGCGGCGCCCCCTTTCCTTCCTCCCTCTCCTTCCCTTCCTTTCCCCCTCCTACTCCAACTAGGAAAAGAGGGAGTCCTACTCCCGGTGGGAGTAGGACTCCACCCTGGCGCGCCCTCCCTTGGCCGGCCGCCTCCTCCCCCCTAGTCCTTTATATACGGGGGCAGGGGCACCTCTAGACACAACAATTGATCTATTGATCTCTTAGCCGCGTGCGGTGCCCCCCTCCACCATATTCCACCTTGATCATATCGTAGCGGTTCTTAGGGGAAGCCCCATGTCGGTAGCAACATCATCACCGTCACCACGCCATCGTGCTGACGAAACTCTCTCGTGAAGCTCTGCTAGATCGGAGTTTGCGGGACATCATCGAGCTGAACGTGTGCTGAACTCGGAGGTGCCATACGTTCGGTACTTGGATCGGTCGGATCGTGAAGACGTACGACTACATCAACCGCGTTGAGCTAAAGCTTCCGCTTTTGGTCTACGAGGGTACGTAGACAACACACTCCCCTCTCGTTGCTATGCATCACCATGATCCTGTTTGTGCGTAGGAATTTTTTTTAAATTACTACGTTCCCCAACAGTGGCATCCGAGCCTGGTTTTATGCATAGATGTTATATGCACGAGTAGAACACAAGTGAGTTGTGGGCGATACAAGTCATACTGCTTACCAGCATGTCATACTTTGGTTCGGCGGTATTGTTGGATGAAGCGGCCCGGACCGACATTACGTGTACGCTTACGCGAGACTGGTTCTACCGACGTGCTTTGCACACAGGTGGCTGGCAGGTGTCAGTTTCTCCAACTTTAGTTGAACCGAGAGTGGCTACACCCGGTCCTTGTGAATGTTAAAACATCACTAACTTGATGAACTATCGTTTTGGTTTTGATTCGTAGGTAAGAACGGTTCTTGCTCAGCCCATAGCAGCCATGTAAAACTTGCAACAACAAAGTAGAGGACGTCTAACTTGTTTTTGCAGGGCATGTTGTGATGTGATATGGTCAACACGTGATGAGATATAAGTTGTTGTATGAGATGATCATGTTTTGTTGAAGTTATCGGCAACTGGCAGAAGCCTTATGGTTGTCTCTTTATTGCATAAGATGCAAGTGCCATATAATTGCTTTACTTTATCGCTATGCGATAGCAATAGTTGCAAGAGCAATAGTTGGCAAGACGACGATGTGACGACACATTGATATAGATCAAGATGATGGAGATCATGGTTTCATGCCGGTGACGATGGAGATCATGATGATGCTTTGGAGATGGAGATCAAAGGCACAAGATGATGATGGCCATATCATGTCACATATTTTTGATTGCATGTGATGTTTATCTTTTATACATCTTATTTTGCTTTGATCGACGGTAGCATTATAAGATGATCTCTCACTAAATTTCAAGGTATAAGTGTTTCCCCTGAGTATGCACCGTTGCAAAAGTTCTTCGTGCTGAGACACCACATGATGATCTGGTGCGATAAGCTCTACATTCAAATACAATGGGTGCAAAACAGCTGCACACGCGGAATACTCAGGTTAAACTTGACGAGCCTAGCATATGCAGATATGGCCTCGGAACACTGGAGACCGAAAGGTCGAGCGTGAATCATATAGTAGATATGATCAACATAGTGATGTTCACCATTGAAAACTACCCCATCTCACGTGATGATCGGACATGGTTTAGTTGATTTGGATCACGTGATCACTTAGATGATTAGAGGGATGTCTATCTAAGTGGGAGTTCTTAAGTAATATGATTAATTTTGAACTTTAATTTATCATGAACTTAGTCTTGATAGTATTTTGAAAATAATGTTGTAGATCAATAGCTCGCGTTATTGCTTCCCTATGTTTTATATGTGTTACTAGAGAAAACTAAGTTGAAAGATGATAGTAGCAATGATGCGGACTGGGTCCATGATCTGAGGTTTATCCTCATTGCCGCACAGAAGAATTATGTCCTTGATGCACCGCTAGGTGACAGACCTGTTGCAGGAGCAGATGCAGACGTTATGAACGTTTGGCTAGCTCAATATGATGACTACTTGATAGTTTAGTGCACCATGCTTAACGGCTTAGAATCGGGACTTCAAAGACGTTTTGAACGTCATAGACCATATGAGATGTTCCAGGAGTTGAAGTTAATATTTCAAGCAAATACCCGAGTTGAGAGATATGAAGTCTCCAACAAGTTCTATAGCTAAAAGATGGAGGAGAATAGCTCAAGCAGTGAGCATGTGCTCAGATTGTCTGGGTACTACAATCGCTTGAATCAAGTGGGAGTTAATCTTCCAGATAATATAGTGATTGACAGAATTCTCTAGTCACCATCACCAAGGTAGTAGAACTTCGTGATTAACTATAGTATGCAAGGGATGACGAAAACGATTGCCAAGCTTTTCATGATGATGAAATCGATGAAGGTAGAAATCAAGAAAGAGCATCAAGTGTTGATGATTAACAAGACCACTAGTTTCAAGAAAAGGGAAAATGGAAAGAGAGGGAACTTCATGTAGAATGGCAAGCAAGTTGTCACTTCCATGAAGAAGCCCAAAGCTAGACTAAAGCCTGAAACTGAGTGCTTCTACTGCAAAGGAAATGGTCACTGGAAGCGGAAATGCCCTGCATATTTGGTGGATAAGAAGGATGGCAAAATGAACAAGGGTATATTTGATATACAGGTTATTGATGTGTACCTTACTAGTGTTTATAGTAGCCCCTGGGTATTTGATACTTGTTCAGTTGCTAAAATTAGTAACTCGAAACAGGAGTTACAGAATAAATAGAGACTAGTTGAGGGTGAAGTGACGATGTGGGTTGGAAGTGGTTCCAAGATTGATATGATCATCATCGCACACTCCCTAACTTTCGGGATTAGTGTTAAACCTAAATAAATGTTATTTGGCGTTTGCGTTGAGCATGAATATGATTTTATCATGTTTATTGCAATATGGTTATTCATTTAAAGTCAGAGAATAATTGTTGTTCTGTTTACATGAATAAAACCTTCGATGGTCATACACCCAATGAAAATAGTTTGTTGGATCTCGACCGTAGTGATACACATATTCATAATATTGAAGCCAAAAGATGCAAAGTTAATAATGATAGTGCAACTTATTTGGGGCACTGTCGTTTAGGTCATACTGGTATAAAGCACATGAAGAAACTCCATGCTGATGGGATTTTGGAATCACTTGATGCTTGCGAACCATGCCTTATGGGCAAGATGACTAAAACTCCGTTCTCCGGAACAATGGAGCGAGCAACTGACTTATTGAAAATAATACATACTGATGTATGCAATCCGATGAGTGTTGAGGCTCGCGGCGGGTATCATTATTTTCCGACCTTCACACATAATTTGAGCAGATATGGGTATATCTACTTGAAGAAAGATAAGTCTGAAACATTTGAAAAGTTTAAAGAATTTTAGAGTGAAGTGGAAAATCATCGTAACAAGAAATTAAAGTTTCTACGATCTGATCGCAGAGGCGAATATTTGAGTTACGAGTTTAGTCTTCAATTAAAACAATGTGGAATAGTTTCACAAACTCATGCCACCTGGAACACCACTGCATAATGGTGTGTCCAAACATCGTAACCGTACTTTATTAGATATGGTGTGATCTATGATGTCTCTTACCGTTCTATCACTATCGTTTTGGGGTTATACATTAGGGACAGCTGCATTCACGTTTAAAAGGGGCACCATCTAAATCCATTGAGATGACACCGTATGAACTATGGTTTAGCATGAAACCTAAGCTGTCATTTCTTAAAGTTTGGGGTTGCGATGCTTATATGAAAAAGGTTTCATCCTAATAAGCTCAAACCCAAATCAGAGAAATGTGTCTTCATAGGATACCAAAAGGAGACAGTTGGGTACACCTTCTATCACAGATCCGAAGGCAAGACATTCGTTGCTGAGAATGGATCCTTTCTAGAGAAGGAGTTTCTCTCGAAAGAAGTGAGTGGGAGGAAAGTAGAACTTGAAGAGGTAACTGTACCTGCTCCCTTATTGGAAAGTAGTTCATCACAAAAAATCTGTTTCTGTGACTCCTACACCAATTAGTGAGGAATATAATGATGACGATCATGTAACTTTAGATCAAGTTACTACTGGACCTCGTAGGTCAACCAGAGTGAGATCCGCACCCAAGTCATACGACAATCCTGTTCTGGAGGTCATGTTAATTGACCATGATGAACCTACGAACTATGAGGAAGCGATGATGAGCCCAGATTCCACGAAATGGCTTGAGGCCATGATATCTGAGATGAGATCCATGTATGAGAACAAAGTGTGGACTTTGGTTGACTTGCCCGATGATCGGCAAGCCATAGAAAATAAATGGATCTTCAAGAGGAAGACGGACGCTGATAGTGGTGTTACTATCTACAAAGCTAGACTTGTCGAAAAGGGTTTTGACAAAGTTCAAGGTGTTGACTACAATGAGATTTTCTCACTCTTAGCGATGCTTAAGTCTGTCCGAATCATGTTAGCAAATTGCCACATTTTATGAAATCTGGCAAATGGATGTCAAAACTACATTCCTTAATGGATTTCTTAAAGAAGAGTTGTATATGATGCAACCAGAAGGTTTTGTCGATCCTAAAGGTGCTAACAAAATGTGCAAGCTCCAGCGATCCATCTATGGACTAGTGCAAGCATCTCAGAGTAGGAATATACGCTTTGATGAGTTGATCAAAGCATATAATTTTATACAGACTTGTGGTGAAGCCTGTATTTACAAGAAAGTGAGTGGGAGCACTACAACATTTCTGATAAATATATGTGAATGACATATTGTTGATCGGAAATAATGTAGAATTTTCTGGAAAGCATAAAGGAGTATTTGAAAGGGGTTTTTCACATAAAGACCTCGGTGAAGCTACTTACATATTGAGCATCAATCTATAGAGATAGATCAAGACGCTTGATAAGTTTTTTCAATGAGTACATACCTTGACAAGATTTTGAAGTACTTCAAAATGGAACCGTCAAAGAAAGAGTTCTTACCTGTGTTACAAGGTGTGAAATTGAGTAAGACTCAAAGCCCAACCACGACAGAAGATAGAAAGAGAATGAAAATCATTCCCTATGCCTCAGCCATAGTTTCTATAAAGTATGCCATGTTGTGTACCAGATCTATTGTATACCCTACACTGAGTTTAGCAAGGGAGTACAATAGTGATCTAGGAGTAGATCACTTGACAGCGGTCAAAATTATCCTTAGTGGAATAAGGATATGTTTCTCGATTATGGAGGTGACAAAAGGTTCGTCGTAAAGGGTTACGTCGATGCAAATTTTGACACTGATCCAGATGACTCTAAGTCTCAATCTGGATACATTTTGAAAGTGGGAGCAATTAGCTAGAGTAGCTCCGTGCAGAGCATTGTTGACATAGAAATTTGCAAAATACATACGGATCTGAATGTGGCAGACCCGTAGACTAAACTTCTCTCACAAGCAAAACATGATCACACCTTAGTACTCTTTGGGTGTTAATCACATAGCGATGTGAACTAGATTATTGACTCTAGTAAACCCTTTGGATGTTGGTCACATGACGATGTGAACTACGGGTGTTAATCACATGGTGATGTGAACTATTGGTGTTAAATCACATGGCGATGTGAACTAGATTATTGACTCTAGTGCAAGTGGGAGACTGAAGGAAATATGCCCTAGAGGCAATAATAAAGTTATTATTTATTTACTTATTTCATGATAAATGTTTATTATTCATGCTAGAATTGAATTAACTGGAAACATAATACATGTGTGAATACGTAGACAAACATGGTGTCACTAGTATGCCTCTACTTGACTAGCTCGTTAATCAAAGATGGTTAAGTTTCCTAACGATAAACATGAGTTGTCATTTGATTAACGGGATCACATCATTAGGAGAATGATGTGATTGACTTGACCCATTCCGTTAGCTTAGCACTTGATCGTTTAGTGTGTTGCTATTGCTTTCTTCGTGACTTATACATGTTCCTATGACTATGAGATTATGCAACTCCCGTTTACCGGAGTAACACTTTGTGTGCTACCAAACGTCACAACGTAACTGGGTGATTATAAAGGTGCTCTACAGGTGTCTCCGAAGGTACTTGTTGGGTTGGCGTCTTCGAGATTAGGATTTGTCACTCCGATTGTCGGAGAGGTATCTCTGGGCCCACTCGGTAATGCACATCACTATAAGCCTTGCAAGCATTGTAACTAATGAGTTAGTTGCGGTGTGATGTATTACGGAACGAGTAAAGAGACTTGTCGGTAATGAGATTGAACTAGGTATTGAGATACCGACGATCGAATCTCGGGCAAGTAACATACCGATGACAAAGGCAACAACGTATGTTGTTATGCGGTTTAACTAATAAAGATCTTCGTAGAATATGTAGGAGCCAATATGAGCATCCAGATTCCACTATTGGTTATTGACCGAACACATGTCTCGGTCATGTCTACATAGTTCTCGAACCCGTAGGGTCCGCACGCTTAAAGTTTCAGTGACGATTGTATTATGAGTTTTTGTGTTTTGATGTACCGAAGGTAGTTCGGAGTCCCGGATGTGATCATGGACATGACGAGGAGTCTCGAAATGGTCGAGACATAAAGATCGATATATTGGATGACTATGTTCGGACACCAGAATGGTTTCGGGGAGTTTCGGACATATACCGGAGTACCGGGGGGTTGCCGGAACCCCCCGGGTAGTTTAATGGGCCAAGATGGGCTTTAGTGGAGAAGAGGAGGGACGGCTAGGGCAGGCCGCGCGCCCCCTACCCCTCTAGTCCGAATTGGACAAGGAGGGGGGAGGGCACCCCCTTTCCTTCCTCTCTCTCCTTCCCTTCCTTTCCTCTCCTATCCCAACTAGGAAAAGAGGGAGTCCTACTCCCGGTGGGAGTAGGACTCCACCCTGGCGCACCCTCCCTTGGCCGGCAGCCTCCTCCCCCCTGGTCCTTTATATATGGGGTCAGGGGCACCTACAGACACAACAATTGATCTATTGATCACTTAGCCGTGTGCAGTGCCCCCCTCCACCATATTCCACCTCGATCATATCGTAGCGGTGCCTAGGCGAAGCCCCGCATCGGTAGCAACATCATCACCGTCACCACGCCGTCGTGCTGACGGAACTCTCTCGTGAAGCTCTGCTGGATCGCAGTTCGCGGGATGTCATCGAGCTGAACCTGTGCTGAACTCAGAGGTGTCGTACGTTCGGTACTTGGATCGGTCGGATCGTGAAGACGTACGACTACATCAACCGCGTTGTGCTAAAGCTTCTGCTTTCGGTCTACGAGGGTATGTAGACAACACTCTCCCCTCTCGTTGCTATGCATCACCATGATCCTGTTTGTGCGTAGGAAATTTTTTGTAATTACTACGTTCCCCAACAGTCACTTCATCAAATATCATCATTATTGCCTTTCACTTGCACGACCGAATGATATGAAAATAATAAGAGTGCAAGAGTGTTGTGGACTAAGCTGGAATCTGCAAACATTTTATTCAAAAAGGAGAAGAAAAGGTAATATGGGCTCTTTGTTAATCAACAGTAATGCATATAAGAACCACTCAACATTTTCATCATGGTCTTCTCCTTGGTACGAGTCAACAAAAAGAAAAGGAAAAGAAATTCAGGAAACACACTGAAATATTTTTGGAGTTTTTAGTTTTTCTTGAAGAAAGCAATTAAAGAAGGAAAAACAAAACGAGAAAAACTATTTACATGGGAAAGCTCCCAACAGGCAAAAGAAGAATCGGGAAATCTTTTTAGGTTTTCTTTTAATACTACAACTAATTAAATTAAAAAGAAAAACCAAAAAGAAACAAGGAATATTTTTGGATTTTCTCAAAGTTTTCAAACACACAAGACGAAAGCGAGAAAATAAATCTGACATGGATAATAGAATGAAAAAATGTGGACACCAACAACTGGAACGAAATGCGTGAACATTAATTTAATGTCCGTGGAAATACATACTCCCCCAAGCTTAGGATTTTGGCCTAGCTTGGTAATCACCATCCGTAGCCTGGATAATAGTCTGAATGATAACTCATGGAGGCTCTTGGTGCAGCCTCTTCAGCCCGCCGGGCAGCCTCGATCTCCGCATTGTCCGAGCGGGCCTCGCTCTCAAGAACATACTTCCTTTGCTGTAATAATCAAAGAGAGAAGGCGCAGGCAAAACAATAGGCACAATGGGTTCTTCATTGAACCTCAAGTTATAAGTATAATTAGTAATTGTGCCCGCAAGGAACTTACGATGCTTCATGGCTTCAAAGTCGAAGTACTGAGTGGGTAGGATGGGATCATTAGGAAGAGGTGTCACACCAACCTCTTTAGCTAAATGAGAAGCATAAATCCCACCATAAAAATGACCACTATTAGCATTACGTTGCAGCCTCCCTGCAACGATTGCTCCAAGATTATAGCGTTTAATTCCGGTCAAAATTGTGTGTAGGAGGCTCAAGTTAGGAGTACATAGTGTGCTACAATCTTGCTTGCCCACGAAGCATTTTCCATTAAAGAGTGCAAAGTAGTGAATTGATGGGAAATGGATACTTTTTATTCTACCTTGTGTCACTCCTCTATCCTCACCGTAACAAAGACTAGTCAAAAATGACTCATACTCAGATCTTTGTGGTTCATCCAGTGAACCCCAATATGGAATTTTACAGGCATCGCAAAAAACATCTAGAGGCATGGTAAATGGATGATCATATAGATTAAATGAAACTCTAGACTCACGAGGACGATATTTAAATTTCTTAGTGAATGTTTCCGTGAGGTTGAGATGCTGGATGCACTTATATTGGATGTAGGGGCCGAGCTCGGTGTTGTGAGCATATTGCTCGAATTCTTCCTTAATACCTGCACTCACCATGAAATCATTGCACGGCCATAGGCATGATTTGGTAGCGGCATCCCGCATTGAGCTTGCACTTGATTCAACATAGGACCGGCGTATCTAGACACTACTTGATGATGCCTCCGAAGACGTTCTCCTCTAAGAACTCCTAAAGAATTGCATTTTATTTGCAAACAATTTCTGAAAAAATTGTGACACAAAATTTTTGTCAACAAAACTTTGCAAGATTGATAGCAACTACTCATAAGGATGCCTAGAGGCTATATTGAGCATTCAAACTACTTAGAACTCTAAGAATTCAACATGCAAGACCATTTACAACAGCACCAAGAGTAGCTAATTATTCAAAATATAAATTACTAAAGCAAAAACTAATTGGAGCAATGGAGGAGTCACATAACAAGTAGCAATCCCCCAAAACATTTTCAGAAACGGAGCTTCAAGCAAAGAGATCAAAATCCACGGGTTTGAGAGCAAGAACACGAGAGAGAGAGAGAGCTATGGTGAGTTTTTTGGAGGTAGGAGATGACATGGGCTAAAGGGATAAGTGAGGGGGCCCACGTGGGGACCATGATAATCCCCAAGTCCAAGGAATCACCATAGCAATTTCCAAAGGTGGAAGTGATAAGTATGGAGTATCGAACCCACAAGGAGCTAAAGGTAAGATAAATATTCTCTCAAGTCCTATCTGCCACTGATACGACTCAATGTACATCGAACATTTGCTTCCATCTAGAAACAGGAAATGAAACTATGTTGTGGGTATGAAGAGGATAGCTTTGCATGATATCGGAGAACTAAAATATAAAATAGGTGCTATTAACATGAAGTTAGAATATATTGCTATATATTATAAATAGCAAGTGTGCAATAATGATTGATCGGTATGCGGAATTATCCTAGGCAATTGTTAACCAGATCGGTAATCATTATTGCAATTTTATATGAGGGTGAGGCATAAGCTAACATACTTTCTCTACTTGGATCATATGCACTTATGATTGGAGCTCTAGCAAGCATCCGCAACTACTAAAGATCATTAAGGTAAAACCCAACCATAGCATTAAAGTATCAAGTCCCCTTTATCCCATACGCAACAACCCCCTTACTCGGGTTTAAGCTTCTGTCACTCTAGCAACCCACTATAAGCGAATCATGAACGTATTGCAACACCCTACAGCAGGAATCCTTCACATGTGCACAGCACGGAAGGCACCATAGGACAGCACAAAAATAAAACATACAACTCAAACCAATCTAGATCATTAATCAACCCAAAATACAAAAGAAAATCTACTCAAAACACCATAGGATGGCAACATATCATTGGATCATAATATGTGGCATAAAGCACCATGTTCAAGTAGGGGATCACAATGGGGTGTGGGAGAGTGGACCGCTTAAAAGAGATGAGGAAGGTGATGAAGATGGTGATGTTGATGTTGATGAAGACGATCACCGCGGCGATGGTTCCCTCGGTGGCACTCCGGCGCCACTGAGAGAGGGGGGGGGAGAGAGAGTCTCCCCCTTGTGCTTCCTCCTCCATGCCCCCCCTAGATGGGAAGAGGCTCTCCCTCTAGTCCTTGGCCTCCATGGTGATGATGGCCCCCTCCGGCTTCCTCCTCCATATCCTCCGGTGATGATGGCCCCTCCGGCAGGGTGCCAGAGAGGGCCTAGATTGATTTTTCATGGCTATAGAGGCTTGCGGTGGCGGAACTTCTGATCTAGGTTTATTTCTGGGGGTTTTGGTATTTATAGGAATTTTTGGTGTTGGTCTCTGCTACTTCTTGAGCTTGCGTTGGTTTTTCCCTTGAAGAGGAAAGGGTGGTGCAGCAAAGTAGAGATAAGTATTTCCCTCAGTTTAAGAACCAAGGTATCAATCCAGTAGGAGACAACACACAAGTCACCGAATACCTGCACAAACAAACAACAACTTGCACCCAACGTGATAAAGGGGTTGTCAATCCCTTCATGGTTACTTGCAATAGTGAGATCTGATAGAGATAGATAAACGGTAAAGTAAATATTTTTGGTATTTTTGGTTTATAGATCGGAAAGTAAAAGATTGCAAAATAGTAAATCAGAAACTAATATTGTAGATCGGAAACTTATATGATGGAAGATAGACCCGGGGCCATAGGTTTCACTAGAGGCTTCTCTCAAGATTGCAAATAATATGGTGGGTGAACAAATTACTGCCGAGCAATTGATAGAAAAGCGCAAAGTTATGACGATATCTAAGGCAATGATCATGAATATAGGCATCACGTCCGTGTCAAGTAGACCGAAATGATTCTGCATCTACTACTATTACTCCACACATCAATTGCTATCCAGCATGCATCTAGAGTATTAAGTTCATAAAGAACAGAGTAATGCATTAAGTAAGATGACATGATGTAGGGGAATTAGCTCAAGCAATATGATGAAAACCTCATCTTTTTATCCTTGATGGCAACAATACAATACGTGCCTTGCTGCCCCTACTGTCACTGGGAAAGGACACCGCAAGATTGAACCCAAAGCTAAGCACTTCTCCCATTGCAAGAAAAACCAATCTAGTTGGCCAAACTAAACCAATAGTTCGAAGAGAATTACAAAGATATCAAATCATGCATAGAAGAATTCAGGGGAGATTCAAATAATATTCATAGATAAGCTGATCATAAATCCACAATTCATTGGATCTCGGCAAACGCACCACAAAAGAGTATTACATCGAATAGATCTCCAAGAACAACGAGGAGAACATGGTATTGAGAATCAATGGGAGAGAAGAAGCCATCTAGCTACTATCTATGGACCCGTAGGTCTGAAATAAACTACTCATGCTTCATCGGAAGGGCAATCGAGTTGATGTAGAAGCCCACCGTGATCGAATCCCCCTCCAACAGAATGCCGAAAAAGGCCCCTAGATGGGATCTCACGAGTACAGAAGGTTGCGGTGATGGGAAAGTGTTTTCGTGGCTTCCCCTGGTGGTTTGGGGATATATGGGTATATATAGGCAAAATAATTAGGTCAGGAGGTGCACGAGGGGCCCACAAGGGTGGGGGGCGCGCCCTACCCCCTGGGCACGCCCTCCGTCCTTGTGGCCGCCTCGTGCCTCCTCCAACTTCATCTCCAAGTCTCCTAGTTGTCTTCTGGTCCAAGAAAAATCACCGCAAAGGTTTTATTTCGTTTGGACTCCGTTTCGTATTCCTTTTCTACGAAACTCAAAACAGGGAAAAACAGGAACTGGCACTCGGCTCTAGGTTAATAGGTTAGTCCCAAAAATAATATAAAATAGCATATAAATGCATATAAAACATCCAAGCATGGAACAATAAAAAAATTATAGATACGTTGGAGACGTATCACGCATCCCAAGCTTAATTCCTGCTCGTCCTCGAGTAGGTAAATGATAAAAATAGAATTTTTGATCTGGAATGCCACCTAACATATTTATCCATGTAATACTTCTTTATTGTGGTATGAATGTTCAGATCCATAAGATTCAAAACAAAAGTTTAATATGGACATAAAAACAATAATACTTCAAGCATACTAACAAGCCAATTATGTCTTCTCAAAATAACATGGCCAAAGAAAGCTTATCCCTACAAAGTCATATAGTCTGGCTATGCTCCATCTTCATCACACAAAATATTCAAATCATGCACAACCCCGATGACAAGCCAAGCAATTGTCTCATACTTTTAATGTTCTCAAACTTTTTCAACTTTCATGCGATACATGAGCGTGAGCCATGGACATAGCACTATAGGTGGAATAGAAGGTGGTTGCGGAGAAGATAAAAAGATAGTCTCTCATTGAAAGATCGTGGATGTTGCCTAGAGGGGGGTGAATAGGCGCTTTTAAAATAATTACGGTTTAGGCTTGAACAAATGCGAAATAAACCTAGCGGTTAATCTATCAAGCACAAAGCTACGACAACTAGGCTCACCTATGTGCACCAACAACTTATGCCAAGCAAGATATATACCATGAAACACTATGGCTATCACAAAGTAAAGTGCATAAGTAAAGGGCTCAGGTAAAAGATAACCGAGGCACGCAGAGTCGACAATGTATCCCGAAGTTCACACCCTTGCGGATGCTAATCTCCGTTTGGAGCGGGTGGAGGCACAATGCTCCCCAAGAAGCCACTAGGGCCACCATAATCTCCTCACGCCCTCGCACAATGCAAGATGTCGTGATTCCACTAAGGGACCCTTGAGGGTGGTCACCGAACCCATACAAATGGCAAACCTTGGGGGCGGTCACTGAACCCGGACACTTTGGCAACCCTTGGGGGTGGTCACCAGAACCCGTCAAATTGCTCGGGGTGAGCTCCACAACCTAATTGGAGACCCCGATGCTTGCTTGGAGCTTTACACCACAATGATTGAGCTCCGAACACCACCAACCATCTAGGACGCCCAAGCACCCAGGAGGAACAAGCTCAAGGGTACCAAGTACCCAAGAGTAATAAGCTTCTCAACTTGCAACTTCCACGTATCACCATGGAGAACCCAAACCGATGCACCAAATGCAATGGCAAGGGCACACAGAGTGCCCAAGTACTTCTCTCGCAAATCCCACCAAAGCAACTAATGCTAGGGAGGAAAATGAGAGGAAGAACAAGAAGGAGAACACCAAGAACTCCAAGATCTAGATCCAAGGGGTTCCCCTCACATAAAGGAGAAAGTGATTGGTGGAAATGTGGATCTTGATCTCCTCTCTCTTTTCCCCCCAAAACTAGCAAGAATCCATGGAGGGATTGAGAGATAGAAAGATCGAATAAGGTCAAAAATGGGGGGAGAACATGAGCTCAAAGTATAAGGTTCATTGGGGAACAAGACCCCCTTTTATAGGTGGGGAAAAATCCAACCGTTATGCTCACAGCCCGCATAGAGCGGTACTACAACTCATGGGAGCGGTACTACCGCTAGGGCGGTGGGAGCCCTTCTAAAAACAACAGCGAGGAGGAAAAAGGCCGGCAGAACCGCCGGAGCGGTACTATCGCTTGTCCTCACGGTACTATAGCTAGGGGTAGCGGTACTACCGCTATGGGTAGCGGTACTACTACTTGCGAGCGGTACTAGAAAAATACATCCCTGCCTACCACCACTGGACTTAAGACGAGTTTTTGGTCTGGAGCGGAAGTAGCCACGGTAGTACCACTCCCAAGAGCGTTAGTAAAAATTACATCCCCTCCAAGCGGTAGAACCGCTCCCATGAGCGGTAGTACCACTGCAGCGTTTTTAAGGACACCAAAGGTGGCAGAACTTGTGCAAACGGACTCCGAATTCAACAAATCAAGTTTGTTGGAAAGGTGGCGACTAGGGATAACACAATCTTGATAGAAATTAGAAAATTCCCATAAGAAAATGGTGAGAACCCTTCCTCGAATAAGACCGGTAAAATCTCCAACACCGAAAATGCAATAGAAGAAGCATGTGAACTCCGTTTTTGAAGAACTCGAGCTTGTCAAGAAGATGACCATAAGCTCCAAATTTCACAAGGAGAAAACCAAACAAGAACCAAGAAATATGATGCAAGCATGCAATGGTTTGAGCTCTCTACGAATGATACGATCAAGCTACTCACTTGAGAGCCCCCCTCGATAGTATGGCAATCAATCCTATAACCCGGTCTCCAAACTACCACCATGAGACCGGTAAAATAGAGAACCTATCAAGGCCAAACCTTTGCCTTGAACAAAGTCCACTTGAGATAGATGTAGACGATCTTGACTTCCTCAAGTAGGACCACCTTTCTTGATTGCGTTGGCTCGGTGAAGACTAGTAGATTGCTCCCCCATACTCCACTATGGGTGAGCCACTCTTCGTCACATGTTCACAAGTCGATTGTCACCACAAAGGACGGCAATCTTCAAGCACTTGATCTCTTTGTGATGCATCACTTGAACGTGCACACCGCAACCTAACCCCACAAAGAACTCTTACGAAGACCATGGGTTAGTACACAAAGCTTAATTGACAATGCTTACCATACCATGGGATCACTTGATCCCTCTTGTTACATCTTCTACTCTTTGTGTGTTGATCAACTTGATTCACTCTTTGACTAAGTCATGATCAACCTCTCACATGACCAATATTTAGGTAATTCCTTTAATAGCACCTTGGTCATCACAAACTCTCCTTGAAACCAATAAATGGACTCCAAGAAAAGCCTATGGACAAATCCTTCAAATATAACTCAAGGCAACCATTAGTACATAGAGATTGTCATTAATTACCAAAACCAAACATGGGGGCATCGCATGTTCTTTCACACATCAACTAGGCGTATCAACGGGCTATGGAGATGTCCATCAATAGATATCAATGTGAGTGAGTAGGGATTGCCATGCAACGGATGCACTAGAGCTATAAGTTTATGAAAGCTCAAAAATAAACTAAGTGGGTGTGCATCCAACTTGCTTGCTCATGAAAACCTAGGGCAATTTGAGGAAGCCCATCGTTGGAATATACAAGCCAAGTTCTATAATTAAAATTCCCACTAGTATATGAAAGTGATAACATAGGAGACTCTCTATCATGAAGATCATGGTGCTACTTTGAAGCATAAGTGTGGAAAAAGGATAGTAACATTGCCCTTCTCTCTCTTTCTTTGGGCCTTCCCTTTTTTTATTTGGCCTTTCTCTCTCTTTTTTTATTTCCTTACATGGGACAATGCTCTAATAATGAAGATCATCACACTTTTATTTACTTACAACTCAAGAATTACAACTCGATACTAGAAGAAGATATGACTCTATATGAATGCCTCCGGCGGTGTACCGGGATGTTCAATGAATCAAGAGTGACATGTATGAAAGAATTATGAAAGGTGGCTTTGCCACAAATACCATGTCAACTACATGATCATCCAAAGCAATATGACAATGATGAAGCGTGTCATAATAAATGTAATGGTGGAAAGTTGCATGGCAATATATCTCGGAATGGCTATGGAAATGCCATAATAGGCAGGTATGGTGGCTGTTTCGAGGAAGGTATATGATGGGTTTATGGCACCGGCGAAAGTTGTGCGGCACTAGAGAGGCTAGCAATGGTGGAAGGGTGAGAGTGTGTATATTCCATGGACTCAACATTAGTCATAAAGAACTCACATACTTATTGCAAAAATCTATTAGTCATCAAAACAAAGTACTATGCACATGCTCCTAGTAGGATAGATTGGTAGGAAAAGACCATCGCTCGTCCCCGACCGCCACTCATAAGGAAGACAATAAAAAAATATCTCATGCTCCAACTTCGTTACATAGCGGTTCACCATGCGTGCATGCCACGGGACTCACAAACCTTAACACAAGTATTCCTAAAATTCACAATTACTCACTAGCATGACTCTAATATCACCATAATTATATCTCAAAACAATCATAAGGAATCAAACTTCTCATAGTATTCAATGCACTTTTTATGAATTTTTTTATATCCCTCTTGGATGCCTATCATATTACGACTAAATTTATAACCAAAGCAAATTACCATGCTATTTATAGACTCTCAAAATAATATAAGTGAAGCATGAGAGTTCATCAATTTCTATAAAATAAAACCACCTCCGTGCTCTAAAAGGTATAAGTGAAGCACTAGAGGAAAATTGCCTAGCTCAAAAGATATAAGTGAAGCACATAGAGTATTCTAATAAATCACGATTCATGTGTGTCCCTCTCAAAAGGTGTGTATAGCAAGGACGATTGTGGAAAACTAAAAAGCAAAGACTCAAATCATGCAAGGCACTCCAAGCAAAACACATATCATGTGGTGAATAAAAATATAGCCTCAAGTAAAGTTACCGATAGACGAAGACGAAAGAGGGGATACCTTCTGGGGCATGCCCAAGCTTAGGCTCTTGGTTGCCCATGAATATTACCTTGGGTGCCATGGGCATCCCCAAGCTTAGGCTCTTGCCACTCTTTATTCCATAGTCCATCAAATCTTTACCCAAAACTTGAAAACTTCACAACACAAAACTCAACAAAAAACTCATGAGATCCGTTAGTATAAGAAAATAAATCACCACCTTTTGGTACTGTTGTTAACTCATTCTTTTTTATATTGGTGTAATATCTACTATATTCCAACTTCTCCATGGTTCATACCTCCCGATACTACCCATAGATTCATCAAAATAAGCAAACAACACATAGAAAACAGAATCTGTCAAAAATAGAATAGTCTGTAGCAATTTGTAACTCTCGAATACTTCTGTAACTCCGAAAATTCTTAAAAATGAGGACGACCTAAGAAATTTGTTTATCAATCTTCTGAAAAATAGTCAGTATTTTATCTCTCTTCTGTAAAAAACTAAAATTAATCTCCTGGGTGCAAAAGTTTCTGTTTTTCAGCAAGATCAAATCAACTATCACCATAAGCTATCCCAAAGGTCTTAATTGGCACAAACACAAAAACCACATCTAACTAGAGGCTAGATAAATTATTTAATGCAAAACAGGAAGGAAATATATTGGGTTATCTCCCAGCAAGCGCTTTTCTTTAAAGCCTTTTAGCGAGGCGTTGATAATTTTAATGATGCTCACATGAAATATAGCAATTGAAACACGAAGAGAGCTTCATAAAACATGTGACAAACATATTTAAGTCTAACATACTTCCTATGCATAGGCATTTTATAAGAAAATAAATTATGAAGGCAAGCAAAAACTAGCATATTAGCAATCTCAACATAACGAGAAGTAATTTAATAAAATGAAAATTTCGACCATAATATTTTCCTCTCTCATAATGATTACATGTGGGATCATATTCAAATTCAACAATATAGCTATCACATAACATATTCTCTAGATGAACCACATGCATGCAAAGTTGACACTCTTTCAAGATTGTGGGATTAACATTAACTAAAGTCATGACCTCTCTGAACCCACTTTTATCAAAAACTTCATAAGATTGAACATTATCCAAATATATGGGATCTAAAGTTGACACTCTACCAAACCCACTTTCAGTATTATTGCAAACATTATTATCAATCTCACATTCATCATGGAGCTTAAATAATTTTTCAAGATTATAAGAAGAATCACCCCAATCATGATCATTGCAACAAGTAGTGGACATAGCAAAATTAGCATCCCCAAGCTTAGGGTTTTGCATATCATTAACACAATTAACATTAATAGAATTTATAATAACATCATTGCAATCATGATTTTCATTCAAGGAGCTATCATGAATCACTTCATAAATTTCTTCTTTCAACACTTCATCACAATTTTCACATTCATGAATTTCAAGCAAAACCTCATAAAGATAATCTAGTGCACTCAACTCACTAGCAATTGGTTCATCATAATTGGAACTTTTAAAAGATTAGCAAGTGGATGAGGATCCATATCAATAGATTTTTAGCAAGCAAAGATGCAAGCAAATAGAAGGCACATGGCAACACAAGAAAACATGAGATCGAACGAGAAAAGGGTGGATAAAAAGGCAAATCTTTTCGATAATTGTTTTAGAAGTGGGGGAGAGGGAACGGGAGGCGAATGGAAAATAATGTAATGCAAGAGATGAGAGTTTACGATGGGTACTTGGTATGTCTTGACTTGGCGTAGATCTCCCCGGCAACGGTGCCAGGAATTCTTCCTGCTACTTCTTGAGCTTGCGTTGGTTTTTCCCTTGAAGAGGAAAGGGTGATGCAGCAAAGTAGAGATAAGTATTTCGATCAGTTTGAGAACCACAGTATCAATCCAGTAGGAGACAACACACAAGTCACCGAATACCTGCACAAACAAACAATGACTTGCACACAACACGATAAAGGGGTTGTCAATCCCTTCACGGTTACTTGCAAAAGTGAGATCTGATAGAGATAGATAAACGATAAAGAAACTAGATCAGGAGGTCCACAAGGGGCCCACAAGGGTGTGGGCGCGCCCTCCGTCCTTGTGTCTGCCTCGTGGCTCCTCTGACTTCATCTCCAAGTCTCCTGGTTGTCTTTTGGTCCAAGAAAAATCATCGTGAAGGTTTTATTCCGTTTGGTATTCCTTTTCTGTGAAACTTAAAAACAGGAAACAAATAGGAACTGGCGCTGGGCTCTAATAATATAAAATAGCATATAAATGCATATAAACATCCAAAACAGATAATATAATAGCATGGAAAAATAAAAAAATTATAGATACATTGGAGACGTATCAGTCTCATGTCAAGGGGGTGCTCGAGGAGTCCACAAGCTGGGAGCACCCTCCCAGGGGGTAGGGCACGCCCCCTAGGCTTTTGGCCTCCTCGGTCATTTCCTGGCCCAGCTCCGGTGCTTCGAGGGTCTCTTTTGGTCCATAAAAATCAACATAAATTTTCAGCTCATTCTGAGAACTTTTATTTCTGCACAAAAAATGACACCACAGTAGTTCTACTAAAAACAACGTCACTCCGGGTTAGTTCAAATAAAATCGTACCAAAACCATATAAAGTTGTTGTAAACATGGCAAGAATACTTCATAAATTATAGATACACTAGAGACGTATCAGACCACAACCAATTGATACGTCTCCAACGTATCTATAATTTTTGATTGCTCCATGCTATATTATCTCCTGTTTTGGACATTATTGGGCTTTATTATCCACTTTTATATTAGTTTTGGGACTAACCTATTAACCGGAGGCCCAGCCCAGAATTGTTGTTTTTGCCTATTTCAGAGTTTCACAGAAAAATAATATCAAACGGAGTCCAAACGGAACGAAACCTTTGGGAACATGATTTTCGAAACGAACATGATCCAGGAGACTTGGACCCTACGTCTGGCAACCAACAGGGAAGCCACGAGGTAGGGGGCGCGCCTACCCCCCCCCCAGGCGCACCCTCCACCCTCGTGGGCCCCCTGTTGCTCCACCGACGTACTCCTTCCTCCTATATATACCTACGTACCCCCAAACGATCAAATATGGAGAAAAACCCTAATTCCACCACCGTAACTTTCTGTATCCACGAGATCACATCTTGGGGCCTGTTCTGGAGCTCCGCCGAAGGGGCATCAATCACGGAGGGCTTCTTCATCAATACCATAGCCTCTCCGATGATGTGTGAGTAGTTTACCTCAGACCTTCGGGTCCATAGTTATTAGCTAGATGGCTTCTTCTCTCTTTTTGGATCTCAATACGAAGTTATCCCCCTCTCTTGTGAAGATCTATTCAATGTAATCTTCTCTTGCGGTGTGTTTGTTGAGACCGATGAATTGTGGGTTTATGATCAAGTTTATCTATGAACAATATTTGAATCTTCTCTGAATTCTTTTATGTATGATTGGTTATCTTTGCAAGTCTCTTCAAATTATTAGTTTGGTTTGGCCTACTAGATTGATCTTACTTGCAATGGGAGAAGTGCTTAGCTTTGGGTTCAATCTTGCGGTGTCCTTTCCCAGGGACAGTAGGGGCAGCAAGGCACGTATTGTATTGTTGCCATCGAGGATAACAAGATGGTTTTTTTTATCATATTGCATGAATTTATCCCTCTACATCATGTCATCTTGCTTAAAGTGTTACTCTGTTCTTATGAACTTAATACTCTAGATGCATGCTGGATAGCGGTCGATGTGTGGAGTAATAGTAGTAGATGCAGGCAGGAGTCAGTCTACTTGTCTCGGACGTGATGCCTATATACATGATCATACCGAGATATTCTCATAACTATGCTCAATTCTGTCAATTGCTCAACGGTAATTTGTTCACCCACCGTAAAATACTTATGCTCTCGAGAGAAGCCACTAGTGAAACCTATGGCCCCGGGGTCTATCTTCCATCATATTAATCTTCCAACACTTAGTTATTTTCATTGCCTTTTATTTTAATTTGCATCTTTATCATAAACATACCAAAAATATTATCTTATCATATCTATCAGATCTCACTCTCGTAAGTGACCGTGTAGGGATTGACAACCCCTTAGAGCGTTGGTTGCGAGGATTTATTTGTTTTGAGTAGGTGCGAGGGACTCGCGTGTAGCCTCCTACTGGATTGATACCTTGGTTCTCAAAAACTGAGGGAAATACTTACGCTACTTTGATGCATCACCCTTTCCTCTTCAAGGGAAAACCAATGCAGCACTCAAGAGGTAGCAAGAAGGATTTCTGGCGCCGTTGCCGGGGAGGTCTACGCAAAATTCAACATACCAAGTACCCATCACAACCCTTATCTCCCACATTACATTATTTGCCATTTGCCTCTCTTTTTCCTCTCCCCCACTTCACCCTTGCCGTTTTATTCACCCTCTCTCTCTCTATCCTCCCTCTCTTTCTCTATTTGCCTCTTTTTTGCCCGTTCCTCGTTTGCTTGTGTGTTGGATTGCTTGCTTGTCATGATGGCTCAAGATAACACTAAATTGTGTGACTTTACCAATACCAACAACAATGATTTTATTATCACTCGGATTGCTCCTCTTACCGATGTTGAATCTTGTGAAATGAATGCTGCCTTGCTGAATCTTGTCATGAAAGATCCGTTTTCCGGCCTTCCTAGTGAAGATGCCGCTACCCATCTAAATAGCTTCGTTGATTTGTGTGATATGCAAAAGAAGAAATATGTGGACAATGATATTGTTAAATTGAAGCTATTTCCTTTTTCGCTTAGAGATTGTGCTAAAGCTTGGTTTTCGTCTTTGCCTAAAAATAGTATTGATTCTTAGAATAAGTGCAAAGATGCTTTTTTCTCTAAGTATTTTCCTCCCGCTAAGATCATCTCTGTTAGAAATGATATTATGAATTTTAAGCAACTTGATCATGAACATGTTGCACAAGCTTGGGAGAGGATGAAATTAATGATACGTAATTGCCCAACACATGGTTTGAATTTGTGGATGATTATACAAAAAAATTATGCCGGATTGAATTTTGCTTCTAGAAATCTTTTAGATTCGGCCGCAAGAGGCACTTTTATGGAAATCACTTTAGGAGAAGCTACTAAACTCCTAGATAATATTATGGTTAATTATTCTCAATGGCACACTGAAAGATCTACTAATAAAAAAGTGCATGCGATAGAAGAAATTAATGTTTTGAGTGGAAAGTTGGATGAACTTATGAAATTATTTGCTACTAAGAGTGTTTCTTCTGATACTAATGATATGCCTTGTCTACTTTGATTGAGAATAATACTGAATCTTTGGATGTGACTTTTGTTGGTAGGAATAATTTTGGTAACAACGCGTATAGAGGACACTTTAATCCTAGGCCTTATTCTAGTAATTTCTCTAATAATTATGGTAATTCCTACAACAATTTCTTATGGAAATTTCAATAAGATGCCCTCTTAATTTTAGACTAGTGTTAATGAATTTATGAATTCACAAAAGAATTTCAATGCTTTGCTTGAAGAGAAATTGCTTAAAGTTGATGATTGGGCTAGGAACGTTGATAGAATTTCTCTTGATGTCGATTCTTTAAAACTTAGATCTATTCCTCCTAAGCATGATATCAATGAGTCTCTCAAAGCCATGAGAATTTCCATTGATGAGTGCAAAGAAAGAACCGCTACGATGCATGCTAAGAAAGATTCCTTTATAAGAGCGTGTTCTTCTAGTTTCCATGATAATAAAGATGAAGATCTAAAAGTTATTTATGTGTCCCCTATTAAATCTTTGTTTTTCAATATGTATCTGTATAATTATGGGACTGAATATGATCCACCTTTACCTAGAAGGCGTTCCAAAAATTCGGAGTCTTTAGATCTTGATGCCGAATTTGATAAAAGTGGGATTGAAGAGATCAAAACTTTATATGTTAATGAACCTACTATTTTGGATTTCAAGGAATTTAATTATGATAGCTTCTCTTTGATATATTGTATTTCCTTGTTGCAATCTGTGCTAAATTCTCCTCATGCTTATAGCCAAAATAAAGCTTTTACTAAACATATCGTTGATGCTTTGATGCAATCTTATGAAGAAAAACTTGAGTTGGAAGTTTCAATCCCTAGAAAACTTTATGATGAGTGGGAACCAACTATTAAAACTAAAATTAAAGATCATGAATGCTATGCTTTGTGTGATTTGGGTGCTAGTGTTTCCACGATTCCAAAGACTTTGTGTGATTTGTTAGGTTTCCGTGATTTTGGTGATTGCTCTTTAAACTTGCACCTTGCGGATTCCACTATTAAGAAACCTATGGGAAGAATTAATGATGTTCTCATTGTCTCAAATCGGAACTACGTGCCCATAGATTTTATTGTTCTTGACATAGATTGCAATCCTTCATGTCCTATTATTCTTGGCAGACTTTTCCTTAGAACGATTGGTGCAATTATTGATATGAAGGAAGTAAATATTAGATTCCAATTTCCGTTAAGAAAAGGCATGGAACACTTTCCTAGAAACAAAATTAAATTACCTTATGAATCTATTATGAGAGCCACTTATGGATTTCCTACCAAAGATGGCAATACCTAGATCTATCCTAGTTTTTTATGCCTAGCTAGGGGCGTTAAACGATAGCGCTTGTTGGGAGGCAACCTAATTTTATTTTTATTACTTGCTTTTTGGTCCTGTTTAGTAATAAATAATTTATCTATCCTCTGTTTTGGTTGTGTTTTTTGTGTTTAATTAGTGTTTGTGCCAAGTAGAACCGTTGGGAAGACTTGGGGAAAGTCTTGTTAATATTGCTGTAAAAAAACAGAAACTTTAGCGCTCACGAGAACTGCTGCCATTTTTATTTGGAAAGTAATATTTAGTTAATTCTTTTTGAAGATGATTAATAGATAAATTATTCATGTCGATCAATTTATTTTAGAATTTTTGGGGTTCCAGATCTTGCGCTAGCTACAGATTACTAGAATGTTCTGTTTTTGACAGATTCTGTTTTTCGTGTGTTGTTTGCTTATTTTGATGAATCTATGACTAGTAAAATAGTTTATAAACCATAGAGAAGTTGGAATACAGTAGGTTTAACACCAATATAAATAAATAATGATTTCATTACAGTACCTTGAAGTGGTCTTTTGTTTTCTTTCGCTAACGGAGCTCACGAGATTTTCTACTTTAAGTTTTGTGTTGTGAAGTTTTCAAGTTTTGGGTAAGGATTTGATGGATTATGGAACAAGGAGTGGCAAGAGGCTAAGCTTGGGGATGCCCATGGCACCCCCAAGATAATCTAAGGACACCAAAATCCAAAGCTTGAGGATGCCCCGGAAGGCATCCCCTCTTTCGTCTACTTCCATCGGTAACTTTACTTGGAGCTATATTTTTATTCACCACATGATATGTGTTTTGCTTTGAGCATCTTGTATTATTTGGGTCTTTATTTGTTATATTTCCACAATCATACTTGTTGCACAAACCTTTTTGAGAGAGACATACATGATTCGGAAATTATTAGAATAATCTATGTGCTTCACTTATATCTTTTGAGTTATATAGTTTTGCTCTAGTACTTCACTTATATCTTTTAGAGCACACTGGTGGATTTGTTTCACTTAGATTATTTTGAGAGTCTTAAATAGCATGGTAATTTTCTTAAATAATCCTAATATGCTAGGTATTCAAGATTAGTAAAAACTTTCTTATGAGTGTTTTGAATACTAAGAGAAGTTTGATGCTTGATAATTGTTTTGAGATATGGAGAATGTGATATTATAGTCGTGCTAGTTGAGTAGTTGTGAATTTGAGAAATGCTTGTGTTGAAGTTTGTGATCCCCATAGCATGCCCGTATGGTGAACCGTTATGTTAAGAAGTCGGAGCATGATATATTTATTGATTGTCCTCCTTATGAGTGGCAGTCGGGGACGAGCGATGGTTTTTTCCTACCAATCTATCCCCCTAGGAGCATGCGCGTAGTACTTTGCTTCGATAACTAATAGATTTTTGCAATAAGTATGTGCGTTCATTATGACTAATGTTGAGTCCATGGATTATATGCACTCTCACCCTTCCATCATTGCTAGCCTCTCTAATACCGCACACCTTTCGCCGGTATCATACACCCACCATATAACTTCCTCAAAACAGCCACCATACCTACCTATCATGGCATTTCCATAGCCATTCTGAGATATATTGCCATGCAACTTTCCACCATTCCGTTTATCATGACACGCTCCATCATTGTCATATTGCTTTGCATGATCATGTAGTTGACATTTTAGTTGTGGCAAAGCCACCGTTTATAATTCTTTCATATTAGTCACTCATGCATCATTGCTATCCCGGTACACCGCCAGAGGCATTCATATAGAGTCATACTTTGTTCTAGTATCGAGTTGTAATCTTTGAGTTGTAAATAAATAGAAGTGTGATGATCATCAATAGAGCATTGTCCTAAAAAAGGGGGAAGGCCAAAGAAAAAAAAGGCCAAATAAAAAAAGGGACAATGCTACTATCTTTTTTTTCCACACTTGTGCTTCAAAGTAGCACCATGATCTTCATAATAGAGAGTCTCTTGTTTTTTCACTTTCATATGCTAGTGGGAAATTTTCATTATAGAACTTGGCTTGTATATCCCAACAACGGGCCTCCTCAAGTGCCCTAGGTCATCGTGAGTAAGCAAGTTGGATGCACACGCACTTAGTTTCTTTTGTTGAGCTTTCATACATTTATAGCTCTAGTGCAGCCGTTGCATGGCAATCCCTACTCACTCACATTGATATCTATTGATGGGCTTCTCCATAGCCCGTTGATACGCTTAGTTGATGTGAGACTATCTTCTCCCTTTTTGTCTTCTCCACAACCACCATTCTATTCCACCTATAGTGCCATTTCCATGGCTCACGCTCATGTATTGCGTGAAGATTGAAAAAGTTTGAGAACATTAAAAGTATGAAACAATTGCTTGGCTTGTCATCGGGGTTGTGCATGATTTGAATACTTTGTGTGGTGAAGATGGAGCATAGCCAGACTATATGATTTTGTAGGGATAACTTTCTTTGGCCATGTTATTTTGAAGAGACATAATTGCTTAGTTAGTATGCTTGAAGTATTATTATTTCTATTTCAATATTAAACTTTTATCTTGAATCTTTCGGATCTGAATATTCATGCCACAATTAAGAATATATACATTGAAGTTATGCCTAGTAGCATTCCACATCAAAAATTATGTTTTTATCATTTACCTACTCGAGGACGAGCACGAATTAAGCTTGGGGATGCTTGATACGTCTCCAATGTATCTATAATTTTTGATTGCTCCATGCTATATTATCTTCTGTTTTGGACATTATTGGGCTTTATTATCCACTTTTATATTATTTTTGGGACTAACCTATTAACCGGAGGCCCAGCCCAGAATTGCTGTTTTTGCCTATTTCAGAGTTTCGCAGAAAAAGAATATCAAACGGAACGAAACCTTCGGGAACGTGATTTTCGAAATGAACATGATCCAGGAGACTTGGACCCTACGTCAAGCAACCAACAGGAAAGCCATGAGGTAGGGGCCGCGCCTACCCCCCAGGCATGCCCTCCACCCTCGTGGGCCCCTTGTTGCTCCACCGACGTACTCCTTCCTCCTATATATACCTACGTACCCCCAAACGATCAAATATGGAGAAAAAACCCTAATTCCACCACCATAACTTTCTGTATCCACGAGATCCCATCTTGGGGCCTGTTCTGGAGCTCCGCCGAAGGGGGCATCAATCACGGAGGGCTTCTACATCAATACCATAGCCTCTCCGATGATGTGTGAGTAGTTTACCTCAGACCTTCGGGTCCATAGTTATTAGCTAGATGGCTTCTTCTCTCTTTTTGGATCTCAATACAAAGTTATCCCCATCTCTTGTGAAGATCTATTTAATGTAATCTTCTCTTGCGGTGTGTTTGTTGAGACCGATGAATTGTGGGTTTATGATCAAGTTTATCTATGAACGATATTTGAATCTTCTCTGAATTCTTTTATGTATGATTGGTTATCTTAGCAAGTCTCTTCAAATTATTAGTTTGGTTTGGCCTACTAGATTGATCTTACTTGCAATGGGAGAAGTGCTTAGCTTTGGGTTCAATCTTGCGGTGTCCTTTCCCAGTGACAGTAGGGGCAGCAAGGCACGTATTGTATTGTTGCCATCGAGGATAACAAGATGGTTTTTTTATCATATTGCATGAATTTATCCCTCTACATCATGTCATCTTTCTTAAAGCGTTACTCTGTTCTTATGAACTTAATACTCTAGATGCATGCTGGATAGCGGTCGATGTGTGGAGTAATAGTAGTAGATGCAGGCAGGAGTCAGTTTACTTGTCTCGGACGTGATGCCTATATACATGATCATACCGAGATATTCTCATAAGTATGCTCAATTCTGGAATTGCTCAATAGTAATTTGTTCACCCACCGTAAAATACTTGTGCTCTCGAGAGAAGCCACTAGTGAAACCTATGGCCCCCGGGGTCTATCTTCCATCATATTAATCTTCCAACAGTTAGTTATTTTCATTGCCTTTTATTTTACTTTGCATCTTTATCATAAAAATACCAAAAATATTATCTTATCATATCTATCAGATCTCACTCTTGTAAGTGACCGTGTAGGGATTGACAACCCCTTATCGCGTTGGTTGCGAGGATTTATTTGTTTTGAGTATGTGCGAGGGACTCGCGCGTAGCCTCCTACTAGATTGATACCTTGGTTCTCAAAAACTGAGGAAAATACTTATGCTACTTTGCTACATCACCCTTTCCTCTTCAAGGGAAAACCAACGCAATGCTCAAGAGATAGCACCAACTAGGGCGCGCCTGGGGTTGCTGGCGCACCCTGCTGTCTTGTGGTCACCAGAGGCACCCTCTCTGATGTTATTTGTACTAGAAATTCAGAAATATTTAGAAACAAAATTGTATCAAATTTTCAGAGCATTCTGAACAATTTTATTTTGACCACTTTTTTATTGCACGGGAAATCCAGAAAACAGGATAAACATGACATTTTGTTTTATTTAACTAAGAAAAACAAAAGGTGGGAGCAGAAGGTTGTGCCTAATAAATTCATAAACTTCATACCTCTAAAAAATGATCCATAATAAGGCTGATCAAGTCTTATTAACAACCACTTTCAACTAGCATGAAACAGAAGAACTTTCGTAAAACACTAAGTTACCTCAACGGGGATATGCATATCCCCATCAATAAGTATATCATATTTCTTTTTGGCAGTAGGTAGAGGGAGTTGAAAACTTCCAATAGTAATTGTTGGAGATTTTTTAATAACATTAATACCATTCACTTGAAATTGTTTATTAGGAAAGTGCACCATATGCTCATTACCATTGATATGAAAAGTGATCTTGCTTTTATTGCAATCTATAACAGCCCCTGCCGTATTTCGAAAAGGGTCTACCAAGTATAATCGACATGTTGTCGTCCTCGGGCATCTCAAGTATAATGAAGTCTGTTAAGATAGTAACATTTGCAACAACAACGGGCACATCCTCACAAATACCAATAGGTATTGCAGTTGATTTATCAGCCATTTGCAAAGATATTTCAGTAGGTGTGAGTTTATGCAAATCAAGTCTTTTATATGAAGAGAAGCGCATAACACTAACACAAGCTCCTAGATCATACAAAGCAGTTTTGACATAATTTCTTTTGATGGAGCAAGGTATAGTTGGTATTCCCGGATCCCCAAGTTTTTAGGTACTCCATCCTTAAAAGAATAATTAGCAAGCATGGTGGAGATTTCAGCTTCAGGTATTTTTCTTTTATTAGTGATGATGTCTTTCATGTATTTTGCATAAGGGGCCATCTTTAAAATATCAGTCAAGCGGGTGCGCAAAAAGACTGGCCTAAGCATTTCAGCAAAGCGTTCAAATTCTTCATCATCTTTTTTCTTAGTTGGTTTAGGTGGAAAGAGCATGGGTTTTTGAACCCATGGTTCTCTTTCTTTACCATGTTTTGTAGCAACAAAGTCTCTTTTATCATATCTTCTATTTTTAGGTTGTGGGTTATCAAGATAAACAGCAGGCTCTATCTCAACATCATTATCTGGTTCTTTATCATTATCTGGTTGAGTATCTTCATGAACATCATCATAATCTTTTTCATTATCACTAGATGCATGTTCATTACTAGATTGAGTTTCAGCATCGGAGATAGAGACATCATTATTGTCTTCAGGAGGTTTTTCTTTTTCAGGTTCACTAGAGGTATGCAAAGTCCTATCGTTTTTCTTTTTCTTTCTCCTTCTCTTTTTAGAAGGACAAGGCGTGTCAGTGTTAATTCTTTGAGAGTCTTGTTCAATTCTTTTAGGATGTCCCTCGGGACAAAGTGGTTCCTGAGGCATTCTACCTCCTCTAGTCATTACTCTAACAGCATGATCATTCATATTATTGTTCATTTCACTAAGCAATTCGCTTTGAGATTTATCAACTTGTTCTAATTGAGTTTGAACCATAGAGGCATGTTTTCCAACACCCCCTAACACCATTAGTGATTCTAAATAACAAGTCACTCAAGCGAGCAATCATATCAGAGTTGTATTTCAATTGTTTCATAACATTTGCACTGAGATGATCTTGTTTGATGATGTACCTATCAAATTCATATAAGCATTGACTAGGGTGTTTATTTTAAGGATGTCACTTTCATCAAACTTTATAAAAGAATTTACCTCTACCACCGGTGGCGGTGGTGTATCAAGTCCATGTATTTCTTCAATAGGAGGAAAAAAATTACATCTTCAGCTTTAATACATATTTCATTCATACATTTATTTGCCTCTTGCATATCTTCAGGACTAAGAAATAAGATACCCCTCTTCTTCAGAGTGGGTTTAGGAGGTGGTTCGGGAAGTGTCCAATCATCATGATTCTTTAATATATTATTCAATAATTCCTCAGCTTGTTCAATAGTTTGTTCCCTAAAAACACAACCAGCACAACTATCTAGGAAGTCCCTACAAGCATCGGTTATTCCATTATAGAAGATACCAAGTATTTCATTTTTCTTAAGAGGATGATCAGGAAAAGCATTAAGCAATTGGAGAAGCCTCCCCCAAGCTTGTGGGAGACTCTCTTCTTTAATTTTCACAAAGTTAAATATTTCTTGTAAGGCAGCTTGTTTCTTATGAGCAGGAAAATATTTTTTAGAGAAATAATTAATGATCCTAGGACTACGCACACAACCAGGAGCAAGAGTATCGTACCATATCTTATCATCACCATTTAATGTGAACAGAAATAAAATAACTTGAGGATATAGTAATAACGAATTTTCTCATCATGAACAAAAAGGGTGGCTATCATTTAGTTTAGTAAGATGTGCCACTATAGTTTCAGTTTCATAGCCATGGGAAGGATCAGATTGAACCAAAGTAATTAACTCTGGGTCGACAGAGAATTCATAATCCTTATCAGTAACAAAGATTGGTGAAGTAGCAAACTTAGGATCACATTTCATTCTAGCATTCAAAGATTTTTCTTTTAATTTGTGTAATAATTTCTTAAGATCATCTCTATCATCGCAAACAAGAAAGTCTCTAGCTACCTCCTCATCCATGACATAACCCTCAGGTATCTTAGCATTTCAAATCTAGGAGAGCTAGATCTAATAGGTGTTTCATAATTTCCAGTTTCAAAGACTTCATCAGTTTCAGCATTCTTAATATCTTTAGCTCTAGCAAGTTATTCATCAAGAAATTTACCCAGTGGCACATTATCATCAAGCAAGGTACTAGCATCATTATTAGCATCATTCATAGCAGAAGTAGCATCATCAATAACTTGCGACATATCAGGATTAATATCATGTGATGGTGTTGCAAGTTTATCTAGAACAAAAGGTGAATCAAGTACAGAGCTAGATGGCAGTTCCTTACCTACCCTCGTCTTAGAGGAAAAAAAATCTTGGTTCTTGTATCTTTCAGATTCTTCTAGTGATAAATAGATAATAATCCGAAGTGACTCAACAAATATAGCTATGCTACAACGCAAGAAAAAGGTCTTGATAACCCACAAGTATAGGGGATCACAACAGTTTTCGAGGGTAGAGTATTCAACCCAAATTTATTGATTCGACACAAGGGGAGCCAAAGAATATTTTTAAGTATTAGCAGTTGAGTTGTCAATTCAACCACACCTGGAGATTAAATATCTGTAGCAAAGTGATTAGTAGCACAGTAGTATAATAGTTTTGATAGCAATGGTAACAGTAGCAATGGTAGGGATTTCTGGATTAGGGGGTCCCCGGGCGTCCGGGCTATGTGACATCACTACAAAAAAAGACACATCCGTAACATTTTGGGCCGAACGAATTTTTTTTCTATCATACATATGACACTTCTATGATGATAATTGTGACAAAACCCGGTATCATCATAGATGTGGTGGGCTCCTACTTCCATGACAAAAAATCATGACAGAAAATGGGCTTTTCGTCCTGGGCGGGCCGGAGACGCAGCTGCATGACATTCTTTGGGCCGTCCATGACGGAAAAAACCATGGTAGAAGCGAGGGCTAGGAAAATTTCGGGGAGTTCCCGGTTACGGTGGGAGGTCGGGGGCCGAGCAATGCGCGTTTCTCTCGTACACGTACGCGCGTGTGTGCGAGGCATTGGCTCTAACTGAACCCGAGCGAGGCGTTGGGCTCTAACTGAACCCGAGCGATTGCACTGCAGGCTACGCGTTACTGAACCCGAGCGATCGATCCATGGCTGTTAACTGAACCCGATCGAGCGATTCCTTCGCTACTGCTGCTAAGTGAAGCCGATCGATGCTGCCTCTGGGATGAACAGTGAGCATTGCGGCGGGGGGGGGGGGGTGGATGAACAGTGAGCGGTGGCATTGCCTCTGGATGAACAGGACCCCGTGGTGTGGTGGAGGGTTGGATGAACAGTAGACGGTGGAGGGGTGCCCGTGGAGGGGTGGTTGAACAGGACCCCGTGGTGTGGAGGGCAGGATGAGCAGTAGATGGTGGAGGGGTGGTTGAACAGTAGCCGGTGGAGTAGCGCGCGATGGAGGCTGGATGAACAGGAGCCCGTGGAGGCTGGAGGAGGTCGACGGTAGCCCGTGGAGGCTGGAGGAGGTCGACAGTGGAGATGAACAGTATCCCGTGGAGTCCCGTTTTGCGGTACGCCACACCTCTCCCGATGAACAGGACCCCCGTTTCGTCCGTTTTGCGATACGCCACACCCCTCCTAATCAACAGGACCCCCCTTTCGACCGTAGGAGGTCCGTTTCATCCGTTTTGCGGTACGCCACACCCCTCCCGATCAACAGGACCCCCGTTTTGACCGTAGGAGGTCCGTTTCCTCCGTTTTGCGGTATGCCACACTCCTCCCGATCAACAGGACCCCGTTCCAAACATAGGATGTCCGTTTCCTCCGTTTTGCGGTACGCCAGGCCTTGTTTCCATCGCCTGTTCCGTCCAAGCCCTCCCGAGGAACACGACCACGCATTCCGTTCCGACCCAGCCGGTTGGCTCCCACGCGTTCCGTTGCCTCCCGATGAACATGACGCATTCCGTTGCCTCCCTATGAACACGACGCATTCCGTTGCCTCCCCATGAACACGACGACGATGCTGTTTCTCCGTTCCGACCCAGCCATGTACACGAGCACTGGCCGTACGTATGCGCGAGTAGGTGTTCGAGACCCCGCCCGTATGTACACATACGTGGCCGTATTTTCTTTCTTGCACCCTGGCCGCTGTACGTACGTGTACATGCTACGTGCACACCTCTACTACGACATGTACGCGCCTCTACTACGACACGTGCGCGCCTCTACATCCACCAGTATATATGTATGTATACGTTCGTGACCAGAATGACAACGCTATGTACGCTTCGACCAGGTGGGTCCTGACTGTCAGGCACTTCCTTGCCTACGAAGATGTAGCTGGTGGGTCCCAGCAGTCAGGGGGGCGAATCATTTTTTTGCCCAGACGCACTTCCTAGCATGCGAAGATGTAGCTGGTGGGTCCCAGCAGTCAGGGGGAAACGTTTTTTCGTGAAATACAGTGGCCCGTCCGGTGGGTCCCAACTGTTAGCTGGAGGAACAATTATTTTGCGCGTAATAAGGAGGAACTTCCTTGCTGCGGCCGTGGACCCAGCTATCAGCCTGTCCACATACAGTCCACGTCCGATGGAAGCCATTGCTTGACCACGTTGACCACGCCGTGCCGAGAGCACCAGGGTGGTGGACGATGGCGAGGCCTAGGAAGGGGACGACGTGGAGCCGGGGAAGACGCGGCAATGGATGCCCACGCGTAGAGGAGTATGAGGGTTCACTCGTTCGGCTGCGGTGTGAGGCTGCCGTCGCCACAGAATAACAGGGGGTGTGGGTGCATAGAGGGATGGCCTGGCCAGCGGTGGGAGTAGTAGGGGGCGGTGAGGCCTCCGCAGCATCACAGCCGGCCACGGGCTGCAGGAGCAGGCAGCACGACCGGCGCTGCTTTGGGCGGCTGGAGCAAGAAGACCAGAGGTTGAAGAAGCACTACGGCCGTTGGATGGACATCGTACGGTCACTGGAGCTAGAATCGTTCATATATTGACTAAAGTAGACAAAGGCCTCCATCCCAGTTAACATAGTAGGCCCACAAGTCAGCCTCCCACCAAGGTGGGTCCCAGCTAGCAGGGGGTATTCATTTTTTGTCCGTAATAAGGAGGCACTTCCGGTGGGTCCGAGCTGACAGCGGGGGAACGTTTTTTCACAAAATACGATGGCCCGTCCTGTGGGTCCCAGCAGTCAGGGGGAAACATTTTTTCGTGAAATACTGGTGGCCCATCCGGTGGGTCCCTGCTGTCAGGTGGAGGAATAATTATTTTCCATGTAATAAGGAGGCACTTCCCTGCGGCTGCTGTGGACCCAGCTGTGAGCCTCTCCACGTACAGTACTCTTCCGATGGAAGTCGGTCATTGACCACATTGACCATGCCGCACCGAGAGCACCACGGCGGTGGACGACGGCGAGGCCTAGGAAGGGGACGACGCGAAGCCGGGGAAGACATGACAGTGGAAGCCCGCGCGGAGAGGAGTACGAGGGTTCACCGGTTCGGCTGCGGTGTGAGGCTGCCGTCGCCGCAGAATAACAGGGGGTGTGGGTGAGTAGAGGGATGCCCTGGCCAGCCGTGTGAGTAGTAGGGGCGCTGAGGCCTGCGCGGCAGCACGGCCGGCCACGGTAGGCGGGAGTAGGCAGTCCCGCAGGCGCTGCTTTGGTGGCTGGAGCAAGAAGATCAGAGATTGAATAAACACGACGGCTGTTGGATTGACATCCAACGGTTACGTCTGCTAGAATCGTTTGTTGATGTATATAATAACTAAAAAAATCTTGCATACGCGTCAACTAAACAGGCCCACAAGTCAGACCACTCCCTCTTTTTTTAATAATTTATATATAGCTCATGGCAACTTCTTATCCAATTTATTGCAGTCGTTTTTTTGGTTGGCCAGGGCCAATTTCGCATATTTCTGTGGGTTCCAAACTATTTTTAATACCGAAATGTTGAGCCAGATTTAAAGTACTTTGAAGATATATTTAAATTAGGTTAATGCCCAGTGAAATAGGAATCTGAAAATGTGAAAAAATTCAGAAATTATAAAGTAATTGCCAATTTGTCATCTGTTTTTATATTTACAACCCATTTCATATTAGTTTCAAGATTTGCAGGCGTCTTGAAAGAGTTGCAGCCCATCAGGGCATAGAAAAATAAGTAGGCATGGATTGGGTATTCTTCAGAAAAAATAAACTGGGCTCATTTTCAAAAACAAAAAATAGCTGGGCTGGTCACATGGTGAACATAAAATATAAGCCTGGGCTAGACGGGCCACAGCCCAGTTCAAACCCTGCTCCGTCTCAACAATACCAAACAAAAAAATACTGCTCGAGTAGCTACATCCCAGGTGTCAGCCGATCTTGTGTTGTTCTCTTGTCTATTGACTATATACACTCACAATGTCATGGGTCTCAGATGTCAGGAAAACACTAGGAGGAAGCATTTTATTTTTCCATACGCTGATGTGGTGGGCCCCTACTGTCATCCTCTCCACGTACTCCTGCCGATTCCTGTTGTTTGTTGACCATGTTGACAATGCAAGAGGGCGGCACCACGGCGAGCACACCAAAGCATGTGGAGGACGTCGGCGTTAACGATTTAGGAGACAGTGGGGCGGCGATGCGTGCGTTGAGGCGCAGCAGGCGGCCCCGCCGGTGCTGGTTTGGTTTTGGTGGCTGGAGGAAGACAAGACTGAAGAAACACGACAGACTGTAAAAGCAGCAGGAGTACTTAACAACCTTAACTGAAACCAGTAGGGGCACTTAACAACCAAAGCTGAAAGTAGTATGAGTACTTATACAGGTTCAACCGTACAAAGCACGCCTCGAACAGTGCTACTTTGCCTACAGTTAACCAAGGGTGAGGCCGCCAAGCCCTAGGACATGGCCCAGGCGCCACCCCGCGCATCCACAACCTTCTGAAAGTGGCTTCATCTCGCAACATGGTCAATAAATAGGATATTCGCTTGAGAGCCATGGAAAAGCATAAACATAATCTTCTGTCATATTCTCCAAGATGGACGGGCCTTCATTATTTGAGACCACCTCCAAGGGGAATTGAGTAGGTCGACATAAACATCATGTTGTGACCAAGTGCAAGTCTGACCCGACCATGGTCAGGCATCTGTATAGGAACAATAGAACTCGGCAGTTCCTGTTTCAAGAAGATCACAGCTGTAAAACTGTGTGTAAGCAATAGTTTATGAACAACATATATAACAGAAAACAGCTCGTACCATAAGTTTCTCGACACAGTTGGACCTGTTCAACGAGTGCAGCAGTGGCCCACATATCCCACATGGCCTTCCACCATTGAAACGCCCCACAAGGACCTCAAGACGATCAATAAAGGGTAGGAACTTGTGGATGTCGATCTAGTCAACTTCAGTGCCATTAGTAACAGCCGAGTTATTATAGAGTAACAAACAAGTAGACTGCTTAACTCTGAAAAAACCTACACGTGCCACCAATTATAAGAAAATATTAGTTAGAAGTAGCATCTTCGGAGAGATTCGTTGCTACTTCTAAAGTTAAATTGTGATTAGTTAGACAGAATAGGTGGATTAAGAAGTAATCGAGGCAACAAGCAAGAACCAGATACAAAACTAACATGGATGAACAATTGGAACGACGTCGGGGTGGAAGATCGCGGTGAAGATGAGACCAGGTTCTGCTATTTCCATCAACATTCGTGCGCCAACTTTTAGTCCGTAACACTTGAGAAAGTTTATCCAAGTTCGGCCATAAAGAAAGCAGCGATCTTCTTGGTTCATGAACCCAACTCGGAACTTATATCCATGGCTTGTCTTCACTGTGACCATTAAACTATTGTATTCAGTTATGGCAAGGCCGGGCATCTTGAGTACATGTGTTCTAGCAGAGCAAATAATACACTGCAGGAAAAATAATATGAGAACACAACATGTTCAAAAAAAACCCACCCTCCCGGATAGAAAAGAGGATTCTAGGAACATATTGTGCGTGTTTCAAAATGCTGTGTTAGGATGAGAAGGAACAAGTGTGGCATCTTGCCGAGGGCACGAAAACTTGTAGGGTACTCGCACTTTGGGCACTGCAAAGGAAACACACTAGATTCAGTGGGAAGAAAAATGCATCAACGGCGGCGGCTGCCATCCTAGCATTACCTGCGACCAAGGGACATGGATTTATCGGGGATGGATGAAGAATTCATACCTGCTTCTCCATGAGAAAACCATATGCAATCGCCGAGAGGGGGTTTTCTCTGAACAAGCAGACGAGGGAGAAGGGGATTCATGCCCAGTGAAATATTGCCGCTTCGTCCATCTAGCTTACTGCTAAAGCTGGAAAGGGGGGTTGTGATTTGATGGCCCATTGGGCATTACTGCGGCGCTAGGACCGGGGTGTGTCTACCGTGAAGTTGTGCACTCTAATTTGTGCATATGGCACATGGAACCCGTTGCCGGTTGCCCCACATATCAGCGAAAGGAAGTAGAAAGACAGGAGTAACTAGTTACACATAAATATATTTTTTGACAGAGAGATACTTCCTCTGTAAAGAAGTATACAAATCTTTTATATCACAGGCTCACCTTGCCGAGAAATATACTCCCTCTGCAACGCACGGGCATTAATGGGGTTCAGCTTTTTTTATGGGGGTTCAGCTGAGAATATAATACTCAGATAGGCTCACAGTTTTGGACTTTGGGCCGCAAGCCAACCCTGCATGTTTGGGGCCCATGTGTTCTACCTCAACGCTTTTCATATTGCAAGCGATTGGTACGGCGCTGGTTTTAGATGTTGTCGCAAGGCGAATACACAAAATTGAATAAAGCACATCAGCTGTTGGAATGAAATCGAACGACAGTTCCAAACCGGCAATCAGAGTTGCAATTCTATCAACGATATACCATGTGATAAATAATATTGTTGTACTACTTATACACAGGACACTTGTTTCACCATGCCAGATTATTACATCAAAATCTTTCGGAGGATAGATCAGTTCGGCACTTGCGTGCTGCTACTGAAGAATTTCAAAGTTGATTTGGACCAGCTCTCCTTGCCGAGAAAGTTCGATTTTGACATCATCCCCTACCGCAAGATATGATTTAGATTTGAACCTTGACCATCCTTTAGCATCAATCATCATGCGACCATCCTTTGTACTTACGGTATATTGAGCAGGTTCATTCACACCAAGGTTGTGCATGGTAAGAGAAACTTGGTTGCGGTCGCCCGGATTGTTGATTGACTCCCTCGTTGCTCTAGGGATTCTCTATTTGCAAACAAGAAGACATACCCAAAGAGTTAGATCAACATAGTGAATCATGTGAAACAACATGGAAAGAAAAAAGAATGAAGCACTTGGGCGGCCAATGCTTACCAAGAAGGTGGACATGTCGGTTTTTGTAAGGACTTTGGTGTATGAAGTGCGAACTGTAGCCCAGTCTGTTGCCGGTGCAACTGCACGGGCCAGAGCAGATGCTAGTGCAAGTGTTGGTGCAGGTGCCGAAGCCGCTGCTGCTACCGGAGATGGTGCTCCTTGTAGAGCTGGTGCCGGTGTCGGAGCAGGTGCCGGTGTCGATGCCCAATCCTCCGGTAGATCAGACTGATCCGCTGACGCGGTCAGTGCCCAATCCTCAGCTGGATCAGACTGAGCTGCTACCGCTGTCAGTGCTAGAGCAACTGCCGGTGCTCGATCTATGCGAGACAACGGCGATCGTGTCTGGTCTGCTATGATCAGCTTTCTAACTTGACTAGGATCCGTGACCGTGATCTAGTTTTTTTCTTCATTTCTTTTAAACGCGAGAAGGACTAATTGTGGCGTTTTTGTTAAACCAAACTGCAGTTCATCATAGGGATTCAACTTGTACTCAGACAACAGACTGATCCAATTTTTTCCAGTAATATAAGTGATGGGAAGTGCCTTCGTTACTGACACGACATAAGAAGTGAAACCTGCAAAAATAGCCATCGTAGAGCAAACCAAACGGTTTATTCTGTGATGAATGTCACATGGCAAAACCTGCATCGTAAAATTGCAGGAAAAGAAAGAAAACATGACATTAAATCAATAAGATTTAGATAGTAAATCAATAAGATTTACTTGATGTGACACGAGTGAATCCTTACCAGGAAATCACTATGTTGAAGTACTAAACAGAAGATTGATCGTCCAACTACGTGTGGCATGCAGGGGCCCTGCCTACTCCCACAAGCAGGACAGTCCAAAGGTCGTGACAAATCGTATGGACTGGAAATCCTGGTGGGTGCGATAAACCCTGCAATGCATACAAATATTGGAGTGTAACCATAATTGATAAACCGTCCTCACAAAAAATATGATCTGGATACTTCAAAATATACATACTGAATTGAGTGGACAGACATTAACATAGACCGTTCTCAGGACTGACCACACACCAAAAGCGGCAGTACAATAAACAATACAGGGTTCATAAACAGAAATCAAGTACTGAACAATAGTACTTACTACAGACAAGCAAAGTTGCATTAACTAAACTCTGCAGACTATTTCTTGCCACCAACCTACGGGATGAACCCCGCATAACTGACTAGGCCATGGCCTTCGTGTAAGATGTCTACATGCACCTTCACCATCTTGTCAACCTTGGAGAAGCTAACAGAGTGGTCTTTCCACTCATAAACATGATGATGAAGATAGGTCGCATCAGTTTTGTTGGGAAGCTTTACAAGAACCACACCCTTCGTAATCGAAGGCACAGCCAGGAAATTGTTGTGGTTAGGTAGAGCCTCGAGAACACGCCTGACAACAATGCTACAGGAAAACACTAGTTCAGGACACGTAGCGACAAGGACACAGCAGCTGGATAGTTCAGCAGTAGAACTCATCATCAGGTCTTCCAGTTCACACGACATGACTTTGAGAACTTCATCTCCACCATGGACCTGGTTCTAATTCAAACAGAAACCATATTTTATTACTACCTCTGTTCAGAAATATAAGATGATTTTCGATATTATACTCCATATATGACTACATATACGCACATAAATGAGTGAACAAAGACACTAGAACATGTATTAAGTCACATTTTAGTATTAGATACATCCGTATCTAGACAACTCTAAGACAAGAAATTTGGGACAGAGGGAGTAGTTGAAAGTAATCTATAAGAAATCAATGTCAACCTCTCGCATGTTTTGGTCAAAAGAGGAATTTAGAACCGTCATTTGGCACACTAAAATCACATGCAAGATCACCCAGAAAGTTGTACTACTAGTACTAGTACTGCGTGTTAGATGAAAAAACACGATCAAGATCGAGAAAAAGATCGTCAACAAGAGACATTACCTGGACTTGCTTAATGAGGGATCCCGAAGAGGGGGGCTTGGACAGGTCGATGGCTTTGAGCTTGTCTGCGGTAGTCTCGGCGGGGTGCTTGCGCTTCTTCGTACCATGAGCCTCGATGGTTTTGGCCAGAGCCATAGACATCACGTCGGCCGGTGCTCCGGTGTCCATCCAAGAGAGGAAGCTGAGAGAGAAGAGTGAAAGGAGGAACGAGATGAGGGAAAAGCGAAGCAAGTGAGGGTTTTCTTCAAGAGAGGAAGCTGAGAGAGAAGAGTGAAATGATGGTTGATTCGTCCGTCCAACTTACTGCTAGAAAGGAGGGGGTTTTGTGATTTGACGGCTCATTGGGCATTACTGCGGCGGTTCGATCGGGCAAGTCTACCGTCACTCTACTACGGAGTAATTTAGTGCATGGCTGGTGGACCCAGGTGCTGGCTGTCCCACACATCGGTGAAAGTGAGTAATTTAGTGCATGGCTGGAGGAGGATCTGCATGGTAGAGCATGTCCACTGTTTTTCTGAAGAAAAAAAAATGATTACAGCAAGCGTTTCCACTCTTACGACGGAGGAGTGTGAAACACGGTAGCCACTTGAACATACACAATGCTCCTACTACTAGGCATGTGAAGTGGTTCATACGTCAGTACTATACAATCTTGTTGCTAGTGTAGTAAGATATGATGATAACAAATGATGTTGTGCGCATGTCAACTACTCCTATATGTAACATAGTACCGCTTCTTCGACTATCTGGTCGAGAATGAACGGTGAGATCAATGTTAACAGAACTAGGTCCACAGCGCACGGAGAGTACGGTGCTACAGTACTCCACGAAACATGAACCATATAAAGCACGAATAGTGTTAAGCAGGGTGTATGAAGGGTGCACGGGATGGGAGCAAAAGTTCCCTTCTCGACCCACTTTTGGGTGTTTGGCAGAGTGCATGAAATGTGCATGAGTCCACACTAGTAGGTTGACAAAAATACACGAAGAGGAAACAACTATATTGAGATGAGAATGCAACCAAACACACCCACACGCTTTGTGCTATAGTGACTGATCTGCACCGTCTGAGTTTGATCCAACGGTCATGTTGCGCCGAGACATGGACATGCCCATGTAGAGGGCGCCTAAACACCACCGAAGTCCCATGCAGGGTGCAACCGCCCGCTCCCAGTCGACGGGAGCCAGTGTCAGGCGCCTCACCTCGGACTTCATGATCTGTTGCGCCGCCATGGCACCAGGTGGAAGCAATGGGGAGAGGAAGGAAAGGGGGCGAAACGGCTGAAAGGCAATGCAATCTACGGGAAGGCGAAGGGAGCGGGGAATCTTTTGGTTTTCACCACGGTAAAACACCAGCCGGCGACTTCTCACATCAGGGAGCAGTGGGTTTTTACAGGCAGAGTCATCATGACTAATTGCTACCGCGCCTGCTCCCGTCAATCAAAAAAATTAAAAATACTCCCGCACCTGCTCCCATCAATCAAAAATTTAAAAATCCTGCTGCACCCAAACACCAGAGCAACGCCGCGGTGGATATTTAAATTTACCTGACGACAAGTAGATAAAAAAGCGATGAAAAAACAAATGTGGCGGCGGCCAAGCTAATCGGTCGAACTAGCCCAACTAGCTAGCCACCGTGCTTCACTGATGTACTCGGCGGGAAAGGTGGTCTTTCGTGATTTGACGACTCATTTATTTGCTTCGGCGCTACGACCGAGGAGGACCCAGAAAATGCGCAGTAGGGCGTCCCACGTCAGGAAGAATATATGCGTGCACCACCCGGAGGACCCCAAAACCGCGCAGTAGGGTGTGCCACGTCTCGACACGGAGGAAAAATGTGCGTGTAAAAATATACTGTATCATACGTAGTACCTATGGTTCGACCTCGGGACCCAGCCAATCGGTCGAAAACACCCCACTAGCCACACAGCTTCATCATGCAAACATGGCACGGAGGATAGATGTGGTTAGCTCCGTCTCGACCAGCCACAACATCTCTTGTTCTAGGCGATTCTTCTATTTTCCAAGCGTTTTTAGTTGTAATAACACCACGGCAAGCTAGCGCCGCTCTTTGTGTGTGCCCGTGCAACGGTTAGACGATGGATAGAAGAGAGATTGAGATCGTAGACCTGGGACCCGCCAGTAAGTGAGACAACGGTCATGCATGTGTTGACAAGGCACTCCCTCTACTCTACTCAACGCAAGTACTGTATAAAATCAAGTTATGGGACAAAGCCAACAACCGTTCGTTTTTCAGGCTATCGACTTACGCTTTGTAGTCCAGGTTGCCAGTTCGAATCTCGTCTTTCAGATTTGTTAGTTTTAGGTCCAAATTTGATTAATGACAAGTGGGACCCCCGTGTGTTGTTCTGATATTTCAGTGTAGGATGTTTTTTTGAACAAACACTTTGCGCGGTTAGACAAGTAATGGCATGAGTTACATGTTTTTTGCAAGTTTACGAAAAAAATGACAGCGGCATAGAATATCACATCCACCCCGCAGCATAGATACTATGGTGATACGAGTTTTTACACCGTTGGAAGTGAGATCCGATGGCTTGGGAGTAGTCTTTGTAATTATGCGCAATTTCCAAACTCTCCAAAGGTTTGTTTTTGCAAATAAAACATTCAAGCCTCGTGTGTGCCGCTACATCTTCGATCCAACGGCTCCCCGGTGCTCATATTAGGTGCTCCCCGTAGCTTAATTACCCGCTACGGTGATATGAGCATCTAGGTCGTATGATCAGTGATCAGATGGCACATGCGTAGTACTTGTACTTTCTGCGCATTTCCCAAACTCTATCAGCCGTATATTGCAAAAACATTCAAACCTCCTACTGTGGGCCGTTAGATCTCAGTGAACTCGTATCACCATAGATTCTACGGTCCGGGAGGACCTCATGCTCTCCCGTGCGAGAAAACATAAGGTGCTATCGCAGCTTGGATGCTACGGTGATACGAGCTTGGAGGTCGTTTGATCTGAGATCCAATGGCATCTGAGCAGTCTTTGTGCTTGTAAGCAGTGGCCAAATTCTTTTCGGGCTTTTCTGCAAAAAACCATTCGAACCATGATGTCTACTACACAACCTTCTTCTTGTAGACGTTGTTGGGCCTCCAAGTAAAGAGGTTTATAGGACAGTAGCAAATTTCCCTCAAGTGGATGACCTAAGGTTTATCAATCCGTAGGAGGCGTAGGATTAAGATGGTCTCTCTCAAGCAACCCTGCAACCAAATAACAAAGAGTCTCTTGTGTCCCCAACACACCCAATACAATGGTAAATTGTATAGGTGCACTAGTTCGGCGAAGAGATGGTGATACAAGTGGTATATGGATAGTAGATAATAGTTTTTGTAATATGAAAATATAAAAACAGCAAGGTAAAAGTGAGCGTAAACGGTATTGCAATGATAGGAAACAAGGCCTAGGGTTCATACTTTCACTAGTGCAAGTCCTCTCAACAATAATAACATAATTGGATCACATAACTATCCCTCAACATGCAACAAAGAGTCACTCCAAAGTCACTAATAGCGGAGAACGAACGAAGAGATTATGGTAGGGTACGAAACCACCTCGAAGTTATTCTTTACAATCAATCCATTGGGCTATTCCTATAGGTGTCACAAACAGCCCTAGAGTTCATACTAGAATAACACCTTAAGACACAAATCAAACAAAACCCTAATGTCACCTAGATACTCCAATGTCACCTCAAGTATCCGTGGGTATGATTATACGATATGCATCACACAATCTCAGATTCATCTATTCAACTAACACAAAGGACCTCAAAGAGTGCCCCAAAGTTTCTACTAGAGAATCACGACGAAAACGTGTGCCAACCCCTATGCATAGGCTCATGGGTGGAACCCGCAAGTTGATCACCAAAACATACATCAAGTGGATCAATAGAATACCCCATTGTCACCACGGGTATCCCACGCAAGACATACATCAAGTGTTCTTAAATCTTTAAAGACTCAATCCGATAAGATTACTTCAAAAGGGGAAACTGAATTCATTATAAGAGAGAATAGGGGGAGGAGAAACATAAGATCCAACTATAATAGCAAAGCTCGCGATGCATCAAGATCATGCCAAATCAAGAACACGAGAGAGAGAGAGAGATCAAACACATAGCTACTGGTACATACCCTCAGCCCCGAGGGAGAACTACTCCCTCCTCGTCATGGAGAGCACCGGGATGATGAAGATGGCCACCGGAGAAGGATTGCCCCCTCCGGCAGGGTGCCGGAACGGGTCTAGATTGGTTTTCAGTGGCTACAACGGCTTCTGGTGGCGGAACTCCCGATCTATTATCTGTCCTGGAAGTTTTAGGGTACGTGAGTATATATTGGTGCAGGAAGTACGTCGGTGGAGCTTCGAGGGCCCCACGAGGCAGGGGGCGTGCCCTGGGGAGGGGCGCCCCCACCCCCGTGAGCACCTCCCTTGGCTCCTGACGGGGTCCAAGTCCATCCGGTAGCTTTCCTTCCAAAAATAACTTCTCTAGTTAATTTCGTTCTGTTTCGACGCCATTTGATATTCCTTTTATTCGAAACACTGAAATAGGCAAAAAAAACAGCAAATCTGGGATGGGCTTCCAGTTAATAGGTTAGTCCCAAAAATAATATAAAAGTGGATAATAAAGACCAATATTGCCCAAAACAGTAGATAACATAGCATGGAGCAATCAAAAATTATAGATACCTTGGAGACATATCATGCATCCCCAAGCTTAATTCTTGCTCATCCTCGAGTTGGTTAATGATAAAAATAGAATTTCTTATGCGGAGTGCTACTTGGCATAGTTTTAATGTAATTCTTCTTAATTGTGGCATGAATATTCAGATCCGAAAGATTCAAGACAAGAGTTTAATATTGACATAAAAATGATAATACTTCAAGCATACTAACTAAGCAATTATGTCTTCTCAAAATAACATGGCCAAAGAAAGTTCATCCCTACAAAATCATATAGTTTAGTCATGTTTCATTTTCGTCACACAAGAATGCTCTCATCATGCACAACCCCGATGACAAGCCAAGCAATTGTTTCATACTTTAGTAATCTCAAACCTATAAACTTTCACGCAATACATGAGCGCGAGCCATGGATATATCACTATGGGTGGAATAGAATAATGAGGGGGTTATGTGGAGAAGACAAAAAGGAGAAAGTCTCACATCAACGAGGCTAATCAATGGGCTATGGAGATGCCCACCGATTGATGTTAATGCAAGGACTAGGGATTGCCATGCAACGGATGCACTAGAGCTATAAATGTATGAAAGCTCAACAAAAGAAACTAGTGGGTGTGCATCCAACTTGCTTGATCACGAAGAACTAGGGCACATGAGGAGGCCCATTGTTGGAATATACAAGCCAAGCTCTATAATGAAAAATTCCCACTAGTATATGAAAGTGATAACATGAGAGACTCTCTACTATGAAGATCATGGTGCTACTTTGAAGCACAAGTGTAGCAAAGGATAGTAGCATTGTCCCTTCTCTCTTTTTCTCTCATTTTTTTATTTGGCATTCTCTTTTTTATGGCCTTTCTCCTTTTGGGGGGGGGGCTTCTCCTTTTTTATGGCCTTTTTTAAGGACTCACTTGGGACAATGCTCTAATAATGATGATCATCACACTTCTATTTATTTACAACTCAATGATTACAACTCGATACTAGAACAAAGTATGACTCTATATGAATGCCTCCGGCGGTGTACCGGGATGTGCAATGATTCATGAGTGACATGTATGAAATAATTATGAATGGTGGCTTTGCCACAAATACACTTGGGGCAATGCTCTAATAATGATGATCATCACACTTCTATTTATTTACAACTCAATGATTACAACTTGATACTAGAACAAAGTATGACTCTATATGAATGCCTCCGGCGGTGTACCGGGCTGTGCAATGATTCATGAGTGACATGTATGAAATAATTATGAATGGTGGCTTTGCCACAAATACTATGTCAACTACATGATCATGCTAAGCAATATGACAATGATGAATGTGTCATGATGAACAGAATGATGGAAAGTTGCATGGCAATATATCTCGGAATGGCTATGGAAATGCCATAATAGAGGTATGGTGGCTGTTTTGAGGAAGATATAAGGAGGTTTATGTGTGAAAGAATGTATCATATCACGGGGTTTGGATGCACCAGCGAAGTTTGCACCAACTCTCAAGGTGAGAAAGGGCAATGCACGGTACCGAAGAGGCTAGCAAGGATGGAAGGGTGAGAGTGCGTATAATCCATGGACTCAACATTAGTCATAAAGAACTCACATACTTATTGCAAAAATCTACAAGTCATCAAAAACCTCGGCACCATGCGCATGCTCCTAGGGGGATAGATTGGTAGGAAAAAACCATCGCTCGTCCCCGACCGCCACTCATAAGGAGGACAATCAAATAACACCTCATGTTTCAAATTTTTTACATAATGTTTACCATACGTGCATGCTACAGGACTTGCAAACCTCAACACAAGTATTTATAAATTTCAAAACTACTCAACTAGCACGACTTTGATATTATTACCTCCATATCTCAAAACAATCATCAAGCATCAAACTTCTCTTAGTATTCAATACTCTATATGAAAGTTTTTACTAATCTTGTATACCTAGCATATTAGGATTTTAAGCAAATTACCATGCTATTTAAGACTCTCAAAATAATATAAGTGAAGCATGAGAGTTCATCTATTTCTTCAAAATAAAACTACCACCATGCTCTAAAATATATAAGTGAAGCACTAGAGCAAACGACAAACTACTCCGAAAGATATAGGTGAAGATCAATGAGTAATCGAATAATTATGCAACTATGTGAAGACTCTCTAACATTTAGGAATTTCAGATCTTGGTATTTTATTCAAATAGCAATCAAAGCAAAATAAAATGACATTCTAAGAATGGCAAACATCATGTGAAGAAGCAAAAACTTAGGATCAACCAAAACTAACCAATAATTGTTGAAGAAGAAAGGTGGGATGCCAACCGGGGCATCCCCAAGCTTAGATGCTTGAGACTTCTTGAAATATTATCTTGGGATGCCTTGGGCATCCCCAAGTTTGAGCTTTTGTGTATCCTTAATTCCTCTCATATCACGGTCTCCCTAAATCTCAAAAGCTTCTTCCACACAAAACTCAACAAAAACTCATGAGATAAGTTAGTATAAACCATTGCAAAAACCTTATAATACTCTACTGTAGCAAAACATTAAAATTATTATTCAACATTGCATACTAAATGACTCTGCATATTTAATAGTCCTATCCTCAAATAGAATCATTAAAGAACCAAACATATGCAAACATAACAGCAATCTGCCTAAACAGGACAGTCTGTAAAGAATGCAGCAACATCCATACTTCCCTAGCTCCAAAAATTATTACAGAAAATTCCCACTGTAGTAAATTTATCATATCTTAATATGCAAAAGATTTCAACATTTTATCACATTCTGACTTTTCTAGGGAATTATTGCAACAGCGGTAAACTTTCTGTTTTCAAACAGCAACATGTGGACTTCTAAAATAGGCATAGTAAAGACTATCAATGCCACTTTTATTGAAATAAAAGATGCAAAACATTGTTCTAAATAACATCAAGCAAATCCTAACAAAATAAACTGACGCTCCAAGCAAAACACATATCATGTGGCGAATAAAAATATAGCTCCAAGTAAAGTTACTGATGAACGAAGACGAAAGAGGGGATGCCTTCCGGGGCATCCCCAAGCTTAGGCTCTTGGCTATCCTTGAATATTACCTTGGGGTGCCTTGGGAATCCCCAAGCTTAGGCTCTTGCCACTCCTTGTTCCATAGTCCATCGAATCCTTACCCAAAACTTGAAAAATTCACAACACAAAACTTAAACTAGAAAACTCGTGAGCTCCGTTAGCGAAAGAAAACAAAAGACCACTTCAAGGTACTGTAATTAACTCATTATTTATTTATATGGGTTTTATACCTACTTCCAACTTCTCTATGGTTTATAAACTATTTTACTAGCCATAGATTCATCAAAATAAGCAAACAACACACGAAAAACAGAATCTGTCAAAAACAGAACAGTCTGTAGTAATCTGTAGCTAGCGCAAGATCTGGAAACCCAAAAATTCTAAAATAAATTTCTGGACGTGAGGAATTTATCTATTAATCATCTGAAAAAATAATTAACTAAATTTCACTTTCCAAATAAAAATGGCACCAGTTCTCGTGAGCGCTAAAGTTTCTGTTTTTTACAGCAAGTTCAACAAGACTTTCCCCAAGTCTTCCCAACGGTTCTACTTGGCACAAACACTAATGAAAACATAAAAACTCAATCATAACAGAGGCTAGATAAATTATTTATTACTAAACAGGAGCAAAAATCAAGGAATATAAAAAAATTGGGTTGCCTCCCAACAAGCGCTATCGTTTAACGCCCCTAGCTAGGCATGATGATTTCAATGATGTTCACATAAAAGATAAGGATTGAATCATAAAGAGAGCATCATAAAGAATATGACTAACACATTTAAGTCTAACCCACTTCCTATGCATAGGGATTTTGTGAGCAAATAACTTATGGGAACAAGAATCAACTTGCATAGGAAGGTAAAACAAGCATAACTTCAAAACTTTAAGCACATAGAGAGGAAACTTGATATTATTGCAATTCCTACAAGCATATGTTCCTCCCTCATAATAATTTTCAGTAGAATCATGAATGAATTCAACAATATAACCAGCACCTAAAGCATTCTTTTCATGATCTACAAGCATAGAAATTTTATTACTCTCCACACAAGCAAACTTCTTCTCATGAATAGTAGTGGGAGCAAACTCAACAAAATAACTATCATGTGAGGCATAATCCAATTGAAAACTAAAATCATGATGACAAGTTTCATGGATATCATTATTCTTTATAGCATACAAGTCATCACAATAATCATCATAGATAGCAACTTTGTTCTCATAATCAATTGGAACCTCTTCCGGAATAGTGGATTCATCACAAAATAAAGTCATGACCTCTCCAAATCCACTTTCATCAATATAATCATCATAAATAGGAGGCATGATTTCATCATAATAAATTTGCTCATCAAAACTTGGGAAACAAAAAATACCATCTTCATCAAACATAGATTCCCCCAGCTTGTGGCTTAGCATATCATTAGCATCATGGATATTCAAGGAATTCATACTAACAACATTGAAATCATGCTCATCATTCAAATATTTAGTGCCAAACATTTTATAGATTTCTTCTTCTAGCACTTGAGCACAATTACCCTTTCCATCATACTCATGAAAGATATTAAAAAGATGAAGCGTATGAGGCAAACTCAATTCCATTTTTTATAGTTTTCTTTTATAAACTAAACTAGTGATAAAACAAGAAACTAAAAGACTCGATTGCAAGATCTAAAGATATACCTTCAAGCACTCACCTCCTCGGCAACGGCACTAGAAAAGAGCTTGATGTCTACTACACAACCTTCTTCTTGTAGACGTTGTTGGGCCTCCAAGTGCAGAGGTTTGTAGGACAGTAGCAAATTTCCCTCAAGTGGATGACCTAAGGTTTATCAATCTGTAGGAGCCGTAGGATGAAGATGGTCTCTCTCAAGCAACCCTGCAACCAAATAACAAAGAGTCTCTTGTGTCCCCAACACACCCAATACAATGGTAAATTGTATAGGTGCACTAGTTCGGCGAAGAGGTGGTGATACAAGTGGTATATGGATAGTAGATAATAGTTTTTGTAATCTGAAAATATAAAAACAGCAAGGTAGCTAATGATAAAAGTGAGCGTAAGCGGTATTGCAATGATAGGAAACAAGGCCTAGGGTTCATACTTTCACTAGTGCAAGTCCTCTCAACAATAATAACATAATTGGATCACATAACTATCCCTCAACATGCAACAAAGAGTCACTCCAAAGTCACTAATAGCGGAGAACGAACGAAGAGATTATGGTAGGGTACGAAACCACCTCAAAGTTATTCTTTCCAATCAATCCGTTGGGCTATTCCTATAGGTGTCACAAACAGCCCTAGAGTTCGTACTAGAATAACACCTTAAGACACAAATCAACCAAAACCCTAATGTCACCTAGATACTCCAATGTCACCTCCAATATCCGTGGGTATGATTATACGATATGCATCACACAATCTCAGATTCATCTATTCAACCAACACAAAGGACCTCAAAGAGTGCCCCAAAGTTTCTACCGGAGAATCACGACGAAAACGTGTGCCAACCCCTATGCATAGGTTCATGGGCGGAACCCGCAAGTTGATCACCAAAACATACATCAAGCGGATCAATAGAATACCCCATTGTCACCACGGGTATCCCACTCAAGACATACATAAAGTGTTCTCAAGTCTTTAAAGACTCAATCCGATAAGATTACTTCAAAAGGGGAAACTCAATTCATTACAAGAGAGAAGAAGGGGAGGAGAAACATAAGATCCAACTATAATAGCAAAGCTCGCGATACATCAAGATCGTGCCAAATCAAGAACACGAGAGAGAGAGAGAGAGAGATCAAACACATAGCTACTGGTACATACCCTCAGCCCCAAGGAAGAACTACTCCCTCCTCGTCATGGAGAGCACCGAGATGATGAAGATGGCCACTGGAGAAGGATTGCCCCCTCCGGCAGGGTGCCGGAACGGATCTAGATTGGTTTTCGGTGGCTACGGAGGCTTCTGGCGGCGGAACTCCCGATGTATTCTCTGTTCTGGAAGTTTTAGGGTATGTGAGTATATATGGGTGCAGGAAGTACGTCGGTGGAGCTTCGGGGGCCCCACGAGGCAGGGGGCGCGCCCTAGGGGGGGCGCCCCCACCCTGGTGAGCACCTCCCTTGGCTCCTGACGTGGGGTCCAAGTCCATCTGATAGCTTTCCTTCCAAAAATAACTTCTCTAGTTGATTTCATTCCGTTTCGACTCCGTTTGATATTCCTTTTCTTCGAAACAATGAAATAGGCAAAAAAACAGCAAATCTGGGCTGGGCTCCCAGTTAATAGGTTAGTCCCAAAAATAATATAAAAGTGGATAATAAAGCCTAATATTGCCCAAAACAGTAGATAACATAGCATGGAGCAATAAAAAATTATAGATAAGTTGGAGACGTATCAAACCACCGAGGAGGTGTTGGGTCACAAATCCAATGCCTCCGAAGAGCTTGTATCACCAAAGCATCTAAGGTGTGGTAGCACATGATATTCTTACATACAGGAGAATATGATGTCCTCCTTCATCTTAGATGCTACGGTGATACGAGCTTCGAGGTCGTTGGATATGGGATCAAAGGGCATCTAAGTAGTTTTTGTACAAATTGTGTGCAATTCTCAAACTCATCAAGGTTTCCTGCAAAAATATTAAGACACATCATGTGAGCTGCTATATCTCAGATCTACAAGCTCCAAGCAACTCGTATCGGCATATAGCATCTAAGGTATGTGGGCACATGATATTCTCCCAGGGGGAGGGGTGGGGGTGCACAACCAATCGGTGGTTGGGAGGGTGGGGACAAATATAATCTAAACAACCCTAAACAGAGCTCCACAATTTTATCTAAGGTCAAGGGGTTGACCCCCGACAATCATAGCTCCGCCTAAACACAACATTTGCATGTACTGTAGTACTAGACTTAATATTCATGTTTCAGTTTCATGTTCATTTTAAATATTGAACTGAGGACCATGGATGTCTTACATTTTACTCCCTTCGTTTCTAAATATTAGTCTTTTAGAGGCTTCAAATGGACTGGCACATACGGATGTATATAGACATATTTTAGAGTCTAGATTCACTCATTTTGCTCCGTATGTAGTCACTTGTTGAACTCTCTAAAAGACTAATATTTAGGAATAGAAGGAGTATTTTTGAATTTGTGTCATACATGCATGGTTTGGAAAAATAGATGCACTATACTTATTGGATTGTTGTTGTGTTCGTGCGTGTGTGTCTGTGTGTGTGTGTGTGTGTGTGTGTGGTCATATGCTTGATACATACAAAGTTTTCTCACCTCCTGTAGCGACCCGACCTCAAACAGTCAAGTCTCTATGCTTCAGTGTCATCCCTGGATCGGTAATGCTGACACACACAATACTCGAGGAATTATAACAGTGTAGCAATCACAAACTTATTACATCGAATGTCTCCAAAGAGAACTTATTACAATAAATATGGCTTAAGGCCATCTAATATGATAACAACGGAAGGCTTGGAAGATAAAGTGAGTCCATCAACTCCAACGACATAGCTGAGTTGCACGGCAACGGCCTATCGAACCTTACTCCTCGTCTGAAAAGTCTGCAACATAATACGTTGCAGCCCGAGAATGGGTCAGCACATGGAATATGCTGGCAAAGTAACACAGTAGAGCAAGAACAGAATAATGCTATCACTACATGCATATTTGGCTGGTGGAAAGCTCTATGGTTTAGTTTTTGCAAAAAACCAATTTTTCCCTACAACAAAGGAATAGATTTTAATTTAACTATCATGGTAGTTGAAACATCATTGAGAAGGTTCCTCCAACTCAATCGCAATTAAGGTAATTATTAACCCAACAACATTAATTTAGAGTGATGAGATACTTAAGATACTCCAAGTACTAGATACTCAAGATGTCCATAACCGGGGACACGGCTAACCATGATTAGTTTATACACTCTGCAGAGGTTTGCGCACTTTTCCCCACAAGACTCGATCGCCTCCGTTGGATTTCTCGCACTACATGGTGTTTGAGAATCGGATGACCGAGACACAGTCTTTCAGAAGCATTAACTCTCTACTCCGGGCAGACCATACCAAACCTACAACCCACTACCTGCTAATCCACCTCTTCAAGAGCTTCACATAACTTACTCAACTATGCTAGAGCCCATAACAGCTTGTGGCTGCACACGGAAGTTTCTAGCATGAATCATCTCAGTTCCCTTTGAGCCTGGGTGGCGGTCCATAGGAAGATCACACGGGTACTCCTGGATTTCCAAAAATACAGGCAACACTGGGTACTCCAGGTGCCTTAATCCACCCAGATGTGTATTTAAGTTGCCACCTTAACTTTAACGATTAATTAACAATCTCACATCTGTCATGGATTTCACTCACCCAAACCACGTCTACGAGCATAGGATAGCAATATAAGCAACGTGTAGAAGTAACTCCCAGGGGTTTGAATGTAACAGGGTAATAGGTTCTACCTCATCAACTACTTCCCAACCCACATGTTAATGACATCCTAACCATGCAATGTTTGCGGATTGGAACTAATGCATAAAAACTGGGTGATAAAGGGGTATGATCAAAGTGTTACTTGCCTTGCTGACGATCTGCGTAACCTAGAGACTCCAAACAACATAATTCACAATCTGGGAATTCTATCACAAACAAACAATAGCATACATAAGCAATCAAGCAAAGAAGCACGGGTAAAACTCAAATAAGAAGATCTAACCAGAAAGTTCAACTTAAGAACTCCGGTTTGCAAAAAGAATCAAATCGAACGGAGCAACGAAACTCAAACGGCGAAAGAAACAAGATCCGTTTACTAATCTGGACCTAGGTCAAATTTTACAATAGCAAAAACTTGTGCAAGTTGGTTAAGCGGAAAGAGGGTCTCAAGACAAAGATCTAGGCGCTTGAATCGCCTGATTCCGACTAACGAGCGAAAAGATAAACTAGAACGAAAATCAGATCAGAAATCACGATCAAAAATAACCGTGGAAAAATGCGATAAAAGAAAACTGAGGAACAGGCTAACGAACGAGCGTTCGTTATCTGTAACTAACAAGCGAAAACCGTTCGTTAAAATGAATGTATGGACGAATGTCCGCTAAAAAGAAAAACCGGCGAACCAAAAAAAACTAGGGATAGGGTTTTCTTAAAAAAATGGATCGGTTTTCTTTCTAAAAAAACCGGCGGCTACCTCGTTGGTCCGGCGAGGCACGGCGGCGACGGCACGGCAGCGGCGCAGGCGCGGCGCTGCAGAGGGCGAGGCGGCAGCGGCACGGCGCAGCAGCGGCAGGCGGCAGCGGCGCGGCGGCTTGGGTGGCGGGGCGGTGGTGGTGGGTGGTGGCCGGGGGGCGGTATTTAGGGGGAGGGGTTGCCTTGGGGGAGGGGGTGCCTTGGGGGAGGGGTGAAGGGGCGGCGGCGGTGGAGTCTTAGCCGGACTCCGGTCCGGGTCGGGGCGTGGCGGCGTCGGTCTCCTGAGGGGGACGGCGTCGCGGGGGAGGTGGGCCAGCGGCTGGGCTTCGGCCCAGTTAGCCACGCGCACTTTTAAAAAAAATCCGCCAAAACTAAAAAAATCCTAGAAAGTAAAATGAAATTCTAAAAATGCCAAAACAAATTTTCGCCGTCTAAATAAAATATTTAGAACGAGCTGAACATTTTCTTGGCCCTAAAATGCAATTTTGAAAACGTGCAATTTTTCTGATGTAAACAAAATTGCAAATAAAATCCAAATAAAAACAAGTATTGATTTTAATATTTTTCCTCCAATATTTCAATTATTTTGGAGAACTCATATTATCTCCTCTCATATATTTTAATTTGATATATTTTCGGAGAGAAAAATAATTAATTAAAACCAAAATCCTCGTTTCAAAATTTGATAAAATCAAATTTGAAAACCGGGGAAATCCTCAACTCTCTCCGAGGGTCCTTGAGTTGCTTAGGATTTTTAGGATCACAAGGCGAAATGCAATAAAAGATGATATGCAAGAATGATCTATAAATAACATTCCAAATTGAAAATTTGGGATGTTACAAACCTACCCCCCTTACGATGGATCTCGCCCTCGAGATTCGGGTTGGCTAGAAAATAGGTGTGGGTGGTCTTTGCGGAGATCATCCTCTCGTTCCCATGTAGCTTCATCCTCGGTATGGTGGCTCCACTAAAATTTGCATAACTTAGTAACCTTGCTGCGGGTGACTCGGCTGGCAAACTCCAAAATCTTGACTGGCTTCTCATAAGTCAAGTCATTGTCCAACTGAATCACCTCCAAGGGTACAGTATCTCTTAGCGGTAGTGTCGGATTTTGGGTTCCGGCAGACCCTTAAGGTTCGAACACTGGGGTGCGCGCAGAAATCTCACCTTCGACCTCTCCGTCTCGATGGGATCTAAACTACTAAAAGAACTGCACGAAAGACACAAGATTTATACTGGTTCGGGCCACCGATGTGGTGTAATACCCTACTCCAGTGTGTGGTGGATGGATTGCCTCCTGGGGCTGGTGTGGATGAACAATACAAGGAAGAACAGCCTCGCGAGGGTCTGTTCTTGGCTGTGGTGATGAAATGTTGTGAAGAGCTCAGTCACCCTCTCTCTCTCTCTACTTGGGGACCGAACGAACAGGAATCGATCAACCCGAACCAAAAACCCCCCAACCCCCTGCTATGTGGGTGGCTAGTGCTATTTATAGAGGCCCTGGTCCTCTCCCCAAATGTTGAGCGGGAAGGGATCCAACAATGGCGGGCTAATTTGAAGGGGGACAACGAGTACATCTATCCTGACAAAAGCAGTCTTCGCCTGCCAAAGGCTCTGGTGATGACGCCGCGCTGGGCTCCATGGTGACCTCCGTCTCGTAGTCCTCCTGGCCTTGGTCTCGTTGCACCGAAGTGGCAACCTTTGCCTGATGCCTCGGTACTCCGCTGATACGCTTGCTCCCTTTGCACCAAAGAGGAAAGAGGGACGCTGCGCGCGCTGGCACCCGCCTGGTGCCCCGTGTCGTCATAGCTTGCGTCATAGGCACCTCGCGAGGTACCCCGCCTTGAACTCTCCGCCTCCTCGCGAGCCATCCTGACAAGGCTGTGCCTGAAGATGCGCCGTGTCGTCCGCCTCGCGAGGCTTGGCCCCTCGCAAGGGTCTTGAGCCTCATGTTGATGAAGATGGGCCGCGCTGGGCCCCCACTTGAGCCACGCCGCAGGCAGGCAAGTCTGGGGACCCCCGTTCCCGGAACGCCGACAGTAGCCCCCGGGCCCAAGGCGCGCATGGACTTGGCCGTGCCGAGAGGCGAAAGGGCAAGGGCGAAGCGCCGCGGGCCCTAACAGCCTGCGGCCTCGGACGCCGCATGGCGGTTGATTGGACGTGGCGCCTCCGCTTCCCCACGACGCCTTGGTGATCGTGCGAGTTGGACAAGTCCCTGCATGCGGAACGTATTATGATTACCTGTGATCATGGAGACCGGCGGTTGGCCTTCGCCGGCTATAAGTACGGCACCGCTCGTGCCCGTCCAGTCCATCTCCTCTTGCTCTCTCCTTTGCCTCAGTTCTTGCTCCGTCTTGGTGTGATGGCTCCGATTCGCCGATTCTCTGCACCGGAGAAGGGAAAGGCTCCTCGAGAAGGGCCAGACCCTCTCCCGCCGAAGAAGCGACTCGCCCATTGCAGCCGGGACGATGAGGACGATCCGGTGGTGGCGAGGCCCCGGGGCGAGTGGGCTCCACCGGGGTTCCTGCTGCCTTTGTACGCCCATGTCGAGGCCCCCGGAGGTGTTGATGATGATCCCCGCGGTCAGCGCCGTCGTTGGCGCCGTCGGGTTGTGAAGGCTTGGGTGGCTCCTCCTGGAGTCCATGCCGAGGGCTCCTCCCATGAGTTCGTGCTCCATGTCGTCACTCCTCTTCAGTCCTGGATCCGCCTTCCTCCCTTCTTCACCTCCGTGGTTCTTCCAAGGGGGCCTATGGAGCTCCAGCTGCAACACGCCGACTGCGGCGCCCCCGCGACCGAGGCCGAGGTCGTCGTCGCTGCCCCGGGCGAGGTCTACATGTCCCGCGGCTGGAGGGAGATCGCCCGGGTCTGCAGGGAAAGAGGCGTCTTCACGGTCCACCTGGAGTATGACGGCGCCGCGGTGATGTTCCTCAAGGTCTTCGACGCGATCGGGCGCCGGCTGGAGTGCTGCCGCGGGAGAGGCGACCAAGACCTCGCCCTGGTGAGGGCTAGGCCCGTCGACCACCCCCTTGGTAGTGGCGCCCGATGTCAGGACCCCGATTCCAAGCCACATCGATCTAGCCGGTAACACCTCATATCACTTTGCGGCCTCACGCACGGTATCCCACGGGTGTCGCCTTACCATGGCCCGGGACCGTTTGCGCCTTCTGGCTCACGTATATGATAGTGTCGCTAGCATCCATATGACAGAGAACCCGGGCCGACATGGCTAGTCGTGAACCCAAAGCGGCAAAGACCTATGGAGACAGGCATACGTGAATCACATCGAACATGTCGGTCATCAACGAGTGATTCTGGGCTGTAGCACTGGGCTAACAGGACTCCGGGGATCCCGGGCTGTAGCAGGCTAGGCAGGACTCCGGAAGTCACCGTGTGACATTTCCCCGAAGGGACAGACATAGGGACGAAGTGAAACACATGCCGGCCAGTCAAGTGTCCTGAACAGTAGTGCTGGGCTAGCAGGACTCCGGTGAACCGGGCTGTAGCGGACTACTATGGCTCGAGGAACACTAGACTACATTTCCCCATAAGAAAGGCTGCCAAGGATAAACAACTAGATTGTCGGATCCCACTCATACCAAGCATTTCAATCATACACACAATATGCCCGATATGAATACATACAACATGGCATCACAACAAAACTCTACAACTCAAGTACTATATTTAAAGGCTCCAGAGAGCCATACATAACATGTTCATACAGATAGGGGTCACATGACCCGACACTCAAATCATACAATCATACAAGCACATGCGGAAGCAACTAGTCTGAGTACAGACTCTAGAAAGAAAGAAGGCTTCTCGAAGACTGTCTATCTACATAGGGCCCTCCATGGCCGGGATCACCACCTGGGTGGCTAGTCACTCGTCGACGTCAAGGTCTACATAAAACCCATCGAAGGGGGTAGTGTTGTCGTCTGAAAACAATAAATAAGCAAACATGAGTACAAAGGTACTCAACAAGTCTTACATCAGAACCTACTATACATGCTCATTCTCAAGAAGGTGGTGGGGGTTATGCAGCAAGCCAGCTTTGACTCTTGGCTAAGCTATCCTACGGAACCTCTTTAGTAAAATAGTTTTCGCACACGAGTCCACTACTCACCAACACAATAATCCACCGGGGATCCTCCCTCGTCATCCTGCGAGAGGGCCATCCTCGGTACTCACACTTATCTTGAGTCTTTTAGTAGTATCCATTAACTTGTCTATGAACTGTATAGGCAACCAAGTAGTCCTTTACCGCGGACGCGGCTATTCGAATAGTTTTATACCCTGCAGGGGTGTACTTCGTCACACATGTTTCCACCACTTAGCGTCTGCACACGATATGTGCTCGGCAGACTTCAAGCGAAAACCGACGTGGGTGTAGACCACGACCTGACTAACCTCACAAGTCTCTAGTCTAGGTTTATCACCTATTCATGTTCCATCCGCAAGGAAATCCGGCCGGGGTGTCCTCAACGGCCCCAAACGATGTGAACAGGGTTCCCGAGACACCAAACGACTGACTCGGTACACCGTGCCACGGTGTATCTACCGCAACATAGCCGACCCCTAGGGTCAGCGCTACGCACGGCCGCCAACACATAACCTACAAACACCAGAAACTAGTTGCAACTCTTGGACCGAGGCGAGAGGGGTCAGTAAGTCGAGCGGGGTCATATTTCAGGGCCCAATGTGTGGTAGTAGCTGAATCTTAAATCACGAATACAGATCTCAGTTCTTAGGGAAGGCCTCAATGAAACAACCCACCATGTACTCCTACATGGCCTCTCATCGATACCTTTACCAAAACATGTTCAACACATCCCACATATTACCGACATAAGCATTTCACTCTAGCCCATCACCCAGATGAACCAGACCTGACACAACTCTAAGCATAGCAGGCATAGCAAGGTAGGAATCACAAAACATGGCTCAATCAACTCCTACACCTGCTAGTGGGTTTCATCTAGTTACTGTGGCAATGACAGGTCATGCAGAGGATAAGGGTTCAACTACCGTAGCACCAAGCAGTTTGAATCGTGTTAATGCAGTAAACAAGAGCAGGAGCGAGAACATGGGTTGTATCGGAATGATTAATGGTTGCTTGCCTGATGGAGTGGTAGTGGGATACTGCCCTTCAGTTGGATACTCGTGAATATCCTCGAAGGCAGAACCTACCACGAAGAGCACATCGGAACACAGTCAACACATGACGATATGCAACAATATGATGCATGCTATGACATGGCAATATGTTGGTGTCTTGGCCTAATGCAAGCTAGAATAGAAAGGGATGAGCTCATTTGAATCAAAGATTCAAATATTAGCTCATTAAATATGGCATGTATAGTGCATTTCCTTATTCTGCTTAAACAGCAAGGTAAACTTGTTTTGTCATGCATGAAACCATTACAGATGGATAGATTGAATTTTTCTGATAATTTTTCATATATAATTTATCTCATTTGGAGTTATGGTTGAATTTCTATGAATTTTTGAAGTTTGAACTATTTTCTGGAATTTCCTGAATAAGAATAAAGCCAGAAAATCAATTACTGCGTCAGCAATGCATCAGGGTGACGTCAGCAGGTCAAAGGCGCCAGCCCAGGTCAAACCTGACTGGTGGGCCCCTTCTGTCAGCCTCTCAGTGCACTAACTACGTTTAATTAGCCTAATTACTGGGTAGGGCCCACTAGTCAGTGACTGATTAAGTAAGATTTAATTAAAACTAATCCTAATTTAGTTAACAGATCGGCCCCATGTAACTCCCTTGATGCGGCTATATCTCCCACGTGTCGAGGCACGACTTAGAGGCATAACCGCATTGAAAGCAATGTCGCAAGTCGGGAAATCATCACACATCCCATGTACATAAATAATATAAAGGGGAGGTACATAGTTGGCTTACAGTCGCCACGTCACATCAAAGTACATAAATAACATCCATCATACAAATCACTCATGGCCCGACTACGGCGCCAAAATAGAAAAGACCCCCAACATGCGACAAGGCCCTGAATCTACCCCGACTGGGCACCACTACTGATCATCAGGAAAAGACACATAGTAACGCTGAGAATCCTCGTCGTACTCCCACTTGAGCTCAAGCGCGCCATCTGGAGCCGTATCATCTGTCCCTGCATCTGGTGTAATAGTAATCTGTGAGCCACAGGGACTCAGCAATCTCGCACCCTCGCGATCAAGACTATTTAAGCTTAATAGGTAGGAAAGGGGTAATGTATAAGTGGAGCTGCAGCAAGCGACTAGCATATATGGTGGCTATCTTATTCGCAAAAGAGAGCAAGAAGAGGAGGCAAAGCACGAGCGAGAAACTAGTGAGCAACCTGCACAAACATAACTCCAACACCGTGTCCACTTCCCGGACTCCGTCGAGAAGAGGCCATCACGGCAACACACTCAGTTGATTCATTTTAATTAATTAAGGTTCAAGTTATCTACAACCGGACATTAACAAATTCCCATCTGCCCATAACCGAGGGCACGGCTTTCGAAAGATCAATCCCTGCAGGGGGGTCCCAACTTAGCCCATAACAAGCTCTCATGGTCAACGAAGGAATAGACCTCCACCCAAGACACACCGATCAGACTCGGTATCTTGGTACAACAAGATGATTCGACAGGTTAAAACAAGTCCAGCAACACTGCCCGAATGTGCCGTCAAATCCCGATAGGAGCTGCACATATCTCGTTCTCAGGGCACACTCAGATGAGACATCCTATGAGTAAAACCAACCCTCAAGTTGCCCCGAGGTGGCCCTGCAGTCTACTCGGTCGGACCAACACTCAGAGGAGCACTGGCCCATGGGGGGCTAAAATAAAGATGACCCTCGGGCTCCGGAAACCCAAGGGAAAAAGAGGCTAGGTGGCAAATGGTAAAACCAATGTTGGGCATTGCTGGAAAAGCTTTAATCAAGGCGAACTATCAAGGGGTTCCCATTATAGCCCAACCGTGTAAGGGACGCAACAATCCGGGAACATAACACCGATATGACGGAAACTAGGGCGGCAAGAGTGGAACAAAACACTAGGCGAGAGGCCGAGCCTTCCACCCTTTACCAAGTATATAGATGCATTAAAATAACATGGCAATATAATGATATCCCAACAAGTAAATAAATATTCCAACAAGGAACGGCTCCAATCTTCACCTGCAACTAACAACGCTATAAGAAGGGGGCTGAGCAAAGCGGTAACATAGCCAATCAACGGTTTGCTAGGACATGGTGGGTTAGGGGCTGAACATGGCAATTGGGAGGCTGAAAAGCAAGTGGTAGGCATCGTAGCATTGGCAAAGCAAAAGAGCGAGCAAACTAGCATAGCAAAGATAGTAGTGATTTCGAGGGTATGATCATCTTGCCTGCACAGTTGTCAGAGTTGACTGGATCCTCACAAGCAAACTCAACGGGCTCATCGTTAGCGAACTCGTCTCCCGGCTCTACCCAACAACACAAACAATCAACAAGGTTACAATCAACCACGTGCAAGGACAACCAATAATATGCAAAGATGGTATGTTATGCGGGATGCGATGCAGGATGCAAAATGCAAGACGTGACAGGAAATGCATGAACCTGGCCTCAACTTGGAAAACCAAGTGCGCCACTGGATAGAGGGGATGAAATCACCTGAAAATGATATAAAGATCATAGGAATCGGAGCTCCGGTTTGGAAATGTCAAGCGTTTTACGAAACGAACCGATCTGTGATTTACAGCAAGTAGGCTCCTAAATGCAACGAAATGAACATGCTACACCCACCAAACATGAAAAAAAATACATGGCAGGGATGTACACAAGATGCTTATCAAAACACTAGCACTGATCCATAGCCAAATTCATCCATTATGAGGTTCAAACAAGCATGGCAAAAACGAATAAGCAAAACAGATTTCAGACTTAGTGAAATTAACACTAGTCTGAAATTTTAGACCACGATGCTCTCTTCGGAGCAGCAAAACAACATGATACGTAACCTGAACATGACAAGCAAGAACATAGCATGGAGCTACTCAACAAGCTTAACAAAACACCCAAAGTGACCTGGGGCCAAAAGGGTTCACAAAATACTCTAACGAGCACACGAACATAGATGAAACACAATCAGTTTTCAGACTTACTGAAAACTGAGACATGCTGAAATTATAACTCACGAAGGCATGTAAACGAGCTCGATGCACTCACTATGGTGCAAGTCATGGCAAGGCAAGCATATATCCATAAATAAGGCACAAAATGCTAGCTAGACATGGCAAGAACAATGGCATAGCATGCACGAGTCACTAACAATGGCATCGACAAAATCGCAAACAAGTTGACGATCTGCCTAGATTTACCACGAAGCAAAAGTAGAGCTCGATTGACTCAAGCTAGAGCACTCCACATATGCAAACAAAGATATGGATGGATAGAGCATAACATGAATATCAAAACTCCCTTACTGATCATCCTCAAAAGAGGCACGGATCTCTAGGAAACAAGCTGAACATATGGCATCATGAACTAAAATATCCCAGACTTGGTGAAAATCACTAAGTCCCTGAAAACAGAATTCTCAGGTGCCCCTCTTTGCAAGCTTGCACAAGTCACCACACACATCCTAAAAATGCATGGGTGGCACCTCTGGAAAGAAGACAAAATTCTTAACAATTCATCCCAAAGAGTCACAGGCATATCATGCACACAATAATCATGGTAAAAATGACAAAAATCTATGATGAGCTAACGGATCTGCAATTTAACTCACGATGCCTCCTTCTAACAGCATTTTGGGCATCAAGATGAACTCAAATGCAAATTATGCAATGGAATGAAATGATGTACACGTCGAGACGAAGATTTTGATATATCATATGTCCAAAATGGAGCTACGGATGTGGAGATATGAGGAGTCAAAGAAAGCATAAAAAATTAAGGGGGGGAGGGGAAAGTCAACCCTAGGGTTCCAAAATATCCCAGATCTGAGATCCGATCTGCACGCTTCCCGAAGCACGCCGGAGTTCGCTGTAGCTGGCCGGAGTTCGTCGGAGGTCGCCGGACTTGGCGCTTCCCGAGGCGAGGAGGTGCGGAGGAGGCCGAGGCGTTGACGGCGGCGGTCGGGCGTGGCGCCGGCGCGAAGACCGGTCCGGTGGGCGGTGGCTCGAGCTCGCCGGAGCTGGTGGCGCAGCGGCCGGAGGTGGCCGGAGCCGAGCAAGACGGCGGCGGGGAGGATCCAAGCGGCAGGGCGCGGCTCACGGGCCTCGGGGGCCAGATGCGGGCCGCGCGCGGTGGGAGGCGGTGAAGGCGGCGGCGGCGACACGTGGCAGGCTCCGATTGGCGTGGGCGGCGGCGGGCGGACGTGTCCGGCCTGATCCGGACGCGTCCAGCGGCGGGAGGAGGAAGAAGCTAGGGTTTCGGGGAGGGGATCCGAGATTTGGAATGGGGGTCTATTTATAGGCATAAGTGGAGCTAGGAGTGTCCAAATGAGGTGCGGTTTTCGGCCACGCGATCGTGATCGAACGCTCTAGGACATGGAGCAGAGTTTGGTGGGTTTGGGCCAAATTGGAGGGGTTTTGGGCTGCAACACACACGAGGCCTTTTCGGTCCCTCGGTTAACCGTTGGAATATCAAACGCAGTCCAAATGGTACGAAACTTGAAAGGCGGTCTACCGGTAGTAAACCAAGGCCGCATGGCAATTATCGGTCCAATCCGGAAATGTTTAGTCCCCACACACGAAAGAAAGCTAGAAATGGCCACCGGAGGAGAACGAAGCGCCGGAATGCAAAACGGACAACGGGGAAAAAGCTCGAATGCATGAGATGAACATGTATGCAAATGCAATGCACGTGATGACATGATATGAGATGCACGAAAACGAAAACAACACACGGAGACAAAGACCCGAACCCGAGAAATAAATATAACTTAATGCCGGAAACGGCAAGAGTTGGAGTACAAATTGGGAAAGTTATATCTGGGGCGTTACACCCCACCTGTCATAGACTCAGGGGGGGTCTACCTAGGCCCACCCAGGGGTCAAACTGGGTCATCTCGCCGGCGTTGAGCCGCCGGCGAGGCCCGAGGCGGCGGAGGGCTTCGGAAAACGCCCTCAGGCGACCAAAACGACGGCGGGGATGTGCTACGCGATGCGGGGAGCGAGCCGCGTCGTTTGGTGGTGGTAGTTGGGCTGCGCTGAGCACGGTGGTGTGCCCGGCTTCAAGCCACAGTGGCTCTGGCCACGACGGCGACGAGGCACGGTGCCGGCGAGCTTCGGCCGTGGTGGAAATCAGAGCTAGGGGACGGAAACGGAGGGGGCGAGCACGGGGGAAGGAGCAGGAGCTCAAAGGGAGTGAAGCGGTGGTCTCAGCGGGCTCGGGGACGGGCTAAGGAAGAAGTGCGGTCGCCGGCGATCTCGGATGCCCGAGGTTGAAGACGAGGGCGAAGGCGGCATTGCAGGGCTTCCAGCGAAGCGTGGCTCGGTGGGGAGGACGAGGGAGACGAGGCGGAGCCGATGGGCTCGTCGGAGGGGCGAGGGGAGGTCTCTAGCGGCGACTACGGCGATCGGCAGTGAGGGGCGCGCTCGGCCATCGCGGGAGAGGATGAGGGGGATGAGGGGGAGAGTGAGAGAGGATGAGAGGGAGACGAGGGGGGTCGCGTGGCACTTCAGGGCGTCTCCCGGCGTCGGCAGAAGCAGGAGGTGGCCGGCGCGTGGCCGGCGCGCGGCGAGCACGCGCCCCTGCCTCCTGGCGCGAGGTAGGGGGTGACTGGCCGAGCCAGGTAAGGCCCAGGTGGGCTTCTTTCCCCCTTTTTTTATATTTTGTTTTCTTTTTCTATTTTTCTGTAGCTTTAGGGCTTTATTTAAAATACCTAGGCACTTTCTAAAATCCTAAAAATAATTGTGGGCTCTATTGGGATTATTCCTAACAGCAAACAATTATTTCCAGAATTATTTGAGCACTTAAATTATTTAATAGCATTTAAATGCCCAAATTCAAATATTTATGGTTTAAATCAATGACCTTCTGTTGAGCTAGAAAATTGTGCACCAATTTTGCCAGAGGTTCTAACCTAAGACAAAGAGGGTGGACATTTTAGAAGGGCATTTCAGGTTCATTGAAATTATTTTTAGTAAACCCTAGTTGATTTCAGGGGGGGTGCCGGGGGTTCTGCCTTCCCCATTTCAAGTTTCTGATGAAAGTAAACATGATGCACACTCAAATGCATGGACTAGCTAGGGTGTGACAACTCACCCCCACTCAAAAGAATCTCGTCCCGAGATTTAGGATCCTCTGGAAAGAAGGTGGGCTACTCGAGTCGAAGACGATCCTCCCTTTCCCAAGTGGCTTCTTCCTCGGAATGGTGTGACCATTGAACCTTGAGAAACTTGATATTATGACGTCGAGTGGTACGCTCGGCTTGATCAAGGATACGAACGGGATATTCCCGATAAGAGAGGTTATCTTGTAAATCAAGCGTTTCGTGGTCCACTCCACAGATAGGATCCGTGAAGCAACGCCTGAGCTGCGAAACGTGGAAGACATCGTGAACTCTGGAAAGATGCGGAGGTAGTTCCAATTGGTAGGCAACTTCTCCTTGTTTGGCAAGAATGCGAAAGGGTCCAATGTAACGAGGAGCCAATTTGCCTTTCATACCAAAACGATGGGTTCCCTTTAATGGAGTAACCCGAAGGTAAGCCTTCTCGTCAACTTCAAAGGTCATAGGCTTATGTTTACGATCATATTGACTCTTTTGGCGAGATTGGGCTGTTTTCAATTTCTCACGAATAACGCGAACCTGCTCTTCTGCTTCCTGAATCATATCCAGGCCAAAGAGTTGTCTTTCCCCAGTTTCTGACCAGTTAAGAGGCGTTCGACATTTTCTTCCATAAAGAACTTCGAAAGGAGCCTTACCCAAACTAGCTTGATAACTATTATTATAAGCAAACTCCGCGAATGGAAGGCATTTCTCCCAACTCATTCCGAACGAGATAACAGAAGCTCGGAGCATATCTTCCAGAATTTGATTGACTCGCTCTACTTGACCACTTGATTGAGGATGGAAGGCGGTACTAAAGGAGAGACGAGTTCCCATAGCATTTTGGAAACTTTCCCAAAATCGAGAGGTGAAGAGACTCCCACGGTCTGAGTTAATTTCCAATAGAACACCATGAAGAGACACTATTCGGGAGATGTATAAGTCAGCTAGCTGGCTAGCGGTGATACTCTCACGAACAGGTAGAAAGTGGGCTACTTTAGAAAGTCGGTCGATCACAACGAAGATGGCATTATTCCCTCTCTTGGTCCTGGGAAACCCAGTGATGAAATCCATACTGATTTTATCCCATTTCCATTCAGGAATAGCCAAAGGTTGAAGGGTGCCAGTAGGCCGTTGATGCTCTGCTTTAACACGACGACAAACGTCGCAATTAGCAATGTATTGAGCGATTTCTCTCTTCATCCTAGTCCACCAAAACCTCTGGCGTAGGTCTTGATACATTTTAGTACTACCGGGATGAATGGTGAGAGGGGATTCATGAGCTTCCTTAAGGATCATCTGGCGTAGATGTTGTTTCTTGGGAACCACCAGACGGTTCTCGAAGAAGACATCACCTTGCTCATCCATGGAGAAACATTTAGCAACTCCGCTAGCAATGTTTTCCTTAATCCGGGATATGCCCTTATCACCCTTCTGGGCAGCTATGATTTGATCCGTAAGGATAGGTTTCACCACCAGGGTGGATAGGAATCCTCGAGGCACAATGTGAAGATTAAGCTTACGAAATTCCTCATGGAGAAGTGGTTGACTTTGTTGTAACATCAGGTTGTTACAATAGGACTTACGACTTAGTGCATCAGCCATGACATTGGCTTTGCTGGGGGTGTAAGTTATTCCTAAGTCGTAATCTGAGATCAACTCGACCCAACGTCTTTGCGTGAGATTCAAATCTGGTTGGGTGAAGATATATTTCAAACTTTGGTGATCGGTGAAGATCTCGCAACGATTACCGAGAAGGTAATGTCGCCAGGTTTTAAGTGCATGGACTACAGCTGCAAGCTCTAAATCATGTGTGGGATAATTTTCCTCATGTGGGTGTAATTGCCGTGAAGCATAGGCAATTACCTGACGATCTTGCATGAGTATGCAACCTAGTCCTTGTCGCGAGGCGTCGCAATAGATAACAAAGTCCTTGGAGAAATCTGGTGGTACCAGTACGGGAGCAGATGTCAGGCGTCTTTTCAGTTCCTGAAAACTGAACTCGCACTGTGGAGTCCACTTGAACTTTTTATCTTTCTTGAGGAGTTCAGTTAGAGGTTTAGCAACCTTGGAGAAGTTCTCGACGAAGCGGCGGCAATAGCTCGCTAGGCCAAGGAAACTCCGAACTTGCTTGACCGTCTCAGGTGGAGTCCAATCAAGGACGGCTTGAACTCGCTCGGGATTAACAGCAATACCCTTACCAGAGATTACATGGCCTAGATAGGTCACTTCTGGCAACCAAAATTCACACTTGGAGAACTTGGCGTAAAGGCGATGCTCTCGAAGTTTCATCAATACCAGCCTTAGATGTTCGGCATGATCCTCTTCATTCTTGGAGTAGATGAGTATGTCATTGAGGTATACAACGACGAATTTATCCAAGTACTCCATGAAGACTGAGTTCATTAACCGAGAAAAAGTAGCCGGGGCATTGGTTAAACCGAAGGACATGACGGTGTACTCGTATTGGCCATAACGAGTAACAAAGGCCGTTTTGGGAATGTCCCCGTTTCTGATTTTTATTTGATGGTAGCCTAACCTCAAATCCATCTTGGAGAAGACTGAGGATCCAGCGAGCTGATCATACAGGTCGTTGATCCTGGGAAGCGGGTATTTGTTCTTGATGGTGACCAGATTGACAGGTCGGTAATCCACAACCATCCGATCTGTTCCATCCTTCTTCTTGACGAAGAGGACGGGGCAAGCCCAAGGAGAGGAACTAGGACGGATGAAACCCTTGTTCAAGGACTCATCGAGTTGGTTCTTAAGCTCAGCTAGTTCTAAGGGTGCCATCTTGTATGGTCTTCTAGAAATTGGAACGGTTCCTGGAACAAGGTCTATCACAAACTTGACATCCCTGTCAGGTGGAACACCTGGCAGTTCCTCTGGGAATACATCCGGAAAGTCTCGGACTACCGGAACATCCTCAAGGTCTGGAAGAGGGTTGGCATTTAGGGAGTAAAGTTGGCGCTTGGCCACTCGAGTTAAGACATTAACTGTCTTGCCCGAGGGGTGAGTAAGTTGAACGGTTCTAGTGGCACAATCGATCTTAGCATAATGAACTGACATCCAGTCCATACCCAAAATGATATTTATGTCGGAGGACTTGAGAGCTATTAAGGATGCAAGGAAGACAAGTCTATCGACAAGAATTTCGTTCCCATGGCTTACTCTAGAAGTTTGCCATTTGGAACCCGGAGTTTGAATTACCATAGAAGTGGGCATGTCACAGAAGGTCGTGTTATGCAACCGAGCATAGTTCTCGGATATGAATGAATGAGATGCTCCAGTATCGAAAAGAACAGATGCCGGATGGCAATTAACAAGGAGCGTACCAAGGACGACGTTAGGATCCTCATGAGCCTCCTCGGCTGAAACATAGTTAACATGGCCACGGCCAGTGGTGGCCGGCTTGGCATAGAAAGTCTTTCCCGCGGGCTTACCATGGCCAACGGACTTTCTAGCTTGATTGGGGTTGTTCTGGGGACACTCTCGACTATAGTGACCCGGCTCTCCACACTTGAAGCATGTCACCACATTGGGGCATGGAGCAGCATTAGCAGCGGGGCCACCATAGGGCTTGGGTGGTGCAAATTGCTGGTTGGGACGAGGCACCTCAAAGGATGGCCTCGGGATGAACCTGGGTGGCAGTGCCGTGCTTGGAATCCACACCCGGCGCTTCTGAGCTCCAGAGCCGGATGAAGAGCCAAAATCACGGGAGTGCTTGCGTGAAGCGTCATAATCAGTCTGGCCTGTCTCAGCACTGATGGCTTTATTGACCAACTTCTGAAAAGATGTGCACTCGTGCAGACGAAGATCACGGGGAAGCTCGGGGCTAAGTCCCTTGCGGAACCTTGCCTGCTTCTTGGCGTCAGTAGAAACCTCTTCAGGAGCATAGCGTGCCAGGTTCCCAAATTCACGACTATATGCATCCACAGTCAGCCTTCCTTGGGTGAAGTTGCAGAACTCCTCCCTCTTGCGATCCATGAGACCTTCCGGAATGTGATGCTCATGGAAAGCCTCACTGAATTCAGCCCAAGTAGTGATTTGACCGACCGGGTGCATAGCTTCAAAGTTTTCCCACCAATGGCTAGCGGGGCCTTCGAGATGATAGGCAGCATAGGTAACCTTGTCGGCTTCGGCTACGTTGGCAGAACGTAGCTTGTGGGTGATGCTGCGAAGCCAGTCATCCGCGTCGAGGGGCTCGACGGAATGGTTAAACTTTGGTGGGTACAACTTGATAAAGTCATTGATTGACACCAAGTCATTTCACGGGTGGCGTGCAGTGTTCTGCTCAATCCGCTCCAGCAGGCGGTTGGTCTCACGCTTGTTTCTTTCCGCCTCCAGCATCACTTCGGCCAGAGAAGGCGGGTGAGGCAGATTTTCACCTCTAGCTGCACTGGCTTCCCCCTGCTCCGGGACAGCAGGGTTGCCGCGGGTGTTGACCATCCTAGGAGAAAACAAGACAACGGTTTAGACAAGGATGGCTCAAACTTAGCAAGGAAGTGCAGAATGTAATGGATAACAAGGAATGCAGAGATGTTCATCCGTATGCCATGGTAATATAAAACTGCCATATATATACCAACGGTCATACACATCATACATAGTTTAGTACAAGCCCAGGCTACAGTACAACTATGATGAAAGACGTTACATCTCATCGGAGGCATTCCAAGCTCCTATACATTATTTGTCTACACCTCCGGAATCGATTACACGCAAAGTCATATTCCACAAGTCACGCGGGACAGTGGAGATACAACTACTACAATACTAGTGGTACTACTACTAACTCAGACAGCTCCGTAGTAGTCCTCATAGAAGTCACCTCCATAGCCTGGAAGTTCAACGTGATCATCCAGAAACAGACGGTCCTGAGGAGCCTGTGGACCATAGGGGCTAGGATGAGGTCTTGGACCAACAAACTGTGGCCTGCGGGGACCACGGGGTGGGGTGATGCCTCCCACATCACGCCAATCCACCATGTCTGGCAGAGCTGATTTCACAGGATACAGATCCCTTGTATCCATACATCCAGCTTGCACCGCAGGTGCAAACCGAGTCAATGTGGCCCAATGATCAGCACGAGTACTAAAAAGCTCCAGCCTCAAGGCCCGATTCTCTCGGTCCTTATCTTCGAGCATCTTAGCAGTGGTACGAGTTAATGAGTCCTCCTGAGTGGAGTCAGCATAGATAGCCTGAAGATACCCTTGCGCTCCCAGAAGTGAAGCTGGCATGTCACGGAAGTCAGTGTTCCGAAGTAGGCCAGTCCGGACTCGCAAGATGGTCATCATGGAGTAGGCGGCATCCTGCACAGCCATCTCAACGGTAACCCCGAGTCCATAGGAACAGTGAAGGGGCTCGGTAGATCCAGGATAGGAAGGAAATATCCTGACGGTGCAGAAATACTGGCTTTGGTTAAAGTCGCGGAACTGCTCTTCGACAGTGTATTCAGGATACCAACGGTATCCTGTCTCGATCATGACCCGGACTAACATAGCAGTATGACCGGGCACGTCGGGGCACCTGGTCAGGCGAACCACTTGGTTTTGAGGACGGTTGGCCATCTGAAAGCACAACCACAAGACAAAGACATCAGAATTCCTAGGGAAAATTGGACAGCATAACGGCTGTAAATGCTCACAAAAAGATTTGAGACATCCACAACAGTTCACAATACCGCTCAACAGCATCATATCAAGGTTCTGATTCAAATAGCAACATACTAAAAATAGTAGAAACTAGACTGGGACTCATAGCAATAATCCTATAAGCTACTACGGATTAGTAACACGTGAACCTGATAGAAGAAGAGAGCCTAGTCCTTAACCCACGTTGCATCAGAAGAGAATGACTTAGATCAGAGGCATAGGGTAAAGGAGTAAAAGAACCTTACGTTCCCTTCCACAATCAATTCCCCTACATATAACTAAAGCATTTCTAGACTCAACATCGACCAGTTTGGCTCAACGAACCTACAGGCAGTCCGGCTCTGATGCCAACGCTGTCAGGACCCCGATTCCAAGCCACATCGATCTAGCCGGTAACACCTCATATCACTTTGCGGCCTCACGCACGGTATCCCACGGGTGTCACCTTACCATGGCCCGGAACCGTTTGCGCCTTTTGGCTCACGTATATGATAGTGTCGCTAGCATCCATATGACAGAGAACCCGGGCCGACATGGCTAGTCGTGAACCCAAAGCGGCACAGACCTATGGAGACATGCATACGTGAATCACATCGAACATGTCGGTCATCAACGAGTGATTCCGGGCTGTAGCACTGGGCTAACAGGACTCCGGGGATCCCGGGCTGTAGCAGGCTAGGCAGGACTACGGAAGTCACCTTGTGACATTTCCCCGAAGGGACAGACATAGGGACGAAGTGAAACACATGCCGGCCAGTCAAGTGTCCAGAACAGTAGTGCTGGGCTAGCAGGACTCCGGTGAACCGGGCTGTAGCGGACTACTATGGCTCGAGGAACACTAGACTACATTTCCCCATAAGAAAGGCTGCCAAGGATAAACAACTAGATTGTCGGATCCCACTCATACCAAGCATTTCAATCATACACACAATATGCCTGATATGAATACATACAACATGGCATTACAACAAAACTCTACAACTCAAGTACTATATTTAAAGGCTCCAGAGAGCCATACATAACATGTTCATACAGATAGGGGTCACATGGCCCGACACTCAAGTCATACAATCATACAAGCACATGCGGAAGCAACTAGTCTGAGTACATACTCTAGAAAGAAAGAAGGCTTCTCGAAGCCTGTCTATCTACATAGGGCCCTCCATGGCCGGGGTCACCACCTGGGTGGCTAGTCACTCGTCGACGTCAAGGTCTACATAAAACCCAACGGAGGGGGCAGTGTTGTCGTCTGAAAACAATAAATAAGAAAACATGAGTACAAAGGTACTCAGCAAGTCTTACATCAGAACCTACTATACATGCTCATTCTCAAGAAGGTGGTGGGGGTTATGTAGCAAGCCAGCTTTGACTCTTGGCTAAGCTATCCTACGGAACCTCTTTAGTAAAATAGTTTTCGCACACGAGTCCACTACTCACCAACACAATACTCCATCGGGGATCCTCCCTCGTCATCCTGCGAGAGGGCCATCCTCGGTACTCACACTTATCTTGAGTCTTTTAGTAGTATCCATTAACTTGTCTATGAACTGTATAGGCAACCAAGTAGTCCTTTACCTCGGACGTGGCTATTCGAATAGTTTTATACCCTGTAGGGTTGTACTTCGTCACACATGTTTCCACCACTTAGCGTCTGCACACGATATGTGCTCGGCAGACTTCAAGCGAAAACCAACGTGGGTGTAGACCACGACCTGACTAACCTCACAAGTCTCTAGTCTAGGTTTATCGCCTATTCAGGTTCCATCCGCAAGGAAATCCGGCCGGGGTGTCCTCAACGGCCCCGAACGATGTGAACAGGGTTCCCGAGACATCAAACGGGTGACTCGGAACACCGTGCCACAGTGTATCTACCGCAACATAGCCCACCCCTAGGGTCAGCGCTACGCACGGCCGCCAACACATAACCTACAAACACCAGAAACTAGTTGCAACTCCTGGACCGAGGCGAGAGGGGTCAGTAAGTCGAGCGGGGTCATATTTCAGGGCCTAATGTGTGGTAGTAGCTGAATCTTAAATCACGCATACAGATCTCAGTTCGTAGGGACGGCCTCAATGAAACAACCCACCATGTACTCCTACATGGCCTCTCATCGATACCTTTACCAAAACATGTTCAACACATCCCACATATTACCGACATAAGCATTTCACTCTAGCCCATCACCCAGATGAACCAGACCTGACACAACTCTAAGCATAGCAGGCATAGCAAGGTAGGAATCACAAAACATGGCTCAATCAACTCCTACACCTGCTAGTGGGTTTCATCTAGTTACTGTGGCAATGACAGGTCATGCAGAGGATAAGGGTTCAACTACCGTAGCACACAGCAGTTTGAATCGTGTTGTCTTAATGCAGTAAACAAGAGCAGGAGCGAGAACATGGGTTGTATCGGAATGATCAATGGTTGCTTGCCTGATGGAGTGGTAGTGGGATACTACCCTTCAGTTGGATACTCGTTAATATCCTCGGAGGCAGAACCTACCACGAAGAGCACATCGGAACACAGTCAACACATGACGATATGCAACAATATGATGCATGCTATGACATGGCAATATGTTGGTGTCTTGGCCTAATGCAAGCTAGAATAGAAAGGGATGAGCTCATTTGAATCAAAGATTCAAATATTAGCTCATTAAATATGGCATGTATAGTGCATTTCCTTATTCTGCTTAAACAGCAAGGTAAACTTGTTTTGTCATGCATGAAACCATTACAGATGGATAGATTGAATTTTTCTGATAATTTTTCATCTATAATTTATCTCATTTGGAGTTATGGTTGAATTTCTATGAATTTTTGAAGTTTGAACTATTTTCTGGAATTTCCTGAATAAGAATAAAGACAGAAAATCAATTACTGCGTCAGCAATGCATCAGGGTGATGTCAGCAGGACAAAGGCGCCAGCCCAGGTCAAACCTGACTGGTGGGCCCCTTCTGTCAGCCTCTCAGTGCACTAACTACGTTTAATTAGCCTAATTACTGGGCAGGGCCCACTAGTCAGTGACTGATTAAGTAAGATTTAATTAAAACTAATCCTAATTTAGTTAACAGACCGGCCCCACCTGTCATAGACTCAGGGGGGTCTACCTGGGCCCACCCAGGGGCCAAACTGGGTCAACTCGCCGGCGTTGAGCCGCCGGCGAGGCCCGAGACGGCGGAGGGCTTCGGAAAACGCCCTCAGGCGACCAAAACAACGGCGGAGATGTGCTACACGATGCGGGGAGCGAGCCGCATCGTTTGGTGGTGGTAGTTAGGCTCGGGGTGGCCGGAAACGACGCCGGCGACGAGCTAGGCGGTCGCCGGAGTTCGGGCGAGGTCGGTTTCGAGGCTACGGTGCACGGGAGGAAGAACTGGTGGTGGCTACGGGTTCCTGGGGCTGCGCCGAGCACGGTGGTGTGCCCGGCTTCAACCCACGGTGGCTCTGGCCACGACGGTGACGAGGCACGGCGCCGGCGAGCTTCGGCCGTGGTGGAAATCAGAGCTAGGGGACGGAAACGGAGGGGGCGAGCACGGGGGAAGGAGCAGGAGCTCACAGGGAGTGCAGCGGTGGTCTCAGCGGGCCCGGGGACGGGCTGAGGAAGAAATGCGGTCGCCGGCGATCTCAGATGCCCGAGGTTGAAGACGAGGGCGAAGGCCGCGTTGCAGGGCTTCCGGTGAAGCGTGGCTCGGTGGGGAGGTCGAGGGAGACGAGACGGAGCCGATGGGCTCGTCGGAGGGGCGAGGGGAGGTCTCTAGCGGCGACTACGGTGATCGGCGGCGAGGGGCGCGCTCGGCCATCGCAGGAGAGGATGAGGGGGACGAGGGGGAGAGTGAGAGAGGACGAGAGGGAGACGAGGGGGGTCGCGTGGCACTTTAGGGCGTCTCCCGGCGTCGGCAGAAGCAGGAGGTGGCCGGCGCGTGGCCGGCGCGCGGCGAGCACGCGCCCCTACCTCCTGGCGCGAGGTAGGGGGGACTTGCCGAGCCAGTAGGCTGGGCCGAGCCAGGTAAGGCCCAGGTGGGCTTCGTTCCCCCTTTTTTTTGATTTTGTTTTCTTTTTCTATTTTTCTGTAGCTTTAGGGCTTTATTTAAAATACCTAGGCACTTTCTAAAATCCTGAAAATAATTGTGGGCTCTATTGGGATTATTCCTAACAGCAAACAATTATTTCCAGAATTATTTGAGCACTTAAATTATTTAATAGCATTTAAATGCCCAAATTCAAATATTTATGGTTTAAATCAATGACCTTCTGTTGACCTAGAAAATTGTGGACCAATTTTGCCAGAGGTTCTAACCTAAGACAAAGAAGGTGGACATTTTAGAAGGGCATTTCAGGTTCATTGAAATTATTTTTAGTAAACCCTAGTTGATTTCCGGGGGGGGTGCCGGGGGTTCTGCCTTCCCCATTTCAAGTTTCTGATGAAAGTAAACATGATGCACACTCAAATGCATGGACTAGCTAGGGTGTGACACCCAAGGGTCCAGCGGTTCCAGTGAGATCTTCGCGACTCCGGAGACGAGCGACGACAGCTACGAGCCCCCGAGCCGACGTCACTCCCGGAGAAGGGCGGGCTCGTCAGGCCGTCGCCGACCCTGATCTAGATGTGGTTGGCGCCGGTGCCTGACGGCCCATTGTTGATGATGGCATCTTCTGCAGGAGCCCGTGTAGTTAGCACTCCTTAGGATTCGTTCCCTGTGAGGAATCAAAATGCGCCCCATGGGGGCTTGTAAGGTGTCTGTAGTCCCGTTTGCTAATATGTATGACCTTTTGACTTGGATCCGAGCGAGCTGCTAACTCCGTTATAGTTCAGCCTTCCCTTTCGAAACTCACGAGGGCTTGGTGCTCTACACCGACAGGTCCCAGTCCCAAGGCGGCGTCAGCCGTCGATGGTATGCCAGGTCGCGATGCCGTGGTCAAGGCTAGGAGGTGAGCGACCCGAGGTCCGGTAAGAGCCCCTGAGTCGCGATGCTCAGGAGGTCCCCTTTGGCGCCCAAGCAGCCATCACTTAGTGAGAAAGGGAAGCAACGTCGCTAGTACGGAGTTGCTTTAGGTGCGGGGGTAGTGCTGCAGCAGCCAGTGCCGTGGGTGGTAACTTATCTTGAGGATCAGGGGCCGTTCCAGGTGCGCCGTTGGGCCCGTGTGCGGATAGGAGCGGAGACGCTCGGCAAGGTCCTCGCGAGGCCAACTTGTGGAGGAGGTTCACCTTCGCCAAGAGCAGGAGAAGGGGGCGAAGGCGCATGAGGCGGCGCTCGAGGACGCGGAGGCCAAGCTCAAAAAGTGCCGCGAGCGTCTAGGTGTGTGGAAGACGGAGCTGGAGGCGGTGAAGGCCGAGCTGGAGGCCAAGGCTCAGGTCCTCGCCGAAGATCGCGTGGCCTTCGCGGACATGGAGAAGGACGCCCGTGCTTCGCTGAAGATGCTTTACGAGAGCGGCTTGGACAGCCTGCTTGTTGGTGACGAGGATGGCCCCGCCAAGCTGCTCCCCTTCTTGGTCAAGGCTCTTGAGGACGTCGTCCTTGGCATCGGCCCCGCGGCCAAGGCCGAGGCACACGTCCTGTCTTCTGCCGTGCTGACACGGGTCTTCGCCCATGTCTACCTCCGCGATCCCAACACCGACCTCGACGCCCTGCTGGAACCGGTGAGCGGCGAGGGTGCTGCTGCCGCTGTCGAAGCCGTGAAGGGGCGCGCGGAGGCGCTGCTGGAGAAGTTCCGGGCCTTCAGCACCAGGCCGAAGCAAGGCACTGCCGACCCTGCTGTTCCACAAGGCGAAACCAGCGCCGACGAGTGACTCCGTCCCGTCCCTGCTCTTCTTTAGGTTCCTGCACATGCATCACGCCTCGGGGAGGCATTTAAACTTGCGTTTGGCATCGAGATTGACAGTATGGACTGTAATATTTGCTTTTAAGTTCCTTGGATTTTATGCTTTTCTTCCCTACTTGCTTGTGTTCTACGCCGGCAGGGCCCGGCCCCGCGCATGCCTCACCCAACATTGGCCCTGACCGGAAACCAGGACGGGACCAAAGGAGTGAGGGGCCACGTGACAACTTAGGCTCCTGAGTCGCGATGCTCAGGAGTCCCCCTTGGCGCGCGAACAACAAGTAGGGAAGCGTGATGTAGGCGTGTCTTCCGTTCTACGTCTGCAGAGCCCGACTCCGCGCGTACCTCACCCAGCATAGCCTTTCGGAACTAAGGAGTGAGGGGCTACGGAGCCAGTTAGGCCCCTGAGTCGCGATGCTCAGGGGTCCCCCTTGACGCGCGAACAGCGGGTGATGAGGCGAGATGTAAGCGTGGCTACCGTTCTACGTCTGCAGAGCCCGGCCCCGCGCGTACCTCACCCAGCATAGCCTTTCAGAACTAAGGAGTGAGGGGCTACGGGACCAGTTAGGCCCCTGGGTCGCGATGCCCAGGGGTCCCCCTTGACGCGCAAACGGCCTTCATACCTTGGCTCCGCTCGGGGAGAGACGCGCGGCGGACCAGGCCCGAGGGGCCTGGCTGGGCGGCGTACGTCTGGGCGTGACCCAGCCGTAGCCCCCGTGCCCAGCCCCCTCGCGCGGCGCTCGCGAGGGGAGGCATTGCGATGAGGCCAGCCACTGAGCTCTGGGCTTCCTAAGGTTAACGCGGCCCGGAGGCCACCCTCAGTTGTTTATCACCAGCGCGGAGCATAGCGCTTCCGTATGTGTACGGGCATAGCCGCTCCTCGGCAGTGTCGTCAGCCAGCGCGGAGCATGGTGCTTCCACTGGTACGTGGGAGGGGGCTCCCCTCCGGGAGGAGCCCCCGGGGCGTATACAACCCCGCCCTGACACGTGACCGGCATGATAGAGCTGGGTGAGGTGTATCTGGGCACCCGTGAGCCAGCGCGGGACTCACGAGGCCCTACCTCTGGGCGGGTTGCGCCCGGCACTGGGCCATATCTTGAGATGTGTCCCTGCAAAATTTGGTTAGATGTCGGTACTCTACGTCCTCGGGTCCCGGCCCTCGAGCTTGTCTCAGCCGTCGGTGGTATGCCAGGTCGCGATGCCATGGACAAGGCCAGAGGGTGAGTGCTGGAGAGCTAGTAAGAGCCCTGAGTCGTGATGCTCAGGCACCCCCCCCTTTAACGTGCAAGTGGCCGACATGGGAAGAGAAGATGCTGCGGACAGGCTCCATGCAGCTAAGCGTGATAGGCAATGCATAGTTGGAAATAAACGCTAGGGGGATACACGCCGCTGGGTCTGGCCCGAACAGCTTGGGGGTGATGCAGCCCGAGGGGCGCCCCCAACAAGGCAAACTAACGACGGAAAGGTAAATGCAGATACATGCCGCGGGGACGGACCCTCGCAGCCTGGGAGTGATGCCACCCTAGGAGGGTGCTCCCAGCTGAGAATGGAACTTGAAAGATGTCACCTGAGGATGTCATCGGCGTAGTGGCGTTGGTGCAGCAGACTTGACGGGCTGTAGAAGCCGTTCCTCACGAGCCCCCAGGCCCCGGGGCCTCGGGAGGCTCCGGAGGCACTGGTGACTCCTCGCGAGCTGTCTCCACCTCCGCCAGAGCCGCGGACCGCCTGTCTTCCTGAGCCTCCACGATGCCCCTCATGAGGCGCTGGTACGCCGCAGCCATGCTCGGCAAGCCATAAGGCATGCGAACATAGCTGTGGGGTGGACCTCCGCAGCGCCCCACTCACGAGGGCCAGAGGCGCTCCGTTGTGGCGATCTGATTGAGCCCTGGTATGTCGACGCAGACGCGCAGCCCACCATCCTCGCCTGGATGTGGGGCCACGGTTGGCAAGCGGCGGCAACCTCTCATGGTCCTTGTCTCCTGTAGCTCTTGAATGGCCTCGTCAACGAACTCTTGTTGGTCTGATCTTCCTTGCCTGGCTCCCTCTCGAGGGAAACGTGCTGGGAAGCACGCCTCCACATGGTGCCCAAGCGCCTCCCCCGTGACCCTGGCTAGGACGGTGGCCCTCCAGGTGAGAGCCCCCGAGCCCTGCCTGAGGAGGGCGCCGAGCGCGCTTTCCTATGCGATGGATGGAGGGCCCTCCTGAGGGGGCACGGGCCCTGAGGGGCTGAGCCTGACGACGTCTTCTTCTTCTTGGGGGTGGCCTCAGGAAGCCTCCTGCTTCCGCGATCTAGGTCTTCTAGCGACGCGGCCTGAAAGGCTCGCTCCAGGGAACACACTGCATCTCTCTCTTCACAGGGCACCGTGATGACGCCGCCACTTCCTGGCATCTTGAGGACGTTGTAGCCGTGGTGGGTCGCGGCCATGAACTTGGCCAGCGCTGGGTACCCGAGGATGGCGTTGTACGGCAGGCGGATGTGGGCGACGTCGAAGTCGATGAGCTCGGTGCGGTAGTTGCTGCGGGCTCCGAAGGTGACAGGGAGGCGGACCTGCCCGATCGGGACTGTGGAACCGTCGGTGATCCCGGAGAAAGGCTTGGTTGGCTGAAGCTGGTCATAGGGCACTTGGAGGTTGTTGAATGTTTCCACGGACATGACGCTGAGCCCTGCCCCACCATCGATGAGGGTCTTGGTGACCTGCACGTTGCTGATGAATGGGGAGCAGAGCATCGGGAGGACCCCTGTAGTGGCCGCGCACTTGAGCTGGTCTGCCGAGCTGAACGTGATGGGGCACGCCGACCACCTGAGGGGGCGCGTTGCTTCGAGCTTGGGGAGAACTGCATTCACTTCGCGTGCAAACTGCTTGAAGATACGTTGGGATGCTGGGGCTTGAGCTCCGCCCAGGATGCAGGCGGTCGCGCGCGGCTCCTGGGAGACCCCAGCCCCCTCGTCTTGATGGCGGTCTTCGTTCCTTCTTGGTGGAGGCGGCAGCGGAGGTAGGCCTGCGTTGCCATGAGGGCGGTCCTCACGAGGCTGGTCTCTCCAGTCCCCCTCGCGAGGCAGGTCCCGCCAGCGGTCCTCGCGAGGCTGGTCGCGCCACCCCTGGCGCGGGCCGCGGTCTTCCCAGCGCCCTGGGTTTCTTCCTCCTCCCCGGCCGTAGCCCCGGTCAGCACGGTCAGGGCGTCGGCCGATCCTTCCTTCTCGCATGGCGCGGAGCTCTTGACATTCATTGGTGTTGTGGGTGTGGAGGTCATGGTACACACAGTACCGGCTGCCTCTGGAGGGTTCGGGCAGATCCTTGCCCCGCTTGGTGTCTGGTTCTGCTGCGAGTACGGCAGCCCCCTTGCACTTCACGTCCTTAGCCTTGGGCTTCTTCTCTTCTGGGTCCGCGGCAGGCAGCTCGAGGAGGGAGAGACGTCCCTCCTCAGCCATGGCGCACTTGTTCGCCAAGTTGAACAGCTCCAGGGAGGTGCAGAGGTCTTCGTGCATCGCCAGCTCCTCCTTCATCTTGACGTCACGCACGCCGTCAGAGAAGGCGGAGATGATGGCCTCCTCTGACACCCTGGGGATCTTGAGGCGCGCGTTGTTGAAGCGCTGGATGTACTTTTGCAGGGTCTCTCCGGGTTGTTGCTTGATGCGGCGCATGTCGCTCATGGCAGGCGGCCGGTCGCGAGTACCTTGGAAGTTGGCGATGAAGCGGGCGCGCATCTGGCCCCAGGAGGAGATCGTGCCTGGAGCCAGATTCAGGAGCCAGGTTCGAGCTCCTTCCTTGAGCGCCATGGGGAACTAGTTCGCCATGACCTTTTCATCCCCGCCGGCAGCCTCGATACCCAGCTCATAGAGCTGGAGGAATTCCGCGGGGTCAGTTGTGCCGTCGTAGCGAGGAGGCAGGTCGGGCTTGAACTTGCCGGGCCACGCGACGCTGCGCAGCTCAGTGGTGTAGGCGTGGCAGCTCGCGGTGGCCACGAAAGGCCTCGGTTGGTGGAGAGCTTGGTCTTGAGGGTCCCCACGCGCTGCAGCTAGGAGCAGGGCGGGGTCTTGACGCGTCGGAGCTGGAGCAGGGTCGTGGCGTGCCGGAGCAGGGAGTGCCCTGGCAGCCCCCTGCGGGCAAGGGATATCTTGGCAGCTTCGCTCTTGTTGCGATGGCGCCTGGCGGAGCGGGTTCCGCCCAGGGGCCAAGCGCCTTGGAGCCACGACATCTTCTTGGAGAGGAGGCGGCTGGTGCGCCTCCGGAGCTTCGTTGCCCGCGCGGGGCGGAGTGCGGCACAGAGGGACGGACGATGCAGAAGAGCCCCCTGCGGCGCGGACAAGCTCGGCGACGCGGTCGAGCCATTCTTCGTAGACGTCGTCGATGGGACGGTAGCGCAGGAGCTCGTTTGCCGCGAGGAGCGCAGCTCGAGCCTCCAAGGGTGCGTGGAGCGCGCGGGACGACAAACCGGCTGGAGCGAGTGATGGAGTGGCGGTGCGCCGTCTTGCCGCACGGATGGGTGCTGACATGATGCCTGCTGCTTGCCCCCCGCCGGGCCGGTGGCGGCGTTGACGGCGGGCGACGGGGAACGACGAGGACGCCCACCGACGGGGGCCGTCTGGGCGACGCAAGAAGCGATGGCGGCCCGGCGCTCAGCGCGGGCTCGACGAGCGTCTGACATGGATGCGACGGTCGGAGGAGAGCGGAGCGATGGAAGACGAATTCCGGCGCACCCCTACCTGGCGCGCCAAATGTCGGATTTCGGGTTCCGGCAAACCCTTAAGGTTCGAACACTGGGGTGCGCACGGAAATCTCACCTTCGACCTCTCCGTCTCGATGGGATCTAAACTACTAAAAGAACTGCATGAAAGACACAAGATTTATACTGGTTTGGGCCACCGATGTGGTGTAATACCCTACTCCAGTGTGTGGTGGATGGATTTCCTCCTGGGGCTGGTGTGGATGAACAATACAAGGAAGAACAGCCTCGCGAGGGTCTGTTCTTGGCTGTGGTGATGAACTGTTGTGAAGAGCTCAGTCACCCTCTCTCTCTCTCTCTCTCTCTACTTGCGGACCGAACGAACAGGAATCGATCAACCCGAACCAAAAACCCCCCAACCCCCTGCTATGTGGGTGGCTAGTCCTATTTATAGAGGCCCTGGTCCTCTCCCCAAATGTTGAGCGGGAAGGGATCCAACAATGGCGGGCTAATTTGAAGGGGGACAGCGAGTACATCTATCGTGACAAAAGCAGTCTTCGCCTGCCAAAGGCTCTGGTGATGACGCCGCGCTGGGCTTCATGGTGACCTCCGTCTCATAGTCCTCCTGGCCTTGGTCTCGTTGCACCGAAGTGGCAACCTTTGCCTGATGCCTCGGTACTCCGCTGATACGCTTGCTCCCTTTGCACCAAAGAGGAAAGAGGGATGCTGCGCGCGCTGGCACCCGCCTGGTGCCCCGTGTCGTCATGGCTTGCGTCATGGGCACCTCGCGAGGTACCCCGCCTTGAACTCTCCGCCTCCTCGCGAGCCAGCCTGACGAGGCTGTGCCTGAAGATGCGCCGTGTCGTCCGCCTCGCGAGGGTCTTGAGCCTCGTGTTGATGAAGATGGGCCGCGCTGGGCCCCCACTTGAGCCACGCCGCAGGCCGCAGGCAGGCAGGTCTGGGGACCCCCGTTCCCAGAACGCTGATAGGTAGGTCGGCCATCTCAGCATGGCACTTCTTCAACTGGGAAACATGAAACACTTCCTGAACTCCTGACAGTCCTTCAGGTAACTCCAACTTGTAGGCAACTTCTCCCATCCGTTCCAAAACACGATACGGTCCTACAAATCTCGGGGCTAACTTTCCCTTAACTCCAAAACGTTTCACTCCTCGCAAAGGTGATACTCGCAGATATGCTCTGTCTCCAATTTCATAGGTTACCTCCTTGCGTTTCGAAACTGCATAACTCTTCTGTCTGGACTGGGCTATCTTTAGTCTATCCCGAATCAGTTTAACCTTCTCCTCAGACTCCTTGATCAAGTCTGGTCCAAACAACTATCGGTCTCCAATTTCATCCCACATCAACGGTGTTCTACACCTTCGGGCGTACAAGGCTTCAAACGGTGCCATTTTCAAACTGGCTTGGTAACTATTGTTGTATGAGAACTCTGCGTAAGGTAGATTGTCATCCCAACTAGACCCCTAATCTAGCGCACAGGCTCTCAACATATCCTCCAGAATCTGGTTGACTCTCTCGGTCTTTCCATCCGTCTGCGGGTGGAATGATGTACTGAACTCCAATCTCGTTCCCAAAGTCTGGTGCGGCTGATGCCAAAACTTTGAGGTAAACTGGGTTCCCCTATCTGATACGATGGTCCTCGGAACTCCGTGTAGACATACGATCCTGGTCATATATATCTTCGCCAACTTTGCACTGGTATAAGTTGTTTTCACTGGGATAAAGTGTGCTACTTTGGTCAAGCGGTCAACTACTACCCATATTGAATCATATCCTAATTTGGTCTTGGGCAATCCAGTGATAAAATCCATGCCAAGTTTATCCCACTTCCATTCGGGTATCGGCATAGGTTGTAACAATCCTGCTGGCTTTTGATGCTCTGCCTTCACTCTCTGACATACATCACATACGGCCACATACTCGGCGATGTCCTTCTTCATCCCTGTCCACCAGAAACGTTCCTTCAAATCCAAATACATCTTGGTGTTTCTGGGGTGTATCAAGTATGGTGAGTCATGAGCCTCCTGAAGTATTAACTTCCCGATCTCGATGTTATTGGGCACATAAACACGGTCCTCAAACCATAAGGTGTCGTGTTCATCCTCACGAAAACCTTTGGCCTTTCCTTCGCTCATTTTCTTCTTTATCTCGGCAATCTCTTTATCATCCTTCTGAGCCTTCACGGATCCTTCCCAACAATGTAGACTGAACTTCCATTGCTGCAACAAAACCTTTGGGAACAATCTCCAACCAAAGTTCCCTGAGATCCTCGGCTAACTCCTTTGGTAATCCTCCGCTTATGAGGGTATTCGTTCTTGTTTTCTTTATGGTTGTGTCCTATTTCTCCACAAAGCTTGTGGGCACAAGGTTTCTTCATATCCTTTCCATAAGGCCTCAACTTCTGGGACACAAACCGAGACTTTGGCAAAGTCAACTTAAATTCTTTCCAAGTGGTTACTCCTTGCCATCCATTGATGGTTTGGTACATCCTCCACCAAGTAGCAGCACCTCTTTCAAAGCATTGAAGAGCATGCTGGGTCATATCCTTTCCGACTATAGGGTTATTCTTCATGTGATCCTCCATGTCCTGAATCCACCAGTCTGTCTCCAATTGACTCATTGGTCCAGAAAATACGAGCTCATCTCCATTCGTCCTCTATTGGGTCCATGGGTTTGGGGTGGGATAAGAGAGATAGAGAGGGATACACACAAAGCAAACAATAGTTTTGAAAAGACGGATTTTATCTTGTGGCTGTCGGAAAAACATCAAACAAAAAGATAGCTCACAATCGTAGTTTCTAACGTAAGTGTATAACAGGGGCTTGGTCTTCTAAAGGTCAATAAATCTTCAAAGTCGCCAAACTTTTCAAGCCTTGTTCATGTCTCTGTTGGCATCTTCCGATCATGCTTGTCCTCCTCCAGTCCTTTTACCCGATCATCTCTGTTGACGGAAGTCTCTAGTGACGTCCTATAAGGGTTGCATTCCAACCTTCTAGGTTTCAACATCCTTGGTATGAACCATGTCCTACTATCCTTCAGTTCCTGACGAATCTCTGGTATCTTGAGGTTTTGCTCCTCTTGTTTGGCTACTTCAGCTTCTGGGTCCTAAGTTCTTCACGAAATGCTTCCTTGTCAAATACGGCTTCCTGGAGCTCCATCTTAGAATTCTTGATGTACTACTCCAGATCCTGGTGATACACCGGCTAAGGTTAAAACTTCATCTTTTACTGATAGATGCTCCATCAGCCTTCTACCATCCAATCCTTTCGAAGAAATGCATTCTTAGCTCAGCTCGGTGACCATAGTATTAGTGGCAATGACATCACGGATAACCGTGTTTCTGCCCTTGTCATTGCCATGAGCTATCTTCTATAGTTGATATCTCCTGCCTTAGGGTTTTATTGAGAAAACTTTGAGTTCTCATGCTCCATGTTCCGGTCTTTCTCCAATAAACCTTGATTTCGGGTATTGACAGCTTCCTTAGACTGCCAAGTTCCATAAGGGGTGCCTTCCTAGGTCATACAAATCAGGACAATTCTACACGGCCTTCAAATTCTCCTAGTCTTCGGAGTCTTCAACCATTGTAGTTTCCATTATTATAATACACGGTATAATCCTCTTCATTCCAAAGTGGTCTCGGTTGTCCGATATGTTGTACTTCCTAGAGTGGTCTCATCAGTCGAATCTTCGTGTGGTCAAAAGGGAAAAGGGGGTATGGTCTCACTAAAAGGGAATATTTGAATAAGCTCAGAAGAGAAGAGAGGTAAAAGATCCTTTTGAAAATAAAGTTGTAGAGAAAATATTTCCTATGGGCTTGCCAGTTTCTAGGGGTCACGTCCTACAGTCAACATGTGCTCTGATACCATCTTGTAGCGACCCAACCTCAAACGGTCAAGTCTCTATGCTTCAGTGTCATCCCTGGATCAGTAATGCTGACACACACAGTACTCGAGGATTTATAACAGAGTAGCAATCACACACTTATTACATCGAATGTCTCCAAAGAGAACTTATTACAATAAATATGGCTTAAGGCCATCTAATATGATAACAGCGGAAGGCTTGGAAGATAAAGTGAGTCCATCAACTCCAACGACATAGCTGAGCTGCACGGCAACGACCTAACAAACCTTACTCCTCGTCTGAAAAGTCTGCAACATAATACGTTGCAGCCCGAGAATGGGTCAGCACATGGAATATGCTGGCAAAGTAACACAGTAGAGCAAGAACAGAATAATGCTATCACTACATGCATATTTGGCTGGTGGAAAGCTCTATGGTTTAGTTTTTGCGAAAAGCCATTTCTTCCTACAACAAAGGAATAGATTTTAATTTAACTATCATGGTAGTTGAAACATCATTGAGAAGTTCCTCCAACTCAATCCCAATTAAGGTAATTATTAACCCAACAACATTAATTTAGAGTGATGAGATACTTAAGATACTCCAAGTACTACATACTCAAGATGTCCATAACCGGGGACACGGCTAACCATGATTAGTTTATACACTCTGCAGAGGTTTGCGCACTTTTGCCCACAAGACTCGATCGCCTCCGTTGGATTTCTCGCACTACATGGTATTTGAGAATCGGATGACCGAGACACAGTCTTTCAGAAACATTAACTCTCTACTCCGGGCAGACCATACCAAACCTACAACCCACTACCTGTTGATCCACCTCTTCAAGAGCTTCATGTAACTTAATCAACTATGCTAGAGCCCACAATAGCTTGTGGCTGCACACGGAAGTTTCTAGCATGAATCATCTCGGTTCCCTTTGAGCCTGGGTGGCGGTCCATAGGAAGATCACACGGGTACTCCGGGATTTCCAAAAATACAGGCAACACTGGGTACTCCAGGTGCCTCAATCCACCCAGATGTGTATTTAAGTTGCCACCTTAAGTTGAACGATTAATTAACAATCTTACATCTTTCATGTATTTCACTCACCCAAACCACGTCTACGAGCATAGCATAGCAATATAAGCAACGCGTAGTGAAAGTGCGTTATATCGACTAGAGGGGGGGTGAATAGGCGATTTTTATGAAAGTCTTCAAAACGTGAAGGTTATGAAGACAGACAGTACAGATATGCCTATCACTTAAGCAGCGGAAGTTAGATTAAACTAGGAAAGCCATGGTCAAGTATTCAATAGAGTGAAAGCACAATGACAAGTAGCTGCAGTGTAATAAGGATCAGGTAGGAAGAAGTTATGAAGCCAAACAAATCATACAGTTATGTTGTGAAGACAGAAGATAAAGCAAGCATGCAATGGCTTCACAATGTGTAACAGTAAGTAAAAGGAAGTGAAGATGAAACCAGTGACACGCTGAAGACAATGATTTGTTGGACCAGTTCCAGTTGCTGTGACAACTGTACATCTGGTTGGAGCGGCTAGGTATTTAAACCCAAGGACACACAGTCCTGGACACCCAGTCCTGAACACGGAGCTCAGGACACCCAGTCCTCACCGTTTTATCCTTGAGCTAAGGTCACACAGACCTCGCCCAATCACTCTGGTAAGTCTTCAAGGTAGACTCCCAAACCTTCACAGACTTCGTTCACCGGCAATCCACAATTTCTCTTGGATGCTCAGAACGCGACGCCTAACCGTCTGGAGGATGCGCAGTCCTCAAGTGTAATAAGTCTTCAGATCACTCAGACAAGAAGACTTAAGTGATGCCCAATTTACTCTGGCTCTGGGTGGTTAGGGCTTTTCTCCTTGCTAGGAATTTTCTCTCAAAGGCTTCGAGGTGGGTTGCTCTCAAACGACAAAAGCCGTGCACTGAAATCTGAGCAGCCAACCGTTTATGGTTGTAGGGGGTGGACTATTTATAGCCACTGGGCAACCCGACCTGATTTGTCCGAAATGACCCTGGGTCACTAAGTAACTGACACGTGTACCAACGGTCAGATTTCAAACTCACACGGCAACTTTACTTGGGCTACAAGTAAAGCTGACTTGTCCGACTCTGGACAAGATTTGCTCTCGTAGTCTTCGCTCGAAGATATAGGTTTTGAATTAGGCATCACTTCAGTCATTCCGACTGGTTCTCTTGGATCCCACTTAACAGTACGGTGGTTCCTATGACTCGACACAAATGAAATAAAACTACGAAGGATCTATGTCTTCGAGTTCCATAGGCTTCACGTGGTGTCTTCTCTTGTCATAGTCTTCAATGTGAATATCTTCATATACCACCATTGTCTTCAATGTCTTCATACATTTTTAGGGGTCATCTCTGGTAGTAAAACCGAATCAATGAGGGACTTCTACCTGTGTTATCCTGCAATTCTCACAAACACATTAGTCCCACAACTAGGTTTGTCGTCAATACTCCAAAACCAACTAGGGGTGGCACTAGATGCACTTACAGTCTCCCCCTTTTTGGTGATTGATGACAAACTAGTTGAAGTTTTCAACGGGGAATATAATTTGTGAAATTGTAAAGGAATTGTCTTCATAAGCTGCAAGGGCTCCCCCTGAAGATGTGCATATAAGTAATTTGCTTCTGGAACGCAAATGCACATGGCAGGTTGTACTTGTGGAGATCCACTTCAACTTATGGTGACAATCCACTATGCATGTAAAAGTATATGAAGAGAATGACATGCATAATAAAAAATGGACGTCTGCATAATGATCTAAGTGCGGAATTTATCGTCGTACATGCGGAATTTATCTTCACAAAACATAATGGCAAACAAGTAGCAGACGACCATCGAGTTTAAGTGTTACAACTCAAAGAACCAAATGTAGCAAAATGAGAGTTGTAAGCACAAAGCAAAATGTAGCAAAATATAAAGGCACCCGCCCATAGTGACCCGCTTGAAGACTATAAACATCATATGCTTCTCCCCCTTTTGTCAGTGATGACCAAAAAGGTTTGAAGACATAGAGTTTTCTACGCGTTCCCAGGCGCAGCAGGGTCGGTGGAGGTGTTTGGCGGTGCAGACGAGCTTGGTGCAGATTCGACGCGCGCTGAAGGAGGTGGAGGTGATGTAGCGTCTTCTTCTTCTTCGATAATTCGTGCAGTCACCGTGGCAGCAGAGGAAGAGAACTCCGAATCTTCAAGTGATGGAGTTTTGCGTAGCATTGCCCTTCGAGGAGGCGTGGAGTCAAATTTGAAGCGCTCTGTGAAGCCATCCTCTTGAAGTTCAGCTTCAGGACACATCATCGTGGGTCCTTTCCAAGTGCGGCGACAGGTTTCGTGTGCAACAAATGCATTCTTGGTTGCAAGATTTCTGATACGATTGACATCCTCCATGATGCTTTTCATCTGCCTCTTGAGCCAGTCGTGATGCCTGTCCTGCTTTTGGTGAAGAGCCACAAGAAGCTCTCGGTCATTGAGGGCACGAGCGCGCTTCTTGGGTCGCTGAGCAGCTGTGCTGTCAGTGGCTTCAGTAGATGCAGGTGCACGTGTGGTGCCAGCTAACGAATACACTCTGGAGATGGCTTCAACACCTTCAACATTCTGAGTGAAGCTCTAGTGTTCTGCATTCTGAAGACTTAATGGTTGCTTGGCAGGCTCATGATATATAGCTTCAGCAGAGGTGTCCACATCTGGCAAGAAGATCCGATGGTTGCGAGATGAGGGCTGATATGAAATCGCAGAGTGAAGCTTGATCAGCCTCATAACCCAAGGAGCATAAAACTTCAAGCCAAATAGATCTGAGCCGGATGCCGCAAGCTGGCGTATGAAGAAGTCCTGCGCATTGAAGCATTTGCCATGAAGGGTGTAGAATATGAGAGTCTTCATTGCACCCTCAACCTTGGCATGTAGAGAGTGTCCCTTAATGGGCCAGAGAGTCCGCCTGATGATGTGATATATGGTTCTGGGCAGGTACTCTAGGTCTTCAATGAAGAACTCAGTTGGATAGGGTGCATCATGGGGCAATGGCTTCATCATTGAGAGCATCTGACTCATATTTGGTTCAGGCCTCTGGAATATGCTCTCAATTGCTTCAGCATGTAGTTGACAACCTTCCTCGAAGAATGCGCCAGGAGTGGGCAGGCCGGTAAGCTCAATGATATCAAATGCATTGGCTTCATAATGGACATTGCCGGTCATCCACTCCAGGACCCAAGTCTTCGGATCTCCGTTGTAGCCTTTGATATGAAGGGTGGCATAGAATTGAAGTAGAAGCTCTTCATTCCAGTGCTCTTCATCTGTGATAAATGGCAGCAAACCCACTTGCTTGAAGCAATCCAGTGCTTCTTCCAGGCCGGGCAGACCAGCAACAGCTTCAACCTCAAGGCGCTTGTGCGGGAAGATGCGACCTTGGTTGTATAGGATGCATGAATAATAGCTGCGTTGTGGATAGCTCCAGAACCTATCTGATACAATCCGTTCCCTTGAATAAGGGTTCTTGGAGCTGTTGAAGAACGTATTATCTGCCCTGAAGCTATTAACGTTAAAGGAGCCAGGAGTTGATGCAGCACCTGGGAACCTTGGCAGTCGTGGGATCGGCTTCTGGACCTGAGGCCTGTGCGCAACATGATAGTTGAATTGGGGACCGGCAGCAGACTCAGGCACAGAAGTGTCAGGAGCAGTAGCTTCAGTGTCTTCTGAAGCTGTTGTTGGGGAGGGCTCCACATTGGCTTCAATGTTGGTGGTGGCAGCCTCAATATTTTCCGCCTCCACTTGACTAGCTGGAGGGCCAGACTCAGGCACGTTCTCCTGGAGAACGGCTTCTTGTTGGTGCGGGGGAGTTGGAGCTTGTGGTATTTCTTCATGCTCTTCGGCGGATGCAGCCGGAATGTCTTCAGCTGAACCTTGAGGCCGTGATCCTTTGCGAAGCCTGCGGAATGCAGACGACGCCTTTGGAGTTGGAGTGGGCTGGACATCAAATTCTTCTTCCGCTTGTGGGCGATCCGCCCATGATGCATCTTGTGCAATTGGCGTCAGAGGACGACCAATGCTGATGAGTTCGCTTGTCTCAAGCTGAGGAAGGGCTGCATCATCTTGTACATTGTCCTGAAGACCAATGTCTTCAGCAGCGATGGGGTCGGCTGCTGGAATATCTTCAGCTTCAGGAGCCTCTGTGGGAGCAGGCTCATGAACTGTCAGCTGACGATCTGCGTCAGGATAGATGACAGAGAGAGGTTCAACTATCAAGGGCTCTGTGGGAGCAGCCCGAGCTTTCTTGATCTTCCGCTTCTTCTTGGTGGGATCAGATGGAGAGGCTTCAGAGTGTTTCGTCTTCCTTGCTTCAGCCTTGGCTGTCCGTGTCTTCTTGAGCTCTGAAGCGGTTGACCGGCTCTTTGGCTTCAAGCCAGTCGTAGCAGTGGGGAAGACAGTCGGAGCAGCTTCTTGTCTTGGTTCCTCTGGTTCAGGCACAGCAGGCTTCTTCTTCTTCTTCACGGCCATCCCGGGGTCGATGCCGGGACGCCCAAGTGCCTTGCGCTTCTCGGCCTCATTGTAGGCATGCACACAGTGATTAGCCAGAGTCTTCATTCGCTCCCGTGAACCTTGAGCTTCTACACGCTTTTTCAGAAAGTTCTCCTTTAGCTCATGCAACATGATCTTGAAGTTCTTCACTTCTTGCACGCTGAGCTTGGCCATATGCTGCTTGAACTGAGCCTTTTCAAAATCAATCTTCTGCTTCAGTTCAACAATGCTCTGGGCAATTGCAAGTTCTGAAGCAATAGCGCCTTGGAAAGCGACGCTGAGGCCAATGGGCAGCTGCAGATCATCGAAGCTGATATTTGGTGTAGCAAACCACTCGTCGATGAAGTTGTGGATGATGGCAACATCAAAGAGAGGCAGATTGTTGAAGATTTCAGCTTCTTCATTGCTCTTGATGAGCTGCTCAAGAGCGTCATCTCCAAGATCTTCATCACTTGACAGATCAATGGTTTCACTGCGCAGAATGGCAGTAGCTGTGAGCTCTTTGCCTGTGTGTGGCTGAGGCTTCTTGGCTTCCTGGGGCTTGGAGACTCGTGATAAGTCTTCAGACTGCACACTGGCTTCAGGAGGTGCAGTAGCCATTGGCTTCGCCCTTGGGATTTTGGGTGAAGGGGCCGGCTTTGAAGCTTTTGGCTTCTTCATCTGCTTTGGCTTTGGTGCAGCAGGTGCTTCATCTGACTTAGAGTCAGCAGGAGGGTCATTGACTGTAGTCCCTTGGACTAAGATGCGGGTGATGAGGCCCTCAAGATTTGCATATGGACCGATGATATTGGGGTCTGCCTCGCGTGTGCCATCTGCCCTTGGTGCAGAGGGACCAGGGTTGAAGTCTAAGCCCAATTTCTTCTTGTTTTGCTTTGCTGACCTCTGGGCAAACTGGAAGTTGCGCTTGAACAGATGGTCGTCACGACACTAGAGTAGTGACGACGGATGAGCATCAGCAGGCTGCGGTCCTCTGACCATGCATGGATAGAAGCCTTGAGCAATGGCTTCATCTCTGGACCTGGGCACGAGATTTTTGTATAGTACGTCTCCCCATGGTCTCTTGATGGCGCTTTTCTCAGCGTACTCCTTGGTGACGAAGCGGTATTGGAACCATTGCTCCGCCCAATAGCGTCGAATCCATTGGATTCGTGTCTTGCGCTGATTGTAATCCTCTTCAGGATCTGTCTTGTACAGCTCTGAGAGGTCATCGGGTAGATCTCTTGATGTTTCCCCTCGACGCTTTCTACCACCCATCCTTGCTGGTTTTTCTGCAGCCATAAACCTTAACTTGGAAGGCTTCAAGACGTTCAAAGGCTTCAAAGGCTTTCTTTTGCTGGACCAACAGGAACTGGCTTCAGGAGAATTGATGTGACGCTGTAAGAACTCTACAAATGAATGCAGACTATGAGAACCAAAAGATTCTCCCACGGACATGTACCTGTGACAGCATTAAGGTGCGAGGGAAGGGGAAGAGGTCATATGCATTCTCAGAAGATTTTGAAGATAAATCAGTTTAGAAGACATTGACCTCATCGTGCGAAGACATTCACTTATATAAAAGAAGTTGGTTCCAGATTTGTACGAACCCATAGATCAGTACAAGTGAGGAATCTAACTACTTCATGAAGCACAAGTGAATATACTAGGCAAGTTATGAGATGCAGACTGAGAGAGATCTAACTTGTGTGAATAGAAACTTCTTATGGCAGAAAGTGACCGAACTATAGGATCAAAAGAGGCTGTAAAAGAGGTTTTATTTACCACACTTGGAACTGCTAGACAGAGTGGGAGATGAGGCCGAGCAGTTCGATCCTCCGTGCCCTAACTTGGCGACGGAAGACACCTACGGCAACGGCGGAGAGAGTGATGTCCGCGGTCGGCGTGAAAGCGGCGTCGGAGAGGTTGTGGCAGTGAAGCGCTTCGTCGCCGGCATCGTCGAGAGCTAGCGGTGGCGCTAGGGTTTGTGCGAGCGAGGAAGAAGGAGATAATGACCACGGTGAGTGTATATTTATAGTCACAGGGGCGGCACTGCGCTATTACACGGGTGCCCCTGGCGATTCGCATCTGAACAGCACGTGGCCATCATGCGGAGTCTCGGGGGCAGTTCCACATCCCACGCACACCTAGATTGTCGGGTGGTCGTTCCTACTTATCCGGATTTCTTGTGGATGAATGAGCATTGAAAACGGTTTTAAAGTTTGTTTCTGTGTCTTCTGTTGACAAGGACGCAGAGAAGACATTCGACAGTTTCAATAGGATGCATATGACTTGGAGAGATAGAATTTGAGATAGAAAGCATAGAGAGATTAGGGTCCGATCACATTCACTTAGTTCAAAAGATTCAAAACAAGAAGACATAGCTATAAGTGAATGTTGTTGAGGATAGAACACTAGTATATATATATATAATCCACGTAGTGAAGATAATCATGAAGACGTGTAGAGATTGAAGCCAAACCAAATGTGAAGACATTGCAAGGTAACGCCATGAGTGAAGCACTTCAAAATAGAACGTTTGGTGGTGGCATTACCCACCGTATAGGAAGTATTAGACTCAGACACGGCGCACAATTATCGTGGCGCTCCGAAGTCAATTTCCACATTAATGTATTCACACTTAGAATGTATGTCTTCATTGATTGAAGATATACGTTACTTCATGTGTTGCACATCTAAGTCATCAATATGTATAAGTGTTAGGATGTGTGCCTGATCACAGGACATTTGAGGATTCCAAGATATTTAGCTCACACCGTAACTTGCAAAATCTCTTCTCATCCAAGGGCTTGGTGAAGATATCTGCCAATTGCTCTTCAGTGTTGACGTGTATGATATCAATATCTTCCTTTGCAACATGATCTCTGAGAAAGTGATGACGAATTTCAATGTGCTTTGTCTTCGAGTGCTGAACTGGGTTGTTGGCGATCTTGATGGCGCTTTCGTTGTCGCAGTAAAGAGGCACTTGCTTCAGATGAATGCCATAGTACTTGAGAGTTTGCTTCATCCACAGAAGCTGAGCACAGCAAGATCTAGCAGCAATGTATTCAGATTCAGCAGTGGAGAGGGATACACAGTTCTGCTTCTTTGAAGACCAACATACAAGTGATCGTCCTAGAAAGTGACATGTGCCTGATGTAGACTTCCGATCAACCTTGTCACCAGCATAATCAGCATCCGAGAATCCAACCAGATCAAACTCTGAGCCCTTTGGATACCACAATCCTAGAGTTGAGGTGTAAGCCAAATATCGAAGAATTCGCTTCACTGCTAAGTGATGCGACTCCTTTGGTGCCGCTTGAAATCGAGCACACATGCAAACACTAAGCATAATATCTGGCCTAGATGCACATAAATAAAGCAAACAACCAATCATGGAGTGGTATACCTTTTGATCGAACTCTTTACCATTGTTGTTAGGACCCAGATGATGTTTGGCGGGCATTGGTGTTGTGAAGCCTTTGCAGTCTTGCATACCGAACTTCTTCAGGCACTCTTTGAGATACTTCTCTTGAGATATGAAGATGCCATTGCGTTGTTGCCATATCTGAAGACCGAGGAAGAACTTCAGCTCCCCCATCATAGACATCTGATATTGCTCTTGCATCATATATCCAAACTCCTCACTGTACTTCTGATTGGTGCAGCCGAAGATAATGTCATCCACATATATTTGGCACACAAACAGTTCACCATCATATGTCTTCGTGAAGAGAGTGGGATCTAGGGAGCCAGGTATGAAGCCTTTGCTCTTCAGGAAGTATTTGAGTGTGTCATACCAGGCCCGAGGGGCTTGTTTGAGGCCATACAGTGCCTTATTGAGCTTGTAAACCATGTCACGATGTTTTGGATCTTCAAACCCAGGTGGTTGTGCAACATCCACTTCTTCTTCAATCTTGCCATTGAGAAAGGCACTCTTCACATCCATTTGATATAAAAGTATGTTATGATGATTTGCATAGGCCAGCAGTATACGGATGGCTTCAAGTCTGGCCACAGGAGCAAATGTTTCATCGAAGTCAATGCCTTCCACTTGAGTATATCCTTGAGCAACGAGACGAGCTTTGTTTCTAACAACTTGACCATGCTCATCTTGCTTGTTGCGGTATATCCATTTTGTGCCTATTATGTTATGCTTCCGTGGATCAGGACGCTTAACCAATTCCCATACATTGTTCAGCTCAAACTGATGAAGCTCTTCTTGCATTGCTTGAATCCATTCAGGTTCCATAAAGGCTTCTTCAACTTTCTTGGGTTCTGAAATTGAGACGAATGCGAAGTGCCTACAGAAATTTGCCAGTTGAGTTGCCCTTGAACGAGTGAGTGGACCAGGTGCATTGATGCTGTCAATTATTCTGTCAATCTGCACTTCATTGGCAACACGAGGATGCATAGGTCGAAGACTTTGCTCTTGCTGATCTATGTTATCGTTGGGAGGAATGTCTTCAGGCTGAGCATTGTCTTCGAAGGATGTTTTGCCCTTGTCATCTTCCCTGCTTCACAGGCACCGCATAATTGATCTTTCTTGAACTTGACGCCCTCGATGCCTATGACATGCTTCTTCTTTGCAAGGGTGTGGAGGTTCCTCATGCCAGCATGCCCAAGCCTTCGATGCCAAAGCCAGCATTCTGAAGCTTTTGCCAGAAGACATACTGCAAGCTGTGGCCCTGCTGAGAAATCTACCACATACAGATCATCCTTTCGATACCCTTCAAACACTAGAGACTTGTCAGATTCCATTAGTACCAGGCAACGATATTTTCCAAAAATTACAATCATGTTCAAATCGCAAAGCATTGAGACAGGCATTAAGTTGAAGCCAAGGGATTCAACAAGCATGACTTTATCCATGTGTTGATCCTTTGAGATTGCAACTCTACCTAGACCCAATACCTTACTTTTACCAGTGTCAGCAAATGTGATGTGGCTCTTGTCGGATGGACGTAAGGTTGAGTCCATAAAAAGACTTCTTTTGTCAGTCATGTGATTTGTACACCCATTGTCAATAATCCATTCTGAAGACTCTGAAGACGCTAGTGTCGTACCCTACAGTGCAGTTAGGGGGATAGGCTTCACGAAGAGAATTGTGAGGCAAAAACATTTGACGAACCAGTGGGTTATGAAAACTTAGATCCAGGTTAGGACTAATAGGGAGAGTAGCATGCGATTCAGGTACGAAATACATAGTGATGCCATTCGGGCATTTGATCTTGCGCCCCACAAGATTTTTAAGGTCCCCAGCAATAGCCTCAGAAGATTTTGGTTTTCTGCTGGAGACCTTTACCTGCAAAAGAGAGTTAAGCTTTTTTAACCACCCACATCTTCAAGGGTGGCTTAGAAGCAATAAGTCTAAGTGCAGCATCTGAGAATTTTGGCTTTGGAGCCCTAGCAAACAGTCTAGCAGGCGGGAAATAGTACTCATAAGAATAGGCAGAATAGTTCTTGGTCATATGAACATGACGGTTTGAAGAACCGCTCTCATATGCCTGAGTATGGTTTCCCTGCAAAACATTTGCGTTAGTGCGACTCAGGTGAGTCCTCTGTCTGTATGAAGCCTTTGGGCCATATGAAGCCTTTGGTCTGAGGTTTGTCTTCTTCATGTGAGGTGTCATGAGGACATTCACAGGAAGATTCTCCAGACACGTTTTTGGAACCCAGATCTTCTTCATAGGCGGTCCATTCCTGCAGTTAGTACCAATGTACTTGGCAAACACTTCACCATTCTGATTTCTAAACAGCTTATAGTTTGCATCAAAGGATTCATCAATGATAATTGGGTTAGCACAGGTGAAGCCAGACAGATTGGATGGATCTGCTGAGGATTCCTTTGCAGTAACCCATGTGGTTTTGGGGTACTGCTCAGGTTTCTAGTAAGAGCCATCAGCATTTATTTTCCTTACGAACCCAACACCCTCTTTCCTAGGGTTTCGGTTCAGAATCTGCTTCTTGAGGACATCACATAATGTCTGATGTCCTTTGAGACTTTTGTACATTCCTGTTTCACGCAATGTCTTCAACCTAGCATTCTCATCAGCAATAGCAGTGGTATCCTCAGCAGAGGGGTTAGTTACCACTTCAACAGTTGAAGATATTGCAATAGCAGTAGCAGTGGAACATTCAGCAACAGAAGTAGCATTATCACGCTCAATGCATTTAAGGCATGGTGGTTCAAATCCTTCCTGAGCAGAACTGATCTGTTCGGCGCGAAGTGACTCGTTTTCCTTTTGAAGATCTTCATGAGCCGCTCTCAATTTCTCAAGATCTTGCTTCCTTTGAAGATAATCATAGGAGAGCTTTTCATGAGTTGTTGAGAGAGTATCATGACGATCTTCAAGTTCCTGATACTAAATTTGAAGATTTTTTATGTCTTCAATTAAGGATTCAGATCGAGTCATTTCAGCACCCAACAGATCATCGCTTCTGTCTAACAGTTTTTGAATATGTTCCATGGCTTTCTGTTGTTCAGTTGCAATTTTAGCAAGTGTTTTGTAGCTGGGTTTTGAATCACAATCAGAATCATCGTCACTGGATGTTTGATAGTGAGTAGTGCGTGTGTTTACCTTGGCACTGCGTGCCATGAAGCAGCAGGTAGGAGTGGAGTCGTCCTTGTCATTTGCATCGGTGTTGGTGATGAAGTCATTGTCTTCAATGTTGAAGATGGACTTGGCGACGTAAGCTGTAGCCAGACTCGCAATGCCAGAATCAGATTCCTCCTCAGACTCCACCTCTGCCTCCTCGGAAGCGGACTCCTCCTCTGAATCCATTTCCTGGCCAACAAACGCACGAGCCTTGCCAGTTGAGCTCTTCTTGTGTGATGAAGACTTTGAGGAAGACTTGGAAGAAGACTTTGAGTATTTATTCTTCTTCTTGTCGTCAGAGTCATATTCCTTGCTCTTCTTCTTCTTTCTGTTCTCATTGTCCCACTGTGGACACTCAGAGATGAAGTGTCCAGTTTTCTTGCACTTGTGACATGTTTTCTTCTTGTAGTCATGAGCAGAAGCTTCATCATTCCTTGAGCTTGATCGTGAAGACTTTCTGAAGCCTTTCTTCTTGGTGAATTTCTGGAACTTCTTCACTAACATTGCAAATTCCCTTCCAATGTCTTCAGGATCATCAGAACTGCTGTCAGATTCTTCTTCAGATGAGGACACAGCTTTTGCCTTCAAGGCACGAGTTCGCCCATAGTTTGGACTGTAGATATCTCTTTTCTCAGAAAGCTGAAACTCATGTGTGTTGAGCCTCTCAAGTATGTCAGACAGATCGAGTGTCTTGAAGTCTGGATGTTCTTGAATCATCAGGGCTAGGATGTCAAACGAACTGTCAAGTGATCTCAGCAGCGTCTTGACGATTTCATGTTTGGTGATCTCAGTGGCGCCGAGGGCTTGAAGCTCATTTGTGATGTCAGTGAGCCGGTCAAATGTGTGTTGGACATTCTCATTGTCATTTTGCTTGAAGCGGTTGAAGAGGTTGCGAAGAACGCTGATTCTCTGATCTCTCTGGGTTGAGATGCCTTCATTGACTTTGGAGAGCCAGTCCCAGACCAGCTTGGATGTCTTCAAGGCACTCACACGGCCGTACTGTCCCTTGGTCAGATAACCACAGATGATATTCTTGGTAGTAGAGTCCAGTTGAGTGAACTTCTTGACATCAGCAGCAGTGACACCTTCTCCAGCCTTGGGAACGCCGTTTTCGACGACATACCATAGGTCGACGTCAATGGCTTCAAGATGCATGCGCATCTTATTCTTCCAGTAGGGATATTCAGTTCCATAGAAGACGGGGCACGCAGCGGAGACTTTGATTATCCCTGCAGTCGACATAGCTAAAACTCCAGGTGGTTAAACCGAATCACACAGAACAAGGGAGCACCTTGCTCTGATACCAATTGAAAGTGCGCTATATCGACTAGAGGGGGGTGAATAGGCGATTTTTATGAAAGTCTTCAGAACATGAAGGTTATGAAGACAAATAGTACAAATATGCCTATCACTTAAGCAGCGGAAGTTAGATTACACTAGGCAAGCCATGGTCAAGTATTCAATAGAGTGAAAGCACAATGACAAGTAGCTGCAGTCTAATAAGGATCAGGTAGGAAGAAGTTATGAAGCCAAACAAATCATACAGTTATGTTGTGAAGACAGAAGATAAAGCAAGCATGCAATGGCTTCACAATGTGTAACAGTAAGTAAAAGGACGTGAAGATGAAACCAGTGACACGCTGAAGACAATGATTTGTTGGACCAGTTCCAGTTGCTGTGACAACTGTACATCTGGTTGGAGCGGTTAGGTATTTAAACCCAAGGACACACAGTCCCGGACACCCAGTCCTGAACACGCAGCTCAGGACACCCAGTCCTCACCGTTTTCTCCTTGAGCTAAGGTCACACAGACCTCGCCCAATCACTCTGGTAAGTCTTCAAGGTAGACTCCCAAACCTTCACAGACTTCGTTCACCGGCAATCCACAATTTCTCTTGGATGCTCAGAACGCGACGCCTAACCGTCTGGAGGATGCACAGTCCTCAAGTGTAATAAGTCTTCAGATCACTCAGACAAGAAGACTTAAGTGATGCCCAATTTACTCTGGCTCTGGGTGGTTAGGGCTTTTCTCCTCGCTAGGAATTTTCTCTCAAAGGCTTCGAGGTGGGTTGCTCTCAAACGACAAAAGTCGTGCACTGAAATCTGAGCAGCCAACCGTTTATGGTTGTAGGGGGTGGACTATTTATAGCCACTGGGCAACCCGACCTGATTTGTCCGAAATGACCCTGGGTCACTAAGGAACTGACACGTGTACCAACGGTCAGATTTCAAACTCACACGGCAACTTTACTTGGGCTACAAGTAAAGCTGACTTGTCCGACTCTAGACAAGATTTGCTCTCATAGTCTTCGCTCGAAGATATAGGTTTTGAATTAGGCATCACTTCAGTCATTCTGACTGGTTCTCTTGGACCCCACTTAACAGTACGGTGGTTCCTATGACTCAACACAAATGAAATAAAACTACGAAGGATCTATGTCTTCGAGTTCCATAGGCTTCACGTGGTGTCTTCTCTTGTCATAGTCTTTAATGTGAATATCTTCATACATTTTTAGGGGTCATCTCTGGTAGTAAAACCGAATCAATGAGGGACTTCTACCTTTGTTATCCTGCAATTCTCACGAACACATTAGTCCCTCAACTAGGTTTGTGTCAATACTCCAAAACCAACTAGGGGTGGCACTAGATGCACTTACACGTAGAAGTAACTCCCAGGGGTTTGGATGTAACTGGGTAATAGGTTCTACCTCATCAACTACTTCCCAACCCACATGTTAATGACATCCTAACCATGCAATGTTTGAGGATTGGAACTAATGCATAAAACTGGGTGATAAAGGGGTCTGATCAAAGTGTTACTTGCCTTGCTGACGATCCGTGTAACCTAGAGACTCCAAATAACACGCTTCGCACTCCGGGAATTCTATCGCAAACAAACAATAGCATACATAAGCAATCAAGCATAGAATCACGGGTAAAAATCAAATAAGAAGATCTAACCAGAAAGTTCAACTTAATTACTCTGGTTTGCAAAAAGAATCAAATCGAACAGAGCAACGAAACTCAAACGGCGAAAGAAACAAGATCCGTTTACTAATCTGGACCTAGGTCAAATTTTACAGTAGCAAAAACTTGTGCAAGTTGGTTAAGCGGAAATAGGGTCTCGAGATGAAGATCTAGGCGCTTGAATCGCTTTATTCCGACTAACGAGCAAAAAGATAAACTAGAACGAAAATGGGATCAGAAATCGCGATCAAAAATAACCGCGGAAAAATCAGATAAAAGAAAACTGACGAACAAGCTAACGAACGAGCGTTCGTTATCTGTAACTAACGACCGAAAACCATTCGTTAAAACGAACGTACGGACGAACGTCCGCTAAAAAGAAAAACCGGGAAAAACCAACGAACCAAAAAAACTAGGGTTAGGGTTTTCTTAAAAAAACAGGATCGGTTTTCTTTAAAAAAACGGCGGCTACCTCGTCGGTCCGGCGAGGCACGGCGGCGACGGCGAGGCGAGGCGGCGGCAGCGGGCGAGGCGGTGGCGGCGGTGCGGTGCGGCAGGCGGCAGCGGCGCGGGCAAACGGCGGCGGCGCGACGGCTTGGGCGGCGAGGCGGGGCGGTGGTGGTGGGTGGTGGCTGGGGGTGGTATTTAAGGGGAGGGGGTGCCTTGGGGGAGGGGCAAAGGGCCGGCGGCGGAGTCCTAGCCGGACTCCGGTCCGGGTCGGGGCGTGGTGACGTCGGTCTCTTGAGGGAGACGGCGTCACGGGGGAGGTGGGCCGACGGCTGGGCTTCGGCCCGGTTAGCCACACGCACTTTAAAAATAAAATTCCGCCGAAACTAAAGAAAATCCTTGAAAATAAAATAAAATTCTAAAATGCCAAAACAAATTTTCGCTGTCTAAATAAAATATTTAGAGCGAGATGAACATTTTCTTGGCCCTAAAATGCAATTTTGAAAACATGCAATTTTTCTAATGCAAACAAAATTGCAAATAAAATCCAAATAAAAACAAGTATTGATTTTAATATTTTTCCTCCAATATTTCAATTATTTTGGAGAACTCATATTATCTCCTCTCATATATTTTAATTTAAAATATTTTCAGAGAGAAAAATAATTAAAACCAAAATCCTCGTTTCAAAATTTGATAAAATCAAATTTGAAAACTGGGGAAATCGCCAACTCTCTCCGAGGGTCCTTGAGTTGCTTAGGATTTCGAGGATCGCGAGACAAAATGCAATAAAAGATGATATGCAAGAATGATCTATGTATAACATTCCAAATTGAAAATTTGGGATGTTACACCTCCATATTGTTCATCTTTTAAATTTGAATTTGCATGGGAAAACTTACTAGGGATACCATGAAATGTGAAATCCACGTTGAGATCACTATATCACAAACTCACTCTAATTCAACAACTCGTCATAAATCAATTACCACGTTGAGATTAGTATTTGCAAGGAAAATACGGGTGTTGTAATACACATAGATTCGTTCGGCAATTAAAAAGGTTCCTTTCGTATTCTCGAATGGTAGGACCCAACGGCATACCAACCAGACCTTGGCTCGTGTTGATCCTAAAAAAACCGGGCTCGTGTCCTTCGGTGGCGTGCGTGGTACGCACATTAGGCAACCCCAACCAGTCGAGCCTCAGCGTTTCAAGTCGAAATATCTGTCGGCCAGAATTCCAGCCCTAGGAAATTCCCCTCATGTCCCCGGTCCATTATGACTACCGATGAACAACGGAGGGATGCTTTAGTAACTAGACAACGTTACCTACTGTGTCGAGCACGGTTCAATTCCCTCGGTCGCCGCTCGTCAAGGTCACCCGTCAACTGCATTGCCTAGTACTACTACTACTACTACACCAGGATGAGCACAGAATTGAGCACGTTTGTTCATGCCTAGTACTTGAGTTAATATATCAGGCAATGCACTGGTACGGAGGGATTATCCTTTTACTCTGCATATATAACTTGTCTAAAGTCTAACTAAGCAAAATGTTTGACCAAATCCTTTCTTAAGAAATACAACGGGACAGATGTACGGCTTGAAAATTTATTGCTTGATGCAGGTTATGATATTGTTTTGAATCCTGGATCTTAAATTTCAGAAAATCCAAAAGTGAGCATAAATTCTTGAAACTAAGCATGGTCATGTGATATGGCACAAATATTACTTCGTAAGTTTTTTCTTCAATTTGAGACAAACTGCTTATGACAAGTTGCACAAATGAAGAGCCGGGGTATTTTGGAACAAAGACCTGTCACGTTAAGGCGAACGCTTTCACTATTGAAACCGTGGGCGTTTACGTGCCGCCACGAGTCCCCGCTTCTCATCGGTAGGTGTCGTCCGAGCAAGTGTGTGAGTCGATGGGAGGCGTGCGAGCAGACCGCTGCGCCGGCTATCAGGGAGGCGTGCGAGCAGACTGCTGTGCAGGCTCACCGGGATGCGAGCTCTTTGACCAAGCTTCGCCGCCCACCATCGTCCCAACTGCTCCCACTTTTAATGTCACCGGCGCCGCAGTTTAAAATCAACCCCGCACTACCCGGTATCGCTACAATCCTATCTCTTCCTCTCCAATTCTCCTGTCGTCTACCTCCAACTAGCCTGACCTAATCGTACGCCATGCCGCATCACGATGGTCTGCCCTTAGTGTTCCAGTTTCCTAAGGAAGACACCCAGTCGGAGTCTCAAGAACATAAGGCATTGGGACGAGCTTGAACTGGCCTCGCCGGAAGACGCCGCGCCTGTCCCCGCTCCCATTCCAGCTCCCGTCGCCCCGACTGCGCCAGCGCCCATCCCCATGGCATTGATGGGCTGGGATCTGCACATTGTCGCCGAGCTTGATCCCATGGGGTTCCACGAGGTCCCCGCCCATTTCACGCGCCCGTGCACCTGCCAGCGCATGCGCCTGTGTGTGCACTGACGCGCATGCCCGTGCCAGTGCCCGTGCACCTGCCAGCACATGCGCCTGCACGTGCACTGACGTGCGCGCCCGTGCCACTGCCCGTGCACACGAATGTCTCCGCTGCGCCGTTGACAGCGCCTGTCCCCGCGCGGGTGCCAGTGCCCCCCTCAGCGGCATGGATGGCCGCCGTCGACCGCTTCCTTGCACCAACGCCAGTCGCCTCCTCCCGCCAGTTGACTCGCTCCGAAGTCCAGAACATTTTGGCCTTCCTTGAAGCTAGGCCAACGTCCAGGAGTACACCAACAACGGCGCAAGATGCCGCCGTCACCGTCGGTCAGTGGCCCGACGATACACTGAGCACGACAGAGGAGCCGCTTCCCACCGCGAGACGCCCCCGCTGCCGCCGCGTAATCTAAATTTGCCATGAAAAACGTTCGGATTTCCATGCTTAAAATCCGAACGTTTATTATTTCCATTTATTTTATATCGATCGTCGTATAATTTAAAGTCGGAGTCAGACTGAACAAAATGTATGGTTTGATCGATTGAATGTTCTGCTAGAGCCGTATCAAATTAAATATAAAACGTCATCAAGCCACATGTATTCCTTGTCATCCAACGACCTAGACTGCTTCAATGTCGAGCGCTCAACATGTTTAGCGTGCAGTTAATTTCATGCCAAAATAGTGCTAATCACATGACAACACGCAAATAATATCCTAGTAGTTAATATCCGCATGCACTTAATATACTGCCAAATTAACATGCATTGCAAGTACACACTGACTAGTGCTGCTAGTACGTGAAACTGGTGCCGTGACTTGTGAACGCGTCCAGATATGGTCAACGGCAACATTGCCCGCGAGTTCTTCCTGTTTGCCCGTGCGTCTAAACGCAGAAGGGGAGGAGAGAGAGAGCACACATGGAACCCACCAGTAAGTAAAGGCGAATAGTACTAAAAATAATATTACATGTTATCCATTAATTGGGCTGTGGTAATATAAAAACATTATATGAACAAAGGGGGTACAACAAACATTGCTATTCTACGTATGTTGCCTATTGACGTGCGGCTTGAAGGCCCGGTCGCATGTTCGATCCTCGTCCTTTATTTTTTAATTTGTATATGGGTCCAAATTTGTTTCATGACATGTGGGCCCCTCGGTGTGTAGTTTGTAGCACTTTAATTTGTGGGTTGAAATTTGTTCCATTCCAAGTGGACTATCGGTGTGTAGTTTTGTATCTTATTTATAATAATTAAAGAGAACACCATAGTTTTTTCAATAATACCATGGTGCGACGTTGAAGGCGAGAAAGGACGTGCGAGAGAGCGATGACCGAGCCAGAGGGAAATCAACTTGGGGAGTTGCATGGGTTGCAACGGTGTTTGGAGTAGTTGTGGGCCGAATGCTACGAAAATATAATCTAAACCGACCGGAATAAATGCCTACACAAATTAATCCAAGGTTGGAGTGCCCCTCGCAATGTAAATAGCTCCGGCTTTGCGAGGGATGGAGAGGTAGTAGCTTCCATGCATGGAAGATATGGTGTGAGAAAGCGAGGTCAATCGAGAGGCATATAGATAGAGAGACAAAGTGTGGTCCGACATTCATTGAAAAAATATATATGCTCTGGAGAGATATTGTCCGATTG